>CM053786.1:148215901-149453401 GCA_028749045.1 Cupressus sempervirens
AGCAAAAATTGTTTGAATTTGCTTCGCGAATGTTTCAATTATCCTTCAAATCGCATTTCAATCTCCTCCACAATTTTCTCTTGGAAATAAATGATTAGAATGATGGCACATTATATTAATTCATGTCCTTTATTCACCATAAATTAGATTTACATTAATCATGCTAGTACACAAATTCAAAATGATGATATTGTAACCAGTAAACTAAATTTCATCCTTTATCCCACAAATGACCCCATACTTTTATATGCTACTGAATGTAGCTTCTAGACATAATCTCCATGCTCCTCCTAAGTGCACATAAAATTATTTCACCATTTCCTAACAAATTTTTGGTGTGATATCCCTTATTTTCTTTAATGAATTAATTGCCTAAATTCATAATGGTTTATCAACCAATATAGCTGATTTCAACTTCTTCTTAAACGTTTCATTTATCTTTTCAATCATATTTGTATACTTGTAGGTGTCTTTTCCTTAAGAAATGTTTCATTGAAATCATCCACTTTCTCTTTTTCATTTTCTTTTTGACTTTTATTACTATTTTCACTTCTTCTTAAGTTGTTGTTAGAATTCCTTTTATAACTCATGTTCTGTGATCTAATACCTTGTGTTCTCATGTTATTCACTCTACAAAATCTTACTGTGTGTCCCAAATTGTTGCAAATATTGTTACAAATATAAAAGGATTAATTGAGAGGGGAGGGATGAACTAGTTACCACTAAAATAATTCCAGATCCCTTAGATGTCAAAAAAACATCCTATTAACTCCAATCCTTGCACAACTCACTTAGAACTAGATAATCGTGTAGTACCTCAGTTAATAAGAAATATTGAGATATTAATGTGTATTAGCCTTTCATAACTTAGTTGCAGAAAGATAAAGTATTAAGAAAATAACATGAACACAAGAGACCAATATTTAATATGGAAACCCAATTTGGGAAAACCACCAATCTAACTAGTTAAACTTTTCACTCTTCTGTTAAAGGTTACAAAACACACAGTTAGGTGTGACCCTGTTAAAGGATTTGAATCACCCTATGAGGAGTGGCATTGTTAGAGCTCTTAAGAAACTTCAATCTAGAAATTCCACTTTGTTAGAGGATTTACAAAATGCCTGTTAAGTCAACTCTGTTAAGAGATTTATTGACTGCTACAATTATTAGAGAGTAACAATGATTGAGCTGATTGATGAAACAACTAATTTATAGATTCATACATCTATTCTGGTTTATCCTCTAGATCCTTCTTGATTAGAATGTTCTTTGCAACTCCTTGGATATTCTACTTGTAATCATAAATCCTTCTTTATGTGCATCTTATCTTCTTCCACAGCTTATATATATGAATCCACAACTTGACCTATCATATATATGAGATATAAAGTCAAGTTGGCTTGAATAACCTTGCAAGTAAATAATTAAAATCCACTAAGTCTACTAACATAAACCAATATAATAAACAAAACTATTCTGTTGTCACTTAACTTCAATTGGAACTAGGTCACTCGATTACCATTGAGCTCCTTTGGTAAGCAACCTAACTCAATCTACACTGAACTACTTTGGTAACTGAACTAACTTGTTCTACATAAGATTTCCTTTAGTAATTGACCTAGCTCAATTTAAACTTGATTATTTAACTTGGCTTCCTCTAAACTTCTACTTGATTGATATTAGAGTCTTCTAATCTCAATTACAACTGGTAGTGCTCTATTAGAATGTGCATTTTTATATGATCAATGACAATCATAAAATTGAATAATTGATTTCAACAATCTCCCTCTTTGGCATTTATGGCAACACAATATGTCATAAATAAAGAAATCTTTAGAGAAAATAGAATGATTTAAAATATCATTTATTTTATTTTGATTCTTCATCCATTTTGATAGAAAAGATGCAATTATGCTTTTTTCTTTTCCATGATACCAATCTCTTTCCAAGAAAGAAATCTCCTATAATAGTTCTTTTCTTGTCATCAATGTGTCTAGCCTAATCTGCATCAGTATAGGATTCCAACTCAAAGTTTCCTCCTTTCTTCTACCATAAACCATAGTCTCGTGTACCTTTTAAAATCTCATAATTCTCTTGATTGCAATCATATGATTTTATTTGGGATTTGTAAAAAACCTTAAAACTATACCAACTGCTAATGCTATATAAGGTCTTGTGTGAACAACATGCTAAAGTTTCACAATTATAGATCTATAGGTAGTTTGATTGACCTCTTTTGAATCATCATTCTTTGATAGCTTATGTCTAGTAGACATAGGTATACCCACTATTTTGGAGTTTTCCATTCCAGATGTCTTTGATATCTCCTTAATATATTTTGACTGAGAAAGGTAGATTCCATCCTTCATTTTATGAACTTATAAAGCAACAAAGAATTTTATCTCTTGAAACATTGACATTTCAAATTCTTTCCTCATTTCTTCCGCAAATGAATTACATAAGTCATCATCTCCTATGAATAATGTATCACCCAAAAATAATTTTGCTAGGAATATCTTATTTTGAGGTCCTTGTTTGATGTACAAACTACTATTATCATTGATTCTCTAAAAACCAATCTTTATTAGATATCCATGTAACCTTTCATACCATGCTCTGGGAGCTTGCTTCTTGTGCAATTTGTAGACCATGTCTATTATTTTTGGATCAATGAAACCTTTAGGCTGATTAATGTAAATTTATTCCTCTAGAATTTCATTCAAGAAAGCTGATTTTACATCCATTTGATACACTTTGAATCCTTTAAATGCAATTTATTCAAGAAGTTTTCTAACTCCTATAAGTCTAGTAGTAGGAGAAAATGTTTCTCCATAGACTATTCCTTCTTCTTGAGCATATCCTTTGCACACTAGCCTTGCCTTTTTTCTTGATACTTCTCCATTTTCATTCAATTTATTTGAAGACCCATTTAGTACCAACTACATTTTTTTCCTTGGGTCTAGGAACAAGAGTCTATGTTTTGTTCCTTTTATTTTTTTCAATCTCTTCATTCATTGCCTCTATCCAACTTTCATTATTTAGTGCATCTTTAACAGTTCTAGGTTCAAATTAAGTAAGAAAACATGTACCTTTTAGTTTATTCCTTGTCATTAGTCCTCTTGTCTGATCTCCAATTATTTTCTTAGGTGCACGATGTCTTCTAACATATCTAGCAAGTAAAAGTATCTTTCTTCTAGATTCTAGACTGGATTCACTTAAATCACCGTGCTCTAAAATTATGTGATTTTCTAAGTCCTACTTAGTTCCCATAGTTTGTGACTTGGGTTCCTCTCTAAGACTCAGTTGTCACTATCTCCAACTTAGGTTTCTTAGGATCTAACTTGGGTTTCTCAGGCTCTAACTTAGGTTGCTTAGGTTGCAATCTACTGGGGTTGAGCAATCACATTTTTTTGTAGCTTTGGTAAGGTGTCAGGCTCAAAGTAAAAATAGTTTTTTTAGTTTTCAAGTTCCTTGCTACATTTTTCTTCACTCTTTTTTGCAAACTCATTAAATTTTACATGTACACTTTCTATAACCCTGTGAATAGTAAGATTCACACATTTGTATGCTTTTCTCTTATTCAAGTACCCTAGGAATATGCCTTTGTCACTTTTTACACCAAACTTTCCTTTCCTTGTCTCTTTCAAGATATAACATTTGCTTCCAAATACTTTGAAATAAAAGACATTAGGTTTATATCCATACCATAGTTCATAGGGAGTTTGATTTGTACCTTTCTTCAGTTGAACTTAGTTAAAGGTATGCACTATTGTGCTAATTTTTTCTTTCCAGTATTTGGATGCAACATTTTTCTCTATCACCAATTTTCTTAAACACAATCCATGATGGATCTATCTCTTCTTTCTGCTATACCATTTTGCTAAAGTGTACTAGAGGAGTAGATATTTGTCTTTTAATTTCTCTTTCATTGCAAAATTCATTAAAGATTTCATTACAGATGAATTCTCCTCCTCTATCTAACCTTAGGCATTTTAATTACTTCATTGTTTCCTTTTCAACTCTAGCTAGATATGATTTGAATTTCTAAAAAGCTTCAAATTTATCTTTCAAGTACATTACTGTCATCATCTTAGAATAATCATCAACAAAAAAAATCAAATATTTGTCTCCATTATAGCTTTCAATACCTATTGGTCCACATAGATCTGTATGAACTAGTTCCAAGACTTCTTCAATATTATAATTCTTATTTTTGAAGCTAGTCTTACCCATCTTTCCAATATGACATTGTTTGCATATGGCCATTTCAAGTTTCTTCATATTTGGAATACCTCTAACTCTTCTATTCTTACTTATAGTAATTGGATTATCAAAGTTTACATGACACATTATTTTATTCCATAACCAATTTTCCTCCACTTGTGCCTAAAAGCATGAACTTTCAGTGAAATCAAGATATAATAGATTACCTTTAGTTTGATTTCTAGTTCCAACTAGGTTCCCTTTACCATCCAGTAGCTTGACCTTCCCATTCATGAATTCTACCCTATATCCAATGCTTTTCAGCTACACACTTAGAAGATTGTGTCTCAGTCCTTCAACCTAGTAGGCATTATCACATTTGTGCTCATTAGTCAATGCAATGCAACCTTTTCCCTTTACATAACATGGTTCATTATTTCCAAAATTAACACTTCCACCATCATAGTGCTCCAAGTGTTCAAACTTAGTTTTATTATCAATCATGTGGTGAGAAAAACCATTGTCTATAATCCATGTACCATTCTTGCTAACATGAGAAATATGTGGCATATTTTCATTATCCTCATCATCTGAATCATCTTAAATAAAAATATATAGCATTTCATCTCCATCATCACTGTCAAAATCTTTAGCAATATAACAAGACTTTTTACCTTTGTCTTTGTAGTCTTTGTAGCTCTTGAAATATTTCTTGCCTTTGAACTTGTAGATTTTCTGTCATCTTTGTTTTCTTTATTTGGACACCTTGCCAATCTGACCAACTTCTTCACAAGAAAAAAAATCAATAGAAATTTGCCTTTATATTTACCTCTATCTTTTGGTAACCTTCTTACAATTAGTGCTTCAATAGCTTCAAGGTCACATCTGATTCTTCTTCTTCTTCACTAACATACTATTTTCCTTTTCTTTTATCCAGAGATATATTTTCTTTGAATGCTGATTCTATGTTGTGAGATCTAGGAAAATATTTATCAAAGTTATCCAACTCAAATGCTATTAATATTCCCACTAGTGCATCCAAAGTTATGTCATTATTGGGATCCCATCTCATCTCTTAGATAGATAAAACTATAATTGCATAAATAAGAAGAAGATTTCTTAGTACCTTGCTAAATACTATTACATCATCCATTGTTTCTCATGTAGCTTTGACTGCACTTAAACTTATTTTGATTCTTTCACTATATTTAATAATTTTTTCATCTTCTCTCATTCTCATCTAATCAAACTAGCCTCTTAAATTCTCTTCTTTTGATCTTTTCACATTGTCATCTTCTCCATAGATCTTTTCTAGTTTGTTCCACATTTCATGGGTAGTAGGCTAGTCTTTGACTTCATCAAAGTTAGGATAATACAGAGAGGTAGAAATGTTAATTATTATTGTATTGTGATTCTTCTTATCCACCATCTGATCCAAAGTTGAGGGATTAGGAGGTTTCATATACTAGTTCTCTAGGAAGTGAAGGCTTGTATGACCAATGGTTCCCACATGAAGCTTCACGAGTTCCTGCTATTATCTCTATTCAACTTGGGAATCTCTCTTTTGTAAGACATCTTGATCTTTAGCTTATGTCTATGAATTTTTTTTTGCAAGCACCAATAACTTTGATACCAATTATTGGAAATATAAGAGAAGTAACTCAAAGGTGAGGGGTGAATCAGTTACCACTAAAATAATTCCAGATCCCTTAGATGTCAAAACAAACTTTATATTAACTCCAAGGCTTGCACAATTTAGTTAGAACTAGATAATCATAACTTAACTCCATTAACAAGAAATATTGAGATATTAATGTGTATTAGCCTTTGATAACTTAGTTGCATAAAGATAAAGTAGTAAGAAAATAACATGAACATAAGATGTACACCAAGAATTAATGTGGAAACCCAATTTGGGAAAACCACCAATGCAACTAGTTACAAATTTTCACTCTTCTGAAGTGAGCCCTGTTAGGAGCCAACCCTGTTAAAGGTTACAAAACATACTATTAGGTGTGACCCTATTAAAGGATTTGAATCACCCTATTAGGAGTGATATTTTTAGAGGTCTTAAGATATTGCAATCTACAAATGCCCCCTTGTTAGAGGATTTACAAAATGATTGTTAACTCAATTCTATTAAGAGATTTATTCACCAGTAACAATGATTGACTTGATTGATGAAGCAATTGATTTGCATATTTAGATACTTGTTCTAGTTTATCCTCTACATCCTTCTTGATCTAAATGTTCCTTTTAGCTCCTTGGATACTTTTCCCTTAATCAAAAATCCTTCTTTATTCATATCTTATCTTCTTCCATAGCTTGTATATATGAATCCACAACTTGACCTTTCATATATATGAGATACAAAGTCAACTCAGCTTGAATACCCTTGTAAGTAAATAATTAACATCCATTGAGTTGGCTAACATAAATAAAATTAAAAAAAAAACTATTTTCCTGTCCCTTAGCTTTAACTAAAACTAGGTCACTTGGTTACCACTAAGTTCCTTTGGTAATCAACCTAACTTAGTTTACATTGAAATCATTTGGTAACTGACTTGACTTGGTTTACATAGGATTTCCTTTGGTGACCAACTTATCGCAGCTTAAACTTGATTACTAAATTGGCTTTCTCTAAAATTCTACTCAATTAATACTAGAGTCTTTTGAGCTCCGTTAGAGCTAGAAGTGCTCTACTAGGATGTGACATTGTGTAACATCAATGACAATCATATAGTTTAATAATTGATTTCAACAAATATGACATGCTATCACATTGTTTCCTTATCTAGGTCCAAACTGATTAGTCTCTAATCTACAATCCTTCAAAATATACCCAAAATCATTGCACTTAAAACATATGATTCTATTTCTTATGATATTTATTTCTCTAAAATGTATACTAGCTACAAGGTTAGTACCTCAAAACATTTTATTATTATTATATCTAGGTTTCCTATATTCATTAGCTCTATGTCCATAAGAAAAACAATTATAATGATAACTAGAAAAAGGTTTAGTAAACTTACCTATGCAAACCTTCTTCATATGACCAAGTTCACTGCATTAAAAACATATTCTATTATATTGTTTCTTCACTTCCTTAGGTTTTTCAATATTATTAGGTTTGTTAGGTACTTCCTTTTTTTAGATCTTCTTGCCATTCAAGTGGTCAGTTCACTAGGTCTAGTTCTTGAGTAACTTTAGATCCTTTAGATGATTCTCCTTTAGTATATCCAATTCCCATCTTGTCATAAATAGGTCTTTGTGCCATGATCTTCTCATCAAGCTTTTCAGTGCTAGAATAAATTTTTTGAAGATGTTTCTTAGTTTGTATAAACTCTCCTTTTACAATAACGTTATACAAAATAGTGAAATATTTGGGTCTCTAGTTCCCAAGTGGTTTTTCCCTTTATATAATTTCCATGTTAAATACTTATGTCAAACTTATCAAGATGCTTATCATGTTTCATGTGTATTTCATATTTTCCATTTATTGTTGCACCTCTGTATAAGCTAAATTTTTATTTTGATACCCTGTATGTTGAGGTATATTAAGATGATAGTGTGACACAAAGATGATATCAATTTAAGTTATGATGTTAGACAGTTAAAAAGGTATTGATCTAAAATTTTAAAGTGTTTGAATTGGTACAAAAGTGTTTAATTTGAAGGCTTGCAGGATAACTAGTTATAACTAATTCAACCCTCCTCTTATTTATCTTACAATTGGTATGAAAGCTAAGTGGTAAGAGGAAAAATTTGAATGGACTTAAGATAAAGATCTAAAAATGTATAAGAGAGATGCACCAAAGATAAATAAGGAGAACATCTCCTAATTAAAAAGTAGGATGAGGCTTTATCTATATGGGATTAGAGACAATGCACTATAGTATATAGACAACTCATACAATGATCCAAATCCTCCTATGATAGTAGATGAGATGAACTAGAAGAAAGAACACAATAGTTTGATGATTGAGATTGCTTCTACATTAAATGATAGTGACTTTGATGATGTCAAAAATTGTGCTATTTCTAAAGAGATGTGGGACAAGATAATACTGGTGTATGGTGGAGATTAGAATGTATTTAGAGATAAGAAGTAAATAAGATAATGTGAGGATGAAAGAAGGAGAAACATTGTTCAATATGTGAACTGAATCAAAGAAGTTGTGAGTGCCATGAAAGTTACTAGAGGAGTCATTTGTAATGAGGAAGTTGTAAGTAAAGTTATCATAACACTATTTCCTATTTATGCCATAAGATTATCTTCTATTTAGGAATTTAGAGCTATATATGGTAATGATCTTACACTTGATGGTTTGGTCAGTAGATTGATTACATTTGAATTAACTACGATAACAATGTGCCTAATATTGAGAATGCTTTCAAGTCCATGGGGCTGCCCGCGTACTGCTCCTCCTGCAGTGACTCTCATTTTTGCCACCACGACGGTTCTGTTCCCTATCGCGGCCTCCATCAGTGGTGCATCTTTCTTGCACTCCACTCCCTTTGTGATCTGTCGCTCAGCCTCTGGCTCTCCACCTACTTGCATGTATGCTCTGACAACATAGCACAGACACCTCAGCCTCTGCTTGAAAAATCAGTGCCTGCGTGGATTTGGAGTACAGTCAGCGGGTATAGGAGACCATGTCAGCACTTTTTGCCACGTCATCTGATCCACCACGTGATAGCTACGTGGCTTCTTTTTTTGTGTGACGAATGATGTGGCCATCAAAGTTAATGCTGCAATTTTCTGATATCAGCATGACATCATCCTTGCATCAACATCCTTCTTGCACCTCTCCTTCAGGTTCTGTTTCGGAGCTACCTTTAGTTTTTTGGCCATAACTTGAGCATACAGAGGTATTTTTCCAATCCGAAAGAAGTGCCAGAAAGCTAATTTCAAGACAAAGAGATTGGTGAAGGTATTTTTAGGTTTTGTTTATTGCATTTTTTTTAGTTAATGTCTAAAGTTGTGTTTTTGACTCTGGCAAGCATATCTTTTGTGTCCCATGCCCTTTTTTAAAAAATTTTATATTTTTTGAAAGCTAGTTTTGTCACCTTTTCAAAAATGTGTTCCTTTTTCTTAGTTTTTGGCTCATGCTCTTTCTATCATAGTTTTGACATTTTTGCTATATGGTGCATATTTTGAGGGTTTTAGGCATGAGGATCATTTTCCTGGCATGGTTTCCTTTGTTTTAAGCTGTACTTTTTTTTTTATTAGCTTGTTTTCAGTTTTGATCATTGTAGCTATCATTTTGAAGCACTTTATTATATCACACTAAGATAAAGTGCCACTTTTGCATTCCGAGGATTAGGAACGTTGTTTTTGAGTTAGTTGTACATGCACTATTTTTATAAAGCACCATGGGGGGGATAGTTGTTTGTTGTTTTAGGCATTTCTCCCTTTATCAAGTGAGTGTCCCTTCCATGACATTAGCCCATGTAGAGTCAGTTTGATCATGTCTTTATAGGTGTTTGTACCTCTTTCCCTCTCTCGTCGTTCTTGGTTCGTCTGCAGGAGACTTTGGCCCACCTTCTCAGTTGCCTGTCATTACACCCCGTTTACATGAAGGGGGTACTATGCTGTTGTTCTAATGCATTTGTGGTTTGATGGTTTGATAGTGTGAACTATGTATTCAGTGGTTGATCCTATGTACAAGGCGATTGCAGTGGCTGGCTACCTATGCATTTCGGTGAGATGGATCATCTACCATATAGACACGCTCGGTTTGTGCCTTCTTCTTCCATGGAGGTTCTTCAAATCAACTATTTGACAGATTTGTGACTTCTTCATGCTTCAGTGATGCTCTTCATGATCACTCCTTGTTTCTGTTTTAGGAAACATTTCCCTAGTTGGAGACTTCTTCAGTTCTTCACTAGGTTACCTCTTTTTGGGGGAGGGTTTTTCCCACGTGGTTTTCTCTCTTTCCCCTTTTTCATAGGTTGCATTTTGTTGCATTATACATGGGTACCTAACATGGCCTCATTGTTGGGACCCATTCTGTATTCATCTTAGTTTTGTGAGCTTAAGACATTTCCCTAAGTTGCACTTAAGGGGGTTGTTAGAGTAAATAATTAATTACTAATTATTTATTCTAGTTACTTAAGCTTACTTAGGTAAATGCATTTATTTATTAGTTGTAGTCTAGGAGTTAGTTATAAGTTGTTGACAATACGGGAGTTTGTTTTTCTCCTAAGTCATACTTATCCTCTCACATTGTTCAAGGACTTTCCACCTTATGTGGATGTATGCTTAGTTGTCACACTTATCTCCTAGTATCTTCTAGCTTGTTCTAGAAGATTCCTAGAGCTCTTTATATTCGAGCTCCCTCATTGTATTTTTATCATAAAATCACTTCTCATTGTAAATATATATTCTTCTTGTGTTTGCATATGTAGTCTCTCATGTCCATTTAGGGTTTTTCCCTTGCTCCTCGCTCTTCTCTCCTTAGCTTCTCTTTGATAGGTTTTTGCATGCAGGTGATCTTGGGCATCTTCAGAGTTGGCTTTCTTCAACTCCAACATAGTATCAGAGCCTTCCTGCTGCTACTTTGTTGAAAATTTTTGAAGCCATGATTTGAAGTCATAAACCCTAATTTTTTTGTGCATTTTTTCTTTAAATCAAGGGATCAACAAATTTTTAGAGCACATTGGGGCCAAACAGACATTGCCATTAGATCTGGAAGGCCATTTGCAGTCAGGATTCATATAAAACTTGTCATTTTTGGAGACAAAGCTCCGAGAGGCAAATTTTTTTGGTTTCAGCCCTTCCATACGGACTGTACAAATGATTTTATGAAAAAAAATTTTTAAAATATATTTTGAGCTGCGCCACGGCGACTTTGCCCAATGGCCACCGCGAGGCCGCCCACGCACTGCTCCCCGGGTGGCTCTGCCTAGTCTGCTCTGCCTATTTTTGGTCATCGCCTGCTTTTGTAGCTCCCCTATCGGGGAAGCCTGCTCTGCCAATATGCTCAGTGCCACTTCATCGAAGATTACGCCACCTTCGTCCATTTCCACAGCTCAGTACGTGTTCTACCGCTTGCGCCGCTCCGTCGCAGCTCAGCAGCTCGCATGGATTTCTAAGCATGTCAAAAACTGACATGTGGCACGAACACCACATGGCACTTTGCCACATGGTCCCTTGCCATGTCTGTTGTACCGTTAGGTGGCAACTTTTTTGCGACCATGACCTCCAAGCCATCAATTTTAATGCCATGACATGCAGACATCAGCATGATGTCATCCTTACATCAGCATGACATCATCCTTATGTTAGCATTTTTCCACGTGGCACTCTTTTTTGCTGCGACGACCTAGAAACCATCAAATTTAATCGCCTGACTTGCTGACATCAGGGCTAGCATCTTTGACCTTACATGCACCTCTCCTAGTTCTGTTTTGGAGCTACTTGTAATTTTTTGGCCATAACTTGAGCATATAGAGGTATTTTTCTGATTTGAAAGAAGTGTCAAAAAACTGGTTCTGAGATGGATACATTGGTGTAGGTATTTTTAAGTTTTGATGCTTTTTTATTTCCTATTTTTTTGTTAAAGTACAAAGTTATGTTTTTGACTTCGAGAAGCATATCTTTTGCGTCCCATGCCCATTTTTTGAAAACTTTATATTTCTTAAAAGCTAGTTCTGTGTGCTTTTTAGCAATGCAGTCCTTTTTGTTAGTTTTTGGCCCATGCTCTTTCTATCATAGTTTTGACATTTTTACTCTATGGTGGATATCTTGAGTATTTTAGGCCCAAGGATCATTTTCTTGGCATAGTTTGCTTTGTTTTAGGTTGTACTTTATTTTGTTACAGCTTGTTTTCAATTTTGATCATTGTAACTATCATTTTCAAGCACTTTTTTGTATTGCACTAAGATAAAGTGCCACTTTTGCATTTCGGGAGTCATGAACGTTGTTTTGAGTCAGTTGTACATGCACTATTTTTATAAAGCACCATGGGGGGATAGTTGTTTGCTATTTTAGGCCTTCTCCCTTTGTCAAGTGAGTGTCCCTTACATGACATTAGCCCATGTAAAGTCAGTTTGACTGTGTCTTTATAGGTGTCTATACCTCTTTCCCTCTCTCGTCGTTCTTGGTTCGTTTGTAAGAGACTTTGTCCCACCTTCTCAGTTGCCTATCATCTCACCTCGTCTACATTAAGGGGGGTTATTTTGTTGTTCTAATGCATCTGTGGTTCAATGGTTCGTTAGTGTGAGCTATGTATTTAGTGGTTGATCCTATATACAAGGCGATTGTAGTTGTTGGCTACCTATGCATTTTGGTAAGATGGATCATCTACCATATAGACATGCTCAGTTCGTGCCATCTTCTTCCATGGAGGTACTTCAGATTAGCAGTTTGGCAAATTTGTGGCTTCTTCTTGCTTCAGTGATGTTTCTTCATGATCACTCCTTGTTCCTATTTTACGAGACATTTTCCTAGTTGGAGGCTTCTTCAGTTATTCACTAGGTTCTTACCTCTTTTTGGGGGAGGGTTTTTCCCACATGGTTTTCTCTCTTTTCCCATTTTTAGAGGTTGCATTTGTTCATGGGTACCTAACATGGGGCCATTGTCGGGACCAATTCTGCATTTCATCTTAGTTTTGTGAGCTTAAGACATTTCCCTAAGTTGCACTTAAGAGGAGGTGTTAGAGTAAATAATTAATTAATTGTTAATTATTTATTCTATTTACTTAAGTTTACTTAGGTAAATGCATTTATTTAATATTTTGTATTTAATGCATGTAGTGGTTAGTTGTTGACAACACGAGATTTTGTTCCCTTCTAGCATGTTCCACCTTTTGTGGATGTGTACTGAGTTGTCATCTTTATCTTCTACCATCTTCTAGCTTGTTCTAAAAGATTCCTAGAGCTCTTTATATTCAAGCTCCCTCATTGTATTTTCATAGAATCACATTCTCATATTGTAAATATATTTTCATTGTGTTTTAATATCTTATGTTCTCTCATGTCTATTTAAGGTTTTTCCCTTGCTCCATGCTCTTCCTCTCATTGGCATTAGAGTAAATAATTAATTAATTATTAATTATTTATTCTATTACAGAGCTCTAGGAGGAAATTTTGTTTTACATCAGGGGCTACCGTATGGTCGTATGGATGATTTTTGAGCCAAAAATTTTTTTTTTAAAAAAACAAGCGCACTGTCGCGGTACCTCCTAGCGGCCACCATAGGGCCGCCTACACCCAGCTTGCACTCCGCATGCCCGGTGGCACTTCTCCTTCCACCACCGCCACGGATTTTGCAGCTCGTCTACCACTCCTCCCATCGGTGCATCCTGAGTTCTCCGCTCTGCCATTTTTTCAGTGCTCCACTGGTGGAGCTTCTATGTCTGTCGCTTGCCTATTCAGTACCGACGTGCACACCGTCATCATTTGACACTTGTCGATCCTACATAGTCATAACACGAACATCTCAGCCTCCACTTGAATAGTCAGCGCCCGTTAGCTTTTCAATGCACAATTGGTAGTTGCAGATTCTAACACATCTCCCAATCAGCGGGTACAATCATCCTGCCACATCATCTGGTCTGCCATGTGGCTTCTTTTTGTGGTGATGAACTCCAAGCCATCAATTTTAATGCCATGAATTGCTGAAATCAACATGACATCATCAACATCTTAAATCTTGCATGCACCTCTTCTAGTTCTATTCTGGAGCTACTTGTGGTTTTTTGGCCATAACTTGAGCACACAGACGTATTTTTCTGATCCGAAAGAAGCACTGAAAAGCTAGTTCTGAGATAGAGACATTGGTGCATGTATTTTTAGGTTTTGATACTTTTTTATTACCTATTTTTTAGTTTATTTCTAGAGTTCTATTTTTGACTCTAGCAAGCCTATGTTTTTTGTCCCATGCCCATTTTTTTAAAACTTTATAATTTTGAAAAGATGGTTCTGTTACCTTTTTAGAAATGTAGTCCTTTTTGTTAATTTTTGGACCATGCTCTTTCTATCATAGTTTTGGAATTTTTTCTATATGGTAGATATTTTGAGTGTTTTAGGCCCGAGGATCATTTTTCTGGCATGGTTTCTCTTGTTTTAGGTTGTACTTTCTTTTGTATCAGCTTTTTTTCTATTTTGATAATTGTAGCTATCATTTTGAAGCACTTTTATGTATCGCACTAAGATAAAGTGCCACTTTTTCATTTTGGAGGTCATGGATGTTGTTTTGAGTCAATTGTACATGCATTATTTTCATAAAGTACCATAAGGGGGATAGTTGTTTTCTATTTTAGGCCTTCTCCCTTTATCAAGTGAGTGTCCCTTGCACAACATTAGCCCTATGCAGAGTTAGTTTGACCGTGTCTTTATAGGTGTCTGTACCTCTTTCCCTCTCTTGTCGTTCTTGGTTTGTTTGTAGGAGATTTTGGCCCACCTACTCAGTTGCCTTTCATCACACCACGTCTGCATTAAGGGGGGGTTATGCTGTTGTTCTAATGCATCCATGGTTTGATGGTTCGATAGTGTGAACTATGTATTCAGTAGTTGATCCTATGTACAAGGTGATTGCAGTGGTTGGTTACCTATGCATTTTGGTGAGATGGATCATCTACCATATAGACATGCTCAGTTCATGCCTTCTTCTTCCATGGAGGTTCTTTAGATTAGAAGTTTGGCAGATTTGCGACTTCTTCATGCTTCAATGGTGCTCTTCATGATCACTCCTTGTTCCTATTTTAGGGAACATTTTCCTAGTTGGAGACTTCAGTTCTTCACTAGGTTACCTCTTTTTAGGGGAGGGTTTTTCCCACGTGGTTTTCTATCTTTTCCTATTTTTAGAGGTTGCATTTTGTTGCATTGTACATGGGTACCTAACATGGCCTCATTGTCGGGATCCATTCTGCATTCATCTTAGTTTTGTGAGCTTAAGGCATTTACCTAAGTTGAACTTTTAAGGCATTTCCCTAAGTTGCACTTTAAGGCACTTCCCTAAGTTGCACTTAAGGGGGGGTGTTAGAGTAAATAATTAATTACTAATTATTTATTCTAGTTACTTAAGCTTACTTAGGTAAATGCATTTATTTATTAGTTGTAGTCTAGGAGTTAGCTATAAGTTGTTGACAATATGGGAGTTTGTTCTCTACTAAGTCATACTTATCCTCTCACATTGTTTGAGGACTTTCCACCTTATGTGTATGTATACTTAGTTGTCACACTTATCTCTTAGCATCTTCTAGCTTGTTCTAGAAGATTCCTAGAGCTCTTTATATTTGGGCTCCCTCATTATATTTTTATCATAACATCACTTCTCATTGTAAATACATATTATTCTTGTGTTTACATATGTGGTCTCTCATGTCCATTTAGAGTTTTTCCCTTGCTCCATGCTCTTCCTCTCCTTGGCTTCTCTTTAACAGGTTTTCACATGTAGGTGATCTTTGGTGTCTTTGGAGTTGGCTTTCATCAACTGTTAGAGTAAATAATTAATTATTTATTCTATTACTTAAGCTTACTTAGGTTAATGCATTTATTTAATATTTAGTATTTAATGCATGTAGTGGTTAGTTGTTGACAACATGAGAGTTTGTTCCCTTATAGCATGTTCCACCTTTTGTGGATGTGTGTTGAGTTTTCATCCTTATCTTCTACCACCTTCTAGCTTGTTCTAAAAGCTTCCATGAGCTCTTTATATTTTGGCTCCCTCATTGTACATCAAATCACTTCTCATTGTAAATACATTTTCATTGTGCTTCAATATCTTGTGGTCTCTCATGTCCATTTAGGGTTTTTCCCTTGCTCCATGCTCTTCCTCTCCTTGGCTTCTCTTTGATAGGTTTTCGCATGTAGGTGATCTTGGGTGTCTTCGAAGTTGGCTTTCATCAACTCCAACATGGTATCAGAGCTTTCCTACTGCTGCTTCGTTGAAGGATTTTTTGAAGTCATGATTTGAAGTCACAAACCCTAGTTTATTTGTGCATTTTTCTTCAAATCAGGGGATCAACAATTTTTTGGAGCACTTTCAGCCAAAACGGATACTGTCATTAGATTTGGAAGGCCATTTTCAATCAGGATTCATATAAAACTTGTCAATTTTGGAGAAAGAGCTCTGAGAGGCAAAGATTTTTTTGCTCACAAGCCTTTCTGTACAGTTGTATGGATGATTTGCGCATCAAAAATTAAAAAACAAATTAAAAATGGGCACAATCACCATGCCACCACATGCTTCCACCGCGCCACCTACCCGCAACCCCCAACGGTAGTAGCAGGCTGCGACCCCTGAACCACCGTGCCTCCATCGCGGCCCGTCAGCAACTCCTCCTACTTCCTACCACTCAGCTCTGCCACTGTCTCAGCTCCCTGGTTCATCAGCCATGACACCATTGGGTTTCTCCATCTCTGCGCCAAGCCACCACCTCATTTCTCCACCATTCAACACTGCTTGCATAGAGCTCCACCTGCTAGTGGTTGCCACCCACTTGCGGCCCTGCTAGCACTTCTGCATTCGTGGATTTTTTGCAGTGTCAGCAGAAAATCAATGTGTGACACATGTTAGGTCTTCCATGTGGCACATTACCATGTGGCCCCTACCATGTCATCCATACTTTCCATGTGGCATCCACGTGGCAACCACATGGCCTTCTTTTTTGCCGTGACGGCCTCGAAACCATCAAATTTAATCCCATGACTTGCTGACATCAGCGCTTGCATCAATAGACCTTGCATTCACCTCTTCAAGTTTTTTTTTTGACCTACCTTCAATTTTTTGGCCATAACTTGAGCATACAGATGTATTTTTCCTATCCGAAAGAAGCACCGAAAAGTTGTTCCGAGGCGAAGACATTGGTGTAGGTATTTTTAGGTTTTGATGCATTTTTGTTGCCTATTTTTTCAATCAAATTTTGAAGTTGTGTTTTTTGCTCTGAAAAGTATATTTTTGCATCCCATGCCCATTTTTTGAAAATTTTATATTTTTGGAAAGCTAGTTTTGTCACCTTTTAAAAAATGTGATCATTTTTCTTAGTTTTTAGCTCATGCTCTTTCTATCATAGTTTTGGCATTTTTTCTATATGGTGGATATTTTGAGTGTTTTAGGCCCAAGGATCATTTTCCTGGCATGGTTTCCTTTCTTTTAGGCTGTACTTTCTTTTATATCAGATTGTTTTCAATTTTGATCATTGTAGCTATCATTTTGATAGTTGTTTGCCGGGACCCATTCTGCATTCATCTTAGTTTTGTGAGCTTCAGGTATTTTCCTAAGTTGCACTTAAGGGGGGGTGTTAGAGTAAATAATTAATTAATTAATAATTATTTATTCTATTACTTAAGCTTACTTAGGTTAATATATTTATTTAATATTTAGTATTTAATGCATGTAGTGGTTAGTTGTTGACAACACGGGAGTTTGTTCCCTTCTAGCATGTTCCACCTTTTGTGGATGTGTGTTGAGTTGTCATCCTTATCTTCTACCATCTTTTAGCTTGTTCTAAAAGCTTCCATGAGCTCTTTATATTCGGCCTCCCTCATTGTACATCAAATCACTTCTCATTGTAAATACATTTTCATTGTGCTTCAATATCATGTGGTCTCTCATGTCCATTTAGGGTTTTTCCCTTGCTCCATGCTCTTCCTCTCCTTGGCTTCTCTTTGATAGATTTTTGCATGCAGGTGATCTTGGGCATCTTCAGAGTTGGCTTTTATCAACTCCAACAATTATTAGCTATTGGAACCTCAAGGAAAGAGAAGACTAGTAAAAATGAGAGTGATTCAAATTCAGATGCCAAAGAGATGGATGAGATAAAAACATTTATTTTAACGAGGCTATCGAGAGGGAAATAAGAATTCAAATGTGCATTTCCTTTGATATGTTTTAATATGCAGTGACGTTGGTCATACTATTGTTAGATGCCCTAACAAGAATAAGAGTGATGAACATGATAAAAATGATAACAAATACATAAAGAACAAGGAATACAAGGACTACAAGGAAAAAGGAAATATTCCATTCTATATTGCTAAGGAAGAGCACAATGAGTTAGATACTGAAGATGAGAATGAAGAAGTAGAAGTGGTATATGTTGTTGTTAAAGAAGATCTCAATGAGGAAAGGTATATAGAAGAAAAAAAATTTCCATGTTAGTAAAAGTGATACATGGATTATTAATAGTAGATGTTCACGTCATATTCTTGGTGATATTAGCAAGTTTTATAAGCTTATAGAACATGATGGTTGAATTCTTTAACATAGAAATGATGTCCCATATCCTATGAAAGTTAGAGGTTGATTGATACAAAATGATAAAATCAGATTTGATGATGTGCATTAGGCTCATGAATTAAAGTACATATTCCACTAGGTATTTCATAGATGAACAATAGAGTCACAAATTGGAATTTTAGAATAGGAAGGTGAAGATCTATGATGTTTATGGAAACTTGATTAGTAATAGAGATCAAACAAGAGGTATTTTATTTTACCTAGATCCTATAATTAGTACATGCTTTTTTCCAAAATTTAAAGATGTATGATTGTGGAATAGGAGACTATGCCATGTAAACTTTCAAAACATGGTTAAAGTAAGTAGGAAGATAAAAATGAGAGGTTTACTAAATTTGCATAAAGTTGAGAATGTTATGTGTAATCAATGTCAGCTTGGTAAGATGACTAAGTCTTGTTTTTTAAGTAAGAAATGTATCAAATAATATTCTGGAATTGGTATATAGTGATTTTTGTGGTAGTATAACAGTTGAGAGCTACTATGGAGACATGCATTTTATTCCATTTGTTGATAATTATTCTAGAATGATGACTATCATATTCATGAAGTTCAAGTGATGTGCATTTTATATTTTCAAGTTATATAAATCTAGAGTTGAAAAAAAAGGGTAAACAATTATAATGTTTGAGATTCAATAGAGGTGGTGAGTTAATGTCTATTAACTTTACTAACTATTGTGTTGAGCATAGAATTAAAAGATATGTATCTGCACCAAGGTCACCACAAGAGAATGTGACTACCAAATGGATAAATAGATCAATTGTTGATTGTACTAGAACAATATTGATTAAAAAAAGAGTTGCACAAATATTTTGTAGAGAAGCAATAAGAACTACTCTTCATACTCTCAATTAAGTTCAGTTATTGAAATGAACTACCAAGATACCATATGAACTTTGGTATGGCCATACACCAAATGTAAGTTATTTAAAAACATTTGGAATTAGGTGTTACATTCATAAAGATGAAAGGAATGGGAAGTTTTATTCTAAAGGTGATGAAGATATATTCCTAGGTTATTCTAATAGAAGAAAGGCTTAAAAATGTTTGAACAAAGTAACTGTCACAATGATTGAAAGTGCAAATGTTAGAACTGATGAGTTTGAAGATAAAAATGATGAGGACAGAAAAAGAAACTTAAGGATTACAACAAGTTTGCATATGTATATGAAGATGGACTTGGTAGAATACCCAAGAAAAAAACTAAGTTATTATAAAGGTACACTTAGAAACAAAATAAAATCATTGAGTATTAGCCTACATTACCTGAACAATAGGCATACATACTCACGAAAAATAGTGAGACCCAATCAAGTGAAGATAATGCTAGAGATCACATACTTGATCCTATCTTATCAAAGTATGTAAGATTGAACCAATAACAAGAGAAAACCACAAGAGACAAGAGAGATGGAGTCATGAAAAGAACCAAGTTGAAGGATAATGCATGTTTGATTGTTGAATTTGAACCAAGAACTATGAAACTTGCACTTGATAATGAAGACTAGATCAATGCTATGAATGAAGGAAGAAATCAAATTGAGAAGAAAAATACACAAACATTGGTTCCTAGATCCAAAGACAAGATTGTTATTGGAATCAAATGAATTTTTTGGAACAAATTGAGTGAGATAGGAGAAGTTGTGATGAACAACACTTGACTTGTTTGTAAATATTATGCCCAAGAAGAAGGAATTGATTATGATGAAACCTATACAACTATAGAAAAATTGGAAGGAGTTAGAACTCTATTGTCTTTTTAACTTATAAGAGATTCAAAGTCTATTAAATGGACATTAAGTCTACATTCTTAAATGGAATTCTAGAACAAGAGGTATACATTGAACAACTTGAAGGGTTGATGAAGCCAAATCAGAAGCATTTGGTATGTAAATTAAAAAAAAAACATTGTACAGAATAAAGAAAGAACTAAGAGCATGGTATGAAATGTTGCATTTATATTTGGTTAATATTTCATTTGTTAGAACAAGTGAGAATAGTAACATGTAATTGAAAAATGAAGCTTAAAGTAAGATACTGATTGTTGAGATATTCTTTAATGATATAATATTTGGTGGTAGGGATTTGTAGTATAGATCATTTGCTAATCATACAAGAAAATAATTTGAGATGTCTATGTTTGGTGAGTTAAAAATTTTCATTGGTTTATAAGTTCATCAAACACAAGGTGTTATATATAAATGACCTAATCTAAGTACATAAAGGAGATATTGAAGAAATTTGGTATGGGTGATTCAAAACCTATTGGAAAACCTATGGTCACAGAAAACCTAGGGAAGACAAAACTCCTGAAGTGAATGATATATAATACATATCAATGATTGACAAATTGTCTAGTATGTTGTCCATAGTAGACCAACTATTACACATGCAATTGGTATTGTTGCAATATTTTCTTCTAATCCTAAGAAAACATATATGATTTTAGTTAAGATGATATTCAAATATCTAAAAGGAGAAAATACTATAGACTATGGTATAAATAAGAAGGTGATTTTTAACTTAGAGTGTATACTAATGCAAACATGAATGGAAATGATGATGACATAAAAATTAAAATACAAAAAAGGTACAAGTAGTGGAGATTTATTTTTAAGAGAAAAATTGATTACATGGTTGAGAAAGAAATAAAGTTGTATATCATAGTCTACAACTAAAGCTAAGTATGTTTCTTCTTCTATTAAGTGTTGAAATATTGTTTTGATTAAGAAAATATTGGAAGCTATGCAAGAGGAAGTAACTGAGCATGTTACTATCTATTGTGATAACTCAATTGGAGTAAATATACCAAAGAATTTTTTGATGCATTTAAAAGCCAATACTATATCTATCCAGTATCACTACTTCAAAGAGAAATTAAAAGAGAAACGAGTAAGATTGGAGTATGGGACATCCAAGGAGAAAATTGTAGATATATTCATAAAGTCACTACCTAAGGATTGTTTGAGTATCTAAGAGGTAAGTTAGGGGTCCTTTCTCTATCCAAGGTTCACTTAGAAAGGATTTATGTTGCATCAATTCTTAGATGATCACAAATATATTTATGGAGTTGATGTAAGAGTTCACTCTTTAGAGATTGTTTTCTAAAGTTGTGAAACTGACTATAACAAAGCTTATGTAATAAGTACATGCAAGGTACAACATATAACTATAAGGTTTTATAAGTTTCTCATTAGAAATTATGATTACTTTTCACATTACTGCGAAAGGGGGAGAGAATGAGAAAGAAGGATATGATGAATCAGAATGGATGAGTTTCATGATTATTGTCCAAGGGGAGAGATTACTAAAGAGATACATATGATGAAACATGAAATTATATACTAAGACATAAAGTAGAAGGGGGAGTTATATAATTTTCTACTACTACTACTAAACAAAGGAGTACACCCAAGTGGGGAGAGATTATGAGATGATGAAAAAAATTTTTTTTCATTTGATGTCTATTATTTCATAATGTGATGTTATGTAATGTAATATCTTATGTATTTATGTGTTTCCATAAATGCCAAAGGGGGAGACCATTAGTACCAATTAATAATTATGTTAATGTATGTGAAAGACTCATATGAGTTGTTATGTTATCATTGATGTTAAGCCTTACTTGGTTAGACATTATGTTATTCAACAAAGTTCCAATATATTCTATTGATGAAGAGGATTTGAAGAGTGTGTAATGATGTAAGTGTTGATATGTGTATGATATTTAGTGGAAACTTGAATGAGTTAGACTCTGATAGTATAATGTTGGTTAATTTTTTTATGTATTATCAAGATAGTTTGGCCAGTGAATGAAGAACCATAGTAAATAACTAAGCTACTATAGTTTTCACCAAAAACTTAATGAGGAAATGAAGAATGTGTAGTGCCAACCAAGTAATTTTAGTGTTAATCAAGTCTAGTATTGACCAAGTGAGATGTAATGTTAACCAAGCATGAAAGGAAGAACACATGTAGAAAATATTTAATCTGATGCTAATATTTGATGAAAATAAAGATTATTCAAGAAGTTACAAAGATAAAGAAGTAGCTAGTTAGGAGATCAACAACATGAGAACTTCAAGGAAGATCTTATTGACCCTATGATAATACATATTATGATTTAGTGAAAAAATACTTAAGTTATTGAGGAAGGTTGCTTAATACTACAAACCAACTTTTCATTAGAAATAATATTTTAGTGCAGCCTGAGAAATTCAAGGATATATTATGTTAATTGTGGTTATAGTATTTAAACCAAGTTATCAAAGTTCCTAGTGTAAGCCAAGTTCCCAATGTGAATTGAGTTAATAGTTCTCCCTGAGTTCTCACTATGAACCGAGCTACTAGTTCAAGTCAATATGCTCCAATATCACTCGAGTGCCAAAGTGTTTTCCAAGCATCTAGTGTTACTCAAATTCTAGAGTATCAACCAAGCTCACTATATTGCATGAGCATCAACATAACACCAAAATGCATAGTGAGACCCAAGTATCAACATTTGGCCAACTTGAAGGTATAATTTGGTTATTATGAAGTTATGTCTTGTGTGACTTCACTTGGTATGAAGTTATTGTTCAATAGATATATATAAGGAAGGTACAAATTAGCTATCTAAGATGGAATATATGGAAAACATAAAGATAAGAAGAAAACATGGAATAGATTACATAAGTAGGCTACAAAGCAGTATAAAGGGGAAATCAAAAACATCTATCACAACTAGGTGATTATATTATTCAAAAGATTTGTTCTAGAAAACATAGTTGTAAAGAAAAGATCAACTTGTTGATTCATCCTAATAGGTGCATCCATCAAATCCTCTAACTAGGTGGACCTGACAGTCCTTTGTTGAATCTCTTAACAAAGAACATACTTCATTGTATTGTAAAATCCTTTCATAAGGTGGAACTTATAGTCCTTCATACTCCTAATAGACTAGATCACCAAAAGTGATCAATTGTAAGCCCTAATAGACAAACTTTATTATTGGAGTACTTAAGCATTGTGGGTGTCATCCCCACCTTGGTTTTACCTTCTTTTTGGAGGGTTTTTGGGTTATGAAATACTGTGTCAAAGTGTTGTGGTGTTGATTTATTTATTACTTTATGTTCATGCATGGCAGTATATTAGATAATCTAAAGAAGTAAAGTAGGAGTATTCTAAGTGTGAAACTTCAAGTGGTTATTGAGTCACCCAGCCTCCCAGTCACTTGTTTATCATTACATTTCCAAAATTGGTATTAGAGAAAGGTTCCCCTATTAGAGGCTCAACAAATTAAGAGTAAAGATCTAAGGAAATGAAAGTGTACAAGTTAGAGAGAGCTATTGAAAGTGACAAACTTGATCTACACATGGCTATGGAGCAAGTCAAGAAACTCAAGGAATAACTCACTCAATCCTTGAAAACAAGAAATGAATTGGCTATACAAATGAATGAAAATCTATATAAAAAAGAAAGAATAAAATATCTATGAAAAGAAATAAGTTTAGAAGAAGCAGATGTTTCCATATAGTATATACTAGTAAGGAATGCTAATCTACAAGGAAAAATTATAAGAAAATTAAAAAGAGAAAAGGAAAGTCATTCGGTCAGGCTATGTGAAGTCATGGAACAAAAGAAAAAAAGTATTAAATGAAAAAGAAATAATAGATGATGAAAAAATATTTCTTTCTACAAGATTAGAAGAAAATATTAGTGAAGTCCAACAACTATCACAACATTAGAAAAATATGGCAAATCAGAAAGATAACATAAATTGTGGAATCACCAATCTAAGACTAGAAAATGATAGGCTCTAGAATGAAATAAGATCTGAAAAAGAACTCGATGAAAGAAGATTGAGATCACATGAAAGTATGAATCAATTATACGAGAAAATTTTGAATAGACCTAAAGAAACTACTGGCTTATGGTATACTAATCAAGGGGAATCATCACAACAAAGAGCATAGAAGGAAAAAAGGCCTACATGTAACAATTGTGGAAAGCTAGGTCATACATCAAATGTTTGTTGGAGTAATACTTTGAAACCCAAGTTGAAAGGTCATTACTATAACTATAACAAGTATGGATGCAAGGAAAATTAATGCATAACCAAATCAAAGTTTGAAGGGAATTGTTTCACATGTCACAAGCATGGTCACAAATATTCAAAGTGTAGATCAAATAAATATAATGAGCACACTTGAATTAGACAAAGAGTATTTATTGGTTGGGACTACAACAAATGGTGAAGATGTCACCATTGTGGAGAATATGGTCACATTGGACCAAATTGTGTAAAAGCTCACTTTAGGAAAATAAATACTAAAGCGAGACATTATGCATGCAAAAGGATAGGTTATTTGGAAAGAAAGTACATGAATAGAGATACATCAAATTGTGGTGAAGAAAACAAAGGAAAATCCAAGGATGAAGAGATTAGAACTTAGATGACTCAAACATGGGTAAGGAAATTAGAGGACAAAACAAGGAAAGAATAATGAAGCTACTATCATCCAATCCAATGAGTTAGGTGAGGCATCCACATCCAATTGAGAAGTAAAGAAGATGGTTGGAACTAAGAATTCAAGGAAGATCTTACATTAGTTCAAGGTATGCAAGAAAGTTCAATCCAAATCTACATATTCAAATGCACAAGGTTAAGAAAGGGAGCTATACTCTAACCGAGTTTCAAGTATTCAAGAAAGTTCAATCCAAATCCACATATTTAGATGCACAACATTAAGAAAGGGAGCTATATACATCTATCCTTTTCAATAACCCAAAAGCTACATATTTTGGCACATATGAAGAGGCTAGATAAGAAGGATGACCCTCTTATGCTCACAGAGGGAAAAGGAGAAGATAAGGAAGAAGAAGAAGAACCTCCAATGAAATAGGGGAAAATGATCAAAGCAACACCAAAGAAAGCTACACCTAAGAAGGTAGCTACCAATGTGATCACCACAACAAGGAAGTGAAAAAGAAAATTGAAGCTTTAGGATGATCATGATGATGAAGAGGAAGAAAATACCCCTATCATTCAACTAAAAAAGCCCTCACTGACCTTTGAGAAAAAATTGAAAATATTGAGCGAAGGAAGTGACATGGCAGGATTATATGAATCTATAGGCAAGGCAGAGGAACAACAAATAGAAGATTATTTGGTAGGAAAGATGGCTAAATGGAAGTATGATCCAAATGAGATAAAAAGCCAAGATCCTAATATCTTACTGAAGGTATTATCACAAAGTTGGACCAATGCTATGAAAATAGAAAGAGACATCAGAGAACAAACTTTGAAGAGTATCATGACACACTTCACGAAAGAAGAAATCAAGGAGGCCATGACTAAAAATGAAAATAATAAGACTCATAGATTCAAGGCATTTGAAATTTTATCTAATAATATTGAAGAGGTTGTTCAATCAATGACGAAGTTGTGGAAAATAATTTTTGAGGAAGAAAGTAAGATAGAAAAAAGATGAAGAGCTAGATGCACAAATACTATAGAAGAGTTAGATACATAAATGATGGTAGCTACTATGATTGCATCTCTACCCTCCACTCCAAGCGAAGCCATTACTTCATCAAGTGTAGAGAAAATAGAGAAGGAGAAACAAAGTCCTCCATCCATCGAAGTAGCAGCCAAGAAGCAGAGTCTGACTACCTCTAGGACATCCTTAACCAAGAAGAAATTTGATAAGGATGAGGACAAGGTTGACAGAAAAAGTAAACTAGAAACTTAGAGTCAACTAAGTGGATAATAGAAGAAGGATGAAGATAAAGGAAAAGAAATCATGTAGTTTCTCCAAGTTCCAAGAGAAAAGAAAAGGAAAAGATTCCTGATGTGATTGACCTTGATACAGAGACTATGATTCTAGATTTGGATCAATCCAATGTTTCTATTGAAGAGATGGAAATTCTAAGTGAATTATGGAGGAAGAAAGCACAATAGAGGAAACTAAAGGCATAAAGAGACATAAGAAAGGTTCTTGAAGACATCGAGGATAAATTTTTGGATATAATGTAAATTGAGGTAAACAAAAAGGTCCCTATTATTGAGAAATTAATTGATATTGTACATAAATTCAATAAGGATATAGATGGTTAAGATAAACTTCTATAAAGGGTAGAAAGAGATTTTGAAAATAATTTTTTGGAGAATGTTGTAGAGAAGATTGCTATTGATTAGGTGGAATTGTCTAGTTTTGTTAGTACTCTAGAGGGAGTTGTAAAGAATGTTGTCTCCTTATTTGCAAAACTATGTGATACTTCAATTTTCATCAAGGAAATAAAAGATAAATTGATCAAGATTGATGAAAACTTGAAGAACAATGCTAGTTAGTTAGCACTTATGCCAAGTTCCATCTCCAATCTTTTTGTGAAGGTCATATTTTTGATAGATTTATAGGTAGAATTACTAAGATAGTAAGCCAAAATTAGGGTAATAATGTCATATATTCAAATTATGATACTTCCTCACATGGATGTGATGCATAAACATCTTGCACATGGAAAGATGCTAGTTTATGACACAAACTTCTCAGTTACAAATCTCATGATGGAGTTATCAACTGAAATTAAGATTGAACTACACATTTTGAAGGTATTGCAAGAAAATTGGGATAAAACTATGTCCTTAATTTTGAAGGTGCATAATGACTTCCTCACTCATTTTGGTATTACCTTGTAAAGATATTTTTAAGCCATTTGTAACAAAAAAAGGGGGAAAATAAAATATGTAAACAAGGCAAAAAATATGTATAAAGGAGAATTGTATGGAGTAGAGGAAATGTATAAAGGATTATCTACAAGGATAATTTATATGAAGTGGATGATCAACTGTATAGATAAATAAAAATAATTTTGAAAAAATTGAAATTCAATTCAGCTGTGACCAAGCCACAATTTTCAGATCAAATCAAGTTGTAGAAAAAAGAACATGGAAAGGGGGAGCTTGATAGAAATTTTTTGATTAAGAAGTTTTAGATTGTTGATAGAACTACACAAGACTAGTTTTTTTTTTACTAATTGCAAAGTAGATATTTTTGACCCTATGGTAAGACATATTGTCAATTAGTGACAATACACTTAAGTTATCTAGGAAGGTTGGTTGATAATAAAACCAAGCTTTTCATTAGAAAGAAAATTTTAGTATAGCCTGAGCAGTTCAATGACATGTTGTGTTAACAATGGTCATAGTATAAACCAAGTTATCAGAGTTCCCAATGTGAGTCAAGTTCCTAGTGTGAACCAAGTTCACATTTCTCAGAAAGCTCTCAATATGAACCAAGCTAAATGTTTTGTTGGTGTTTAAAACTACTAAGCAAAAAAATGCTCAATATAATAGTGAAATTACTCACACGATCTAAGGATTAGCCAATTCCTAGTAGTAATTACATGAATAAACCACTTTGACCGAACTTCAACAAAATAAAAAATGGTTTTCTACTCTTTAGGCTCTACTAAACCAAGGCGGGTATACCTAGGGATGATTCTAATGCAAACTGTGGTATGAAATTATCTTAGTTTCATTCTGATTCTCATCTTTAACCCTCAAGCACATACATAGTTTATTAGTTTTCTCTAAAAGCTTCTCAAATCTATATGCATCCCCTATAAGCAGATCTGGTTATAAATCTCCTATAGTTTACAAGTACTCCTAGAATTAGTGGCTATCTAAGACTCAGAAAACTATATGCAAATAAGTGGTAACCATCATTTGTAGCTTTAAACAAAATGGAATGAAAAGTTTTTTTAATTTAAAAAAAAAAAGATTTGATATGCAGTAGCAGAATTCACCCTTGCTCACTTCTGACTTATGTGACCAGTGCCTTATCCATTGGGCAAAAAATTTACTATTGGTGGGAAATATAATTCAAATAACTTGTAAATGAATTAATCAATTGAAATCACCGATTTAAATTCTTATGAAGTATCCTTCTATAAACTCATAAACCCTCTTGATTCATTGAAGCATTTCTATAATTCCTTAAATTAAAAGCAATAGTGATATCAGCATACAACCCATCCAGATTGCATTTAGCCAAGTTAAACATTATTTAAAATGACTTCAAAGTAGACAAACCCATAAAATGGAGACATAAATCGATGACACAAATATAGTGTAAATACCCCTTTGTATTATCCTTTTAGATGACTAATACAATGACCAATAGAAATCAATTGAAAGCCTAGAATAGATTGCTAATTCTGTCATTTCAACATGTTATCTTAGAGTACAATTGGAAGCAAACTAAAAGCACCTACATACTGTTGGATCGACTATCTATACTTTTCTTGAAAGAAAACAAAAATTCTACAAGTTTTCGATCGATCACATTGCCTTGAAAACTCATTTATAAAGGCATGATTTGCAACAAGCAGTGGGAAAATGTGATTGACAGGTGTCCCTCAAAAAGATATTTACATACACCTATAGCAAAAAGACAAAAGGAAAATTACAGAAAGGCTAATACATCAGACATTCCTTTGTGGGTCCCTTTTTTGTTATCCTACCTAAATAGAAAAAAGTGTTACCATCTAATTCTTTGATTACTTTGATTCCTTGGAGTAAGTGGCCATCAAGCTTGAAAGCGATGAGTCATCTTTGATTACCTACACACTCACTTTAACCCAAGGATTTTCCTTGTCTTCATCATTAAATATAAGGGTAACTTTTACTTTTGCACCTTCTTCCTCCTCATCATCTTCTACTTCATCATCCTCTTCCATTTGCTCCATAGATATAAAATTATCTTTCCACTCATTATAAGTAGTGTCCTCTGACCAATCAAAATTTAGAACCTTTCTTTGTATAGTTATTAAAGAATTTGCAACTACCTCTATATCAACAAGGTTTTTCCTGACATCATTATAAAATAATTGTACTTTACCAGCTCCTCATTTTTCCTTGCCCATAACAAATGACCAGTTTGAGTAGTTGTTGTATCCCTAACCTAGTTCCCCTTGTCATATAAGCCATTAGCAATTTTAAGCCTAGGGTTTAAGGAAATCAATTTTTTAACTTGTGCAAATCTAACAAATCATCATGAACATTCCTACCCATATAATTAACTTGCCTAGAAAATACTTTCTTACGAGGCATCTTGATCGTAATGAAAGGAACTGGAATGCTAAAGAGGTTGTAATATGAGTACTTACTTGATTTTCCAAACTTGTTCTTCTCTGAACCTCTACAATTGCTCTCAAACAAATGAGGAATCACTTCACATCTTTACCAGGCTTAACACTATACAATCAATAGGCTCTTGTGCTTAGAAAACATGAAATCTTTGTTTAAGTAAGACTAGAAGTGATGAAATCTCCTATATTATACTCTATTTTTCTCACATGCAAAGATTTCATTCATCATAAATGCACAAAATAGAGAAATATAGTGGCACCATACTTCCTTTTAAATTTGTGTCAATGATCCTTAAATAATCCTATGATCCAGGAATGAAAACTAGGCTGACTCACTTTTCTTCTTAGCATGCTAGCAGTCAAACCAATAAAATACCTCCATCTATACTTTTCCTTCAATGTTGGAATTTCAATCTGGGCCCATGGATGACTGAGGACACGTGTCATCAACTCATTGCCTCACTATACATAACTTTCAAGAACCTTTCTATAGTGAGCTAGCAATAACCACTGATTTTACTTTGATCCTGTGGCAGACATTTGATACAACTCTTTAAGAGAACAATGGCAGGTCCCTCATTCACTAACTCACTATACATAATCTTTGCACATCTTTCCATAGTGAGTTAACGAGTATCATTTATCCATGCTTGATCTAATGATTAGAGGTCTTTGCATGTTTTATACATGGGGAGTGGGTCTAGGTTACCACTGGCGTCAAGTTGGTTTAAAATGTAATCACATACATATATTGTTTTAAACCTTTAGTGACATTACACATCCTTGGCCTTGTTGTGTTTGTTATTTTTAGGTGGGTCACTACATCGCTATTGGAAAAATTACTATTTAGCTAGCAATATAGCGAGTTCCAATGAATTCAAAATTTTTGGCTTATAGATGCTCAGTAGGAGGCCACCGTGTCATTTGATTTGCACAACTTCGCTTTGTCAAGTCACTCATTCAAGGCACACCTTTGAAGATTTTCTATTATATCACAACTTTTTGACTAGTCACTACATCGCTACCAAAAAAATTACCAACTATCCGGCTAGTGATATAGTGACTTTCTGGTAACCATCAAAACTAACGCTAGGAAATAAAACTATGAGTGACACAACTTACACAGAAATTAAAGTGAAGCTTGCACAACATTTTCCTTAGGATCCTCAAAATCATATCTTATTTTAAAAGAAAGTCATCATTTGCAATTATTGGGCCCTCGCTATGTCACTACTAAAAAATTGGTGTTTTTTTAGCTAGCAATATAGCGACCTCCATCAAATTCACAATTTTGGTGATAGATAACAAAAGATACATCGATTGAGACTTCACCAATTAAAACTGGTGTCAGAGAAGGTAGTCGTGCACATTTATAAGACTACATGGGAATTTCCATGATCACATCAACCTTAAATAGGTTACTACCTTTTGCAAAAACCAGGCACTCACTACGTCGCCACTAGAAAGTTGCATGGATTTTTCGATAGTGACTTAGCGAATTGACGTAGAAACTTGAACTGCAGTGACACTATTTGTGAGTTTTTCGATGTGTTTTTTTCTTAATACTGATAAGCCTAGGACATAACATGTGGTCATAATGTCTTCATGTTAACACACATTTCTTGGTGCTAGACTTCATTTTTTAGTATCACACCATAGTTCTCCGATGGTCACTACCTCGCTATGTGTAATCTTCGAGCATCTTGCTATAGTGAGTATGTGACAACCGTCGATTCAAATAAGATCCAACAGTAGGATAAAACCTTTTTCAGAAGGACTCAACAACGACCTCAAAGCAGGTGGGAAAAGAAAATTTAGTTTCTGTTAAGACTTTCAAGCCAAAATAAGATTTAAAAGGTAAGACCTAGAGTTTTACACAGATTTTAAAAGATATCAAAAAAATGAGACCAAAACCTAAAACCCTAGGACCTAATAAAAGAACTCACATCTGATTTTTTCACCATGATTCTAAGAAAAATTAATATGTAAAAAATCAGACCAATAGTGGCTCTATGTCGGGATGATAGACTACTTGAGTCTATGCAAGAATTCAAAATTTTTGGGAGAGCAGACCACATACTTGGTACAAGGATTACAACTTTTTCAGATAGCATAGAGCAACACATAGAAACAAGAAACAAGAAACCAAATTGTATAGAGAGACTATTTATAGGGATTTACAAAATATACATAATGTACAGGAAAACCAAGAACCCTAAAACTATTGTTCATGGAAAACAGATACTTTTAAGAAAAGTACCTCTTCAAAAATTGTCCATGAACTGGCAATTCAAGAATACCTCCAGTTAAATCCTTCAAAAAATATGAATCTTCTCCATTTTTATCACAAATGTTGTATGGGCCAAGCCAGATTGGGTCAAATTTACCATGCTTTCCTTTATCTTCTAGTCTAGCATTCCACATTAGTATCATGTCACCTATCTCAAATTTCCTATCACTGGCTCTTTTGTCATACAAATGCTTCGTTTGTGATTGTAACTTGGTATGTTGAACAAAAGACTCTCTCCTTGCTTCTTCTAGTTGCAAAATATCATCCATTCTGAGTTGCATCTCATCAATGATGTCATCTTTAGATAGTTGAACAAATTTATACATCTCCTTTAGGTTATTTTGTGGAAGTCTAGCCTATATACCATAAACCAGATCAAATGGGGCACATCCAATGGCCTTTTTCACAGTAACCCTGTTAGCCCATAGAGCTAAAGACAATTTTGAAGCCCACACCTTCTTGTTTTCCCCTAGAATTCTTTTGATAACCTCTAGTATACTCTCATTGCTTGATTATACCTGACCATTCCCTTGAGGATGATAGGGTGATGATGTGTACTCTGTAATGCCATATTTCTTGCAATTTTTTTTATAGTCCTCTGATTTGAAACACACAACATTATCTATTAAAATCTTTTGTGGGCATCCAAACCTAATTATAATATTATTCAGGATGAAATTAATCACCACCTTGCTTGTTGCATTCCTAGTAGGGATTGCCTCAACCCACTTGGTGAAATAATTCGTAGCCACCAAGATCCAAGAATGACCTCCACTGGACTTATTTGTGATTTTGCCTATAAAATCAATTCCCCATTGTTGGAAAGGTGCTTGCACCTCAATAGGTCTTAAGGGTAGATTTCCATAAAACTTCAACTTCTCACTGAATCTTTGACAAGTATCACATAATTTCACAAAGTTATGAGCATCTTTAAAAGTGTTTGCCACCAAAACCCAGCCCTCAAAATCTTATGAGCAGTAGTTTTAGCCATATAGTGACCACCACATACACCTTCATGCATATCTTTCAAAAATTTTCTAGACTCGGTTTCATCCACACATTTTAAGAGAACTCCTTCCATGCTTCTCCTCCACAACTATCCTTGGACTATAACATATCTTATAGCATGTAACTTAAGCGATCTCTTTTGATTATCAGTTAACTCTGATGGAGATTTCATAGTTTGCAAATAATAGATTACATCTTTGCACCAATAAGAGATGTCCATATCATAGAGGTCTTCTCTGCAATTATCATCCAATTGATTAATTTGGTTTGCCTCTAGATTTGCTTCTATCATCAACTTGGCCAAACCTTGACCCCTAACCAATTTAGTAATTTGAATATCAATGTTGAACTCTTGTATCCTATTAATCCACCTACATCTCCTGCTAGACACCTCTTGTTGTGAAAAAAATGTCCTTCACAACAGTAGTAGGAACAAAGGCAATGAAAGTAGCTCCCATTAAGTAACATCTAAAAGCCTTAACTCCTTTCACCAGCGCATATCCCTATTTTTCATTGATGTCATACTTGAGCTCTGTTGCTTTTAAAGACTTGTTGAAGAATGCAATAGGTTGCTCATAACCTTCTTCATTTTTCTGTAATAGTACTGCAACAATAGTGTGAAATGAGGAAAAAGAAAATATATGCATTGGTTTGTCATAACTAGGAGCTCTAAGAACAAGGGAATCTTTAATAGCTTGCTTAATTTTTTGAAATGCAATACTAGGTTCACCATCCCATTTTATCTTAGATCCTTTCTTTAGCATTCTTGGTATAAGCCTACTAATCTCCGCAAAATTTCTCACAAATCTCCTTAGAAAATTTATCTGTCCAAAGAATGACTGGATGCCTTTAACACTCATGGGTTTCTAAATCTTATCTATTTATTCTACCTTTTCAGGGTTAACCCTTACTCCATGCTTGCCAACTAGATGTCCTAACAATTTTCCTTCAGTGACACCAAAGTTACATTTCCTTGGATTTAAAGATATTCGATATTTAAGGGCTCTAATAAATACCTTTTCTAGGTGCATGCAATGATCATTTTCATCCTTAGAGTAAGCAGTAAGGTCATCCTGATACACAACTAGAAATTTGTCAATAATATCAGCAAAAGCCACATCCATGGCCCTTTGAAAAGTAGCTCCAGCATTAGTAAGCCCAAAAGGCATCCTGACATAAACATAACTACCCCATGGAGTAGTGAAAGTAGTTTTAAACTGTTTTGATTCTTTAACAACAACTTGATTATAACTTGAAAACCCATCCATCATTGACATAATCTCTAAACCAGTGACCCTTTGCAACATGGCTTCCATATTTGGCAATCCACAATTATCTTTTAAGGAAGATATATGAAGATTTCTAAAATCAACACATAACCTTATATCTCCATTTTTCTTTCTTCCTGGTACTAGATTGGATACCCAAGAAGAATGTCTAATAGGCTTTATAATCCCATCATCTCTTAAGTTGATCAATTGTTCTTTCATTTTGGGAGCTAAGGTTGGATTTATTGGCCTTTGTTTTTGTCTGAAAGGCTTAGCATCTAGTTTCAAAGGGACTTCATATTGAAAGAGATCTTCCCTATAGGCCTTTAGGTCATCATATGACCATTCAAATACATGCATGTACTTCCTTAGTAGGTTTATTAGATCTTTCCTTATTTTAGGAGGCAATTTCTTATCAATATATACCTTTTTAGGTGTTTCTTGAGTTTTCAAGTTCACCTCCACTAAATCCTTAACATTATATTCATTAGTGTCCATTTTTGACCTATCTTGGTTGTCAAAAATAGTTTCTAAAACAACTAGACCCTTTGGAATTTTATTTTTCTTCAATTGTACAACTTCCTGCCCAAAAACAATATCTTTTCTGTCTATATTCTTTACATAAGCTACATAATCAATTTCTTGTCTTGACAACATATGCTCACAATTCAAAAATCTTAGGATATCCTTATCATCTTCAAACACTTGCCAATTCTGAACATTATCAGGGACAAAGGGTCTAGTTCGAATCTCAATTTTGGACACACCAGCAAATGTAATATCATCAGGCTTTATTGCTATATTTTCTAGTAAATTTGCAATTTTATTATTTGTCTTATCTTTCCAAATTATTCCAAATGCATCAAAACATTCAATCATGTCCCACATTGCATTTCTATACTATTTTAATCTTTTATTCTTTGATACAAGCATTTCTTACTTGGGATACCACCAATTCAGAATCTCCTACAACATGTAAACACTTTATGCCATGCTTATGAGCTAATCTAAGACCTAAAAATAAAGCCTCATACTCTACTATATTGTTAGTACAAGGGAAACTTAAAGTAGAGGAAAATTTATATGTTACCCTTGTTGGAGATATCAAGAAAATACCTGCACTAGATCCCTCTTTGCAACATGCACCATCAAAAAACATAGTCCATAAATCAACCTTATCTATTTTTTCCATCTGAGTTTTATGCTTAGATTTTTTCAAAATCAGGACCTCAGCACTAAATGCATTAATATCTATATCCACTAAATTTTTCATGTTGTCTTCTACATCTTCCTCTATCATGTATATACTCTTAGGCTCCATATTGACTTTTATTAAATTACCCTCAATATTAAAAGTAGGAAATGACAAATCACACTTTAGACTCCCACCCATAGCAGCACTCCATTTTCTTGATAATAACATGACATACTTAGGTGGAATGTCAACAACCAATACACTCATAGTAAGTTCTTTGTCAAGGCAGGCTATTAATCTATATGGAAAAGAGTTTATAGTGCCTATGACTATCACTTCTCTTTTATCCATAGCACAACATCTTCCTTGAGTTGTATCCACTTTTAAGCCTAATTCCTTCATTATTTCAAAAGGCATCATAGTGTTGGAAGCACCAGAATCAATCATGTAATTTTTTAATGTTTTACCATTTACTAAAATGCTCAAGAAAAATGGTTCAACATCTCCCAAACACTAATTGACAGAATTATCCAAAAACATTTGAGGAATTTGAGAGACAACTCCTTCAGCTTCATTCTCCTTTACTTCTTCTTTAGTGCTTTCTTTGGGACTGTGATTTCCATTACAATCCTAACTTAGCCTTACATTAGTATTTCCCAACCATGCTATAGCTTTATTTCGGTGTTTAGGGATTCTTAGCAGTTCAGACAGTGGAACCTTAATAGTAATCTGAGACAAAATAGTAAGCATATCTATGGAAGAACCAAGAGGATCATCATTAGTCACATTCCTTTTCTCATCTATTTTATCCACAATGTTCAGAGTATTTTGATGTTTCTTATCATTTTTTATGATAATCTTTGATACCTTCTCATCTATTTTTCTGGGAACATTATTTGAGAATTCCACATCTTTAGGATTTCCTCCTTTCTTTTGTTCCCACCTTCTATTAGTAATTTTAACCTTCACAGTAGGAGCTTCATTAGGTTTCACAATTTCCCCCTTCTTAGGATCAACACCCTTTATGAAGATACTAGCTACCTTATTACTTTCATCTTTCTAAGCCATGTTTCTAGTCTGAACTTGAGCTATCATATTGGCAATAATTTGATCAATTTCTTCCCTAGAAGGTTTTTTTAGTGTTACTTCTTCCTTTGCATTTACCATGTTACACACATTGTCCTCCACATCACTTTCACCAGAAAATACTTGTTATTGTATGACATTATGAAACTATCTTTGGTCATACACATCTCTGTCATAATCCTCATAGTCAAAATAATGTGATTCAAACATATTGCATCCTACATTATCATTATTTTCTTCCTACTCATGACACTTTTCTACTATAGTTTGATTTCCTAGGAATGACAATGCTACTGCACAAGATTTAGGGGAATGGGGTAATTGACATGCAAAGCACCATGTAGGTTCAACAACAAACTCAAGATCATCTACCAAATTTACAAATTTTTTTGACAAAGGATCGGGGGTCACTTTATTGTTGTTGTTCTTGGGAGGAGGGACACTAGGCTGACCATCCTTCCAAGTAGTGTTATAAGGGAAGTTTTGCAGCCTATTTTGTCTATTGAAATTTGATTGATAGGGGGCTCTATTATCAATGGAGTTCCTATCATTCTTCATCTAAGGAAGGTTCATACCTTTTATAGCATTTAGAATTTAACTCATTTCACTAGGGTCTTGCTTTTTTCCTCCTATGGCTTTATTTTCTTCCTTTCTATTTCCCTTATTCCCAAATAACCTAGGATCATCTCTTTTACTTTCTAATCTCCTTGAAATCCTCAAATTATTTTCTATATTAATGGCAATCCTGAAAGCATCTCTTAAGGTCCTAGGCTCTTTATCCCTAAGCTGGTATGCCATTTTACCATTGAAAGCATTCAAATAAGTGATCAGACATACCTTGTCATCAATTCGCATGGCTTGGATTAGCTTGTACAGATTCATTAGGCAACCTCTTGATATTATTGAATTCACTCAAAATATAGCTCTAATTTTTCTTGTCACCATATTGCTCTTTGAAAAAATAATCAATATCTTTCCAATCAACAATAGACAATTTAGGAAGTCTCTTGAAGCACTCTCTAGCATATTCAGTTAATGATTGCACAAACAACTTCATAATGACATCTTCAGCTTCAACCTCATAATCACTCATCATATAAAGAAAACTTCGCAAATGGTGCTCACAAGAAATAGCATTATTTCCATCAAATCTAGGCAATCTTTTTCTCATTTCTTGTGGGATAGGATTTGGAAAACAAGGGATTCCATCAAAACATATTTTTCTATAGTCTTCTAATTGAACAGGTCTTCTTTGTAAATCAATCTTGGGGTGATTAGCACTATCTTTCTTAGTATTATTCATAGTATTACTAGTGCTAGCATCACCAACAGATTTGTTAAAATCTACTTTTAGTGAAGATGAAGAAAAGAAAGAAATAGGTACCTTAGTAGTATTCTGATTTGCATCATTAGATCCATCATCATTTTTAGGCATAGCTATAGACTGCTTTTTGGTATTTTGCAAGAATTTGATCTTATTGCTCATCTTAGCTATAGTAGCCTCACTTTCTGCAATCTCCAATCTCTTAGCTAAAGCATCTCTTTCTTTCCTTCTCTTTTCCAATTCAATATTAGAGAGTGACATAGAATCATGGATATGAACTGTCTTCACTAGCTCATTGATCTTAATACCAATCTCCTTTTGCTTTCCCTTGTCCTTAGCACCTACAACAAGTTCTGCATTCTTTACTCTATTGTTATCAACTTCTAGAGTAGTATAGTTCCTAATTTTCTATATTACAGGTCCCTTTATATTCTTTTTTTGAGTTTCCAACAAATTCTACTCTTTCCTCTTAAGCTGTTCAACTTGTCCCACAATCTCAGGCTGCCAGGCACTAGCTGTTATCTCATTTTTCTTCTTTAGAGCAGCAATTTGCCTAAGTAATTCTTGCTTTTCTTCATATTCCTTCATGATCTTCTCTTCCCTTTCCTTTCAAAATCTCCTATTAATAGGTTCTTTCTCAGCAAGCTATGCTTTCAAAATTTCATTCTCATGAGGATTAGGGATAGTGAATTTAGACCCGGATGTTTTCTCATCATTAAAACTTTCAAGTTCTAAGTGTCTAGATCTAACCTTTTCAGGGGAAGAATCTAACATGAAAAGGTTTGTACTATGCTGGAAAATATTGTTACTAGTCCTATCCTCCGAACTAAATACAAGTGGTTGCACAACCTTTTCCTGACATATCATTTTAGGGGTATTATAGAAATCATCATTAGACAAAATTGGGTGAGATCTCAGACCTTTGGAGAAAGGCACCTTTTCAACAATAGAATGGTGAATGTTATCTTTCCCTACTAGTTGCTCCTATGAATAGCTTCCTTTCTGCATCTAATTTCCCTTCATAGCCCAATTCTATCTTCCTCTAGGAGGGAGATCAGTTTGTAATTTGATTCCTAGGGTTTTGCTCACATTTTCCTATATATTTCTTTTATTCTCCATAATTTGGGACAACAATTTTCAAAAACTGACACTAGTTAACCATTTGAGTCACCACCCACCCTATCAAAATGGGAATGAATTTGTTGAGTGGATAATCACAATTACTTCACTTAATAGTCTCAAGAAAAATGTAAACAACTTTCAAACCCTTGGGAATCTTCTCATGAAATATCTGCAACTCTACCCAAGGGGACACAGATCTCTAATAATTCACTATTTATGACAACACTAAGTGTAACTCCCTAGTAGAGTCACCATTTTGTTGATGTTTGAAACTACTGAGCAACAAAATGCTCAATATCATTGTGAAATTACTCACACAATCTAAGGATTAGCCAATTCCTAGTAGCAATTACATGAATAAACCACTTTAACCCAACTTCAACAAAACCAAAAATGGTTTTTTCTACTCTTTAGGCTCTGCTAAATCAAGGTGAGTATACCTAGGGATGATTCTAATGCAAAATGTGGTATGAAATTATCTTAGTTTCATTCTGATTCTCATCTTTTACCCTCAGGCACATACATAGTTTATCAGTTTTCTCAAATCTATATGCATCCCCTATAAGCAGATCTGGTTATAAATCTCCTATAGTTGATAAGTACTCCTGGAATTAGCGACTATCTAAGACTCAAAAAACTCTATGCAAATGAATGGTAACTAGCATTTGTAACTTTAAACAAAATGGAATGAAAAGTTTTTTAATTTAAAAAAAAAAAGATTTGATATGCAGCAACCGAATTCACCCTTTCTCACTTCTGACTTATGTTACCAGTGCCTTATCCATTGGGCAGAAAATTAACTATTGGTGGGAGATCTAATTCAAATAACTTGTAAATGAGTTAATCAATTGTAATCACCCATTTCCATTCTTATGAAGTATCCTTTCTATAAACTCATAAACCCTACTGATTCATTGAAGCATTTCTATAATTCCTTGAATTAAAAGCAACAATGATATCAACATACAACCTATCTAGATTACATTTAGCCAAGTTAAACATTATTTAAAATGACCTCAAAGTAGACAAACCCATAAAATGGAGATAGAAATTGATGACACAAATATAGTGTAAATACCCCTTTGTATTATCCTTTTAGATGACTAATACAATGACCAATAGAAATCAATTGAAAGCCCAGAATAGATTGCTATTTCTGTCATTTCAACATGTTATTAGAGAGTACAATTGGAAGCAAACTCAAAACACTTGCATACTATTGGACCGACTATCTATAATTTTCTTGAAAGAAAACAAAAATTCTACAAGTTTTTAAACCATCACATTGCCTTGAAAATTCATTTATAAAGGCATGAGTTGCAACAAGAAAAGGGCAAATGTGATTGACATGTGTCCCTCAAAAAGATATTTACATACACCTATAACAAAAAGACAAAAGGAAAATAATAGAAAGGCTAATACATTGAACATTCCTTTGTGGGTCCCTTTTCTATTATTCTACCTGAACAGACAAAAGTGTTACCATCTAATTCTTTGATTACTCTGATTCCTTAGACTAAGTGGGCATCAAGTTTGAAAGTGATGAGTCATCTCTCATTACCTGCACACTCACTTTAACCTAAGGATTTTCCTTGTCTTCATCATTAACTATAATGGTAACTTTTAGTTTTGCACCCTCTTCCTCCTCCTCATCTTCTGCTTCATCATCCTCTTCCATTTGCTCCATAGAAATAAATTTATCTTTCCATTCATTGTAACTAGTCTCCTCCGGCCAATCAAATTTAGAACCTCTCTTTATACAATTATTAAAGAATTTGCAACTGCCTCTATATCAACAAGATTTTTCTTTACATCATTATAAAATAATTGTACTTTTACCAGCTCCTCATTTGTCCTTGCCCATAACAAATGACTAGTTTGAGTAGTTGTTGCATCCCTAACCCAGTTGCCCTTGTCATTTAAGCCATCAACAATTTTAAGCCTAGGGTTTAAGGAAATCAATTTTTTAACTTGTGTATGTTCAGTGGTGGATTTTGGGTGTAATTCTAACAAGTCATCATGAACATTCCTACCCATATAATTAATTTGCCTAGAAAATTCTTTCTTAGGAGGCATCTTGATCATAATGAAAGGAACTAGAATGCTATAGAGGTTGTAATATGAGTACTTACTTGATTTGTCAAACTTGATATTCTTTAAACCTCTACAATTTCTCTCAAACAAATGAGGAATCACTTCACATCTTTACTAGGCTTAACACAACACAATCAACAGGCTCTTGTGCTCAGAAAATGTGAAATCTTTGTTTGAGTGAGACTGGAAGTGATGAAATGTCCTATATTATACTCTATTTTTCTCACATGCAAAGCTTTCATTCATCATAAATGCACAAAATAGAGAAACAGAGTGGCACCATACTTCCTTTTAAATTTTGTGCCATCGATCCTTCAAAAATCCTATGATCTAGGGATAAAAACTAGGCTGAATCACTTTTCTTCTTAGCATGTTGGTAGTCAAACCAATAAACTACCTCCATTTTTACCTTTCCTTCAATGCTAGCATTTCAATATGGGCCGATAGATGAATTAGGACACATGTCATCAACTTGCTACCTCGCTATACATAACTTTCAAGCACCTTTCTATAGAGAGCTAGTGATAACCACTGATTTTTCTTTGATCCTATGGTAGACATTTGATACAACTCTTTAAGAGAAAAATTGTGGGTCCCTCATTTGCTAACTCACTATATATAATCCTCATACATCTTTCCATAGCAAGTTAATGAGTATCATTGATCCATGCTTGATCTGATGATAAGAATTCTTTGCATGTTATATACATGGGGAGTGGGTTCAAGTTACCACTGGTGCTGAGCTGGTTTAATATGTAATCACATATATATATTTTTTTAAACCTTTAGTGACATCACACATACTTGGCCTTGCTATGTTTGTTATTTCTAGACTGGTTGCTACATTGCTACTGGCAAAATTACTAACTATCCAGCTAGTGATATAGCGAGTTTCGACAAATTCAAAATTATTGGCTTAGAGATGCTTAGTAGGAGGCCACCATGTCGTTTGATCTACATAACTTAGTTTTGTCAAGTCACTCATTTGGGGCCCACCTTTGAGGATTTTCTATTATATCACAACCTTCTGACTAATCACTACATTGCTACTAGCAAAATTACCAACTATCTGGCTAGTGATGTAGCGACTTTCCAATAACCATCAAAATTGATGCCAGGAAATAAAACTATGAGTGACAGAACTTGCATAGAAATAAAAGCGAAGCTTGCATATTATTTTCCTTAGGATCCTCAAAATCATTTCTTATTTTAAAAGAACGCCGTCATTTGCAATGACCATTCCCTCACTATGTTACTACCAAAAAATTGGTGTTTTTCCAGCTATTGATATAGTGACCTCTGTCAGATTCACAATTTTGGTGACGAATAACAAAAGATACATTGATTGAGACTTCACCAATTAAAACTAGTGTCAAAGAAGGTAGTCATGCACATTTATAAGATTGCATGGGAATTTTTGTGGTCACATCAACCTTAAATAGGTTACTACCTTTTGTAAAATCTGAGCACTAGCTACGTCACCACCGACAAGTTGCATGGATTTTTTTGATAGCAATTTAGTGAATTACCGAAGAAACTTTAACTTCAGTGACACCATTTGCGAGTGTTTCCACATGTGTTCTTAATACTGACAATCTTGGGACATAGCATGTGGTCATAATGTCTTCATGTTAACACACATTTCTCAAAGCCAAACTTCATATTTCAGTATCAGAACATAGTTCTCTAATGCTCACTAGCTCACTATGCATAATCTTTGAGCATCTTGCTATAGCGAGTATGCGACAACTGTGGATTTAAATAAGATCCAACGGTAGGATAAAACCTTTTTCAAAAGGACGCAACAATGACCTCAAAGCAGGTGGGAAAAGAAAATTCAGTTGCTGTTAAGACTTTCACACCAAAATAAGATTTAAAAGGCAAGACCTAGGGTTTTACACAGATTTTAAAAGATATCAAAAAAATGAGACCAAAACCTAAAACCCTAGGACCTAACAAAATAACTCACATTTTATTTTTTGACCATGATTCTAAGAAAGATTAATATGTAAAAAATCTGACCAACATGTTCAAGTCAGTATGCTCCAATATCACTCAAGTGCCAAACTGATGCTTGAGCATCCAATATTACCTGATCTCACTGTATTGCTTGAGCATAAAAAACCTGAAATGCATAGTGAGACTTGAATATGAATATTTGGCCAACTTGAAGGTATAATTTGGTTAGTATGGAGTTATATCCCGTGTCAGCTAACTTGGTATAAAGTTATTATTTGATGACTATATAAGGAAGGTAAATTAGTTGTCTAAGATGGAATATATGGAAAACATAAAGATAAGAAGAGAATATATAGTAGATTGAGTAAGTAGGATACAAAGTAGTATAAAGGGAAATGTAGAGACATATCTATCACAACCAAAAGATTATGTTATTCAAAGGATATATTTTAAAAAACAGAGTTGTAAAGCAAAGAGTAACCTATTGATTCATCCTAATAAGTGCATTGATGAAATTCTCTAACAAGTTGGACCTTATAGTCATTTGTTGAATCTCTCAATAGAGTACATACTTCATTATATTGTAAAATCCTTTCACAAGTGGTAGACCTAACAATCCTTCATACTCCTAACATAGTAGATCACTAGAAGTGATCATTTGTAATCCCTAACAGGCCAACATTATTACCACAATAGTGAAGCATTGTGACTGTCATCTCTACCCTAGTTTCACCTTCTTCTTGGAGGGTTTTTGGGTTACCAAATATTGTGTCAAAGTGTTATGGTGTTGATTTCTTTATTACTTTATGTTCATGCATAACAATAGATTAGATAATCTAAATAAGTAAATAAAAATTATTCTAAGCGTAAAAAGTTCAAGTGGTTACTAATTCACCCCCTCCCGCCCTCCCAGTCACTTATTTTTCATTACATTTCCAACATATCTAATGAAGGAGATTTAACAATTTTGAATGGAGCACAAAGTCCAATGCAAAAGTATGTTTTCTGTATGTCTAGATTTGATGAATATGAACCTAATGAAGATCAAATGACTATGACTAAGCAAAAAAAACTAGAAGATTCTAGAGAAATGAAATATAATTTTTATTTAAAGGATGAACAAAATTTTTATTGATGTTTTTTTTTCTAATTGAGTTGACCAAGTTTATGAAGGAATGAGGAGAACCAAGTAGAACACTATTGTGAATATCAAGTAAAGGAAGTGCCAAATTGATATGTGGAGCATGTGAATCAACCAAAAAGGGATTACACAAAGATTGAGCAACACAAAGATCTATACAAGCATGATAGTGCCAAACCTTACAGCTCATTTCATTGCTACTCTCTAATCATTGTAGCAAGAAATATCTTAACCAAGTGGGCCTAACAATCTTTTGAAATCCTATATTGTAACACTTTTTTGATTGTTTTATAAGTTCTTTAGAGAAATCCATTCTTTAGAAGTGTCAAAGAAGGAAAAAGATCTCGATGATCTTTGGTGAAAATCCTCTAACAATGTGCATGTAACCTTTAACAATGTTGGCTCCTAATAGAGCTTACTTAAAAAGAGTGAAATATTTGGGTTGCTAGTTTTTAGGTGTTTTTTCTCTTTATAGGGTTTCCAAATTAGATATTTGTGTGGATGCTTGTTGCATTGTATGGTTATCTCATGTTTTCTATTTATGGCTACAACTTGATATAAGCTGAAAGTTTACTCTAATACTCAATATGTTCATGTATATTAAGTTCGTAGTGTGATGCAAAGATGATATTAGTTTAAGTTATGATGTTAGATCTGGTTATTGAGTTATTGGTCTAAAAATTTAAAGTGTTTGAATTGGAATAAAAGTGGTTTTAAGGCCAGTAGGATAATCAGTTATAAATGATTCGTGCTACACCCCCCCTTCCCTCAATTATCCAACACAAGTAAAAATGGCTGCTCCAAAACAACAAACTGGTATGGAAAATAAGGCAATATTTCTAGTTGATGCAAGATTTCCCATTGATCCAAGATACTCATGCATCATAGTTACAAGGCTTTCCATTTAACTCATAGTTCCAAGGTATTTGGATTTTCTAGATTTGTGTTCTTATGTTTGAAGTCATAAAAAAAATTCAAACACTTTTTCTAGTTTTACTATTGTGTTGAACACATTTTAAATGAGGTGCATGATTATTTTGATGGTTCATAATTTCTTTTGACAGTTTAAACCTAATACTTTTTCTTGGCCTAGTTATTCTAAGGGATTACCCTTGAATCCCTTTCTAACTACATAGACTTGGGACAATTTGAGGATATAAATCCTCTTCACATTGAAAAGATAGAAATGTTGTCTTATTTTCTTATAGCTCAATTTTTATAATAACATGCATAGGTTATAGTATGATGCTTTAGATTCAAGTAAAATCCATTAATGTTGTATTGGAACCAATTTGAATGAATAAGCTATTAGAGCATTAGGGAAATGCTCCATACATATTTGTTAAATCATCTCTAGACCATTATTACATCATGTGATCAATCTCTTCTCATTGTCACTAGTGCTACCATAGTCTCTTATTGCATCACTTTGGGACCCTGTCGTGTCACATTTAAAGGTGGCACTACACCTCTCTTCTATGTAGGCATTTACACTTTGGGTGGTGTCCAAGATTTTTATGAATCCTTATTGTGGTCTTCATTTTAACTATCCAAATTTAAACTATGACAATAGGTGACTCAACAATTCCAAGTGGTGGTTGCATTTGGAACTAGCTATTTCTCCCCTTAGAGCGATGAAGATATGGATATAAAGGAGGTTGCAACTAAAGAATAGTTATCCCTTATAGATGCTAATCCTAATCCCAATGATGGATAATTTTTAAAAAATTACAAATATCGTCCTCTACCACCTTAAACTAGTGCTCTTGGTGCTTAGTATCTTTTTGTGTGTTGTTTGATCTCTTGGTTAGCTTGTGTTTCTACTTGTTTGTTCATATGTCTATTTATTTCTTGGCATTCTACCTATTTGCCTCTTGATGACTGATATCATATTTCCCTACAATTTTTTGTGATTATTGCCTTTTTAAATTTATATTAACATAAATGACTATTATTAAAAAATTCACTTATTATCTTACTACAACTGAATCAATCTATTCACTATTATATTATAAATTTTTTATAGTTATAGGTAACTTTACTTTTTACCATTCAATAATAAACATGTAGACTCAGCCATAAAAAGTGTTAAAAATAGAGTTATAAAGTAGAGTTATTGATAAAATGTTAAGAGTTACCTGCAAATTGAATCTTCAAATACAAATTCTAAGCTTAAAAATTGTTATATCTTGCATGGTGTAACATTTCAAAACATCCAATATTTATTACCTTTAAAAAATGAAAAATAAAACTTTGGGTAATATTATTTTTTATGTTTTTGTCTACTCAAAAATAATAAATTAGTCTTTGAAACATTTTTGATGAATAAACCTTTCCATTAATTAAAATATTAAAGATATATGTTCACAAAAAATGGGTCAGGGGATACAAGGTCACCTCGTGAGTTCAAATGGCCCAAGGCCGTAAATCAACTATTCATCAAAAAACTCAAATAAGCAAAAACAAGAAACTTCAAGCTACAAGAGCATTGCTAGCTGAAGGAGGGTCTTTATCATTAGAACTCCAAAAATCCTTGGGGTCAGTGGTTGGCTCAGGAGGAGCCTAACCGTTAGTAGCAACAATATATTTATCAGCTTCTTTTTCTTCATCAACCCTAGGAGGAGAAATGGCAAGATCCAGTTGAGGGAAAGCCCACTTGGGGTGATGAGGAGCAGATGACCAACTTGCATCATTAGCAGCATGGGGAGCAACCGAGAACCAGCCTAAGCCCAACCTCGAAGGAGGTGAGACCAAGCATTGTTGACTTTAAAACCCACCATTGTGAGAGCAACGATGAGGCTATGACTTGGGGGTCAATGAGCAATGAGCATAACTACTCCAACCTTACAAGCAAACATGGGGAGGAGTGTCATCATAGGGAAAAGTATCTAGAGGTACTTGATCAACCATACAAGGGGTACTTCCCAGTGAGCAAGTAGCTCCTATAGGTGAGCCACTTCCAATGTAACCTTGTTAGTTTCTACTTGAATTTGCAACATGACATTATTCCATACATGTGCTTTAGAGTACATTTCAACATAAACATTAAGAAAGTTGTGAGAGAATAAAACAACATTAGGATCTTTCCAGATCACAAACAATATCGAAATTATAAAAGCATGCCAAATCTGGACATATCTAAAAGGGAGTCTAGGAGCATCACCTAGAAGTATCATATAGCAAGTGAAGACCTTTGGATGAAAAGTCCTAAAAAAATCATAAATCCAAAGCCAATAATTCTAAACTCTTTTATAGAACCAAAAAATATATAGAAAGCTATCAGGCTAGCCATAAAAAAGGCATCTAGGATCTAGGACTCCCAAATGGTGAAGCCGAGGGCCCAAAGGAAAACCTTGGAAGAGGAGACACTAGGAAAAGAGAGAAATCTTAAACTCTGTGATGGTATGCCAAATAGTCGTAAATCAAAGACTCCAAGTCTTATGCGAAGAATGCAAATGCCAATGCTGGTTGAGAGTGTCAACCATCGGAAGATGAGTCACCAGCCACCAATACCCTAGCCTGAGCTTATAACTAGTCATTAGATTGGTAAGATACCACTTCCAATATTTCCACCATGGGCATGATGAGTGAATTCCCAACTTGTGCAACAAATTGGGAAGAACCACAAAAACTAGAAGATCAATTGTTTGTCGATCTGGATAGATAATCTTATACTAGACCTGTAGATCCTCCCACGAGTGAAGGCTCATAGTAACCCAAGAGAATAAATCTCTAGGAGTTCTAATACCCCTACAAAATAATTACAAAGCATCGGCTCCTTGAATTTTGGCTAAAGGTACACCTTGCATGGGAAATAAGGGCAACCACCAAAGGTTTTGATGATTCATTTAGAGCTTATCACTAAATCCATTACCAACCTAGAAAAGTCAAGGTTTGAGAGTTTCCCAAGACTTCCAAATTCTCTTAGCAACAAAAGTGCCTTGAACATGAATAGGTTCAGAGGTCACAAGAAGGGTTTGAAGACTAATCCCCTTCTAGGCTAGATAGTTAACCATAAAGCCCAGAGAAATGCAGTGGTGTAGCAAAAGTTTCCAGGCTTCATCCCTTGAAAGAGCCTATATGACCCACTTGGCACATGGGGTTATCCCCTACTTGTTGATGGAGAGTAACCTAAGGCCACTAGAATCTTTGGGAAAACAATAGAAGTCCCAAGAAACTCTATAAAAGCCATGATGCATAGCATCAAAGGCCCATCGAAAGTCCTTGAGAAGATCTTCGAGCTTAAGGTACAAGACTTTAGAGGGAGCCCAACAAGAAGAATAATACACATGAGTAGCAACAAGTACTTTGGAGCAGAATTAAAAATTCCCCGCAAGAGAGAGGGGCTTAGTAATCTAATACTCCAACTTCTTCTCAATTTGAGAAAACACAAAGTTTCATAGCTCCACAGAAGATTCTTGAAAATAAAATGGAATGCCCAAAAACCTAAATATTTCACCATGTTGGACCCATTTCCATTCATACTACTATAACTAGTGAGACCTAGGGAAAAAATACTAGCAGGAGGAAAGAGTTTTGTGCCACTGGATAGCAGAGCCTGAAGCAAGGCAAAAGGTATCCAAACATTGCAAAGAATTGGCAATATTCTCCTCATCCTCTATCAAAGCAAGGAAATAATCATCTACAAAAATGACCATTGACTAGTTGAGTGATCAACTTTGATAAAGAAATACCACTTACCAACCCTTGGGAAATGGCATTGGCTAGCAGGTAGCCAAAGCCCTCAACTACCAAAACATAGAGGGAAGGTGCAAGAGGACAACCTTGCCAGATAGATATGAAAATCCCAAAGGTTTCAGACTAACATCCATTAATGGTGATGCAAGTAGAGGCATTCCCAAAAAGCATCTGCATCGACTAACAAAATATTGGGCCAAAGCCTAGAGCTTGAAGCATAGCTAAAATAAAGGGCCATTCAATTCGATCATATGCATTGGCAAAATCAATCTTCAAGAATAGGGCCTACTATTTGGAATGTTTGGCCCATTCCATCCCTTCCTAGACAACAATAAAATTGTCTAAGATATACCAGGTCTTAATAAAATTGGTTTGTTCAGGTTGATCAATTTGAGGGAGAAAATGCAAAATTCTAAGAGAGAGAGCCTTGGTAATGATTTTGTAGGAGACATTCAGCAATGTAATGGGCTTCCAATTACAAATTTCTTTAGGATCCGAAGCTTTAGGTATGAATTTTGTTAGTGTAAATAATTAATCATTATTACACTTTACTTAGGTTAAATGCATTATTTTATTATTTATCATATAGACACCTTGGATTCTGCATAGTTAGATGAGTTTTCTTGTTGACAACACAAGAGTTTGCATATTCATCTGAGTTTTCATGTAGACAACATAGTTTTTTGCACTCTAATCAAGCACATGGTGTCTACAACATCTCTTACAAGATATAGTTGTGTAAGCTTATCCTCTCATCATTGCAAAAACTCCTATGCTCAATGGAGGATAATCCACTCTTGGTGGACATATGCTTAGTTGTGAGGCTTATCACTTTGCTAACTCCTAGTCATTCTAGAGGCCTTTAATATGGGCACTTCTACTGTGTATGTACACATATGATATTGTCATTATTGTTATTTTGATCATACATTAGTGGACTATGTTGTGCTAGTGTTTGAGCTTCTTGATCTTGGTATTATTTTTCCCTAAGGAAAATTCTTCCATGGTATCAGAGTGATAGGAGATCTCTTCACATAGCCATTGAAGACCATTTTTGCTTCACCTCTTGGAGGGCCACAATTTAGATCTGGAGTATTTGCAACTATTGGGAGCATCTAGAGCCAAAGTGGACCTTATTGTTGCATCCAAAGGATTGATTTGATGAATTTTGACTTTAAATTTTCCCACCCTAGGCCATAGTCAAATCTGAGGAATCTTTTTTTACAAACTGGATCCTGAAGGCCCGATTTGCAAAATTGGTATGATATATTTAGATCTATGTAATTTATTTTTTTGATCTGAATATTTTTGTATCTCTACATTTTTGCTTTTTGAATTTGCATTTTATTTCTGAAATTTTGTGAAAAAATTGGCCTTTTAGGCCAGTAGGAGAGATTTTTTTGTAAGAAAAGATTGGAGCTTGTTGGAGCAAATAAGATATTGGCATCATATTTGGAAGGTCAAAAAACTACCAAATCAACTTTTGTTTCATCAAAATTGGACATCTTAGGTGAAATCTAGGGTCAATTGATTTTTGGAGGTGCAACGACAGCGATTCAGGAAAAATAATTACAGAGATGATTTTCAAACAATGATATCTCCCTCATACGGACTCCTTTTTTTGAGCAATTTTTTTGTTTTGGGGTAGAATTTTGTGATCTATACATTGGTGCAAGATGTTTAAGATCTTTGTTCCTGAATGTTTCTACAAATTGCAAATCCCAATTTTTGTAGCTTCAAAGGCTTAGTTTGGGCTCATCTACACATATATTCAGGTTCCATTTTTTTTGAAAGTGAATAATTTTTCATCTACTTTCTAGATCTGCAATCACATTATAGGATTGTGTGATAGAAATACAACTTTTAGAAATAGGTCCTTTTCTTTCATTGTATTGGTTTGATTAAAATTCAAAATTGTTGAATATCTAAGCTACATGTCTAAGTAACACATTTGAACTCCAAGAGGAGGTTGTAAACAACAAAATCAGAAGTCCACTTTTGTCCATCTTGACAAGTGGCCTATTGTAAAGGCACTACGTATAAAGTGCAAAATGTATTCCTTTGGGGGGGTTCTTTGATTGAGTGAAAAGGGGGTGTGTGTCTTGTGTTCTTCTGTTTCCTTGATATTGTGCTCTCTCTTTTGCATTATTGTTTCATTTTCTAAGTTAACACCACATATTTATGCTACTTGGAAAGAAAAGATAAAGGAACCATTGGTTGAAAAATTTTTATTGTGTTATGTAACTAGTGCAACAAAGAAACCTAATGATGATGCTAATGAGTCTCGTAAAGAAGACTGGGCATCAAAAAAAGAAATGACCCTAGGAACCTTGTCAAAGACTATCTCAGATCTTGTCAAATATCACATTAAGAACTCTAACAATACAATAGAAGTCTGGGATAAACGTGAAGCATTATATAGGGTAGTAGATGAAGCCATGGCCTACAACATTAAGGACAAATTGGATCCTAAGAATTTTGACACCATCAAAGACTATCTTACCTAAGTAGACATGTTAAGGATTGTGGTGAACCCATCAAGGATGGAAAGTTGATCAAACATGTGATGACTCATCTTCCTCCTAAATATGTAACTTTTGTTTCAAGTTATAATACTCACAAGTTAACAATGGGTAGTGCCTTCTCTAAGCCTTCATTCAAGTCATTTAAAGGAATGCTAATCTTAGAACATGACAATTTAGTGAGTATGGGAATTGTCCAGTCTTCCAAGACCAAAGCCTTGCTAGCTAATCAATGAAATCAAGGTGGTAAAAATTCCAATAAGAAGAAAAAGTAGTGGAAGGCTAAGCCACAAGATGACACACAACAATATTCCTCTATGCAACAATCTTCCTCCACACAAAAATCTTCTTCACAACAAGGAAAGTATTTTTCTAAAAATAATAAGAAGGGGAACAACTTGAACAAAAAGGAGAAGAAAACTTGTGCCTATTGTAAGAAGAATGGTCATGATGAACATGAGTGTAAGGATAAGAAAATTGATGTGTTGCTAAACTTAATAAGGAAATATAAAATTGATGTACCAAATGCCTATAAGGATAAGGGATCTTCAACCACTTCAGAAGATAAGGGCAAGCTTTGGTAGCAAGTACAAACAATTCTAAGGAATAGGTTCTTGATTCAATAGCCACACATCATATGGGTGCTTGAAGGGAGCATTTTTCCTCTTTGGAACCATCACATGTACCTTACATCTATGTCGGAAATGACACATGTGGAAGTTGAAGGAAATAGGAATGTTGAGTTGGACAATGACATCTTCAAGGATGTTTTTCATGTTCCCAACCTTAGCACCAACCTTCTTTGAATCTACCAAATAACTCACTATGGATGTGGCAACAAAGTGGACTTCCTTCTTGATTCATTTGTGGTAAAAAATCTACAGGACGATTCTATGGTGGCAACTAGAAAGGCTAATCATGAGACAAGACTTTATTCTTTTTCTCATTTTGTGCCTAAGTCCACTTCCCTTTCCTTGATGACCCACTCAAATTCACAAAGTAAACTATTACATGAGAGGTTTGGACATCTCAATTACTGCTACCTTCAACAACTTAGCAATCAGGATATGGTCATAATTCTACCTCAAGTCAAGTATTTAGAGAGTGTATGTATAGCTTGTGAAGTAGACAAGCATCCTGAAGAGAAGTTTGGCAAGGGGAAGTCTTGGAGAGCTAATATTTTTCTTGAATTGATTCATAGTGATGTAGCTGGCCCATTTCTAGTACCATCATTTGGAGAGGTTTGCTATGTTCTCACCTTCATTTATGACTTTTCATGGTACACTTGGGTCTTCTTTTTTGCTCATAAGAGTAAAGTGTTTGATAAGTTTATCACCTTCAAAGCTCAAGTTAAGAAGCAATCAGGGAAAACCATCAAGATTCTACAAACACATAATGGAAGGAAATATGTGAACCCAAGGCTTATAGACTTTTTTACTCATGAGGGTATTGATCTTCAACATTCAATTGCATACACTCCACAACAAAATGGTGTTGCTGAACGGAAGATTATAACCCTTAAGGAGATGACCATTTGTATGCTACAACATAAGTCTCTAGATAAAGTTTTTTGGGTTGAAGCCATGCTTTGTGCCAATTACATCCAAAAAAAAAGTCCCCATAAGGCCTTATATGGAATTACACCTTTTGAGGCTTGGCGTGGTAGAAAACCAAGGCTAATACACTTTAAAAATTTTGGTTGTTCCAAATGGGAAAGGATAACTCCAAAAAGATGAAAGGCATTGGAACCTCAAAGAAAACCTTGTATATTTATTTGATATTCTAACCACATTAAGGCATACAAACTCATGGATCTAGAGATACATGAAATATTCTTTGAAAGGAGCGTTCACTTTGAAGAGACTTGTCAAAGTTTGGCTCCTTCAATTCCTTCTTCCTCCTTCATGGAAAGTGACGACAGTGATGATAGTGACTTGGAAGATGATATTGCATCAACTTTGAGTCATAGGACACCACCTTCGTAGGGTCCACAAATGATTGAGGATATTCCTTCTTCTTCTTCCACTAGACCTCATTGGGCAAAATAAACACTTGATTCATTAGGTTCATTGGTGGGGAATCCTTTAGATATTAGGAGGACAAGGTCAAAACACAAATCATTTCCACATGCTTATATTGCCATTTCTTTTTATCCATAGTCATTTAAGGAAGCATCAGGGTTTCCTGAATGAGACATGGAGGAACAATACAACTGTTTAATGAAAAACAACACTTGGGACATAGTTCCTTTTCCCAAGGGAAGAAAGTTAGTTCAGTGTAAGTGGATCTATTAGACCAAGTTTTCAGCGAATGGAAGTGTGGATAAGCATAAGGATAGAATTGTTGCCAAAGGTTTCTTACAGGTTCTTGATATTGACTATACTAAGACCTTTTCACTAGTAACTAAGATTAACTCCATTCATTTGACACCAGCTATTGTTGCAGCTCATGGTTGGGTTGTTCATTAGATAGATGTGAAGAGTGCATTCTTGAATGGTGATCTTCTTGAGGAGATTTATATGGAGCAGCCACAAGGTTTCATTTAGGACACTACTTTGGTTTGTAGATTGAAGAAGTCTATCTATGGTCTTAATTAGGCTCCTCGGGCTTGGTATGCCAAGATGGATTCCTTCCTACTCTTAGCAGTATTTTCTAGGTGTCATTCTAATTTGGTCTACATTCATTAGAGGGATGAATCACACTTTATGTAGATGACTTGATCATTACAAGAAGTACTTCATCCATCATTGTCAATGTCAAGACTTCTTTGCAAGATATATTTGCTATGACAGACTTGGGTTTCTTAATTATTTCCTTGGTATTGAGATCACACAGTCTTTACCTGGGATCACACTTTCTCAACCCAAGTATGCTCTTGATTTACTTTCTTTCTTTTGCATGAGTGATTGCAAGCCTACACTTAGTCCCTTTATTTCTGGTGTTAAGTTAGAGGCCAAGTGTTCCACTTCACTTGTTGATGCTACATTGTAAAGATAGTTGGTTGGGAGTCTCATCTACTTGACACATACACTCTGTGACATAGCTTTTGTAGTTGGCATGGTTTCTTGCTTCATGCAAGAGCCATATGAGCTTCATTAGAAGGCCGCCAAATGCATCTTGTGCTACATACAAGGTACACATATACATGAGATACACTATGTAGTAGGTAATGGACTTTAGTTGGTTGGTTATACAGACTCAGACTATGTAGGGGATCTTGAGTCTCACAAGTCTACTTTAGGTTACATGTTTCACCTTGGTTCTGCCCCCATTTGTTGGCAAAGTTAGAAGCAAAATATTATCGCTCTGTATTCAACTAAGGCTGAGTATCAAGGAGTTGTCATTGTGGCTATAGATGCTATTTGGTTATAGCATGTTTTGAAGGAGTTTGGATTTCACATACCTAAACCCACAGTCATTCATTGTGATAGTCAAAGTGCTATTGAAATCTCAAAACATCTAGTTCAACATTAGCAAACCAAACACATTGAGGTTCATATGTACAACATTAGAGAACTGATACATGAGCAAGTCATTGCATTACAATATTGTCCTACAATAGAGCAAGTTGCAGATATCTTCACCAAACTCTTCACTGAGGTCAAGTATCTTCATTTGCAAGATCTCGTGGGGGTGTAAGATATTTTAGAAAGGGGAGTCCCTTGACTTCTCTCTTCTTTCTTATGGGAGGGATCGTTAGTGTAAACAAATAATTATTATTACACTTTACTTAAGTTTATCTAGGTTAAATGCATTATTTTATTATTTATCATATAAACACCTAGGAGTATGCATAGTTAGATGAGTTGTCTTCTTGACAATATAGGAGTTTGCATATTTATCTGAGTTGTCATGTAGATAACATAGTTGTTTGCACTCTAATTAAGCACATGGTGTCTACAAGATCTCTTTACTAGATACACCTCCTCTCATCATCACACAAACTCTTGTGTTCAATGGAGGATAATCCACTCTTTGTGGACATGTGCTTAGTTTTGAGGCTTATCACTTTGCTAACTCCTAGTCATTCTAGAGGCCTTTATATAAAAGCACTTCTAGTGTGTATGTACTCATGTGATATTCTTGTTATTGTTATTCTAATCATCCATTATTGGTCCATATTGTGCTAGTGCTTGAGGTTCTTGATCTTGGTGTTATTTTTCCCTAAGGAAAATTCTTACAAATTTAATATTCCCTTTGTTAATAATATTTCCTAATGACTTTGATATGTATGCTTTGTGATAAATATGAAGTGAATCAGGTCCAATGTCTTCCCAAAGCACCTTGTAGAACTCAAAGGGGAAGCCATCACATCTAGGGGCTTTTTCATCAGCCATGGAGAGGATATCTTCCTTGAGATTTGTAAGTGTTATCTTTTGTTTACAAAAGGCATATTTCTTAGGGGAAAACCTATTAGGAGTAACATCAAGGCATGCTCATAGCGCTTGATCACACATAATAGAGGGCCCTTGAGTTGTAAAAACTTGCTCATAATGACACACAAAAGCCTAGAGAATATATGGCAGGTCAGTGAAAACCTGTTGATCTTCTCAGATGCATTTAATACCCACTAAAGAATGTCGAGCCTTCAAAGCATTAAAAAATTCCTCTAAAACCTGATCCGTGACCTCTAACTAGTGGAGATGGGTCTTGATCTAAGCTCCCAAAGTAGCATAACTATCTGCAACCTATTTCTAGTGTCGAAGGTTGGCAAGCCAAACTTGGAGATCCATGTTAAATAGATTCATGGCAAGAGCCTCATAGGCCATACGCAGATCGAGAGTAGTGGCTTCATAAGATCTCCTATGGTACATAGCTGGCTATCTATCATAAATGGAAAGAAACCTCATAGTACACAGGATAATATCATTCCACCATTGAATCCATCCAAAATGTTTGTGGGGTTGAGGCTCAAGATTCTAGACACAAAGAATGTGAGCAATAATTGGTAGATGAGCCAACAAAGTGGTGTTGAGGTAAAATTGGGTTTTACTTAGGCGAGGTTGAGCTATCTCCTAGGTGATAGAAAAGAGGATGGGGGAGTGGTATGACAATGTCACGTTAGGTAGGGGAGTGACAGGAAAGGCATGCTTTTGAGAAAAAGAAAAAAAGGACTGTGCATAAATGATAGCCTTGTCAAGTCTCCTTAAAACTCTGTCTGACCCAGCTTGAAAATTGGACGAAGTGTGCAAATCCCATCTAGGTGGCAAGAAGTAACATTAGGATAGAAAAGGCCTAATTTGTTTCACATGTAAAACCAGGCCTCCCATTTGCCAGCTATCCATCTAAATGGCAGAAGGCCTTCTTTTTTAGGAGCCAACTCAACCATGTTGAAGTTCCCACAAAAGACCCATGTCATAGGTGGTAAATGATCCACCAACCAACACCATAGATGTGAACGCTCAACAACATTATTTAGATCATAAATTTGAACAATACCAAAAGAATAATTTTGAAAAGATAGTAGGATCCAAATCACTCTCTGAAAAGGGTTAGGACTATGAGAAATAACAGATGAAATTAATTGAGGGGATAGAAAAGTAACAACAACCCCTTGACTAGCTTCATGTTGAGAAGTAAAAATTACATTAATTGGCCAAATAAAATGACAAGCTGAGGAGAGAAGAAATCTAGCAACTTTAACTTCTTGGAGACAAAGAACATCAAGATCAAAATGATGCTTGGTATCACGAACAAAATATTTTCTAAGGAGGTTTTTTAGCCCCCACACATTCCATGAAAGAAAATTCATGGTAGACTAGCTTACATATCATCTCCAAGAGAGGAAAACTTGTTATGCCAAAAAGAGGGAGGCTCAAAAGAGGAGTCATCAACAGCTATGACCCTTTGAAGTTTCTCCCCATTGTAAAAGAACTCCTTGTGACCATCTGGGCTATGAGACTGACGTAACTTCTGTTGGGAAATCATCAACATTGCTTGTGGTGTGCGAGTCCATAGAGGACGCAGAGATAGGGAAGGAACCCCCATTATCCCCTAACCTCTAAGGTTTGAAATAGGAGGCGAAGGGAGAAATGGAATGGAGGAATCATTTGGTATCTGGCTTGAGCTAGGTTTACCATGATCCACAGGAAGAGAACTTTCCTTAGCCGCTATTGAGCCCTTTCCTTTTTTCACCACTGAAGTTCATTCATCTTTTTTAGTAGTAGGAGCAGGCTTTATTTTTGTAGCCAAGGGTTGGTTACATTCTAGGAAGGGACAATCCCTAATCTTATGCTCAACTGGCTGGTACCGATAGCAGGTATTTGGAAGGTTGAGGTATAGAACCTTCTGAGTAAAGGTGGTACCACCTATCTAGATATCCATAGAATCTTTGAGGTCCCTACACAGGTCGAACTCAATGCAAACCCTACGCTTGGGATGAGTGTTGTAAAACTTGTCCAGTTCAAGACACACAAAATTGCTGACGGTTTGCACAATAGTGGGCAAAAAAGACCAGCAAGGAATGGTAAGCATAGGAAATTTCACCCAGACGGGCACCTTAAGCTTCCAATCATCGAAAATAAAAAAATTGCTTAACCAACGTTGAAAAATCAAGAGGGATGACCTAATAGTCTAGGGCCCTTGTATAAAAACATGTTCAGCTTGGCCAACATTGCTAACACTAAAAAGAAAAAAGTCTTTGGTAAGGCTTTGAACGCCTTCAAGGTGAACACCTTGAGGTGTCCAAATCTTGGTAACCCATTCCTGCAGCATGCTTTCAGAAGGAGTACGACCCACAAAATATCCAATAAGGGTTTGCTGCTCTAACCATGTGCATGCACTATCAAATTCCTTGACATTCAAAATAATATCAAGAGAGGAATAACCTCGTGAAACACCTTGGGAACAAACTTGCATAGGCATTTGGTCGATGAAGCCATTATGTCCAGTAGCAACAACAACTCCAACACCAGTAGCAATTGCTAGACTGGAGAAAGCCAAACTCATTATAAATGAAAGCTTATTCCCATAGTAAATGCGATATGACAAGCAATGGAAATTGGCAAGGATTCAGACAGAGGTTGTACAAACCCTAGCAGAGCTCGAGTTCATTTTGCTTCTCACTTAGTATCTCTTTGAAACTTTAGTTTGTGGTTGGTGTCTATTTTATTTTGGACGCTATCCTCCCAAAAAAATATTGAAGAAAGATCATTTATATTTTTAGAAATCTGATTTTTTTTGACTTTTGGTGTATTTGATCTAGAAGATTGTATTTTCACAAATTTGAAAAAAAAAATTTACTTTTGATGCATTCAATCTTAGCCGCTTTTATTTTAGGTATGTGGCAAAACTCCATTGCACTTTTATTTATGTCGCTTGATTATAAAAAATTAATTTTTCTTTTGATCCTTATCTGCGACATGAGCCCCATGCTTTACATTTTAAATAGAATTCATCCAATGCCACTGATGTAAACTTTGTAATGATCTGCACTATTATGTATTACATGCTATTGGTTACACTTGTGATGAGAGTTTTGTAAAATGGAGAACAAGTCTGAAAATGTTCCTTTCGGCCTTGTGTGTGACTTTTTGAGCACATTCCATAAAACGTATAATTTTAATAGCGAAGAGAGAGCACCCGTTCATTCTTGTAAACAGTTGATGTTTGCCTTGTTTTGAGCAAAGATCTTGCTTTACATATCCTGCAACTTCTTTAGCAAAAGAAAAATCAGCATTCTAAACTGCTAAATCCTGCTACAAAGATATAACCAAAATCAATTATTTATTTTAATTAATCCAATTCAATTGATCTAATATCATCACAACATATAACCTAGTTCGTGAATAAAGTAGTTTTATTTTAATTGTGTAAAATGGGAAGTAAGATTGAAAACTGATAAATTGTGATACTCCTATCAGAATTTAAATGTGTAATTTTTGAGTCAAATTTAAAAGCTATATAATTAAACTCTAATAGCAATATCACAAGATGGAAAACTTTCTTCAAATCTTATATAGACTTTGTGAACTGTTGAAAGAACTAAAGCTACATATTCATATTCCTTAGAATAGATAATTTTTATTAGGAATCATATGAAAAACAATTAGCATTTTCCTTATTTTTACAACATATCAGCCTCCTGAACTAGTAGTTCCTTCTTAAACGATATAATCAAAATTAACTATTTATTTTAACCAATCAAATTCAGTTCACTTCAAATCATCAAAACCATAAAACATATAACCTACTCCTTGAATAAGCAAAGCAAATTTGTTTTCATTGAACGGGTAACATGAAGATTAAAATACATGATCTATGGTCAGGGGTAAAACTCTTTTTCTGCACTCATATCAGTATAGATGGAGGGGAAGGCGAGGTTTTATAATTACCTCCAATGGAATTAATTCGGGCATTGTCAGCTCAAGCCCTTCTGTCATATCAATTTCAGCTCCCTCTGGAGCAGTCCACTCGAAGCTCTGAAGCAGCCGAGCCAATGTATGGCTCACAATAATCAACGCCAAAGACATCCCGGGGCAAATTCTTCTCCCTGAACCAAACCGAATCAATTCAAAGTTGCGCCCTTTCATTTCCATCTCTTTGTCACCGTTGAGATAACGATAAGGAATGAATCCCGTGGGGCGCTCCCACAAAGCCGGGTCCCGGTGAATCGCCCACGCATTGACTAACAGTTGTGTTCCTGCGGGAACATGGTATTCCCCAACAGTGCACGCCTCGATAGATTCATGAGGAAGCAGAAGAGGTTCCGGGGAATAAAGCCTGAGAGTTTCTTTCACAATGGCCTCCAAATATATCAGCTTGTGCACATCTGATTCCTCGACTAATCGCTCCCGTCCAACATGTGTGTCGATCTCTTGCTGGGCTTTGCGCAAAATGTCCGGGTGATTCATCAGAGCTGACAGTGCCCACTAGATGGTCACAGAGGATGTTTCAGTACCTGCGCTTATCAAGGTCTGCAAAACCAAAGACAAATCTTAAAAGAACTTAAAAAGCTTGTGTATCCCTAACACCATCAACAAATTTGGGGAAATGAGAACATACAAGGGCGGTGGCTTTGACCACATCTTCGTTATTGTCTGACTGAATTTCATGGTTGTCTGTTGCAGAGATGAGAACATCGATCAAGTCTCGAGCGTGGACCCCTCTCTTCTCTCGGTGCTCCTGCAGCAATTTAATCATAAAACTCTCTCTCTTCTTCTGCAGATTCTTCATGGCGGACATTATTCCATGCAGGTCAAGCCACTTTAGGAAAGGCAGGTAGTAGCAGATATCAAATGATCCAGCTAGCAAGAAAGTTTCTTCGATCACCTCCCTGAACTGCCGCACCTGTTTAAAATCGTCCGAACAGAGATCTGGGGAGAATCGACTCTTGCTGGCAACCATTCGCACAATGATATTAAAAGTGAGATCCGAGAGCCTTGACTTGATATTAACTGGATTGGTCCCTCGCTGAGAACTCTCCAACAGGGAACGGATGAGACCGGAAATCTCCTCTGTGCGGACTTCCCTGAAGGATTCGATTCTGTGTGCAGTGAAGAGCTGGAGGCTGCAAATTTTTCTGATGTTTCTCCAGTAGGAACCGTAAGGAGCAAAGCTCAGAATTTTGAAGTTGTACCCCAAATGCTTTGCTTCATAGAAAGGTGGGCACGATGCAAAGGGTTTGTCATTTGTTGTGAAGCATTCTTTTGCAAGATCTGAAGAGAAGACAACCAAAACTGGGCGTACTCCAAGTTGGAGACGCATTATGGGGCCATAGGTCTGTGAAAGAGAGGATATAAATCTGTGAGTGGGCTGTTTGCTTGTACTTAGGAGAGGGAGATGTCCAATTATTGACCATGATGGAGGCTGCGGTGGCTTTGTCTTTGCCGTATAATTAAGTCTACGTCTGACAGAGATTGCAATTGACAAAATTAGTGAAGTCAGGACTATAGTAACGACGAGAATGGAAACTGCCTCAAGCGCCATAGCTCCCCAGTTATCCTTCTGCAAAGGCACGCTTTACTCTTTTTGAAAGAACTTGGCCGGAACAGAAAATATATACTTCTCTCTCTGCATTTTTAAAGAATAGCCTTTCTTGTTTTTACTACACGTTCCAATGGATTAGCTTGTTGATTTGGACGGCCCTGCTAAAAATCCATATAAGATTAAAAACTGTGAATTATTTTCTTTTTCATATCTGCCTTAAATCTGAAATCTACTGTATTTTGTATTTTAAAATTTAGTCAAGGATACATATTAATATGAAGCTTAGTTACTTCTAATCTGGACTCTAGCATCCTAGTCTAATCTCCATCAAATTAATTTTAATCAAAAATATTACATAAGTTGTACTTTTTCTTTCTTTGCCCTATCAAAAATAACATATGACTAAATACTATTCTATAATGTCACCAATGATCCAAGAAAATGAAAACCATGGGCTATCAAAGCTCTAAGTCATAAAAAGATTATAGCTCAGCTATGACAAGTGGTAAAGGGGAAAAAAGTTCAAGTTCTGTAATGGTATTTTGGAAAGTGAGGGGGAAAAAGTTCAATTGATGTGATGGTGTCTTGAATATTATTAAAATTTTAATATATTTATGCTAATGAGTTATTGTTTAAAGGAATATAAGACACAGATAAGATGGAAGTCTTGACATTCTAGAATCGTAATTAGTAAAGTTTTTATTATAATAATTTTTTTATTCATCCTATTTAGACTCTTAGTTGGTAAAAGACTAAATATTATAGATTAAATTGAGGTCTTTTTCTTTCTTTTTGTGTTATAATTGAATATAAGATTTTTTTGAGAGTTTTTAAATGGTTCTTATAATATATTGACATGGTCAAAACGTTTTAAGGTCTATTATAATTTTTTTAATATCCAATATATTTCTCTCATTACATAGTATTGTTGGATTATTATCCAACAGAGTGACATCTTACAAGGATATGATATAGGACAAATAATAAGATGTCATCAATGACCTCAAGAATAGTAATAACTAATATTTTACTATATTAGCTATACTAGGTTAATAAATAGTATATGTTTTAAAGGTTCTTAGTATCAAGATGAAGCTATAGTAGGCACACATGCACATGCACATGCACATGCGCGTGCATACACACACATCACCCTGAGTTCACTAGGCATGCAATTGGATAAGGAAACTATTCATTATATTAGTGTTGAGTTTGTTTAATAAAATAAATATGTATAGAGTATTGACGAAGAAATAATTTGTAGATAATTTTTAAAAACTTGCTTGATTAATTTTCAATCACTAGTAAAATTTATAGAAATATACTTGAAATTGAAATTCTAAAAATGAAAATCGTAACAATTTCACCTTTTGAGTAATATAATATATTATGTCAATTAATATGCTAATTAAATTATAAGAATATAATAATTTTATTAAGCATGAAATAAAATAAAAGTACTGCGAATAAATCGAAAGTCGAGTAGGCATAACGTAAAGGTTTGACGATAGCCAGCTTTCCGCTCTCCATCTAAAGTTGATTGATTAAATCCCATATTCACAAGAAATAGGTGCACAAAATCAAAGAAATGCTATATTAAACATAAACTAAGGCTAAATCAATTTGAGTTATTAGAATTAAATGTTAGACAATAATATCGTAATAGTAGTGCTAGATTAATTGCTAATAATTATTTGTACAAATAAACAAAAATTTAACTTTTTGAGATATATATATATACATATATATATCTTTGATGTAATATTTATCTTGTATTTGTGATTCAAATATAAAAAATAGCCAATTTGTTACCAAGGCCCCTAGATAAAAGGATGAAACATTATATTCTAACACACTCTCTTTTTTTTTTTCAAAAAAAATCTTGTTTTCTGTCAACCATTCATTTATTTAATTATCATATCATGTTAAGCTATAATCTAGTTTTAAAAAAAAATTCTACCATCTAATTGAATTATATTTTAATTTTTTAAAGATGTATTGAAAATAACATTCAAGTTAATATAGTTGGCCTTAATGTATAAACCCATATTTTTTTCTTTACCATCTCTTTCCTACTAATGCCCCTTGTGAGCCAAAAATATATCATTGGCCTTAATTTGGTTGGGGCCTATTTTTGACTCTCAATTTTCATTAGAAGAGATATTTTGTCTCTCATCATAGTATTTTGGTAGCTCCCATATCTATTGAAGTAGTTTCTATATTGATTTATTTTTTCTTAATGGTTTTTTCCCCTCTTTTATGGGGTGGGTTTTTCATCATGTGGGCTTTGAGAGCGTCCCTTTGTCTTCTTCTATTTATTTTATCTTTTTGTCTCCCAACCTTCATGGTTATTCTATGGATGTGGATCACAAGTCTTCTTTGTAGGTAAATTTATGCCATGAAGGTGTGATTAAGATATTATAGATGATCTAATGATGCCATAATGTGCCTTTGCTAAGGGTCATCTGATAAAAAATGTATGAAAATAATTTTAAAATGATCAATATTCAAACACTACTACTAGAAGAATTCATGTTGTGGAAGAATTATCAATTTCTACTAATGAAAGGAAAGATAAAGATAAGAACACAAAAATGGAAAAAAAATTCTATAGAGGTTCCTTCATCTACTAAAAAAAAGAAAAAATCATATAAATGCATCTAGATAGGTTCAAGCTACATTTTGGAGTGTTTCAAATTGTACTAAAGAGAAAGAAAAGAAAAATGTATTATTGAAGAGAAAGAAAAGAATAAAAGTATTACTAAAGAGAATGAATGAAAATCATTACTAATGGGAAGCATGTTTCTTCTCTAATCTTACCATAGATTTTTTATGTGTTAATTAAAAATATTCTTACTATGTGGAGTGAGTTAGGGGGAGTTAATATTATTGGAGATATGCTCCATAATATGATGAGAAAATTGTTGAGTTTCTTGGGTTATGTCCTCTCTAGTACATGAGCACCTATTTATTTCAATTAATCATGAAAAATATTTGTATTTTTTTAATGTTATTTTAGGGTTGAGTAAATTATGAAAGGCCACATGAAATGAATTCAAATAATCTTGTAAGCCATTTAAAGTAGTTTGTGCATTGAAGACCTATAAGGCACTAATAGTCTCAAACATCATCAAATCACTCAATTGTATCCAAAATGAGTAGAAATGAGGTAATAGGAATAAAATTCTTCATTGTGGAATGTAAAAGGGTTAATCATCAAGTTTTGGGGGCATATTGTCAAGTTGATGAAAAAATATCACATCAACAAAAAGTTGTCAATGTAAAAAAACGAAAAAATAATGTCAAGACATCAAAAAAAGGGAATTTGAAGAGTAGGGTTACTATTTATTTATTTTAGATGACAAGAATGGTTTTTCATTTAAAAAAACTAAAATAATTCCACTGTGAAAGGATGATAGGTGGAATTATTGGGAGTTCCAATGAAGAAAAGTGAATAAAATATACTAATCTTCTAATTTTATGTGCTTTTTCCATTTTCAATCATTGTCTTCTATAGACATGGATATGTTATTATTATGAAAATAAACAAATTTGATACAAGAATATAACAATAGTGATCTTGTTACCAAATAAATTTAACTATAATTTTATATAATATGAATATCCTCAATGATTATTGTTGGCATTATGATTATTTTGTCATTAGTGACAACACTTATTCTATATGCTTAACGAGTATCAAGTGGTTACCTTGTAAACTTAGTAGTTTAGTAGTTTACACCAAGCAAACAGTGGCTACCAAGCAAATACAGACAATGCGAAGTCCAACAGTGTATATTGAGCTTCTCAGTACCTACCGTGCTTCATAGTGTCTATCAAGGAGATAGTTTGTGTCATAAAGATTCAGTGCAAACCAAGTGATGGGAAGATTCAGTGTATAGTGAGTGAAGTAAGGTAAACTCAGTCTTCAGTGTTTATTGAGTGAAGCAGGGTAAACTTAGTGAACAATATCTACCAAGTGACACTTCATCTATTGAGTCACCAGTGGTTATCGAGTTCAGAACTGCATCAAGTGATTAGTATGGACCGATCCTTCACTTCTATCGAGTGCACGATGATGTTGAGTAATGCAGTGGACATCGAGTATCAAAAGGTCACCAAGTCAGTTTAGTGAACGCACATTATTTACTATTGGGCTGACTCTGTAATGTATTTGTTTACTTGTATTTTGGCCAACCTTGTAATTTTGTAAGTTTGAAAGGTATATATGTAAAATGTGTTGTAAGATATCATGTATGAGTGAATAGATGAATATATGTATGATGCATGGAATGAGAAGGAATTGCGAAGTAATGTGAAGTATATGCGAAAGATCACCACTATTAGTTCAAGGTACCCAGCAAGGTCAATTTAGAGATTGAAAAGTTATATCCATCACATGAGGTGATTAGTGCATAAGGAATCTTATCAGCAATCAGTTGCGAGTAGATCCACTGCTTCATGCTAATAGGTGAATCAGTTTTTCAAATCCTCTAACAAGGTAGACTTAACACCCTTTGTACAAATCTCCTAACAAAGTGCATACTTCATTGTATGTTTGACAATCCTCAAACAAGGTGGACCTAGTAGTCCTTTGTGCTCCTAACAGGGAAGATCACCAAAAGTGGTCAATGTAAGCCTTAATAAGCCAACTTTATACTATAGTATTGAAGTTTTGTGGGTATCATCCCCACCCCAATTTTACTTTCTATTTGGAAGGTTTTTGGGTCACCAAATATTGTGTTCACTTGTGTAATGATTGTTTTATGTTTCAGAACTAATGCATGCAGTAGCATAGAATGATATATGGTAAATTAATAAAAAAATTTAAGGTTACTGATTCACCCCTCCCCTCTTAGTAACCTGTCATATCCTGAATATTTACAACAATTAGTATCAAAGCTTTGTGGTTCTTAGGATAAAAGTTTAGCAGCTTGAGCAAAGATCTAAGGACAGATGGAGATATTCAAACTTGACAAGGCAATTGAAAATGAAAAGCTAGTTTTGGAAATGGCCATGGTTCAACTCAAAGAAGCAAAGGAGCATCTTTCTCAATCCCTGCAAAGAAGGAAAGAACTTGCAAGACAAATGAATGACCATCAGTATGTTGAAGAAAAGAGATTGAAGACCTTTTACCATTAAGCAGTTTAGATGAAGCTAATGAGGCAATCAAGGAACTCCTAGCAAAGAATAGTTCTCTGTAGGAAGAAGTAAGAAAACTTAAAAGAGAACAAGAAATCCAATCAATCAAGCTATGTGAAGTTTTGGAAAAAAGAAACAAGGCAAATGAAGACTTGGAGGCAAGAAATATTCAATCCAATCAGCATGAAGACCTCATGGATCAAATCTCTGGAGCAAATGAAGAAATCAAGATTCTCAAAGCACAAAATGAAAGAGCAAGAACTGATCTAAATAGTGAAAGGGAAATTAATGAAAGAATACTGAGAGAACTAAGATGTGAAATTTTTGTTTTTGAAAAATTAAAGAGTGACCTAAATACTAGAAAGCAAATCAATGAAAGAATGATGAAGTCACAAGAAGACATGAATCAATTGATTTAGCAAAATGAGTAGAATCTTCATAAGAAAAAAGATAAAGTAGGACTTGGATACGATGAAGAACAAGGTGAATCTTCCAAGCAAGGTGTAAAAATGAATTTAAAACCCTCATGCAATCATTGTGGAAAAACTAGTCACACATCAAACAAACGCTAGAATAATGGAAAAGGAAAATTTAGAGGAAAGTGCTATAATTGTAATTAGCATGGTCACAAAGCCAATGAATGCAAGGAGAAACCAAAATTTGAAGGTAATTGTCACAAATGCAAGAAGCATGGTCACAAGGCATCTCAATGCAGATCCAAAACATTCAATCTAGCTAAACAACTTGTTAAAGCAATATTTGGATGGGACTACAATACCTGGTGCAGATGCCATTATTGTGGAGAATATGGACACATTGGTATAAATTATGCAAGACATCACCTAAGAAAGGACACTACTATAAGGTGCTATACATGCACTGAACTCGGTCATATAGCTAAAAATGAGACAATAGTGGATTCCTAAATCTACCAAGTAGAACAATTCAAATGATGGCCACATCACTCAAGATGTGGGTGACTCCACCATTTTCAATTAGATTCATAAAGGAAGATCTGGAACTATATCATTAAGCTATATCTAGAGCAGTTCCAAATGAAAGAGAGAAAATGATCCAATTTGTATTGTAGATACATCAGGATCATAGAAAAGTTATCTTTCACTGAGTGCATCAGACTTAACCGAGCAAAGTGGTTAAAGAATTTATCGAGCAAGGATGGGAGTCAAGGAATTTTGTTCATCTACCGAGTTGATACTCATGCCGAGTTAGGTTAGTGGATGATAGTCAGTCATGCATTATGACAACATGGTACCTAGCATTACTGGTGAACTCTTCATCAAAATGGGAAGAATTCAACTTCATTTTCATCGTATTCTCAGAGCTAGAAGATTTCAAAGTGCATTCAAGTGATTTCGAGAAAATTTGTAGATAAAGAAGTTTGTTCAAAGATTTCCATCACTTACTGAATAACTATGGCATCCACAAGAATAAGCACCAGCAAGGCAAAATGTGAATTAGAAATGTTGGTCAAGGGTGTAGAATGGGAAGCATCAAACTTCAAGTTTGTTCTCGCAGTAGTAGAGGCACTCGACCCTAATGGTGCACAATCGCGAACTCCACCAAAGGTACTTTTAATCAGTGATATCCAAACTCATTTCAAATGTTCTATTCAAGAAATAGGAACCCTAGAAATAGATAGTGTGTTAGAAGAAATGTGTGTTGATGGCTCTCTAAAACCCGAGTATAAAAATCTGGAGACAAAAGGGTTGACCCACATCTCCCATATGCCAAGAAGCTTCCAAATAAAATGGATCAGATACATTCTTAGTTGTGTTCACAATGGTCAGTTATGGTTGGAAGAACCTATATTAATCACCAAGAAGATGATTCACAAGATTACTGGACTTCCCATACTCAGCAAAGTCAAAACTACCAAAACCCTAGGTCGGGATGAACTTCAGAAGAAAACCTTAGCTAAGTAGGATGATAGAGGCTTAAAGATTAACACAGTTACCAACGTTGAACTTAGATATGGAATTAATGTGATAGCTCACAATATCTACAGTTCTAGTCATTTGAACAGTGTACCGTGTGAGGTCATAAACCTAGCATTTAAGGTTGTGAAGAAGAATTTGGAGTATGACCTATCTGAGAAATTGCTAAGGCAACTAAACAAGAACATGGATAGTATCAGATCGTCCAAGAATAACCCCTATAAATTCAGTTCCTTGTTGACATGTTTATTCTTCTATGTACAAAAATTCTTTCCCTCCAAAGGTTCTATCGTATGGAGAAAGGATGTCCCTATTCTATATTAGATTAATGAGTTTATACCAGAAATGGGTGTCAATTTTGATAGTATAATGGACAACTATTTTGAGGACTTCAAGGAGAGAATGAGCAACAGGTTCATAATCCCTCCTAAACTTGTTGAAGATTACAAAGATGATGTTTGTTTTATGGTTGACTATGACATAGTATACATTCAGGCAGTCAGGCCCCGAGTTGCATGGGTAAAACCTCTACCTTATGAGGTAAACATTGATGAAACTAGGGATATTATTGAAGCATTGGTAAATGAACTAGTAGATCCCAAGCAACCAATTTTTGGAACCTATGATGAGGCTAAAGCCAGAATAGAATTGGAAATCAAACTTCCCCAAGCAATCAGTAAAGGTAAGAGAAAGGTTGCCAACTTGAAAACTACTATCGAGCCTTTAATGATTACCAAAGGAAAAGGTGAGGATGAAGAGGAGGAGCAAGAACTAGATAATGAAGAGGAAGAATCAGAGAAAGGGGCAGAGCTAGCCAATAAGAAAGGAAGGGTTATCATCACAAAACCCTCAAAGGCCTCCACAACTATTCTAACAAGAAGAGGAAAAGGTAAGAATAAAGGTGAAGTGGTATTTAATAAGCCCCAAGTTACCTTCAAAGAAAGATTGAAATAGATGGAAGAAGGAGCAGACATCACAAATTTCAAAGCTCTAAACTTTGAAACAAGGGCTGATGTAGAGAAGATGTAGATTGAGGAACTGGTACTTAATAAGATGGGAAAATTGAAGTATTCCCCAGACTAGATTGCCCCTCAAATCTCCAAAGAGTTGTTGGTAAGATTGCAACCAAGGTGGGAGTCAGCCACCCAAGCACCCAAGGACATATATGAGCAATCCTTGAAGAATCTTCTACTAAGTCTTACTAAGGTAGAAATAAAGGCATCAATGAAGAACAATGAAGGAATAATGATGATTAGATTCCATACATGTTTGATTTTAATCAAAGATATTGAACATCATAATGATGCAACAAACATGTGGAAGGGCATCTATCATTTGCAAAAGCCCAGTGATGATCCTGTAGAAATCAAGGATGATGAAAGTGACCAAGAGGATGAGGAAGATGATAACACTCCCTCGGTCACAATAACTAATGAAGATATGGGTATATGCAAGATCATGGTGTACCAAACTATGGCCTTAAGTGTCAGTGAAAAATCAGCAAATCGGGGTTATGTCAACTTGACACATAATTTTAAAGTGGTTATGGACTTTATATCAAAAACTTGTAAGAAATAATCTGTAGGAAATTGAATGTATTTTCTAAACTACTAGGCCTTATCAGGGGAAAAAAATAATTGATTCCAGTCAAAAGTTTGGATTTTAATGCAGTACTATAAAAATTTTAGGGCGAAAATAAAAAGTAGGTGCATGTCTGACCACCTTAATCAAAATCAAATGATAATATTTTTTAATATAATTATAGATATAAAAAGTAGACTCATGCCTGGATGTGACATATATTTTTTGATATTTTTATTCCAAATAAATAATTAAATATGTATTTTCTACCAAAACATTTTCGAAAAAAATCTTGTTTCTGACCACCTTAACTAATAGAAATTTTTACCAAATTTAATTTTTAATTTTTTTTCTTATACTAGGTGAAGCATATATAATGTGACAGAACTTTTAGAATTAAAAAAATGTTATACCATTTGAAAGTTATAACTATTTTTCAATTAGTATGTGAATCAACACTTTATAATAATCTTTATTGATAATTAACTAATCAATACTTATCGAACTCAGAATTTGATAGCAATAATATCAATGGAATCTTGAGAGCGATATTAAAAAATCTCTTTCGTTTCATTCAATTTCGATCAAAATAACATTGTTAGATGGCTACCTAAAGTTTGAGTGTCACTAAAACCCTCCTCAAACATGTTTTTTGGGTTGACCAGGTAGGGTTCGTAAATACCAGGCCTAATCGGATATCTGATCTCAAATCAAATATCTAATTTGAGATTGGATATTTAATATGGCTTAGTGACTTCCCATCCCTTTTTGGTGGGAAATTTCAAAAGGCAAGTTTTTTTTAATTTTAAATATGGAGGGAAACAAATTTAAAGGGAAACAAACATAAAACAATAACATTAGACAATTTTAGAAGAAATTATATATTTCATGTCTGAACATTAATATTATAATTACTATTACATTATACTAATATATATGATTATTATTATTAAATATAATATAGTGATATATATGATATATATTATTATTATTAAATCTATAATCTAGTTACATATATGATTATTATTATTATATAATCTAATAATAATATATTATTATATTAAAATATACAATATAATATAATTATTAGATATAAAATTGACATGTAATGGGTTGAAGGGGGTCATAGGTCACCCTATGACCCCCTTTGACCCATAAGAACGAGTCTAATATGTCCCTAGTGGTCCTACGACCTCTAGGGATATATGCCATCATGTAATGGGTCGATGAGGGTCATAGATCAACCTATGACACCCTTTGAACCATATGAACGATTCTAATATGTCCTTAGGGGTCCTAGAACACCTCGGGACATATGTCATCATGTAATGGGTTGAAGGGAGTCATAGGTCAACTTATGACCCCCTTTGACCCATATGAAGCATTCTAATATGTCCCTAGGGGTCCTAGGACCCCTATGAACATATGTCATCATGTAATGGGTCAAAGAGGGTCATAGGGAGAACTATGACCCCGTCTGACCCATAAGAATGATTCTAATATGTCCTTAGGGGTCCTAGGACCCCTAGGGACATATGTCATCATGTAATGGGTCGACTTTGACCCATAAGAATGATTGTAATATGTCCCTAGGGGTCCTAGGAACCCTAGGGACATATGTTATCATGTAACAGGTCAAAGTGGGTCATAGGTCAACCTATGACCCCCTTCGACCCATAAGAATGATTCTAATATCTCCTTAGGGGTCCTAGGACCCCTAGGGACATATGTCATTATGTAATGGGTCGAAGGGGGTCATAGGTCACCCTATGACCCCCTTTGACCCATATGAATGATTCTAGTATGACCTTAGGGGTCCTAGGACCCCTAGGGACATATGTCATCATGTAATGGGTCAACCTTTGACCCACTTTGACCCACAAGAATGATTCTAATATGTCCTTAGGGGTCCTATGACCCCTAGGGACATATGTTATCATTTAATGGCTTGAAGGGGGTCATAGGTCAACCTATGACCCCCTCTAACCCATAAGAATGATTCTAATATGTCCCCTAGGGACATATGTGGTCATTTAATGGGTCGAAGGGCGTGATAGGTCAACTTATGACCCTCTTTGACCCATATGAAGCATTCTAATATGTCCCTAGGGGTCTTAGGACCCTTAGGGACATATATCATCATGTAATGAGTCGAAGGGGGTCATAGGTTGACCTATGCCACCCTTTGACCCATAAGAATGATTCAAATATGTCCCTAGGGTCTTAGGACCCATAGGGAGATATGTCATCATATAATGGGTTGAAGGGGGTCATAGGTCAACCTATGACACCCTTTGACCCATAAGAATTATTCTAATATGTCCCTATGGGTCCTAGGACTCCTAGGGACATATGTCATCATGTATTGGGTCAAAGGGGGTCATAGGTCACCTTATGACTAGGGATAACTTTAAGAAACCCCTCCCGAAAAAAAAGCCTAAAATGTTGGCGAATCTAACATCTTGGGGGCAGGAAAATTTTAATATCGAGGGAAATTTTTTTTGTTCCATGTAGGGAAATAAAATATTATATGTTAGCGATTTGTTTCTTTCCCTAGGAAAAATCATTTTAAATGTCGCGAATTAATATTTTTTTTCATTGACAGATATATAAATGATGGCTATTTTTTCACTTGTCAAAAATGAATTAATAATGTCAGAGGCGAATTACTTGTTTTGTAGAAAAATGAATAATAATGGTCGTGGCTAATCTTTAGTGGTAAACTGAAAAATTGTTTAATCTGAAAGTGAAATTTGCACATGTATTGGTTAGTGACTGTATTGACTGCTGAGTAGTCACTTTCAAGTTTCAACTTGTGTATTGTGTTAGGTGTGTTATTAATAATGTCGTAACATCGTTACGTCAGTGTCACAATTACCAAGTCGACTATCGTCATTTTTGGTACATTAATAGTAAATACAATAGTTTTATTGACCATTGATTAGTTAGAGATCAACGATAGTAGATGCATCTCAGGGCCACTCGCTTGAAAAGACTTGGAGTCGCACATAATTTTTTGGAATGGAGACATGTGGAAAAGTTTACATGGAAATCATTAATCATGTCAGGAACTATTGGCTATCTGACATTAATGTCAGCACATTTTGGCATTTCACACACTTGAAAATTAATAGGAATACAAAAAGATAAGATATGGAAGATTGCAAACGCCAAAGAATTAAATGCAATTACAGTTTGCCAATAAATAGGCTCTTCAATTCCTCTTTTAATATCATTTCTCATATTCTAATTTCTTCAATTTGAATTTGGTTTGTAGTTGCACTTTTCAGAGTTTTCAGTTTCTTGAATCATAGTCATGGATACGCCAATTCGCCTGAAATGCACTGATATGTCTCTGCAAAAGCCCTTTTTGGGAAAAATGCTTGATGACATCCTTGCCATGGTTTGCAAGGTAGATGGCCGAAGTCCTTTTATCCACCATGCTATATGCATGGTACTCGGCCATGAATTCTTGAGAAATGATAAGAGGTACCATGTGTCTACGGATATTACCTCCTGCTTCCTCACGTCTCTTCTCAACCTTGGAGGCAGGAAAATAGACATGTTGATGCTTCTGCGTAATGTTTTAAAGGAAATTTTTTTGAAGATGATGTCAAAATTAATGTATTGGCTGAGCAGGTATCGGGTCCAAGTATTGGCATCCCTTTTGCAGATGTAGCAGACAAGTGCTGGGAGGAAGGCATAGGGTGCATTATACATAAGCATCCTTTCTTGCTCGGCATGAACAAATGGTAACTGACTCGCCATCGGAAGTGGGCGCGGATTGGAAGGGACTTTCTATGAAAATGGTTGTTGTTGGATGATGACATCAGCGAGACAAACTTCACATGGCTGGACAAGTTCAGTGACATCATTTTCTCGAATAGATTCCTCACGGATGGAACTAAAGACCTTTCTGATTAAAAGCTTCAATCCCTCGGCCCCTCAGCCCGCTCATGCTTCCAGCCTCCTTGGTTCCCTGGTTCCCCATTCGGTGTTCCCTGTTCCCTTGGCCCTTTGGGGCAAAAAAATGTTTTCAAGATTTTTGTATTTTTCTTTGGATTGGGCCCTGCCCTTTTTTGTAAATTACGAAATAGTAAAACCAGGCTGATTAGTGATTTAATCAGCGATTTTGAATATGTGAGCTATCAATTAGTATTATGTACATTGTACAGTCTAAAATATTATCAATGAAAACAATAGTTTTTGGCTTCTCGAATCTCAAATCGTTGTTCTTCTTAGTCTACGACTTTGTAAGTTTGTTTCAAATTTATGTGTCAAATTTTTATTTCATACCTATCTTGTCACCTATTCCTAACTTTTTTTTCATTATGAAATCTTTTAAATGATGAAGAATAGTTTATAAACAATTATCTGAATTTTCAATATATGTTAAATTTTAATAATTTATAGATATTATAACTATAAGATCTAAATAATAAATATGAATAAAAATAGAGCATTTGCAATTATATTTTTAAATTATAATTATAACAATATCATATACATATAATATAATTAATTATATTATACTGTAATATAATATAATATAATTATAATTTATAACCATATAATATTTATATAATATAATAATAACAATTAGTATGACCATCTCAGATAATTGTGGATTCCGTGACATGTGTCACAATTTCGGATGAATCTGGGCAGATGGGAAAAGATTTCTCAAATCGGCCCGAAATTCATCCTGGGCCGTCGATCTATCAGATTGAGTCTACTGTCTGAGATGGTCATTATATATTTTATTAAATTTATTATTATTATTATATTATATTATATTATTATATTATATTACATAGTTATATTTATATTTTATTATATGGTTAAGATTATATCATATGACTATAATTATATTATATTATATTATATTATAGTATATGTTCTATTATATAATAAATAACTATAACATATAATATATATACAATATAATAATAATAATGACTCGAGTCATCGACAGCCCGAGAGGAATTTTGGGCTGATTTGGAGAATCTTTTCCCATCTGCTCAGATTCATCCAGAATCGTGACACGTGTCACGAAATCCATGATTATCTGAAATGGTCATACTAATGGGGACACAACCCAAGAAAAGAATGGACATAACAGAAAAGGGGGAAATATATTAACTGAGAAAATAAGCTAATACAACAGTACAGAGAAAATAAACTTCAAAACATGCCCTAAGGGCTTACAATAGCATAAATCTGGAGATAATTTCTCCTTTCAGTACCTCCTCTCAAACTCCACTCCGAACTGCCTTTTACAATGCCAGAAATCTCCTTAAATAGACCCCGGAGGGTTAAGGACTAGGAGTACATTCTAGAAAGTGCTAGTAGGCACCCACCGACCAAATAGAAGGTTCTAGAAGCTGTGGTAGAAGTCGGTGCAAATCTAGAAGAATCCAAAAACGGTAATCAAACTTCTGGAAGGCATGACTTTTGAACCATAGCTCCGATTGACGAACCGTTTACATTTTCAAAAAGCTCTCAAAGTGCTCTATAGTCCTATGGACCATCTTTTCTCGTCCCCCATATTTTGGCCCTTTTTGAGGTCATTTAATGCCCCTAACCTGACTTTGAAGCATTCTTAGGAGGTCTCCAAAACTCGAAAAACTGCAATAACTTTCAAACCGTGGGGCCTTTTGACCTGATTCTTTTTCTGGAATGCTCTAAATCACAATTACATTCATCTAGCCAATTCACACCTTCTAGGTCACCAAAATGATTGCCAAATTGCATGCTCCTATTTTTTTGAGATTTTCTAGCACACTGATAGTTGAACTGTGAGAGTTGGAATCTTTATTTGACCCAAATGGGTATCCAAAAATGAAAACACATCAAATAGAAACTAAGTCTAAGTACATTTTTTTGGGCGACACAAGATTGCCCTTATACCTCTGGATGCTCTTGCATCACATACTCATTGTTATTATTATTATATTATATAAATATTATATGGTTATAAATTATAATTATATTATATTATATTACAGTATAGTATAATTAATTATATTATATGTATATGATATGGTTATAATTACAATTTAAAAATATAATTGCAAATGCTCTATTTTTATTCATATTTATTATTTAGATCTTATAGTTACAATTCTATAAATTATTAAAATTTAACATATACTGAAAATTCAGATAATTGTTTATAAACTATTCTTCATAATAATAATATTTATAATAATAATAATAATAATAATATTATTATTATTATTATTATTATACCATATAATATTTATATAATGTAATAATAATAATAATAATAATAATGACTCAAGTCATTGATGGAATTATTATTATTATTATTATTTTATTAATATTTATATAATATTATGTGATTATTAATATTTATCTAATATAAATATTATTATTATTATTGTTATTATTATTTATATAATATAAATATTATATTATTATATAAATATTAATAATTATTATTTATTATTATATAAATAATAATAATAATAATAATAATTTCGTCGATGACTCAAGTCATTATTATTATTATATTATATTATATAAATATTATATGGTATAATATAATAATAATAATAATATTATAATATAATATAATATTATTATAATATTATAATAATATTATAATATAATATAATATAATATTATATAAATATTATATGGTATAATATAATAATAATAATAATAATAATGGAGTCATCGACGACCCGGGATGAATCTCGATCAATCAGATTGAGATGGTCATTATTATTATCATTATTTTATATTATTTAATATAATATTATATATTAATATAGTAACAATAATACATTTAATAACCATTTTATAGTCTATAGATCGATGGCCCGAGATGAATTTCGGGCCGATTTGGAGAATGTTGTCCCATCTGCCAAGATGCACCCAGAATCGTGACACGTGTAACTTATGTACATCACTACATTATTTAATATTGATTTTGAGTCTTGACAATTTATTACAGACCACGGTTAGATGTACATTGTACATAAAAGTTAAAACCATTAATTTCTTATTACTTTCATTTTAACTATTAAACTTCAAGTATTACCTTTTTAGAGTATGAAATTGAGAGTTCTGGAATGTAAGACGACTTAGACGAGAGTCCGATAGAATAGTCATAGGGTTTTCAAATATTAAATTTTCAAAGACTGGCAGTTATGTTCTAGTTTCTGAAGACTGAAAGTGTGAAACTTGGGTATCAGACGACAACACCAATTACCCAATCTCAATTGCATTTTATTTTTTTCAAAAAAATTCCATTGCGATTTGCAACAATAGAAAAATGATTTTAATTGTCTTAGGTTTACACTTTACAATTATTTTGAATAGGGTCTAAAGTCTAATAACCAGTAGTAGCCAGGCATGGGCAAAACAAAGTCAAAAACCTCCCAAACGAGTGCACCCATAAAGGAAAAGAACACCATTATACAACTCAGACAAGTGCTACAAACCCCAGGTTTCACCAATGAATGTCATGATATTTTTGATCCTATTATCCATGGAGATTTTGCAATCATGGCAATTAGACATTCATTGTTTAGTAAGTGGAAAGATCCCCAGAAGGGGAGAATTTATTACAAATATAACAACAGTATTGGTGCATATACAAATAAACTAGCTGCTTTGGTTACTGGATTAGCAAACCTCGCTGCACCCGAAGTATTCCCCTGCCCTGAAATTGTAATGCTATGCGCTCAAAATTATGATGAAAATAGAAAGGCAATTGTAAACCAAAACTCTCCGGAGGAAATTTTATCAATAACTGAGACTGAATTTTTCACTCTATTAGACCTAGGGTTAGGGTTTAGAATAGAAAGCTCTAATGAGCGCATTGAATTGGATAAGCTAGCTTAGGCTTATGACAAGCTGGAAAGAAGTTTTCAGGATTCATATATTAAGGGTTTAATACCCTCAGCATCCACTAGTAGTGTTACTATTACACTGGAAAAAGACCATAAGCCTCCTTATTAGTATGATATTTTTGTGCCATGGGTTCAGAATACTATTTTTTTGTTATCATTTTGCCTAGGATTGGATAGTAACAAGGAAGTGGGGGCCAATATTCTTGAAATGATTTATAATATCCATTGTCAAGGTCAGTCAGTTGACAATGTAGCAGTAAGATATGATTTTGTTCGATACATTGTAGAATCTATGCAACAATAATTACTAATGATAAAAAAAGTACAGTTATAGGCAAGATGAAGACATTTAGGTTCACAAGTTACTTGTGCTACCTTCTTTTAGCAAAGCATCACCCAATATTTGAGACAGAGAACAACAAGCTTGATATTGAGGTCTATAAGTTTGATGAGAAAACCCAGAAGAAATCAGAGACACCAAGTCCTGTATATGAGTGGACACATAAGATGAGGATGACTACTAACAATAAAAACTACAACCATTTTGTAGACTTCTTTTTGGCACCTATTTACCAGAAAATCACAGGCACTACAATGCCTAGATTGCCTATGTCTTGTAAAGATTGCATTCAATTGGGAAGTTAGATTCAATTGGCTGACTGGTTCTTCATGGAAGAGTACACTATCTTAAGGTTTTACGGTTCAGCGGTTAAACCCTGCAAACTTCCAATGCATGTTACAGAAAGGGTTTTTGCACTGGAATATGTAAGGCAGATGGAGAGCGCAGATGAACTTTTCAGTGGACAACAAAAGAAAACAATATTTACTTCCTTGCCTTTCGCAATTAGAGGCCTCACATTTGAGAGAAAGGCTTTCAAAGTGGCAAATGATTTGGTAACTTTTTTTGGCTTTCATTTTGTTAGTCACTGGAATTATGATCCACTAAACATAATAAAAACAAGACTTATTGCCAATGGGAACTCTGGGAGCAAATATCAACAGCAGGAGATGCCATTGATAGAAATGTTAAAAAACAAGGATTTGTGGGATGAGGTTAAGAAAGAGATGGAGAAACATGCAATAGAGAATAATATTTCAATGCAACAACTGTCATCCCAAATTATGACATTGCACATATCAGAGTCACACGAATTAGGGCCTCTGACATACTTAATTTTTTATGAGAAAGCACGTGAACCTTCTAAGAAGTCTATGCCGAAAGCAATTAAAGAGGCATGCACATCTGAAATGTGGTGTCAAACCAAGATAACTGAGTTTTGGAAAATGAGGCAAAATTTGGGTGAACCAAAGACATCATCAAATATTGAGGAAATTGACGAGGATGACCTTTTCAGCACTTATTGGGATAAAGAGCATCCAACTGTACTATATCAACTTGAGACTTGTAGTGACAGTGATATTCAAAGACAGGAGGCCCTCCAGTCTGATACTGACATTCAAGGTATTGAGGATTCCAGGTCAACCAGGGGTAGAGATAGCATTAAACTTCAAATGAGTGATTCTATTAAACAAACATATGGTAAAGGAGCAACTATGATACAAAAAATGAGTTATGCAGGTATAGGGTCCATTGGTGCAAGTGGTGATGGGATTTGGAATCCAGTTCTAGTACCAGACCCACCCAAAAGAGGAAGTAAACCAATCATTGGAAGCTCTGAGATTGAAGATGATTCATGTAAAAAGGGCAAAAAACATTATACTTCTGCTTCTAAAGGTCATCCCAACACTTTATTTATTAAATCTTCAAATCCAGTTGTAGTTGATCCCACTGGAACTAGCACTAACACTGGCACTAGCATGGATGAACCTTGTGCAAAAAAACAAAAACTTATGACAATTACACTGCAAGAAATGTCAATGGTTACTTCAGCAATGTATGCACCAGTGGCTTCTGTACAAAACCCTGAAAATAGTCCTAAAATGCCAGGATTTGGAATTAGCCACCTTTAGTATGTTGGCAATCCTCAAAATATAGTTTTAGGTTGAGAAAGTTTAGCTGGAGATGGAGGAGCATCAACATTCAATGATACAGTTGATAATTCACCTTTCAAACACTCAATTATGTCAGAAAACTCGAATTTTAGTTTGAAAGAGTTTGCATCAAAGTTTGAACAGACAAGGGAAAGAAATAGGCAAATTATGAAGACTTTGAAAAGTGATGCAGTTGCCGAATGTCAGGGATCTACTAACAGAATATTTCCAACATATGATCCAAACAATGAAATGATGAACTTCATGGCTGTTATGCCCCTGGATAGAGATAATAATCCACCACAAAATTGAATAAATCGTAATGATATACAAGTTACCAGTCTTCAAATGGATTTGTCAAAAGTGAAAAATATTGACAAAATCAATATATCAAAAGAGAGCAACAAAATGGTCTACTCTACACTTCTGAAAGCAGAGAGGGAAAACAAAAGGCTTACAAAGCAAATAGAAAAGTTACAGGCAAACCTTGATAATGTGAAGGCGAAGGAGAAAGTAGTAGACAATAGGTTCAAAGAATTGCAAAACAGGATAAAGAAATCTTCTCCTATAGAGGAAATCGTTCGGCAAGAAAAGATGAATGAACAAGTGTAACATTTGACTAAAGAATTGGATGAGTGCCAAAAAAGACTTAAGAATGAACAAGCGTCTACTACACAGTTGTTCAAGTCTGTAGAGAGTAGTGCACAGGTCATGAATCAATTGAAAATTGAGCTGAAATCTACTGCCAAGGAAAATAAATTTTTGAAGGATGAATGGGAGAAGGAAATAAACAAAGTGGATTCTATGACAAGTATGATTTTTAATTTGCAAAAGGAATTGAGGAATGAGAAGAAAAAATAGGAGTCTACTGTAGACACAATCCACAATTTGAATAACCAATTGGAGAATATGAAACAAAAAGAGTTGTCAACTACAAAAACTATCAGTGATTTGAAGGAGGAATTGGAGAATGCAAAGAAAATGGAGTCTAGTGTTACTACAAGCACTAACACAATCCACAAATTGAGGAGAGAAAATTGGAGAATACAAAGAAAAAAGAGGAGTCAGCTACAAAGAAAAACCTCGATTTGAGAAAGGAATTGGAGAACACGAAGAAAGAGGAGTCTACTCAAAGTCTCTATGATTTGAAGAAGGAATTGGACAGTGCGAAGAAAAGGGAGGAGTCCACTTCAAAGACAATCCATGATTTGAAAAGGGAACTTGAGGAAAACAAGAAAAAAGAGGTAACTAATGCAAATAAAATCCAAGATTTGAAGAAGAAATTGGAGGATGAGAGGAAGAGAGCAACTGATTGCCAAAGGAAACTAGAGGAAATGCAGAAAAAGAGTGAAAAAGAGATGTCTAAAATGAAGAAAAAGGTGGAGAATGTAATGGTAGAAAATAGAACGATCTCCTCCAAAGACCATCATGTGAAGGATACTATAATAAACACACTTAAGCTTATGAAACAAGAAATTTGGGACAAAATAATGACGATCAGTGATGGTTTGGTTGAATGGCTTGATTTAAATAGCAATCTCAGAGTTGTCTTTGAAAATGTAAAAAATGGTTTTCAGGGTAAAAGAAAAATCTTCACCAGTTCCTTAAAAGATCTTTCTGACCAAGTTCTCAATAAAGTAAAGAGATCTAGTGACAGGGATTTGGAAAACCATGGAATAAACAACCGCTTGGATGCCTGTGTAATGGCCATTAATGTCTCTCAACATTGTGAAGAAGTAACGCGAATTGGTGAATCACTCAATTCTGCTTCCAAAGAGTTGATGAAGATGAATAACACCATAGTGAACTTGTTGAATGTTGGATTACCAAATCCTGCTAACTCAGAAAGCACATTCATTGGAAATGAAAATTACATGAAAAAGTTGCAGGGAAAGATGAATTCTCATTTAGGGGAATTGCCTGAGGAATTCACTCCAGAGAGAATTGCAAGTTGCATCAAACCACCGTCAACAATGAGTGATGCTATAGATAGATCCCTCCTATCATATGATTCTATCTCTCAGAAGTATTTTTTGTTGACAAGACTAGAACTAATTAGCTACAACCTCAAAAAAATGGGGCTTCGAAATGATGTAGAATGGAGCGCCCTAAAGAAATTCAGTGAAGTTGGGTCATCTTCTCAAACTGTTACTGTTGCTATGAGTGGTAGTCATAGCTGATAGCACTAAGTAGTAACACTATAACAACTTAGTAAGTGATAGAACTATAATCATTTTGTTACTTGTTGCTCTTTAATTTCAAATTTTGGATTTAATTTTAACTTTGTTTAATGTTAATTGTTATAGGAATCAAGAGCCAGCATATCAGGATAGTTGGGCAACTAGGCACTAGCATAGTAGCATACTATGGCATATCAGGAATCAAGAGCCAACATAATAATATCTGATCATATATACAATTACAAACCGACGTATAGCTATTGTTGCTCCCTTGTATCTGCAAAAGGGAATTCACGATCATTGCAATTTGACATTGACTCATTTGCAAAGGGTTGTAATTGTTTGTAATTGATAATCATAACTTAAATGTATTATATTACAAGCTGATTTGTAATTATAAATTATAATACAATTTTTTAAAAATGGAGCTTATTCTGTTAAATGCATTATGTTACAGTTTCTTAAAGAAAAAACTAGAATCAATGAAAATCTCAACATTTAAAAAAAATACAATCAATGGAAATCTCCACATGTAAGTACTAAGTTTGTAACATCATGTTAAAAAAAAAAAAAAAAAAAAGTAAGCATCTATAAAGGGATAGTTAATGAAGGCTATAAATTAACTTCTACAAACAAGTTACATAATTAATTAGTAGGCAAAGTCTTAGATCAAAGCTACTAGCCTACTACTTGACTCATGCAGAAGGTTGAGAAGCCGCTATAGTTTCCATTCTGCCTAGATCAGCTCAGCATCACTATCATCAAAATCCTCCTCATTTATTGCATACAACATTTCATTGTTTGTTGTGTTTTCTTCAGATTCACTATCAGTGTCAGACTCAATATGAATGCCAAATTCAACATCATCTTCATTGATTTGACTTTCAATATCACGATATGAACCACTACCACTGCCACTTGTGTTTGAAATGTTGACAATCCCTCTTTTTTGACATCGCTTTCTCCAAATGCTGACAACCCTGTCATAAGGGAAACTTTCTAGCTCATACCTAGGATAATCGAGCCTCAGACAATTATCCAAATTTTTGTCTAATTTGTTTCTAACCTTTGACTTAAGGAAGCCTAAAGTACTGAAAACTCCCTCATCCTCCACTGAACCCAATATCATTGTCAAACATAAATTGGTAAGCTTGAAATATTTTGGTATTGCCTCTCTCAACTGATTGCTCTCACCAAGGTTTTTCCAAAGCTTTGTTACCGCTCCCTCTTCATTTGGGTTCTCCATAATAGCATATTGTTCCCTCATTATGTTTGTAAAAGAGTATGATTGATCTCTCAGTCGAGTTTCATCTAAAATTTCATTTATGGTGAATCCATTGATTACTTTAGGTGTGCAAAAATGCTGAATCAAAGTCATCATCCTTCTTTGAAAATCAGTTGGACTATTTAGAGACCAATATTGTGGAAAAACAATTGACATTGCTTCCATCAATTCCTCTGGAGGGAATTTGAATATGATTTCTGATGATAGATTGTAGCAAACATGCTTGACAGAGTCAAGGACCGAGTCTTTGATCTTCTTGAAGGCTTCACTTGTAACACATGAAACTACCTTCTCTGGTTCTGATTCAACTTTGCTTCCTCCTTCGTTGGGGTTGATGTGGGCATAGTACTGCATTGGTATGTCAACTCCATGTACCCTGGCATATACCTCATCATTTGTACCGATATGTAAAAAGTTCCTAGGATTGTTCAAATCTGAGATTTTTAACCACTTTGCAAACTTTGTTTCATCTAATGGTAATAATCGGTACAAAGTATCTAGGCTACTACATGTCATTTTATGCAGCTTATTATATTCTGCAATGTACATAGCTCTTTGTTGAACCTTTTTTTATAATATTTCTCATGTCCTGTAGCATGAGGAGAATAGCTGCTAAAGTTAAGAGTACCTTAACATTAGTTAGGCTTGAATATAGCCGAGGGAATCTGTCTCACACAATGTGGATTAGTCCAAGCAATGACGGGTATTCAAACATTACTCGATGCGCTGGTCCATCCAAAGAGATCCATCTGGTATCATTGTCTTTAAGAAGCTTCCTCCCATCAGTAAGTCCTATAGAAAAGTGTTGAAATTCCTGGACTCATTTTGGACTTCAACAGAAGTATTGGTAAATCTCTTTGATTAGAGATTCTACTTTACTTACACAACCAAAATTGTTGACAATTCCAAAAGCTAGATTCATTCGATGGGCCATGCAATGAATGGGAATAGCATAGGTGCCAAATCATTCTTGATCTTTTTGCAAAGACCGCCTTTATGACCTTGCATAATCGAAGCACCATCTGCTCCAACACACACCAACTTTTTGGCAATCTCCATGCTATCCAAACCTCCAGATTCAATTAGAGTAGTCTTTAATAATTCATATAAGTTTTCAGTTGTCGCACTACGATTCAATTTAGCAACAGATAGGAGAAATGGTTGACGACAAAGATTGTTTACAGTATAAACATGCATGCACACCCAAGAAGTATTATCAATTGCTGTAACTTCATCTAGAGACAATGCAATGAAATTTGAGTTTTTTATAGATTCCTTCATATCTTCTATTTCAACCTGTGTAAGACATTTAGCCCATTCCCACCTGCTGTTTACTGACCAGTGACTGTTAGGATAGTTTTGAGTTTTCAAAAGATGCAATAATGCAGTCATTATAGGGTAGTCTATCATAGGGCATCCTCTACTCAATATATAAAAGACCACACCTAATTGAACTAATTTTCCCATATTTTTCACTTTCATTTCTTTCCCAATGAAATGTTCAATGGAACCTTTTACTGTAGAATGCTTCTCCTGTATTTGCTGGTGTAACTCATACATTTCGGCATTCCTGATATGCAGGCAATTCTCCTTTGTTTTCCAAGTTAGCACAAATTTTTTGACTCCATCTATAATTTCCTTCTTGTAAACTTTACCGACATGCTTTTCTATGGTATCAATTTTAAGCTACAACCTCTTCTCCTTCTTTGTTATCTCTGTGCAAATCTTACATCTTCATTCTGCAGGAGGCTCACCATCATTTGGATTGAGCACTAGTTCAATGAACCAATACTTTTCCACCCATTCTAACTAAAAAATCCTTTTGGACAGATCCCAGTGAGATCGATCTTTCTTTGATTCCAGTTTTCTTTTTTTCCCCTTTTGTGTATGAACCTGAGTTATGGAATCATTTTTGGTTTTCTCAACCGACTGGTCGGGGACTGACTCCAACTCTATAGTCTTAGTTTGTGACTCCCTACTCGGGGGAAGTTCCTCCTAATCTTGTTCAAGTTCATCCTCGACTGAGATATCAGGTTCACCAACTTGAACTTCAATACTGTCTGAGGTTCCAACTTGTGATAAAGGCAAACTGATAAAGGTTGTAAATAAATATTAACTTAGTTGTTGAACAAAAGACTTAACTACTCAGACTACATATAATAAAAATAATATGATTCATTCTCAAAAAAAGGGTACCACTACTAATCTACTACAGTACTACAGTCTACGGTACTACCCAATATAATTCGCAAACCTATACCTATAGGCTATCTTAGCATGTGAGATGTCCAGTCACCAGCGAACAATGGATAGTGAAACTAAAAAAATAACCAGTACCACTTACAAAATAATTTAAAAATCACTTTCCTTTTACAAAAACCAGGTCCACGAGTCAATGGCCAATGCACTCAGCACTCTAAAAGTTTGGCAGCAATAAGAAATACCAGTCTCCAGACCAGAAAATAGTGAATTGTGTAGAATAATAATTTCTTATAGTCCAATCTAGGTTAGCGATATAGGTGGGATTAACAAGCGGGAATGTCAAATGCAGGCGAAATACACCTTACGATGCCAGCCTATAGTCGGAAACAATTGGCTAAATGCGGCGGGTGATCGACACATGTCGGTAAATTGGTTGGTGACACCCAACCCAAGGGATAATTTATTTGGTTGTAGTAATGTCAAAATAACATCGACCAATAAGAAACAACATGCAAAGGCTGGTGATATATTTAAAATAAATGTATCCAAACTGTATATCGCATTGGTGATTACACTGATATTTTTGACCAATCATGTAATAACTAATGGGTGACCACCCCCAGCATTGGACCCAAATATGATAAATATCTAGCGACACAGTTGGACCCAAATATGATAAATATTTGCCAAATGACGATCGACCCATCAGACGAGATCGCCAAAAGGCAAAGATTTGCTGCTAAAGTAATCCCTGCCTATGACCCACTTTGACCCATATAAAGCATTCTAATATGTCCCTAGGGGTCCTAGGACCCCTAGGGACATATGTCATCATGTAATGGGATGAAGGGGGTCATAAGGTAACCTATGACCCCCTTTGACCTATAAGAATGATTCTAATATGTCCCTAGGGTCCCAAGGAGCCCTAGGGACATATGTCATCATATAATGGATCAAACGGGGTCATACGTCACCCTATAACCCCTTTTGACCTATAAAAATTATTCTAATATGTCCCTAGGGGTCCTAGGAACCCTAGGGACCTATATCGTCATGTGGTCGAAGGGGGTCATAGGGTGACCTATGACCCCCTTTGACCCATAAGAACGATTCTAACATGTCCCTTGGGGTCTTAGGACCCCTGGGAACATATGTCATCATGTAATAGGTCAAAGGGGGTCATATGTCACCCTATGACCCGCTTTGACCCATAAAAATGATTCTATTATGTCCCTAGGGGTCCTAGGACCCCTGGGGACATATGTCATCATGTAATGGGTCGAATGGGGTCATAGGTCAACTTATAAACCCTTTTGACCAATATGAAGTATTCTAATATGTCCTTCAGGGTTTTATGACCCCTAGGGACATATGTCATCATGTAATGGGTTGAAGGGGGTCATACGTCACCCTATGGCCCCCTTTGACCCATAAGAATGATTCTAATATATCTTTAGGGGTCCTAAGAGCCCTAGGGACATATATCATCATGTAATGGGTCAAAGGGGGTCATAGGTCACCTTATGACCCCCTTTGACTCATAAGAACGATTCTAATATGTCACTAGGGGTCTTAAGACTACTAAGGACATATGTTATCATGTAATGGGTTGAAGGGGGTCATAGGTCGACCTATGGCCCCCTTTGACTGATAAAAAAAATTCTAATATGTCCCTAGGGGTCGTAGGACCCCTAGGGACATATGCCATCATGTAATGGGTTGAAACAAGTCATAGGTCACCCTATGACCCCATTCGACCCATATGAAACATTTTAATATGTCCCTAAGGGTCCTAGGCCACACCTAGGGACTTATGTCATCATGTAATGGGTCAAAGGGGGTCATAAGTCAACCTATGACCCCATTTGACCAATAAGAATGATTCTAATATGTCCCTAGAGGTCCTAGGACCCCTAGGGACATATGTCATCATGTAATGAGTCAAAGGGGGTCATAGGTCACCCTATGACCCCCTTTGACCCATAAAAATGATTCTAATATGTCCTTAGGAAACTTAGTACCCCTAGGGACATATGTCATCATGTAATGGGTCAAAGGGGGTCATAGGTCAAAGGGGGTCATAGGTCACCCTATGACCCTCTAGGACCCTTAGGGACATATGTCATCATGTAATGGATTGAAGGGGGTCATAGGTAACCCTATGACCCTCTTTGACCCATGAGAATGATTCTAATATGTTCCTAGGGGTCCTAGGACCCATTGGGACATATGTCATCATGTAATGGGTCGAAGGGGGTCATAGGTCAATCTATGAACCCGTTTGACCCATAAGAATGATTCTAATATCACCGTGAGCATCCTAGGACCCCTAGGAACTTATGTCATCATTTATTGGGTCAAAGGGTGAATAGGTTAACCTATGACCCCCTTTGACCCATATGAAGCAGCCTAAAATGTCTCTAGGGGTCCTAGGACCCCTAGAGACATATGTCATCATGTAATGGGCTGAATGAGGTGCTAGGTCACCCTATGACCCCCTTTGACCCATAAAAATGATTCTAATGTGTCCTTATGGGTCCTGGGACCCCTAGGGACATATGTCATCATTTAATGAGTCAACGTGGGTTATTAGTCAACTTATGAACCTCTTTGACCCATAAGAATAATTCTAATATGTTCCTAAGGGTCTTAGGACCCCTAGGGACATATGTCATCATGTAATGGATCGAAAGGGGTCATAGGTCAACCTATGACCCTCTTTGACCCAGATGAAGCATTCTAATATGTCCCTAGGGGTCCTAGGACCCCTACGGACATATGTCATCATGTAATGGGTCGAAGGGGGTCATAGGTCACCTTATAACCCCTTTGACCCATAGGAACAATTCTAATATATTGTTATTTAATCGGCCGAAGGGAGTCATAGGTCAACCTATGACCCTGTTTGATCCATATGGAGCATTCTAATATGTCCCTAGGGGCCTTATGACCGCTAGGGACATATGTCATTATGTAATGGGTCAAAGGGGGTCATAGGTCACCCTATGACCCCCTTTGACCCATAAGTATGATTCTAATATGTTCCTAGGGGTCCTAGGACCGCTAGGGACATATGCCATCATGTAATGGGTCAAAGAGGGTCATAGGTCAACCTATGACCTCCTTGGACCCATAAGAATGATTCTAATATGTCCTTAGGGGTTCTAGGACCCCTAGGGACATATGTCATCATTTAATGGGTCGAAGGGCGTCATAGGTAAACCTATGACCCCCTTTGACTCATATGAATGATTCTAATATGTCACTAGGGGTCCTAGGACTGCTAAGGACATATGTCATTATCTAATGGGTTGAAGGGGCTCATAGGTCAACCTATGACCCCCTTGGACCCATAAGAATGATTCTAATATCTCCCTCAGAGTCATAGGACCCCTAGGGACATATGTCATCATTTAATGGGTCAAATGTTGTCATAGGTCAACCTATGACCCCCTTTGACCCACATGAACAATTCTAATATTTCTCTAAGGGTCATAAGACCCCTAGGGACATATGTCATCATGGAATGTGTCGAAAGGGGTCATATGTCATCCTATGACACCTTTTGACCCATATAAATGATTCTAATATGTCCCTGAGGGTCCTAGGACCCCTAGGGACATATGTCATCATAGAATGTTTTGAAAGGAGTCATAGGCCATCCTTAGACCCCATTTGACCCATATAAACAATTCTAATATGTCCCTAGGGGTCTTAGGATCCCTAGGGACATATGTTATCATGGAATGTGTCAAAAGGTGTCATAGGTCATTTTGTGACCCCTTTTGGCCCATATAAATGATTCGAATATGTCCCTAGGGGTTGTAGGAGCCCTAGAGAAATATGTCATCATGGAATTTGTCGATAGGGGTCATAGATCATCTTGTGACCCCCTTCGACCCATATAAATTATTCTAATATGTCCCTAGGGGTCATAGGATCCCTATGGACATATGTCGTCATAGAATGTGTTGAATGACCTATGACCTCATTTGGCCCATATAAACAATTCTAATAGAAATAATATAAAAATAATAATAATAATATAGTATAATAATCATATATATATATATATATATATATATATAATTTATAGATAATAATAATAATAACATAATATATTATTATATATTAATAACATAGGTCATAATAATAATAATAATAATATATATCAATAACATATATATAATATATATTACGTTATTATATTTAATAGAAATATAGTAAAAATAATAATAATATAATATAATAATTTATATTGTATTTATAGATTATTATAACAATAATAACATAATATATTATTATATATGAATAGTTACGTTATTATATTAAATAATAATAATATAATATAATATAATTTCATATATATATATATTATATATTTATAGATTATATATTATATATTTACATATTTCATAACTCAAATTAGTCATATAACTCACAAATTCATTTTTCCCTCCAATGTGTTTGTGCCACCAGTATCGGATATCCAATCTCAGATCAGATATCCGATATGAGATCAGATATCTAATATCAAATCAGATATCTGATCTCATATCGAATATCCGATAAGGCTTGGGCTTTACTTTCCAGTTTTGGTACCTGGATAGGTGAAAAAAATTCAAAGCAGATTTTGAAGCACTTTTATACGTGTTCAAACTTTTTTTTGTTCACATCGCCACTTTTTGGCAGACCATGATCTTGCACATACCCATATGCAAGAATTGATGAAGGAGAAGGAAGAAGAGGAGAAGGAGGAAGAAACAGTGGAAGAAGAAAAGGATGAAGATGATCCGGTCAGGATAGCAACAAAAGTCATTGCTTTTGTTCCTCACTCTCCACCTAGGACTACAACATCATCAGGGTTGGAGACAACTTTAGTTGGATTGGCCACATCATAAACATCATCTACTCCTACTTCCCCACAACTCTGAGCATCATCTATGGAAGTAGCCATTACTTCATCTACCGAGCTGCAACCTTCCTCATTAGCACCCGAGCAATCAATCACTGGAGCATCAACTATGTCTACCTCCTGTGTTACATGTACGATAAGTTCTACAGTTCTTTCTACAATTTTGTCTACTCCAATAGTGAATATTCTAGTCTATACACTACTTGTTTGTACATCATTTTTGGGAAGCACACCAATTTTGGATTTAGCTAGTACTTCTCTCATCTTTCCTCGAGTTGCATCTATTCAAGTATTTTTTACTAGTCCATCTATGTCAATTGTTGTTTCGACTTCTAAATCCAAGGAAGTAATCACATAGGTACAGCCTAAGACTCCTCTAAAACTTTCGCTTACTAGAAAACAAATTGATGAAGACATAGATTTGAATACAGAAATTGTTATTCCTAAGATAGAATTGGACAATGCCTTAGCCAGATAAATGAGAATGGTTAGTTAGCTTCTAGAGAAAAAGGAAAGGTAGAAGCAACTCATAGAAGAGAGAGATAAAGAATATACTATAATTGAAAATGCTAAAAATATAATCACTAAAGCTATTGGTGTTGATGTTGATTCATCTCAACACATTTTGTTGCAATTAGAAGAGGTTTTAAATAAGTTCAACGATGACACCTCTGGGCAAGAGAAGCTCATTGAAAAGGCAGAGAAGAAATTTGATAATAAAGTGCTTGAGCACATTGCAATAAAGTAGGTAGAATTAACCTCAGTTTCGAGCAATCTTGAGCAAGCATTCACAAATGTAACATCACTTTTTGGCAAGCTCTGTGATGTTATCGAGTTCACTAAGGAAGTCAAGGAAAATTTGAATAAATTAGATGTGAAAATGAAAGATAGCACTCAAAAGTTGCAGCTTGACCATAGTTCAAGCTCATTACATCACACAAAGGTGAAATTTTTGTCTAAAATGTAGGCAGAGTTACTCAGAGAAGAAGCTAGAATTTGGTCTACACTGACTAACATTTAGACTATGACTCTTCCAATCATGGATCAAATGCAAAAACACATTGGCTATTCAAAAAAATTGATTCATGACAACAATTTTTCAATAACAGATCATATGATTGAACTTTCTATAGAAGTTCAAGTGGCTCTCTCCACCTGCAAGATTTTGCAAGACAATTGGGATAGACATTGTCACAACAATTTTTCAATAGCAGATCATATGATTGAAATTTTTGTAGAAGTTCAAGTGGCTCTCTCCACCTACAAGATTTTGGAAGACAATTGGGGTAAGAGATTGTCTCTTATTCTCAAGGTACACTTAGATTTTCTCTCACATTTAGGTGTCTCAATTTAAAGTCATTGTATATACATTCTTTGGCATTTTGTCAAAAAGGGGGAGATAAGATTGTTGATAGGAAGAGATAAGATTATTTTTATTGAAAATATAAGATGAATAAGGAATAAGAAAGACATTGTACAAATAAAAGCTATGCATACCATATATATGAGTGAGATATGTAAGATATTTAAATAGCAGAGTAAATAAAAATGTAAGTTTTGATTAATAAGTGTTTTTGTCAGTAATGCCAAAGGGGGAGATTGTTGGCATTATGATTATTTTGTCATTAGTGAAAACACTTATTCTATATTCTTACCGAGCATTAAGTGGTTAACTTTTAAACTTAGTAATTCAACGGTTTACACCAAGCAGACAGTGGCTACCGAGAAAATACATACAATGTGAAGTCCAGTAGTGTCTACCAAGCTTCATAGTGTCTATTGGGCAGATAGTTTGTGTCATAAAGATTCAGTGCAAACTAAATTATGAAAAGATTCATTGTTTACCGAGTGAAGCAAGGTAAACTCAGTCTTCAGTGTTTACCGAGTGAAGCAAGGTAAACTTAGTGAATAGTATCTACCGAGTGACGCTTCATCTATCGAGTCACCAGTGGTTACTGAGTTCAGAACTGCATTGAGTGATTAGTATGGACTGAGCCTTCACTTCTACCAAGTGCATGACGATGTCAAGTAATGTAGTGGATGTTGAGTATCAAAAGGTCACCAAGTCAGTTCAGTGAACCCGAGTTATTTACTATTGGGCCAACTCTATAATGTATTTGTTTACTTGTATTTTGGCCGACCTTGTAATTTTGTAAGTTTGAAAGGTATATATGTAAGATGTATTGTAAGATATCATGTATGAATGAATAGATGGATATATGTATGATGCATGGAATGAGAAGGAATTGTAAAGTAATGTGAAGTATATGCAAAAGATCATCAACAGTAGTTCAAGGTACAAAGCAAGGTCAATTCAGAGACTGAAAAGTTATATCCATCACATGAGGTGATCAGTGCATAAGGAATCTTGTCAACAATCAGTTGCAAGTAGATCCACTACTTCATCCTAACAGGGGAATCAATTTTTCAAATCCCTTAACAAGGTAGACTTAACAATCTTTGTAAAAATCTCCTAACAGAGTGCATACTTCATTGTATGTTTGCAAATCCTCTAACAAGGTGGACCTAGCAGTTCTTTGTGCTTCTAACAGGGCAGATCACTAGAAGTGGTCAATGTAAGCCTCAATAGGCCAGCTTTATACTATAGTATTGAAGTTTTTTGGGTATCATCCCTACCCTAGTTTTACTTTCTACTTGGAAGGTTTCTGGGTCACCAAATATTGTGTTCACTTGTGTAATGATTGTTTTATGTTTCAGAACTAGTGCATGCAATAGCATAGATGGACGTATGGTAAATTAATAAAAAAGTTTTAAGGTTACTAATTCACCCCACCCCTCTCAATAACCTATCATATCTTGAATATTTCCAACAATTATAAATTTTCCTCCTAGTGGAGACTCACATATTTTGTCCAATAGCTAGAATAGGGCGTGGAATGACTCCCTCCAAAGGTTTAGATTCTAGAATAGGAAGGACATCTCACCTCTAAAATAGAAACACTCTATATTTTAAATTAGAATCATAAATACATGGAAGTATTATATTGACAAATCCTATATCAATTCCAAACTCATCCTTATATAGGGATCTTATAAGCTTTTGGAAGGGTCACAAATGGGCGAACAAGACTTGATATTCTATAAGGAATTAATAAAAAGGGCCAATAAGATATCATTAATAAATTTGGGGCTATTAAAAAAATTACCTTAATTTAGCTAATTAATTATTTTATGGATATTACACTTGGGGAAATAATAACCCTACACAATATATTTATATTAGCACATGATAGCCACTTTTCCATGAATATGATTGGTTAACTTATTAGATGATTGTCAATCGTGTAAATTCTTAGAAACGACATTGCAATAAAATATTTTTTTTGTTTATGAATTAGGCATAGCCACTAGAGGATATTTGATGCTCATAGGTATTGATGACTATATAGTGAATTTGATATGCTAATAAGGTAAATTAAATTAATTATTAAAGTGGATAATATTAAAAAAAATAGTTTTATTTCTGAGTTAGGTATTGTAACTATTAGGGTTAACTACAAACTGAAATAAAAATTACATGCAAATATAACCAATGTCAAAAAATAATAAATTGCACAAAAGAGAATACAAGACACATAGATTTAACACGATTCACCCAATCCCTAGGCTACATCCAGCAAAAACAAGAACACTATTATTATTATCCAATGATTACAATCTGTAATCTCTTACAGCTCAATACCACTACAAGAAGCTACAATCTCATCATACATTATGCAATCCCTAACCTTAAGCCATTTTATACAATCATTTTTCCCACTTAAAAAATTAGGGCTAGAATAAGTTATCCAATAGGAAAATAGTAGCTATTACCTTTTACAATCATAAAGTTATTTGAGCCTCTATAGGCACTACCCCTAAAAGTCCCCACAAGGGTGTTGCCCCTCGATCCCACCCTATACTATAGTAGGGAGCACATTAGGAGTTCTTCCCCTAAACTCCCATAGTAATGTTCTGTGGGGAAATCACATCAAACAAAGTGGGAAAAAATGAAACTCCAATTTTGAATAGGCTCCACATCACAAAAATCTCCCACTTGGATACTAATCATAATCCAAACCAATAACCTCCCACTTAGAGATTGATTGTAGCACCATCGAATCTATATTTCCCACTAGAATATCAAATGACCCTTGAATTTGGTGTTCTTTTATTCTATTTATTCTAAAGACTAGTCAAAGCTAAAGAGGAATTAAACTTCTCCCTTGTTATTGTCTTGGTAAAGATATCTATTGGATTATCATCTGTATGTATCTTCTCTAGATTTAACTATCCATCATCCAAAACTAACCAAATAAAATGGTACCACAACTATATGTTCTTTGTCTTTGAATATAGATAAGATTTCTTTGCAAGATAATTGCATTTTGGCTATTTGCAAGAAAATAATTTTCCATATGTTAGCTTCCCAAATATTCAACCATGAATTGAAGTCATATCATCTTTTTAGTTGGCTCTGTAGCAACAACATACCCTACCTCTATAGTGGATAAATCCTTAACCTTTGCACTCAAAAAATTCAAGTCATTGCTCTCCAACCAATATTAAATACATAACCTATAGTACTCTGAATGGTATCAATATCACTTACCAAATATGAGTCAACATAGTCCTCTAAATTAGTAGCAAAAACCCCAAAATGAAAACACTTCATGTTCCTCTCAAATATCTAAGAGTCCATTTGACTGCATTCCAATGTTCAATCCCAGGATGACTCATATACTAGCTAACAACTCCCACTGCATGTGAAATATCTATCCTAGTACATATCATACCATATATTAAACTTCCTACAACTAAGGCATAAGGTACCTTGGATATCTTAGCCTGCAGTTCTGGATTCTTTGGACACATTGCCTTAGTCAATTTCAAATGACCAGGTAAAGGTGTGCTAAAACCTTTAACATTCTTCATAGAGAAACATTAGAATATCTTCTTGATATAATCTTCCTAAGATAATGTAGATTCTTTTTTCTTTCTATCTCTACAAATTTTCATACCAAGGATTTGTTTTTCCACTCCCAAATCCTTCATAGAAAATGAATGTGCTAACTATTCTTTTAAACCCTTAATGTGATCCATGTTAAACATAGTTGCAAGCATATCATCAACATATAAACATATAATAATGTAGTTGTCATCATCTAACCACTTAAATAAATACAATAGTCAGAATGATATTGAGTATAGCCATACTCATGCATAAAATTGTCAAATTTAAGATGTACCATTGCTGATGTGCTTACTTCAAGCCATACAAATGTTTCTTCAATCTAGACACTAAGTTCTCCTTACCTTTGACCTCAAATCCTTATGGTTGTACCATATATATTTCTTAATCAAAATGATGAAGAAGAAACATTGTTTTAACCTCAAGCTACTCCTAATGCAAATCTCTAGTAGCGACAATACTTTAAAAAATGTGAATAAAAATCATTTTAACAATAGTGGAAAATATCTCATCAAAATTAATGCCCTTTTGTTGTATAAATCCATTTCCAACTAGTGTGGCTTTAAATCTTTTCTTACATCCATTCCCTTATTTCAACCTATAAACCCATTTGTTCTGTAAAGCCCTTTTACATGTAGACAACTTTCTTAAATCCCATTTCTAATTTTTTAGCAAGGAGTCCACTTCATTTTTCATTGCAGACTCCCACTAAATATTTGTATCTACTTGCAAGATTTCATGATAAAATTCAGGTTCACTAGCATCTGTTAATAAAATAGAATACAAAGAAGGAGAATATCTTTTTGGAGGTATGCTTAGCCTTGTTGACCATCCAAAATTCACTACGGTATGTTGTATTTATTGTTGCATAGCAGAAGGGACCGATGGAACATCATGTTTTAGAGTATCTTCCAAAACTACACAATCATTTTCTTTCTTCTAATGTTTCCACAACAAATCTTTGTATGACACTTTCTCATTGAATATGACATCCTCACTTCTTATAATTTTATGATCTTCAAAATCTCAAAGCCTGCAAGAAACGTTATCAATTTCATATCCAACCAATACACCTTTCTTGATTTTTCTTCCATCTTGCTTCTATTTTTAGAATCTATATGTGCAAATGCTTCGCAACCAAATATTTTAAGAAAATAATCACTCACCTTCTTAGTAGTCCATGCTTCCTCTGGAATACCACAATTTAAAAAATTAGAGGGACCTCTATTAATAAAATACATAGCAATACTGATAGACTCATCCTACATGTTTAAGTGAAGCCCAAAATATGACCTCATACTCCTTGCAGAATCCATTATTGTCTTGTTCATGCATTTAGCCACTCCATTTTCCTATGGGGTCTTCGGAATAGTTTTCCATCTATGAATACCATAAGTTGAAAAATAATATTTGAATTATTTGGTGCAATACTTGATAGCATTTTCAGATTTGAGACATTTTAATCTTTTACCAGTCTCATTTTCAACTAAGCATTTTTATTTCTTAAAGGATAGAAATACATAAGATTTCTATCTAAGAAAATAAACACATACTTTTTCAGTTGCATCATTAATGAATGTAACATAATAATAAGAGACACCAAGGAAATATACTTGAGATGGTCCCCATAGATATGTTTACACAAGCTCCAATTTCTTATTTTTCTTTTCCTTCTCACTCTTCACTAAATTCACTCTCTTTTGTTTTCCATACACACAACTTTTATAGAAATCCTTATTGACACATTCTAGACAAGGTAAAAAAATTTCTTTGAATGAATTAATTTCATACTTTTCTCACTTATGTGTCCAAGTTTGTTGTTCCATAGTGTTGTATCAGAATACATTAATTATTTGTTCTCCCTACTAAAGTCTAGCAAATTTTCCTGAAGACTCATTTTCTCTAAAACAATTAAAGTTGAAGGAATAGTATCATGACATATATAAAGATATACAGTGCCTAATTTCACACCTTTTTCTACTACAAGGGAACCTTTTAAAACCTTCTATTTTTTATCATTAAAAGTAACTCTACAACCCTCACCACCCAGTTTCCCTACTGAAATTAAATTCCTACTTAGTCATGGAACATATCTTATCTCTTGTAATAGCCAATGATTCACATTCTACAACTCAACCTTAATTTTTACCTTTACAACAATCTGACAATATTCTTTATTCCCAACATAGATTAGGCCAAAATATCCTTGGGCATAATCAAGAAAATAATATCTATGAGGAGTAGCATGAAATCAAGCTCTTGAATCTAAAACCCATGAATCATGAACACTTTCTAAAGAAATAATGGAAACATCCTCTCTAGAATTATCGCTTACCACATTTATCTCCTTGTTCCCTTCTTGTTTGTAGCCTTCATTATTCTTTTGAGTCCAACAATCTTTATTCTTATGTCTTAATTTTCTGCAGTACCATAAATCTCTTGGTCGTTTGGATTGAGACCTCTTTTTGATTGATTTTCCTCTCTCCCATCATTTCTAGAATTGAACTTCTTTTTTTAGTCATTCTACCTCTGTTTTGTGTGTTCAAAATACTTCCTACTATAGATATTCTTGATCTTTTCCTATGGGTTTCCTCACTTGGAATAACACTAATTACATCATCAAATTTTAGGGTATTATATCTAGAAATAAAATTACTCACATCTGTTCCAACTTTTAGGCAAAGAACACACAATCAAGAGAGCCCTAATTTCTTCAGCAAAATTAACAATTACAGAAGATAACTTTCTAGTAGCCATATTAAACTCATTTAAATGATCTACAACAAATCTACCTTCTACAATCTTTATATTACATAATTTTTCTATGACATATACCTTATTTGAAGTGGAGGGCTATTCATACAACTTTACTAAGGTTTACATCAAAACTTCTATTGCCTTTTCTTTTGTAATATTAAATGCCACCTATTGTGCTAGGCATAAATGAATATTGCCAAGTGTCTTTCTATCCAAAATATTTTAGTCCTTATTTTTCATAGGGTTCGTTTCTTGGTTTTTCCTTCCAATTTCCACCACAAATCCTTCTCATAAACATAGTCCTCAATTTTCATTTTTCATAACCAAAGGTTCTTCCCATTAAACTTTTCAACTTATAACTTAACTTAGTCTTCTATTACGACCACTCATCTACAAGACCTTCTTGTAGAGGATAGGGGAAAAAAACCTATGACACCTTGCTCTAAAACCACTTGTTATGACTAACCATGGACATAAATAATAATAACATGCAAATATAACCAATATCAAAAAATAATAAATTACATAGAAGAGAACAAAAGACATAAATATTTAGTGTGGTTCACTCAATCCTTGGGCTACACCCACCAAAAGTAAGTCCAATATTATTATTATTGAGTTATTATAATCCATAATCCCTTACAACTCAATACTGCCACAAAAAGCTATAATCTCATCATATATAATGAATTCCCTAACCCTAAGATATGTTATACAATCATTTTTTGCCGCTTACAAAATTAGGTCTAGAATAAGTTGTCAAATAAGTTGCTCCCAAAGACTCATAGTAATAATTTAGGTGGAAAACATGTTGAATAAAGTGGGAAAAAATTAACCTCTAAGTCTGATTAGGCTCCACAATAATAATTAGAAAAATTTAATGCACTTAAGAAAAAGTGGTCTTGATATGACAATAATGATGGTTGGAAAGAAGAATACATAACTAATGTCACTCCTACCTTTTTTACCAATGAATACACTAGATAATTGATTGAAGATATAGTAAGACTTTAAGCATCTATGAAATTGTTGAAATTTATGATTAGAAGAAGGTAAAGTATGTTTATACTAATAGATAATGGATGTTTGGCTACCCTTAACTTTACTATGTAACTAGATAAAATAACAATAGGGCCAAGATAGGTGAGGGATGTTGAAAATATTCAAAACTAAGCTAAGTTATTGAGAGGGGAGGGGTGAATCTGTAACTTCTAAAACTTCAACAATTACAACCTTTAATCCAACCATTCAACTAGCACTTAATCTATCATATAGATTCTGATCTAATTGCAGGCATAAGAAACAAAAAGCATTCATAACACTGAGACATAAAGATTTGGTGACCCAAAAACCTTCCAAATAGAAAGTAAAACTAGGGTGGAGATGATACCCACAACTTTAGTACTATAGTATAAAGTTAGCATGTTAAAGCTTACATTGATCACTTCTGATGATTTGCCTTGTTAGTAACAATAAGGACTACTAGGTCCACCTTATGAAAGGATTTACAGATATACAATTAAATATGCACTCAATAAAGAGATTTACAAAATACTGTTAGGTCTACCTTATGAAAGGATTTGACTAATCCACCTATTAGGATGAAGTAGTAGTAGATCTTTGATTTGCAACTTTGTTTATTAAATGAGATTCCTTTGTGTACTTATCACCTTTCTATGATAGATATGTCTCTATTGCTCCTTATGTTGTTATAGCCTTTACAATTCACTCATCCTACTCTTCTCTGATGTAATTTGCAATCACATCTTCATATTTCACACACATTACATTCTTGGATATGAAATAATGCATTACATATATATCAATCCAATTATACAAATTACAAAGTCAGCCATCATACAAGATACCACAAATGTTACAAAGTTGGCCCACATGAAGACATTCGGGTCCTGAAAACTGACTTAGTGAGGTTCTAATACTTGGTATCCACCATCAATAGTTGGCATCAGCATGTATTTGATAGACGTAGAAGTTCGGTCCATATAGATCACTTCTAAGTAGTCCTAAACTCGATCTGTACTAGTGACTCAATAGACATTGGGAAACTCATCATATAAACTAAGTGTCTTGATTTACACTATATGACTCAATAAACATTCTCACCTCAAGCTCAATATAAATTGAGTCTCTTGGTTAACACTAAAAAGCTTGATTAACAGTAGACTCTCATCACATACACTGGGAACTTGGTGAACACTACACTACTCGATAAGCATTGATAAACATGACATCAACTAAAATGTATGGTTTACATTGCTAGTCTTCACATTGATTGAATCTTCTCGGTAACCACTGAGATGTATCTGAAGGATTGGTAGAAATTGTAAAACTTGGTGAACAACTGAATTACATGGAAAACAATATGAGCTGTACATTGAGCTTAGTAGCTATATACAATTTGAATAAGTGTGTGTCACTAATAACAAAATTGACTGGTATGTCAACAATCTCTCCCTTTGGCATTAGTGACAAAAACACTTATCAACCAAAACTAAATACCCTATATCCATCATGATGTGATACTATTTTGGTAGAGTATACTATTTTTGGGATTTTTCAAAATTAATTTTGTAAGGTATATATAGTATACTATACATCTTCTTGCTATATACAAGTTCTCTTTCTATTTATTTCTTACTTATTTAAAGTTCTCCCCCATAGCATATTTCTCCTCAGACTATGTGTCTCTCTATATGTCTCACTCCCCAATAACATATGGCTTTCTCCAATATATTCTTTCTCACCCTTTTTGACAGTAATGCCAAAGATTTATTCTATTTTATGTACATAGAAACACCGAAATGAGAGAAAAATTCATAGTGTACCTTAAGAATGATTGTCAAAGTTTTATCCCAATTTTCCTGTAGGAATTTGTACTTCTGCTGATAATTCTATCATATGGTTTGCAATAAAGAAGTTATTGTCATGGATTAGAGTTTTTGAATATGCAATATGTTTTTGAAGTGCATCCATATTGGGAAGGATCATGTTCTATATGTCAATCAATGTCGATCTGATCCTTGCTTCTTCCCTTAACAATTCTACTTGCATTTATGACAAGAAACTTATTTTCTTAAAGTGTGTAGAGCTTGAACTAGGGTCAAGTTGTAGCTGCTGAGCACTAGCCTTTAGATCTTCATCTATTTTGGGCAATTTGTTCTTTATTTCCTTTGTAAAACTAGAAACATCACATAGCTTCCCAAAAAGTGATGACACATTTGAACATGATGTTTCTAAATTGCGCACAATTGTAGAGAGCTCTACTTGATGAATGGAAATTTTCTAAGCAATGTTCTCCAACACTTTATTGGAAAACTTCTTTTAGCCTTATGCACTAGCTTATCTTGTCCATCAATGCCTTCATTAAATTTTTGGAATGCTTTTGCTAGCTGATACAAAATAGGTTGAGAAGAATCAATCTCAATTCCTATAGCCTTTGCCAAAATGTTTTTAGCATCTTCAATTATCTTATACTCTTTATCTCTCTCCTCTCTTAGTCTTTGTTGTTTAGCCTTCTTTTGGAGGAGTTCACCAAATGTTTGCATTTGATCTAGAGTAAGCTTGTAAATATTCCAATTGGGCATTACTATTTCCTCATCTAAATCAATGTCTTCCTCTATCTTCTTTCCTTTTCCCAAAAATTTTGTGCTTGGTTGAACCTTGGGCTCAACTATCCTTACACTTATTGCTTTTGTATCTGGAATAGAAACAATAGTAGAGATACTTGGGCTTGTAGTAAAAATTGATATTTTACTAACTAAAGGAATACTTATAGAGATACCCGAGGAACCAAAAATTGGTGTGCTCAAAATTGTAGAAGTCAAAACTAGTGTGCTTACAATTGAAGAAGTCAAAATTAGAGAAGTCAAAACTGAAGTACTTAACTTGGTAGATGAAGGAGGAATTTGTAGCTCGATAGATGAAGTGGAAGCCACTTCTTCAGTGATGTGTTGAGCTGAGTAGGAACAAAGAGTGATTGGACATTTGATATATCACTAGTGGTCACAATAAAACTTGCTGATGTTATCTCCATAATTGATGTTGACATTGGCTTTCTTAGAGAGTAAGGAAGTGAGGCAATGACTGCTGTAGCTATCTTGAGTGGGTCAGTCTCCTCATCATCTTTTTTTTCTTCCTTAATAGCCTCTTGTCCTTGATCCTCTTCATCTTCATCATTGTCAAAGTGAGTTACTTCTTCATCTTTCTCCTTATTTTATTCTTCATCATCATCTTTGACATTGACTAGAAAATCACTTGGTTTATGTAACAAATAAATATTCTTCCAGGTGTTTTTTTCATTCCTAAAAACATGTTCAATATCCTTGATCAAAACTAGACAAGTATTAAACTTTAGAGTCAATTTTTCTCATTCTTCTTTAATGATTCTTTTACCTCAGCATCTGATATGCATGGTAACAACTGCCTCAAGGTTTTTCCATATATGTCCTTGAACAGTTTGCGTAGAAAAATTCCATCTTGGATTTATGTTTTGCAATAATTCACTGGGAACTTGAGAAGTGAGCTGATCTAGTCAGTATTTCCACTTACTCATTTTATTCAACACTAGGTCTTCAATCTACTTCTACTCCTCTACTGTACTAGTCTCATATTTCAATGATTTGAAATTTGTTATGCCTGCCCCTTCTTCCAATTGCTTTAATCTATCCTGGAAGGTGGGTGGAGGTCTATTGAATATGATGTCTACTCCTTCTTTGCTAGCTTTCTTTCTTGACCTCTTGGTAAATACTACAGTGGATTGTTTTGTTGGCTTGGTGATGATCACCTTGCCTTTCTTCTTTAAAGGTTCTCCTTCCTAAGACTCTTCCTTATCCTCTACTTCTTCACCTTGCTCATCCTTACTTTTTCCATCAATTAACAAAAGGGGTGAACTTGATTTTAGTTTTGCAATCCTTCTTTTCCCTTTATTGACCGCATGAGGGAGCTTTATTTCAAGTTTAATCTTGGCCTTTGCTTCATCACACATTCCAAAGTATGCAGCCTTGGGATCAACTAGTTCATTGATATGAGCTTCAATTATATCCTTTTCTTGATCAATTTTGACCTCATACTCAAGAGGTTTTATCCACACAATTCTAGGCTTAGTTGCCTAAATATACACCTTGTCACTATCCACCATGAAACATATATCATCTTTGTAGTCATCAACTAGCTTCTTGGGGATTCTGAACATGTTGTTCATTTTCTCCTTAAATATATCGAAGTAGTTGTTCATAATACTGTTGTAATTTTTACCCATCTCGGCAATAAACTCATTGATTTGATACATCACAGGCACATCTTTTCTCCACACTACAGTGCCTTTTGAAAGAGAAGAAAATTGTACATAAAAGAATAGACAAGTCAACAAGGAACCAAACTTACATGGGTTGTTCTTTGATGTTCTTATGCTATCCATGTTCTTCTTGAATTGTCTGAACAATAGCTTAGCAAGGTCATATGATAAATTGTTCTTAACCACCTTATAAGCTAAGTACATGACTTCACATGACACACTATTCAATCTACTTGAACTATATATCTTGTGTACAATGATGTGAATACCAAACTTCAATTTTGCATCAGTGGCACTGCTAATTTTCATTCCTCTGCCATCCCATTTAGCTAGGTTTTCTTTTCTAGTTCTACCTGACCTAAGGTTTTTTTTGTTTTGGCTTTGGCTAGCATAGGGAGGCCAGTAATTTAATGAATCATCTTCTTGGTTATTAGAATTGGTTATTCTAGCCATAGCTTCCCATTATGCACTCGGCTGAGAATAAACCTAATCCATTTGATTTGAAATTCTTGGGGCATGTGAGGGATGTGTGTCAACCCTTTGATTTCTAGATGTTGATTCTTAGGTTTTAGGACTCCATTCACACATAACTGACCTAAGGAATCGTCCATTTCCAGTGTACCAATTTCTTGGATAATGCATTTGAAATGAGTACGAATATCATTGATAAGAAGTACATTGAGAGGAATTTGGGATTGCACACTATTTGGATCTAGAATTTTGGCAATTGTAGGAGTGAGCCTGAAATCTAGAGCCTTCCACTCAATTCCATGAACCAACACATAAAATCCTCACTTAATTGTTGCTGCTGGATGCCATTTTCACTCGGTAGGGTTTGAGAGAATTTGAAAAACATTCACTAGAAATTCACTCGAATCACTTTGATCACAATAAAAATCACTCTTCGCAATAGCACTCAAAATTTTATGGTAAGAAATGATTTCAATTCCAAACCTTTTGTTGAAATTTTTCCATTAATGCTCAGTACGAAAGTAGATATGTTGACAAACTGTCATTCACTACTTGGCATTGAATAGTCAATGAAGTCTTCATGACTTGGTAACCATACGAATCTTCATTACTCCTGACCTCACTTGGTAGAGAAGTAACTTGGTAGTAATTGATACTAATCTCACTCAGTAATCCCTTTATATGCTAAATACAGATTTGGATCTTTGTCACCTTTCAATTGGAATTGATTAATGTTATCTATGATAGCCTAATTCTAGTTCTCCTATGAGAACTCAATTAGAAATGGTAGAGTCACCCAATTCTTGAGTGACTTGACCACCATTGATTGGACTTGTATCCTCAGTAGACTTAGGAACCCATTGATGTCTCATCTATTTTTGAATGTTGTCAGCTTTTGCTTTCTTCTCATCTTCAATTCTACTAGTATTCATGCAGTTCTTGGAAAGATGACAAAGTTTTGTACAAATGAAACATCTTTTAGCAGTATCTCTTTTCCTCATATGATTTTTAACACAATTCTACCAATGTATCCAAATTCTCCATAGTAATGACATCTACACCAAGTGTTGTAGTCCCATCCAAATATTGCTTTCACAATTTTCTTTGCTGGATTCAATACCTTGGTTTTGCATTTTGATGACTTGTGTCCATGTTTCTTGCATTTGTGACATTTTCCTTCAAATCTTTGTTTCTCTTTACATTCATTGGCTCTATGAGCATGTTGATTCCAATTGTAGCATTTTCCATTGAATTTTGTTTTCCATTATTCTAGCACTTCTTTGATGTATGACCTATCTTACCACAGTGATTGCAAGTAGGTCTTTGGTTCTTTTGAGCTCCTTGCTTGGATGATTCTCCTTCTTTTGTATATCTAATTCTTGCTTTCCCTTTATACCTATAAATTTTTTTCTCATTCAATGGATTCATGTCTGCTTGAGATTTCATCATTCTTTCATTGATTTGCTTCTCAGAGTTTAGATCATTCCTCATTCTTTCATTTATTTGTCTTTCAGATTTCAGATCATTTTTTATTCTTTCATTGATTTGCCTTTCAGAATTTAGATCATTCCTTATTCTTTCATTTTCAAATCTTAGGCTCATGATTTCTTCATTTGCATTGGAGAGTTGATCAATAAGGTTTGCTTGTTGAAGGGATTGTTTCTGGATTTCATCGTTCCTTCCATCTATCTTTCCTTTTATCTTGTTTCTCTGCTCCAAGACTTCACATAACCTTACTAACTGAATTTCTTATTCTCTTCTTAGCTTTCTTAATTCTTCTTCCAAGGAACCATTCTTATCTAGGATTTCTTTGATTGCATCATTGACTTCATTTGAATTACTTGAATGAAGGCCTTCAATTCTTTCCTCAATGTAGTGTTGATCATTCATTTGAATTGCAAGTTCTTTTCTTCTTTTCAAGGATTGAGAGAGTTGCTCCATTGATTTCTTGAGTTGAACAATGGCCATTTCTAAATCCAACTTTTCATTGTCAATGGCTTTTTAAAGTTTGAATATCTCCATGGCCTTGATCTTTGCTCAAGTTGTTAAGCTTTCTCTTGAGAACCAAAAAACTATGATACCAATTGTTGTAAATATTCAAGACTAAGCAAAGTTACTGAGAGGGGAGGGGTGAATTAGTAACTTCTAAACCTTCAACAATTCCAACCTTTAATCCAACCATTCAATTAGCATTTAATCCATCATATAGATTCTGATCTAATCGCATGCGTAAGAAACAAAAAGCATTCATAACGCTGAGACACAAAGATTTGGTGACCTAGAAACCTTCTAAATAGAAAGTATAATTGGGGTGGGGATGATACCCACAACTTTAGTACTGCAGTATAAAGTTATCCTATTAAAGCTTACATTGATCACTTCTGATGATCTGCCCTGTTAAAAGCAATAAGGACTACTAGGTCCACCTTGTGAAAGGATTTACAAATATACAATTAAGTATGCACTCAGTAAAAAGATTTAAAAAAGACTATTAGGTCTACCTTGTGAAAGGATTTGACTCATCCACCTATTAGGATTGAGTAGTAGTAGATCTCTAATCTGCAACTTAGTTTGCTGAATGAGATTCCTTTGTGTATTGATCACCTTTGTGTGATAGATATATCTCTACTCCTCCTTCTACTTGTCTTTCATGTAATTCACAATCACATCTTCATATTTCACACACATTACATTATTGGATATGAAAGAATGCATTACATATATATCAATCCAATTATGCAACTTACAAAATTAGTCATTATACAAGTTACCACAAATGTTACAAAGTCAGACCACATGAAGACATTCGGGTTCTAAAACTGACTTAGTGAGGTTCTGATACTTGATGTCCACTATCAATACTCGACATCAACATACATTCATTAGACATAGAAGCTTGGTCCATACTGATCACTTCTAGGTTGTCCTAAACTTGATCTGCACTGGTGACTCGATATACATTGTGAAACTCGCCATATAAATTGAATTTCTTGATTTCTACTTTATGACTCGGTAAACATTCTTACCTTGAACTCAGTATAAAATGAGTCTCTTAGTTAACATTGGAAAGCTCAGTTAACATTGGACTCTCATCACATGTAATGCAAACTGGGTGAACACTACACTGCTTGGTAACCACTGATAAACTTGGCATCTACTGAAATGCACGGTTTATATTGCTGGTCTTCACATTAACTAAATCTGCTCAGTAACCACTGGGATGTGTCCAAAGGACTCAGTAGCAACTGTAAAACTCGGTGAACAACTAAATTACATGGCAAACATTGTGAACTGTGCATTGAGCTCGATAGCTATATAAAATCTAAATAAGTGTGTGTCACTAATAACAAAATTGACTAATATGTCAACAAGGGATATATGGTATTAATGGCTAAATCAACCTCTAATTTTTTTATGACAATTTTGCATTCCTCTTCTACCACTTTAATAAATTTATCTATGAGGAACAACTTTGGATTTTTCTTGATAGCTAGGTGAAAATGCCCCACAAAAGATACATTCATGTCAACTTCTTTGATCTATTTGCAACATAGTATTCTAACACAACATAAAGTTTCCAACTTTGTGCCAGACTGTTTGTTAAATTTTGAACTTCCAAATTCCTGAAATATATCATCTCAAACTTCAAAAGATTTTGGTTGGAAAAAGTGTAGAAAGAATCTCAAAATGTGCTCCAAATATACAACATCATTCTTGATTTACTTTCATTATAACCTTCTTCATATGACTATGTTCATCCTCTATTTATAAATTGCTATTGCATACTAACTCTCTTCTTGATTTGGGAAATACGTTGGTTCGAAAGATAAGAAATTATTAATTGACCCTTAATATTTGGCAAGGGATGGACGAAGTAACATCACTACAACATGCCAACTATATTTATAGTGTTCATTCCTACATCAATGCAAATATTGACATGGAACTACAAGGCATTGTAAAGTGGTTTCCTTAATAGTTTTTCAACCCAAAGTTAATTGACATGGTAGTTGATTTTCCTTTCTTTCAAAGTTTATGGTTCCCTTTGACTAGATGTCTCTTATAATCTAGGTGGGATTAGAATAAGTAGAATAGATAATGTTATGAGGATTTTGAGTAGTTCACTAGCCTTTGCTTTACTTGCACAATCAATGAACATAATATATGATAAGGTTATGAGGATTTTCAATACTTCATTGGCACATAAAATAATCAACTAGAAAACAAGTCTATATTAAGAATCCGACATGCATAGGAATCAGCAACATCACCTCTACTGAACTCAACAATATGAAGAAATCATATTTTTGTTACTCTTCTTGGAGACAATGAACACCACAAAATTTATTATACATGATTATTATATTAGAATAGTGATTAGAACATTTCAAAAAATTTGAATTAATTTTCTTCTTTTGTAAAATTAAAATTACTCAAATTTTTCTCCAACCCTTCAATATATTACTTAGATATATCTTCATATTCCATTGCACCTTATTGAAATACAATTACTGGTTTATTAATATTTTTTTAAAAAAAACACAAATTAATATAAGGGATGAATCACGGTCGTGGTGATTCCTATATATTTCAACCATACAAAAATACACTTTCCACGTATTCAGCTTGATTTAAATTGCTTAATGAAAAGAAAAGTAATTTTGCTCTTCGTTCTTATCGGCGAGTGGAGCTCCACGCCTTACTTTTTTTTCGACAGCATTCAATGTCATGTAACGATTTTGTAATGCATTATAAGCGCTGCATGGGATCTCTGTATGGGGTACATTGGTCACGAGCATAGTAAATTTTTTTTTAAAAGTCTGAAAACGTTTCTTCCATTCATTAGAATCTATGATTTAAATTGTAAATAGAGTGACATCACAGACTTACTTTCTGTCTGTTGTTTGCTTTTTTTTCTTGGGTTGAGAGCTTGCAATTTGTTTTGTAAAATAAAATTCAATTTTGTAAACTCAACTTTGCAAACTCTCAAGTTCGGCTTAATCCTTCTTCTTCTTTTGGCTAATAAATTCTATTAGTTTTCTACCATCAAATACACGACCTAGACATTGAATCAACACTTTACTTTCCTTCGAATTGGTAATGAAGATTGAAATGCACCAAGCACATCACTGAGAAGCCACAATGTTGTCAAGGGTTTAAAATCCTTGCTCCCATCATGTCAGTAAAGATGGAGGGGAAGGCGAGGTTTTAAATCAGCCTCCAATGGAATTAATTTGGGCATTGTGAGCCCAAGATCCTCTCTCATATCGATTTAAGACCCCCCTGGAGCAAACCACTCGAAGCTCTGAAGCAGCCGCTCCAATATATGGCTCACCACAATCAATCCGAAAGACATGCCAGGGCAAATTCTTCTCCTTGAACCGAACGGAATCAATTCGAAGTCGTTTCCTTTCACATCCATCTCTTTGCTGTAACAGGCTCAAAGGATGTGAAACTAAAAAATATAAAATGAAAGAGCAAAAATATAAAATGCTGATTCAGATCATTCAGATACAAACTAAATTCATACTGAAAATGATATTGAATAATACTATGAATAATATTGAATAATTTACATTGATGTCTGGGCATCTTTATATAGTTTTATTTCCCCTTACAGCAACCACTTACAGGAATAACTTCCCACAACTATATATTGAACTGACTTTATTTATCTAATCTAAACACAAAAACTAACCTAATTAATGTAATAAACCTAACATTCCCCCCATATTACATTAATTCAACAATCATTCTTGCTAACCTAATTAATATAATAAGTCCAACATTCCTAACCTAATTAATGTAATAAGTCCAAAATTCCCCCCTTATTGCATTAATCTAACAAAATTGAAAAGCCTTCACCAAGATGATAAACTTTGATGAAGCTGCTTCACCAATCTTTGAAAGTAATCTGAAAATTCAAATTGCAAAGCCTAATCCTGAAGTTGAGTTTCTTCACCAATCTTTCTCTACAACTTCAGATTTCAAATCCTAATCCTGAAATTGTCCTCATATCCCAACTTCAGATTGCAAATCCTGAAGTTGGCCTCATGAAAACATTGTTTCTACCTCTTTTACACAACAAGACATAGTTCCTCCACATTTTCACATCTCCATGGAGTGTGCTTGATGCCTCCTCTGTGCTGCACATGAGACGCCTTTCCTTTGAAAGTCCACATCTCCTCCGAGTGTGTCTAATGCCTCCTCAAGTGCCATAGAAACAATCACCACTAATATGTCTAGACATCTTTCCTCTGAAAGTCGACATCTCCTTCGAGTGTCTGAAACGCTATTGTTGAAATCCTGCCCCCCCCTTACTCAATAGAAGGACAATCTGTTAGAATCTGATAAGATTAATAACCCAAAAAACTAGTGCAAAGAATAAATATCTAAATTATGAATGCAAATGATACAAAATCAAAATAGCATCATAGAGTTAGTCTCCAAGAGAGTAATGCAAATGCTAAAAATAAAATAGCATTAAGAGGATGAAAAAAAAGAGATGCAAATACAAGCCAGGTAGCATGCTTATATAGGCTAAAAAGAGAGAGGAGGTGGCAACACCAACCAATGAGGAGCAATCGTCTATCGGACTAAAGATAGCAAAGTATCTTTCCAAGATAGCTAATGGATGCTCACATGTAGGAAGGTGAGACCTCACAACTATTCACCTAATAAGACATGCTTTATTAACCTAAGTGAGATTATTAAAAGTGTAGGAAAAACCTAGTAAAATAGGAAAAATAAAAAACTACACTAACACAATCATGTAGCCAAGCCCACTCTTTTCTTTAGGGACACAAATCTATCAATTCCCCTCTTATCTTCAGGGAGGAATTGGCCAAGCCACATAAATCTATCAATTCCCCTCTTATCTTCAGGGAGGAATTGGCCAAGCCCCAACTTTAGAGGGACACAAATAGTTGCTTCTCATGCAGTAATCATCTCTAAGCGAGAATCTAACTTGAGATGATAAAAATCCTCCAACCTCCATTTCCTCCAGCCTCCTATTTACTTATTTTAAATTTTTTAATGCACAAATCTTGTATCAATTTTAGGTGGATTATCACAATCATTAGTATTTGAATGTATTGTGAAATCACAAAAGTTTGTCTCACCTTCAACTACAACAAAGGCTGTATTTTTCTTCAACTTCCCATCAATAAGATCTTTGGCCCGCTGAAAACAATTCATTTGTACATGTCCACTTTTCTGATAATAAAAACATTTTATTTCTCTTCTACCAGGAACACTAGATTTCTTTCTAGCAAATAAAACACAATCCTCAGTAAAATTATGACTCTTATCAGCTCTATTTCCTTCATCAATTAAAGAAGAAATTATAGTTTTCAGGCTAGGATTCATTTTGTTCAAAGTGAAAACAATATGATCAAAACTTGAAGGCATGCTACTAAGTAGGATTGCTTTGGCATCATCATCATCAATTTTAGAGCTCACACCTGCAAGTTGATTAAGAAGTGAACGAAAAGTACTTATATGTTGAACAATGTTATCACCTTCATTCATCTTCAACCTAAACAACTTTTGTTTTATAGACATTTTTGCACTAGAAACCTGTGAACCAAACAAGGTGTTAAGCCCATCCCATATTTCATTTGAAGTCTTTGAAAGATCAATATGGTGCAAATATACATCTAATAGACCAAGTCCAATCAATGCAGAGGCTCTATGATCTTTGGTTGTCCACTTTGTTATTTCATCTGCATCTTGGGATTTCTGAACAGTTCCATTAACAATGTCCCATAAATCTTTTTCAATCAAAAGCAATTGTATCTTGATTTGCCATGTGTGAAAATCAAGCCCTTCAAATTTAGGAATTGTAGATAGTTTATCCATTGTTTAGAAAACAATATTGCAGAGTAAATAATGTAATTGAAAAACTGAGAAGAAGAATGATCACACCATATTGATGACAATATAACATTGTAATATCTGCATAATATATCTCAAACCTCTCTTCAATAAATCTACAGAAGTTAGTCCTGTTTATCCAAAATCCATTTGCACTCTTCTTCCCATTGATCAAACCCGCTCTGGTACCACTGTAACACGCCCAAAGAATGTGAAACTAAAAAATATAAAATGAAAGAGCAAAAATATAAAATGCTGATTCAGATCATTCAGATACAAACTAAATTCATACTGAAAATGATATTGAATAATACTATGAATAATATTGAATAATTCACATTGATGTCTGGACATCTTTATATAGTTTTATTTCCACTTACAGCAACCACTTAAGAGAATAACTTCCCACAGCTATATATTGAACTGACTTTATTTATCTAATCTAAAACATTTGCCACCGTTGAGAAAACGTTCGGGAATGAAATCCACGGGGCGCTCCCACAAGGCCGGGTCTCGGTGAATCGCCCACGCATTGACCAACAGTTGCATTAATGCGGGAACATGATATCCCCCAACAGTGCACGCCTCGATAGATTCATGAGGAAGCAGAAGAGGTACTGGTGGATAAAGCCTGAGAGTTTCTTTTACAATTGCCTGCAAATATTTTAGCTTAGGCACATCTGATTCCTCCACCAGTCGCTCCTGCCCAACATGTGTGTCGAGCTCTTGCTGCGCTTTGAGCAAAAGTTCCGGGTGGTTCATCAGAGCCGAAAGTGCCCATTCGATGGTCACAGACGATGTTTCTGTGCCTGCATTTATCATGGTCTACAAAACCAAAAGAAAATCTTTTAAGAGCTTAAAAAGCTTGTATATTCAAAACGCTATCACCAAATTTTTGCGTGTGATTGAAAAATTCATCATAGAAAGGGATACAAGAACATACAAGGGTAGTGGCTTTCACCACATCATTATTATTGTCAGATTGGATATCACCGTTGTCTGTTGCAGAGATGAGAACATCAATCAAATCTCTAGCATGGTCCCCTGTCTTCTCTCGGTGTTCTTGCGTCAGTTTCTTCATAAACACCTCTCTCTTCTTCTGCAGATTCTTCATGGCAGACACTATTCCGTGCAGATCGAAATGTTTTAGAAAAGGCAGGTAGTAGCCGATATCAAACGATGTAACTAGCAAGACAATTTCTTCTATCCCCTCCTTAAACTCCTGCATTTCTTTGTAGTCATCCGAAGTAGGATCTGGCGAGAACCTCTTGCTGGCAACCATTCGCACAATGATATTAAAAGTGAGATCTGAGAGCCTCGACTTGATGTTAACAGGATTGGTCCCTCACTGGGAACTCTGGAATAGCGAACGCATGAGAAATGAAGTTTCCTCTGTGCGGATCTGCCTGAGTGATTCGATCCTATCCGCGGTGAAGAGCTGGAGCATGCAAATTCTTCTGATGTTTTGCCAGTAGGAGCCGTAAGGAGCGAAGGAAACTACTTTTAAGTCATACCCAATATGTTTTCCTGCAGAGATATGTGGGCGTGAAGCAAAGGCTTCGTCATTTGTTGTAAAGCATTATTTTGCCAGATCTGATGAGGAGACAACCAAAACTAGGCGAGGCGGAGGCCAAGCTGGAGACGCATGACGGGGCCATATGTTTGTGAAAGAGAGGATAGAAATCTGTGAAGGGGCTGTTTGGTTCTAAATAGAAGAGGAAGATGCCCAATTATTGGCCATGATGGAGGCTGCGGAGGCTTTGCCTTTGCTCTGTTATTGTTTCTACTACAGATAGATTTTGCAACAAGCAAAAGTGAAGCCAGTGCTAGGGCAAGACCGATAATGGAGGTTGCTTGATAGTTTTAAGAAAACACTTGCTCACAACTAATGCCCTATTACTCTATGCCCATTATTCTATAAGCAACCAGCAGTTCGCTAGCCCATCTCCAACTATCGTTCTCGCCCGAGGGTCCTCCTGATATAGAGGTATGGCACCCTTGTTGGGAACCCAAATCAGGCTCAAAGATTACAGGCCCATTTCATTAATTTATCCAAGAATACATAAAATTCACCCATTTCATTAAATTATACAAGAATACATAAAAAAATTCATTGTAGACAACAACAGTTAAGTGCAGGATAGGTGAAAAATTGAAGCTTGTAAAATTGAAGCTTGTAGAAATGTTCTGTGAAATTCCAGATAATTCTTGGCCAGCAATTTGGTCCATCTAATAGTACAGAATACCAGATAATTAATTTATATTTTTCAAAACCCTGTTGGGGTAGGCCTTCATTGTCCTTTACACCCTCTGGCCACGTTCTTTGTCAAAACGTCACACCCCATTCTTTTTGAGTAATGGACAGCAATGGTGGGCAGAATGGGCAACGACTACTCAGGCAGGAGGATCGACTGCCTGGGTCGCCGAGACTCTCAAACACTGTGCCACGCCCTGCCCGCGCCTGTCCCTTCCACTTGTCGAGTCAATCGTATGGAGATGATTTTTTCTTTTTTTTAATAAAGTATTAACACACTTCACATTGCATGGTTTTTATTGAATATTTTTATGATTGTTAATATAAAATTAAGTTTTTATAATTGTTTATAAAATATTTTTATAATTAAATTAATTTCTATAGACTTAATTTTATGTTTTATTACTTTTTTAAATTATAAGGTATATTCATTTTATTTTATAACTTAATTTATTTTGTATTTATTAAAACATTTGTATTAATCGTATAAATAGTTTTAAAATAACAATATATAAATAACGTTTGTATTTATTGAAATAACATTTGTATTTATTGCAATAATAAATTTATTGTATAATTTTACAAATATCTAATAAAAATAAAGATTATTATTTTTCGATTAAAATGAATTGTCAAGAACTTATTACTTTTTATATTTAATATCATTTAATAAAACATTATATTCAAATTTAATTTAATTTTTATCTTATTAAAAAGTAATCGTTTGTAATACTTTATTATAAATTTTGCTGGCTAAATAAATAAATAATTTTGTTTAATACTAGCAAAATTTATAATAAAGTATTAAAAATGATTTCTTAATACTAGCAAAATTTATCTAATCATTTTTCAATTACACTAAAAGATAAATTTTTTTTTTTCATTTCCTAAATTTGTAGTTCTTTATTTTTTAGAACAAATATTTTAGTAAAATTTTGCAAAAAAATTTGAATTTAATTTAATTCTAATTCATAATTAAGCTAATTTAAATTTATATCTTTTATTTTGATATAACAAATTTATAAATTTTTGAAAAAATGAACTCAAATCTATTGATATTCAAGTTGGTTGAAGTTACAACATTTTTTTGGAAGATTTTTTTTAAAAATCAAGACTATATTAAGTTATATAAATTTTATTTAAATTGTGACTATATTATTTACATAACTTAATATATTCACCATCTCATAAAGGACAAGAACAATGGAAATGTCAAGTTCAAGATAGTGAAAATTAGAACAACAAAGTTCCTTTAATGATTATAGAATTTACATATTTTCTAATTTTCCAATGAATATTTGATATAAGTTGCATTTTAGTTAAAATTGTGTGCTTGTCTCAATGAATTCCAAATAAAAGTATCAGGAATCAATCTCCCCTCTCTTCGAGGACTCCTAAATAGCTTCATTAATGCACATTACTCATCATCGACTCCTTCGAGTGTGCTTCCACTTTTCTATTTTCTCGATGCAAAAGATCTTATTTTGTAAAGATGTTAGCTTGGGGTATTTACTATACTATATCATCCATTTCTAAATTGACTAGACCCTTTTACCTCCAATTTTTCCTCTCGGGTTTAATAAATGGGGTTGTGTTCTTTTATCAATGTTTTGTTTTGCCACAATTTTTACCAGTCCTTGGGTGCTACAAAACTCCTCAAGGATTTGGATTTTCTTTATGTTTTTCTAGCTAAACCTAATGGAGTTTTATGTGTTTTTTTTAACATTGGAGACATTTCTTTCAATTTGACTGGAGAGTCTATGTTTTCCTTGGCGAAGTTGTTGCTTTATGATAAGTTTGCAACTGCAACAATGAATAATGAATAGTAATTGCATCGATTTTGATCAGGTTTTCCTATGTTTCGCCTTTTTTATTTTTGGCTTAAACTATCTCTATTTACTGCAGGAGAAAAGTCTGACAGAAATGAAATTGCATTCATTTATAGTAAGATTGATTAAAAAAATGAAAGCTCTTGAAATTTGTTCAACACTTAAATAGAACAAACACCAATTCGTACCTAGAAAATTCTAGATTTTGCATCATTGGCAACAAATAGGCATGATTTTGACTAGAATTGCAAAGATACAAAATTTGATATTGAGAATAGGATTTAAAGAGATCATTGAGTTTGTGAATATTCAAGCAAAGAAAATAACTAATATATTTGAAATTATTTTATGTTATTCAATAACAATGACTGAATAAATGAAAGAATTTATCATCTAAATAAATCCAAAACATCTCCCCTCCACAAATAAAGATATAACAAAGCTTGGCAAATTTGGATTTGTAAACTTAAAATCTTAGTTAATCTATGAATATATCGTGAATGGCTTGTGTCAATTTATTAACGTGGTTCACTTGTTGTAACACTGACAGTAAGGTTTTGGATTGAAAGCAATTTATACAAGTGCCAAGTAGTGGCTAGTATTTGTCTAATTGTTAATTATAGTTTAATATAAAATAATTTAATAAAAATTAGTTTGAAAAATATTATATTTAATAATATAAACTTATCAAAGATTAAAAATTTGAAATTATATATTTAGAGATATTATTTTATTTATAATAGAGTGAAATAATTATTTATTAACTTAATTGAATGTTAAAGTTAAAAAATTATTAAGTTTAAAGTTAATTTTGATATTGTTTTTAATATAATTTAAAATGTTTAAAATACTTTTAGACATGTAAATAATTAAAAGAATTAAAACTAAAAAGCATAAATACATTCTTTAGTAAATGATTAAGAACAAGGGGCGCAAGTGCCAAAGTTCTAGCCTTTTGTTGTTGTGGTTTAATTTATTGTGAGCTTGAAATATAATCTCACATGGCCTTGTAAGCTTTTAATTTTTAAGTTGTCTCACATTTAATGCACTCAAGAACACATGTTTGGGTCATTTGAGATGTGTAATGCTTGCAAGGTTAACTATGGTGATTAAAGGTTTTAATGTTGAATAGAGAAACTGTGTCTTAGTACGCCATTTTAGCCTCAGTGCTTCGTTTTCTTTATATAAAAGCTAAAGATTTTGATTATCTATATAATGTCATTTAGTGTTTTTTGAAATTGAATTGATGTACAATCTATTGAACTTGGTCTATACTAATAATTAGTAGAGAGTGTATTTTGTGGATTGTTGTAAGTAGGATTTCTTCCTATAGTTACAATAAATTTGTATGGGTATCTATTAAGATAACGAGTAGATAATGTATACATTTTGCTAATTTTATTTTAATAATTTTATTTTAGATACAAGATAATGACATTTTTCTTAAAAATGTAATTTCAAACTCTATTAATTAGAAAGTGATCAATATTTGATTTTGTTAGTTTGATTTTTTATATGATATTTTTAATCTCTATATACAAAAATCTGTAGGAAAATATAGATAACATGGTCTTTTATAGTAAGATATGCTAGAATAATTTACATGATAAAAATAATATTAGAATTTTAACTAATAATTATAATGTGGTGGATTTAGAATAATAATGTTTCAAACTTTTTAATAAATAGCTAGAATGTACCTAATTTTACTTTCAAGTATATATTTTTCTTTAAAACATTCAATCTCTCATAGAGAAAACATTATAACTTTGCAAAACTCAAATAACACTTTTATATGTTCCTTATTAGTTGTTGATGTTTTTGTATATTAGAATTATGGCAAAGGAAAATTACAAAAAAATGACCACCAAAATTAGGAATGCTTAAAAAGATTTGTCCCAGATAGGTTGTACATTGCTTGAAACCATATTTGTCTACTTAAATTTTTTTCTAAGAAGGTTTCTTTGAAGCATTATTATTTTTCATTGACATCAATAACACCAAATTTAATACAATAACTTTTAGTTTGCATTTGAAATAATCAATATTGACTAACTTTTTCTTTGAAAATGTAAAATGTAGAAAATGACGAACTAAATTTGTGAATATTAGATAGAATTTTAAAATGATATTTAAAAAATTAAAGTTAGAATTATTGAAATTTTTAGGCGAGCAATTAACAATATGAAATATTGTACATCTAAGCTTTCACCTTAATTTGTATAATGATAGATAAATATATTTCAAATTTAACATTTCTTAAGAAATAATTGTCCAAACATTTATTCCCTAATTCTATTCTATACAAATATGTTTATAGAAGTTCTCAAAAACTTTGAAAGCTTTTGCTTTTGATATACATGAAATAGCCCTTCTAAATAGAAGTATATAAAAAATTTATACAATACATCCATAAAAACCCATAGTTGGAAAAAAAACATAGTGTATCAATTTAGCAACTCAAAATGGGACTGCAAACAAGATAATACATACATGCTCTTCCAATGAGGGCCCTCTGTGTTTTATGGCAGCCTTAGAAGACTTTAGAATATTTGCACAACAACCAAAAAAAATGAATTAATTTCTTAATATAAAATGATTCAATAGAATAGCAAACATTGTTTAAAATAATATACAAATTTTATGAAACTCTACAGAATATATATATATATATATATATATATATATATGAAAGTAGTATATACAACTTAAAATTTATACATAAATAAACATCCATTAAATCTTAAATATATGTAAAATTAAAAAGACATTTTTCAAACATACTTGAACATGTGCCAAAATTGTAAGAAATTTAAACATATATATTAGGAAAGAATTACAGGGAACAAATTAAAAGAATCTTAACTACAAGATTCTCTCACAAAAAATAATAGATTTTCCTATTTCTATAGAACTACCATGCAGAAAGTTTGACAGACATGCTTCCATTATCACCATGTAGAGCTAGGTGGGTTCGGAAAACTAGTAGCCTAGTCCTTAGAAGACAAAGTTTCCCCAAATAAATCAAAGTGAAGCTTATTGGAAATTGTACAAACTAAGGAATGCGCTCAAAAATTCTTTAAAAACATTGGGACCTTTTCATAATTGTGCGAATTTAAATGAGAAGTATTTGAAAAATTATGGATTAATAGGCAGGCTTACCAAATGAAAAAGTAGAAATATGGTAACCATATAAGCACTATTACTATGAGCCCTATCAGGAGACCATTCAAAACTGGTAGCAGAGAAAAGTTTACACAATGATAATGAATATTTTTAATCTATTAAAAAAAAGGTGTACCAATATTACTACCATTGAATGCTACCATTATAATGGTACATTCTATAGGATAGACATCTATGCTAAGCATATTTGAAAAGTTGTGCACTCTAAATCAATTTAGAGGTAAGAGGATTTTGATTCATTGAACAAGCAGTTTGAAATATTATAATGCTTTTGTGATATGCAACATTTGAGGTAACAACCCCATGGAAGCTGTTTATAGCCTATAAAGATATTCCCCAAAAGTATGCACATCCCAAGATAGAGTCCATGTCTTCCATGTCCTCTGTTTGGCTGCTGGAAAGTATGTGTTTGATGCCACCAAATACAAGTGTAACAACCCATTTAATAATTGGGAGCATCCTCACAGTGCATGTAGATTATGGATGCGATGTATGGCATCCTGCATGGAATTTCACTTGCCTTATCACAACTAATACATTTGGCAGTAATGCATGGGTTAAAGAAGAGGTTGGTACTGAAAAATTGCTTAGGTCTACTGAAGTTTCAATCAAGGAGAGCCCAGCTCAGATAAAAAGTAGTGAAAGGATTCCATGGAAAATGCAATTGGTGAACACAAAGATTCAAGATGTCAATTTGGATTCTAATTAGAAGCTCGTTCATTTTTTTTAAAAACTAGGTTTAATTTAGTTTTGTATTTATACTACAAAAGATTTATCTGAGAGAAGCACAGTTGGAGTGTTGCACGAGCTCTTGAGTCTCACGATCAGCAAGAGAACGGTGAGGCAGTATCTTATTGAGCTCCGGGAGTAGTTGACATCATGTGTATCCTCCATTGCTAGACATTTTTCATACATGCACAAATGGTAAAGGTTTCAAAGAAACATACTAAAGGGATAGTTGTAGCATAATGGTAATACAAATGTCATAGTTATGAACAAGTGGATGTTTGAGAAGGTGGATTTCATATTTCTGCTATCAATCTGATTACTGGTAGGAGTAGGATTTCTAGGCATTAGATGAAATAAATTTTACTAGCTTTGATATAACCAAAGATCTCTCATATTCAAGTGGAGGTAAAGGTTCTTGGTTTTCTGCAAACCCCCTCCTTCACCCGGTGTTGCGTTTGTCTTAGAGAAGCCCCTTGTTATGAGTGGCTTGAACGATAAGGATTCAAGCTCATGCTGGTTGCGGTGTTTATTTTATCTATTTTGTTGTCTTGGTTCATATTTAGGTGCACTCAAAAAAGCGAAGTAGGAAAGGGTAAAATAAAGAATATGATGCCACCAAATTTGAAGTAGAAAATGTTGAAGGCATTAATTTTTTTGAAATCAATTACAAAAGAGAATTATTCAGCATTGGCATGAAGAATCTCTATAAAATGAAACAAGAAGGCTTACTTTCCTTTGTAACCTACCTTCATTGAGTCCATTCTATCTTTGGTAAATAGATATATGCTCTTGCAAGTGAAGAATACACATTATATTCTTGAAATTTGTATTACAACTCTGGTTTGAAATTTATGTGGGTGTCCATTCCATTTAATTGGATGAAGTCTGAGGGATGCCATGAGAGGTAATGTATGTTGCTCTATTTTTAATGATCTAAAGTTTTTTGATAGAAATGTTTCTTGAAACACCCTTTCCATTAATTGTCCAATCCTCCCCATGAAATTGATTGTGTGTGGATTGCGCTATGTAGTCAGTGTGTGCGGAGTCACCTATAGAGCTTGCTTTCAAAATGGCTGCATTGACAACTCATAGTGATGTTTAGCCAGCGATCTCTTGGCCACCAATTTCTACCTACGGAACTATTTTCTCAAGGTAGCCTCAATAGGGAAAATATAATTTCGGAACTCTCTAAGGAGTGAAGTTTTTGTCATGAAATGGAAAGAAAGGTTGTGGATGAGGTTTCTAGATGGCTAAAAAATTTCTTCGATGGCTTTGTGCAGCACGAATGGACCAGCCCCAAACAACTAAAGTCGCTCATCATGCCTGTGCCACCATCCAATTATGCTTTCGTCCACAACATCGCAAAAATGGAGTCTAGATCCTCATTTATCTGCCTCATTTGGCTCTAGACAATTATAAATTGGGCATGGTGATCCATTTCCATAGTGGTAGATTCTGCGTGAGTCGTGCTGACTGATAGATGTAGCTATAACTCAGTTATAAAGCTTCAGCAATGAAGAAATGAGCAATTCTAGTGCAAGCTGGCTAATGGTTGAGCATTTGGGCTTTTTGAGATTTTTTTTTGTCTTCTTACTGTTTTAAAAATTTCTTAAATTTTTCCGTCAGAAAATCAATTTTCTTAGTGCTAGTAGGTTTTCAATAAATAGCCTTTTTATTTTTCATATAAATATATTAAAAATTGAAAGCCTCTAAAGTTCTTTATTTCTATTGGTTATAGAAGTTTTTTTAATTAGTTTTTAATGGCATTGAATGGTTCCATAACTATTCCTGCCTACGGTTGGAACTAAAAATAAATATGTTCATATGCAATACTATGGATTGTTAATATTAATATTATTTTTTAATGACATGTTTCTATTAATGTGGAGCTAAAAATAAATATGTTCATATGCAATACCATGGATTGTTAATATTAATTTTTTTTTAATGATATGTTTCTATTAATGTGGGTAGTGCCTTCTAAAATATTTGCTTGTTTGATCAAATTCGTGTTTAAGATGTGAAATCTATTAGCCAACCATTTCTTAGATAAATGATTATGATCATTTTATAATTAAAAAATAAGCATGTTAACATTAGAATATTTTTTAAAAAAATTGAAAAGAAAAAATATTGAATAGCAATTGGTGGAAATCGAAAGTTTTAATAACGAGTTAAGATAAACTCATTACAATAGTATGTAGCCTTTCCGCAAATACTAATAGCTCGCAATTGTACCATAATGGGCAATGTGATTATATTAAAGAATTAAAGCAATTTCTATAATTCATATTTATTTTTTATTTTTCATGAATATATAAATCTTATTTACTTTTTATTTGATTCATCAATTCTTTTTTTCTAATAAGAAAATTCAATTTTGTCTAACAAAAAGTCTATTTTTTAATATAAAATGTACTATATAATTGTCATTAATAACTCATCAATTCACAAGATAAATGTGACAAGAATTAATTTACTACATTTTGTCGGCTTTAATTGTGAACGTGAAATTATTATGAATCAATTGTTTTTATTTTTATTAAAGAAGGATTTTAAAGATTTTATGATTTTTTTCCAATATTAAATTTTTTATGTCATTAAAAAATATCTACTATTATTTAAATAGTTAATAATAATTAATGTTATACTATTCAATTTTTTTCAATTTAATTTATATTGATGAGTGATATTATATATTATTATTTTTTATAATTATTAATATAAGTTAGTGATATTATGTTAATCCTACACGCTAGTTTTTAGTTTTTTATTATTTCTTTCTATCTTAGATAATAATAATAAAAGTTTGAACAAAGACGAGAGCTCTTTGTGAGCCTGTCATGTGTGAGGTTGGGGTTGAGTCTACTTGAACTTAACACATAAACTTTTCTTTTGTCATTTAATTTTTATGACAAAAATACACGCAATCAAATTGAAAAGAACAATGACTATAATTTAAAATAAAACAAAGACTAATAGATCAATATATTAAAAAAAATGGAAGTAAATTGATGTTGAACCTTTTATATTAATAATTTTAAATTCTCTATTACTTTAATTCATTCAAACACTCTTTAAGTCAACATTATTATTTTTCCTTTGTTTTAAATTGGACATTATTACCGCTTTCATTATTCCATGTCATTCAAATATTGCACCATATACTTAAAATAGAAAATTAAAGCTTGTTGAGTATAAGTATTTAGTAATTTAATTCTTTATAAATATAAATTAGCTTATTATTTTAATATTGCATATAATTTATTAGAGATTTATTTGTAAAGTTATTTAATTTTAACAAAACAATCATACTAGTTTCACCAAATCTAAACTCAGACTATTGGCTTGAACTTTGACGCATTGTATCTCTTGTTTTATCCATTTCTTTCATTCACTTTTTAAGACAAATCTTAAAAATTACTAAAAATAAATTAATTTTTCAAAGAACAAGTTAATTTTGACTATTTAATATTTATTCTTTTTTATTTATTTCTTTCTTCTATTCTTATTATTGTCATTCTTAAAAATCTCATTCTAAGAAAATCTAAAAGTTAATAAAAATTTATTTTTGGTAAGAGCAAGTTAATTTCGACTATTTAATACTTTTAGCTTGGGAATAAAGTTTTTTTTATATCTCTTCAATTTTCTATTAGTCAATCTTCATTTTGGATATATTTTTCCCTAATCCTATCACTATATACTTATTTCTAATTCTATCCTCCTCTCCCCCATTCATATGTCCCTCTCTCTCTCACTGTGTGTGTGTGTGTGTGTGTGTGTATGTGTCTTCCCCTTACCATCTCTAAACAAGAAATAATAAAACTTGGGCAAAGACAATTGTCCTACACATTTTTAGAGGGCCAAGAGATATTTTTGATCTCACTTTATTTTAGTTTTTATCCTTATGATGAAACATGTGTTAGGAGTCTACCTTCTAAGCCCTTGTAGATAGTGTAGTGTGATAGCGCCATGACTTCTACAAATCACATCAAAGAAATTCATAATACAAATTCAGCTAGAATTAATAAATTGTTCGTTTTTCTTGATTTTGTAGGAATATACATAGACCATAAGTCAATAGGAATATATTTTCGATGGAGCCATAGTATAATGAACTTTCATAACTATATTCTTTACAATTATTATGAAATTAAAATTTCTTTGTATGGTCATATCTAATTTAGCCCATCATTAACTTGATTCTTTGTCCCAACAAGTGATTCCTTCCTATCATTGATACAACAATTACTTGAAATATTTCACATTCATATGTAACCACTCTTTTAAAATATTTACTGCTATATTTTTCTTAATTATATAGAAGATATAATAAAGATATGTTATAACAAATTCATTTTCCAAAAACTAACTTATAATTGATATATAGAGATAAATAACAATATTCTTTTTCTTCTTTTTGTCTACAAATACAAGTTTTAATTCTAGCAATTGTACCATAATGTAAAGTAGCTATGTTAAAGAACTAGGTAATAAATATTAGGGAAAATTATGATATTTTATTTACATACACATGTGGTTATAAATATAGATTTCCATAATTTAGATGTGAATAGCCTGCAAATTCATTTTTTTGTGATTTTGTGCACATCAATCATTGTAGACCAAACTCTATGAAACATTACTGGGATTTAAATATGCAAGAAAGTTTCCTTTCACTATCTTGCATGATTGCATCATATTGATGGATCATAGAATCATCTAAAATAGCAATTGCACAAAATTGATAGACAATCCAATCGAGAGGCTATTTATAGTTCATACAGAGGTAAAAGATATTGAAAAGATAAAAGAATTGACATAGAGGGAGAGGTAAATTGAAAAATATATATTGAATAATTAATTTCATAAAAAAATCTCTCTCTCACACACACACACAAATTTCATATCTTCTATGCATTATAGCTTTTTTGGGTTAGTGTTTTTGTACACCTTAGGATATATGCAAGAGTAAAAAATAGGTTATTTTTCAATAGAACCATAATTATAAATAATTAGAAGATTTAAGATGGGGGGAGTTACTACAATTGGCATTTTAAGTAGTTCAAAAATAGAATTAGGTCAAAAAACTTATCAAATTGAAAGCTATTGTAGTTTTAAGTTGCTTGGAGACCTCCTAAAAATTCTTTAGAGCTTAATTTGAGGTACTAAGTGGTCTTGTATAGACCAAAAAATAGGGGCAAAAAAAGTTGGCCCATAAGAATATAGAGCACTTAGGGAGATCTTAGAAAATGTAAACAATTCATCAATCAATGTCTTTAATCAAAAGTTATGCCTCCTAGAAGTTGGACTACCTTTCTTGGAATCTTCTAAGTTTGTACTGGCTTCTAACTTGAATTCTAGAACTTTCTATTTTGGGTATGGCTATCAAATTGAGAAGGGTTTTTTGTATAATCAGAAAATATTGTAGTCCATAGGGTGTTTAGTTGTATCTATTTTTTTGGTTGTAGTGCCTACCCTAGTTCACATCTTTTCTGGACATTGTTATTATTATTAGACTGTGATAGACTAGTTTTATGTTGATGGATTAGTGGTATTGTTTTGACACTATCAGACATTATGTCATGGATTTAGTGGTTATATGATGAGATCATTTAGATTTTACATTTCATGCATACATGATGATCATTACTATTTTCAGTTATTATTGATGATTAGATGGATGGTTATTATCTTATGTGTTTTATTATGGATACTTACCCCATACTTGCATGTGTATGGTGCACGTGTTTTCTTATTGTATGGCATTTCTGATGTGGTTAACGAAGGCAGTCGTAGTCACCTGCTTAGTCGGGACCTACACGATGCACCACTTCCTGCCACTGTCTATTTAGCTTAGCATTATATATATTGTATGTACATGCATGGTTTTTCTGCAGGTTGCAAGTACCGGGTATCGACTTCCCTGAATTGCCAGGATGAAAGTACCCTATTATACTATCTCAATGATAAGAGAAGGGAGATATATTCTCAAGTCCAAAATCCCAAACCTTTAAGCCAATTGTCGTGATGAGATAGGACAAGTATCTGGATATTTTACCCATCGAATGTGTCGGATGACATGATTCATGATTTTTAACCCTTTAGACTGATTTTGAGTGATTTGCTCTATGATGGGTTTTCATATTTTATCTTGGAGGTCTATGGTGAATTTTCTATTAATTAAGTCTTAATAAATGGATTTAATTAATAAATTATTTATTTGAGAAGATTAATATAAAATATCATGTTATTTGATTAAATGTGATTAATTGAGGAAAAAGAATTAAATAAAAGAAAATTAGAAATTAAAATTAATAATAATAATAAAGTAATAAATAAATAATAATAATAAAAGTTATAAAAGTTAAAATGAAAGTTATAAATATTTAAATAGAAATTATATAAAAAGTGAATTGGAGTTATAAGCTTGCATGGGAGTTAGCACACTTCTCTATTTCTCATGTGTCAACAACACGGGGGTTTGTGCATCAATTAAGCACATGGTGTCTACAACCCTATGGCTTATCTTGAAGGTTGGAAAAGACCCATGCTTAGTTGGTGACATCTTCTAGCTATTTCTAGAAGCATTTTAGATGTTTCCTAAAAGCTCTTTATATTCAGGCATTCATAGAAGCTTAGGGATAGCGTTTGGAGTGCAATTGGAGCATTGGAGGACTCGAGAATTCTGAAGAAGGGAGAAGATTTCTCTGTGGATTTTCTGAGGAAGAGTGATTTAGCATCAGAATTCAGGTAGATTCTTATGATTTTACTTATGCTATTTTCGCATCATGCATTCCGTGTCTTCTTCGTGTCTTCCATATGTTTTTTGAGTAGTTTCATATTTATATGCATTCTCAATGTGGGTAGATTAATTTAATTGGGGAGCTATATATGCATTCTATATTGCAAATATCTTATTCTTAATTATAGATATAATCTTTGTGAAAAATATACATGGTTATATACAGATCTGCATACATATACATATATATAAATATATGTTTATATATATGCATATGTATACATGTATTATAAATCTATTATAAAATTTGAATATATATATACATACATATACATATACATATATACATATATATATATATATATATATATATATATATATATATATATATATATATATATATATATATATATATATATATATATACATATATACCTATGTATATATAATGCACCGAATTGAGCGATTAATAAAATCGCAGTGGAAATTTATCAATTCGCATCACGATTTATATCGCATGGAATAAAGTTTATATATAATATGCCGTGAGCAAGTTTCGTACCCCGCGCCGGTGGAAGTCAGAGGCCTACCGTCGCAGGTCTACGGCGACAGGGGTACTACGTACCTGCTGTTGGCGTAGTGCCTGCGATTGTAGGTACTGTGTACCGTAGCATGAGTTTGGGGGGGGGGGGGGGGTTAATTGATGTTAATATGAAAAAAAACAAAGAGATAACAATAACGTTTATGTTAAAATTCTTACATACAATTTGATTCTAATATGGTATAAATCAAAATTGTCAATTCGATTTAATAAAAACGTAATACATATGTATGTATGTATATATGTAATATGTAAATGTGTTATTTATAATTTAAGTTATTATTTGATCAATGGCTTATATTGATGGTTTATTTTCATAAGGTGACTTTTTAATAATTTTCAACTGTTTAATAATTTAAATGTTTTAAATTATTAAATAAGGAATTGATAGTTGGGTGGGGAATGTATTAAACAAATGTTATTAATTGGAAAATGGATTTTTTTAAGTCTAATAAGGAAAACTTTCATTCAAAACAATATACGTGTTCCTCCATTCATTCTTCATATTTGGAAACATAAACTGAGATCTCTACATTTAAACTCAAGTTGTAAAACCAAAACATGTGTCTACATTGTGTATTCCTTATGCTATTGTTTTGGGTTTTTGGGTTGACTAGTGTTGACCAATATAGGACATCTACCAGAGGCTTGGGGGTTATGTGATTGTAGTGACATGATGATGTTTTAATTTCGATCTTTATAAACCCAACCATGGTTATGTGATGGAATGCTCTATGTATTGGTTGTGATTACTGATTGTTATAGTTGAGATTCTTATGTATGAGACACTTGACTTAACCATTATTTTTGGTCATCGATCAGTTATCCTTGGTTATTTTTTTTCTAGTCACTATGATGGGACTGTTATGTAGATTTATTTTGATGATGTCATGATGTGACATGTTTGACTCAACCATTTTTGGAGTCTTCAATCAGTTTGATTGAGATATATTTTGGTTATTGAGAACCATTGGATATTTGATTATCAGTGATACTTCAGTTGCCAATAGAGAGCTGTTGTGTTCATGATTTTCTATGGATGTTGCTCATGGAGATTTGATGCTTTTATGCATATTTGATGATTTTGTTATGAATTATCTTTTGTGATTTTGAGATTTATGAGTCCATGAGCATTAGGGTAGGATATCTGCATGTAGTGACGAGAAGTGGCTTACAATCTGGGCCGAGGCCCTAAGAGGCTGCCAGGGTAACTCATTGTAAGTTGGATTAATAAGTGATAACATTCACACCTAATACTAATAGAATTAGCCTAAAAAGATAAGTGTTTTTTTCTTGCCTATGCCTTGAGCGCTTGTACAGGCTAGGATGGGAGTAGTGAGACGCATGGTTGCGACCTTGCATTCTGTAGTATGCCTTGTCAGTATGAGAGGATACTAGTGGCCGCATGAAATCAGTATGGACCCATGGAGTTTAGCTAACTGCCAGGGTAACTTGTACGTGATAATTGTGATGACACTTTCCTGCTTGCATAGTAGGTTTCCTACATGTCTTTGTGTGCCTCTGGGGATTAGATGTCAGATTTTATGTTTGGAATCTTTGAGTTAGTATACTTTTAGGATTCCTAGACTTATAGAGATATGTACTATGTGATTTTGATAGCCTGTTTGGGATTTGAGATTATCTCCTAAGCATGGTGGGAGTAGACCACTTAGCTACCACGCAGTCAGGTGGTAGTGTATTTTCCACTCTTATCATTTTGAGATTCATTGAGACATCGTGGCTGATGCGTCCTTCATGATGGTGGATATGTATCCTTTTTCATTGATGATTAGCATATTTTAGATGATGTTATCTTATGCTTTTATTTGCATATTAGATTACTTCTACATATGATGTTGTATTTATTAGGAGTGACATTTCTACTATGTAATACCGATGATCTCTTCGGTGATTTAGAATGTTACGCACGAAGGGATGGCTAGGATCCACGATGGTCTAATGATGCTATTGACGGTTGGGAGGAATCGTGCACTTAGTTTATTATGTTGTTCTTATGATGGATGTATATGTTCTCTATGATGTTGTATCATGTGATTATCTCTACTTTGATGTATCATGGATTAGAATAGGATGATGTACCTTATTCTATGTATGTATATTCTTTGAGCTTGTCATACCCTGTGACATGTACAGTGGATTAATGAGCATTTGAAATGTAATGTGTAAACATTGGACTTATCATTATTATTTCATGTGGATGTTGTGCTAGATGGATTCATGTATATAATTCAACGTTAAGGGATCTTAAAGAATGTAATATGTTATTTATATTATGTTTACTTTCAGATGGACATTGCTATTGCTTCCGTTAATGTGCATAAGTTATATTTGATGTTTACTTCTATGGAAAAAAAAAATGCTACTACACTTAGTGAAATTCTAGGTTAATTCTTTGGATGCCTTGGCAGGGCATTACATTTGGTATCAGAGCTCGAGTTTCTACATTGGGAGCTCTGGGTATTTCTGAACAACTAGGACTTTGAACTATTAAGTGTAATTTCCAAACTTGATCTAGGTGAATTGAAACAGGACTCAAACTGTTACTTGAATATTTTTCATACTTCAACACTTAGTTTCAAAAACTAGAAATTTTTACTTAAACCTGAACATAGAACTAAACTTAGTACCTTGTACTGTTGTAGGATGGTATTTGGGACTAGGTCTTCTGTTAGAGGCCATGGTAGAGGCTGTGGAAGAGGCTGTGGTCATGGCAGAGCTATTAGTGTCCATGAGTCTGCCCATGAGGGATCGGCTCATGTAGAGAGCAGGGAAGAGCACTCTAGTAGGCAGCAGGAAGAGAGCCATAGAGAGGACCAAGCTAAGTCTGAAGAGGTTGGCTTGAGGCAGATGATGCAGACTATTCTAGAACGTCTACCTCCTGTTCAAGAATAGCCTAAAGTGCATCAGACAGAACAGGAGCATAGACCTAGATCTAGAAGTCCTCGAAAGGATCGTCAGAGGTCCATTGTGTCCACTCAGATGAAGGATCTTTCAAGATCCAAGATCAAGCCTTTCAATGGGCAAGGTTCTGGTTATGTGGCCGAACAGTGGCTTATCTCTCTCGACAGGATTTTTACCATGCAGGAGTTCGACAACAATGTTAAGGCAAGGTTTGCAATCACTAATCTAGAGAATTTTGGGGCCACTTTGTGGACGATAGAGGAGAAGAAGTTGGGAATCGATATGAGTAGTGTTACTTGGGAGTTGTTTGTAGAGAGTTTTCATGAACGATTCCTACCGAAGGAATGGAAACAACAAAGGGCTGATGAATTTCATAATCTCAGACAGTACACTTTGTCAATGATCGAGTATGAGCATAAGTTTTATGAGCTTATGCCTTTCTCAGGGTTCAGTAAAAATTTAGCTCAGTTGACACAACATTTTATTAGGGGTTTGAATAACCGTATTATTGGGGGAGTTAAGGTATTTGAGCCAAAAACCCTCAAGGATGCAGTGCATCGAGCTAGCCTTGTTGAGAAAAGTGTCAACCTTCGTCAAGGTGGTTTTGTAGGAGCACTAGCGGCATCAAGATCTAAAAGAAACTACAATTTAGGTGGTAACAAGAAGTTTTCTTTTTCTAAGGGGAAACGGTATCAGTAGCAGTCTCAACAGACACAGCAGTAGAAGGGCTCAAATTCTCAAGCTCAAGGCAGTGGAAAAGGTTCTAACACCAAGAACAACCACAATGCTCAACGTAATAAAAAGAATCAGACCAATCAGCCAGCTCAAAGTAGCTAGTCTTTTGTGAGCAGGAACAGTTGTCGGCAATCAAATGTACCACCTATGGGAAGAGGTTCTGGTAGAAATATAGAATTCTTTTCATGTGGTCAGATTGGACATTATGTAGCTCAGTGTCCTCAGTGAGCACCTCAATTTTTAGGACCTAGACCTATAGTTTTAGAGCCTACAATGGGTGATGCAGGTAGAGCTCATAGAGTATTTGCAGCAGTTGATTAGCGTCAGGCAGATCATCAAGGAATAGTGGTTGAAACCACAGGTGCTATTAGAGGTATAACTCTTTTAGTATTGTTTGATTCAAGAGCTACAGTTTCATTTATTTCACCATCTATAGTTTCTAAGTGTAAGCTGGATGTGGTGAAGCAAGATCGTGGTTGGCAAGTGGAACTAGCCTCAGGCATTAAGGTCTCCACAGATTTTGTAGTTCATAAGTGTGAGCTTAGCTTAGGAAGCTTTGATACTGCAGTGGATCTTCGAGTCATACCCCTTGGTTCCTATGATGTGGTTCTAGGCATGGACTAGCTTGGATCTCATAGAGCCAGTATAGATTGTAGGAAGAAAATTATTTTGTGCCAGGACGACCAAGGGAATGATGTGCAGATAATTGGGATACCGAGGCCTATATCTCTGCGGATGATTTCTGCTATGCAATTGAAGCGAAGTTTCCGTAAGGGATGTCAAATATTTTCTGTTATGGTAAATGATCTTGATGAGGAAGATTCCATGAGGAAGACTTTGGATCACCCAATTTTGCAAGAGTATGCAGATGTTTTTCCAAGTGAGATTCTAGGCATGCCTCCGAAGAGGGACATTGATTTTAGTATTGATCTAATTCCTGGAGTGGAGCCTATTTCTAAAGCTCCTTATCGCATGACTACTCAAGAATTGGGTGAGCTACATCTTCAGCTAGAGGAACTTCTGGCCAAAGGGAGCAATCGACCTAGTGTATCACCATGGGGAGCTCCAGTGCTCTTTGTGAAAAAGAAAGACGGTTCTTTGCACCTTTGTATTGACTATAGACAGTTAAATAAGGTGACTATTAAGAACAGGTATCCTTTGCCTAGGATTGATGACTTATTCGATCAGATCAAGGGAGCTACAGTATTCTCCAAGATTGACCTTAAGTCAGGATACCACCAGCTTTGCACTAAGGAAGCAAATATTCACAAGACTGCTTTTCGAACTTGTTATGGGCATTATGAGTTCACAGTGGTACCTTTTGGATTAACTAATGCTCCATCAGTTTTCATGAGTTTGATGAATGGTGTGTTTTGATCTTATCTAGATAGGTTTGTACTCGTGTTTCTTGATAACATATTGATATATTCTAAGACTCAAAAGGAGCATAAGGAACACCTACGGTTGGTTTTGCAGTGTTTGAGGGACAATTAGCTTTATGCTAATGCAGCTAAGTGTGAATTCTTCAAAATGGAGATTTAGTATTTATGGCATGTTATTTCAGGTGATGGTATTTCAATGGATCCTGCAAAGATTCAGGCAATAATAGATTGGCCGACACCCACTAATGTGTCAAAGATTCATAATTTCATGGGTTTAGCTAGTTATTATCTCATATTTGTCCAGAATTTCTCTAGGATAGCACATCCTATCACTTCTCTTCAGAGGAAAAGAAAGAAGTTCGTATGGACAAAGAAATGTGAGGAAGCTTTTCAGAAGCTCAAGGGGCTATTGATTAGTGCACCGATTCTAGCTATACCTGATCCAGAAGGTGAATTCATGGAATGTACAGATGCTTCTCTTGAAGGGATTGGGGCAGTGTTAATGCAGAATGGATGGGTGATTGCGTATGAATCACGCAAGCTCAAGGATCATGAGTTAAATTACCCTACACATGATCTTGAGTTAGCAGCAGTAGTTCATGCCTTGACAAGGTGGAGACATTTCTTGTTGGGGCATAGATTTGAGCTACATAGTGATCATCGTAGTCTTCAGTACATTTTTACTCATCCTAATTTGAATGCTCGCAAGAGGCGATGGATAGAGTTTCTATGCGAGTATGATTTTGAGGTTAAGTACATTCAAGGTAAGGAGAATGTGGTGGCAGATGCTTTGAGTCGTAAGAGACATGTGGTATCATCGATGACTCTTAGTGTGGATTTGAGGAGTCAGATTCTTCAGGCACTTCCTACGGATTCCTAGTATCAGGAAGTGTGAAGAGAGATTGATTCAGGAAGATCTTTGGAAGGTAAGTTTGCAGGTTACGTTTGAGAGTCAGATGGTCTTTTGAGACATTTGAGGAGGATTTATGTGCCATTTTCGGATGAGCTTCGCACATTGATACTAGCAGAAGCCCATCGTACACCTTATTCAGCACATCTAGGTGTCAAGAAGATGCATGCTGATTTGAGACGTTTATTCTTTTGGTCTGGGATGAAGCGAGATATTGCTGATTTTATGGCTAGGTGCCTTGAGTGTCAGAGAGTTAAGGCAAAACATCAACACCTAGCTAGACTTTTGCAACCTAATCTCATTCCTTCTTGGAAGTGGGATATCATCTCCATGGATTTTATTGTAGGATTACCTATGATAGTTCGACGTCATGATGCTATCATGGTCACCATTGATCGATTGACTAAGGTGGCACATTTTTCACCGATTAGGTCTTCCTACATAGTAGTTTCTATAGCTAATGTCTTTATGCATGATATTGTGAGGTTACATGGTATTCCTAGAAAGATCATTTCTGATAGGGATCTTGTATTCACATTTGCATTCTAGACATCACTATAGCATGAGCTTGGAGTGCAGTTAAACTTTAGTTTGGCATATCATTTAGAGACTGATGGTCAGACAAAGAGGGTGAATTAGGTTTTGGAGGATATGGATGTCCTTGTTGTACACCATTTCAGGCATTATATGGATGTCCTTGTTGTACACCATTGAAATAACCCTGACAGGTTATTGCTTTCTCCAGCACCAAAAAAACTCTTTATACTTCAGCTCTGATACCACTGAAAAGACCCTAACTATAAAGGTCACTAAATTTCACAAACAATAACCATTACCAGCTAAACTAGCTATAACAAATTTAATAGATCAGGATTGATACTATTAACATCCAGAATTAGGTCCTATCACAACATAACCAGTACTTAATAATCCTGTTTGAAAGAATAACAATTCGGGTACAACTTCTAGTTGAATTGCATCTCCAACATGACCCGAAAGGTGGAAGATCAATGCCTCTTGCTGGCGGTTTGCAGCACGGTCGGGATCTGCCTAGAGTTTAGTAATTCTTAGGGTTATCAGTGTTCTTGCCCTGCGGGTTTCCAGACTGTGAACCAGTCGGATCCCTCTCAGGGCTGCAAATCCTCTGAAGCGCCAAATTACAACTCCAATTACAACGTTCTGCTGCTTGGAAACTCTATCGAATTCGTCCTCTGGTGAAGCTCAGACCTGCGAGTTGTTATCATACATTCACGAAATGCTTTCGTAAGTACTTAACCTTGTTCAGAGAATCGCACCTTTTTGCGTGTTAAGAATCATTTTCTATCGCTAATGGAAAGAGTGGTAGGTTGGCTTGGGATCTCCTCTATCTGCCTGCGATCTACAATGCAGAATTAAATCGCCCAAATCAAGCATGCAGATCATCCAATATTGCCGCCTCTTATATAGGTTAAGATGGATGCCAAAGTCAGTTTGCAGACTGCATCTCAACTGCAGATTCAATTGTCCAGATTTATTGCAAAGAGGCACAGTCCGTTAGGGTGTTCTGGTACCAAACACTGTAGTCGAAAGCCACAGGCAATGCCGCTTGACAATAGAATTGTGTAGGAGGGTTTACTGCCTCGATGACCTATGTAGAGGATGGCCCTTCTGTTTATCACAACAACCACACACAAATTGTCCCTCTCACCTTAAGACCGCCATGAAAAATCATTGATATAGTCACTGTTTGAGTACCACTGGTTTACCAGTTTGCGCTTCCTGAATCTGGTTGACTTGGAGCTTTAGACAACGGACGGTTGTCCTTCTGCTGATTCGATCCACATATTCAAGTGTGGAATGCAAACTTGTTCCATCTACTGATTCTGATTCTGGTATTTTCTGATTCCTTTGCTATTGCCTGGCCCGAGATTCGTATATCAAATCTGATCCGGCCACTCGAATTTTCATGCAAAGTGAAATAAATCTATGCTTATAAGATCTTCTACAATTTGCACCTTCTTGTCCTGTTGTTCTGGATCGAATTCCTGATCTGAAGTTAATTCCTCCCGAATTCTCTCCAATCTCTGCAACAACTTGTGGAATGATGATGAACTCTATCCTTTCTGCTTCCTAAATGAACAGTGATGCATAAACCCTAAAGTTGGCCTTAAGCCACCAATAATTGCCCTGATGAAATGACTGTAGCGTCACCTCCAATCTGCAATAATTCAGATGATATTTCACACCCTCAAAATCGTGTATCAATTGAGAGTTATCGTTCTCAATGGCCAACTGTGACAATTTCCGAAACCCTAGGCTTCCACAATGCACATGTGATTGAATCACAAATCTGAAAATCAAAGAGAGATAACACAACTGCTTATTTGAATGGAGCCCCGGGGTGCCTATTTATTCTTTTCTCTCCACCTTCTCCAGAGACTTCTAGAACAATTTTGATCTTATCTCTTAAGTGACTTTATTAAATATTTTCCAAGTCACTTTATTAAATATAAAGTTATCTTTTAATAACTATTTATTTAATTAAAATAATTAATTAGTCATCCTTGGACAACCATTAATTAAATTAATTAAATCGAACTGTCACCAAAAATTGGGGACATGATAGTCCGCCCTTCCTGAAATTGCTTGTCCCCAAGCAATGGCTGAACCATGAACCAATCAGTCTGCCTGGATCCCAAATGTAAATCTGTGTATCATCCCAATCCTCATCATACTCCCGTGGAGAAATCATCAATACCAGTAGCTGAGAAACTGTATTCAACATACAAACAACTGACAACTCTAATGAAATTATCTGTAAACCAACTGTAGATGTCAGTAGAAGAAACCATTCTGCGGAACTCAAGCCAACTGAAACATCAACTCTATCAAAACTCAAGCCCCCGTCAGAATGACACTTGCACCCAACTGTACTGTAGATATGACAACAGCTATAGGTACCTGAATCATTGCCATCAACTCCAATCTCTGAAAAACTGCTCCGGGTGTGTCGATGCTGCAAGCTGAGTAACTTGCTACTACCAATTTTATTTTCAAAAGATGGTGCCAATCTATCACCTAATGGATGATAAGAAACTGGAGCCAATCTACATCTGCATGAAATAAAATCTTCTACCTCTATGTCAAAAGAGAAATGATGAGCGTACCCTACCGTATAATGCCGGTAAGAACCTCCAAACTCTGCTGCTAGCTCATCATCACTGAACTGGTAATCAACATATGGCTCCAATCTCTGACTCTGAGTGACTATAGGCTGGATAGGATCCCGTGCATTCTGCTCAACAAACCCCTCCTCGAGATCCTTGTGTGGTAGCATAGTAGCAAGGACCCCTATAATCTTCTCAACCAATCTGCAAATAACACTAGTATCATGGATGAGAACACCTTCTGTCACTTCATGCGAGTCCAAATGAACACATGCACTATCCATCAAATACACCATGAACGGTTTAGTGCAGTAAAAATTATATGAGGAAACATTAACATACTCTCCTTTGCACCACAACTGGTCCTCCTGAAAGGGTGGCATACTCAACTATACCACACTATCAACTATCGGAGAAGAATCAATCTGGAAACTGGACTCTACCGGTATCCCAAACTCATTAAGACCAACTTCCTCCAAACCCTGAACATGTGTGTCAGTCTCAACAATAAGCTCCTCAAAAGCAACTGTAGGGGTGTACTTACCATCATCTACCTCAATAGTCAAATGAACTAGGTCTGGGGCTGGTTTTGACCGCAAATGCTCCAACTCCATGGTCACCTCCTTCAACTGAAACTGCGACTTCTGTAGATCTCGTTGTGTGTCCTCTAATGCTTCAGTAGTCGCTATGAGCTCTTGGGAAAGCTCACTCACCTCCTCTTCATGATCCAAGAGAGCCTCATATGTTGTACTTCCCCACTCAACCAGGTGATCACGGTCGGCTACCAATTGTAAGTAATCCTGCTTCAAAATCCGAACAACTTCACGCAAGGCATGAATCTCTGCCAAAGAAAAGTAACCACTGCTTGACTCATCCATCATAGAAGAACCCCAACCAGTAACAGCCAACAACTGACGAGCAGTATCAAAATGCTCACAAGCGATAGCAATGTCTCGCTCACTAACTTTCAACTGGCTAACCACATGATGGCTCTGGCTAGACTGTCTTCTATAAACTCCTTCTGTCACATTGTCTGGAGGAATGTCTTCAAAGATACTGGTCTCTGGATTATTACCATCTATATTTTTCGAATCAACTTCAAAACTCATATGAACATCCAGAGTGTCAAAATCTGTAGTCCTGCTATCAAGCTCTTCTGTACCTACAGAAACTGTCAAGGAAGCTGAATCTTCAAAACTGTTCACTTCATTCTCCCGGATGTCATCAAGGTCAAAACGATCCTGGGACTCATCTGTACATGCTTCCAAATATGAAAAATCTTCAACACCCTTCAGCAAGGATGGTCAATTGGAAATATGAACCAAACCCAACAACGGTGCATAAAAACTAATACCAACATTGGATGTTCTGCTGGCACAAGGAAAGATAACACCATATATTCTGCTAATCAAATCCATGATAGTACTCAAACAATCATGGCTATCATAAAGTGCTAAAGATCTTCGGTTGACTGAATCCCAAATACTGCTGAAACATTCCCGAATCCATATGCAAGAAACAACTGGTAACTCAAGCAAACTACTTACCTGAGTAATGTGACCGATACCAGCTAAATTCACATACCTGTCTGATATCGTCTTCTCATTATTAGCAGCCACATATGAACAGCCTACTACAGAAAACTGAGTGTCAGACGTGCCAGATGAAATTAAGCTTATCTCCATGCCATGCTCATTCCCATGTCTTTCCCAGTCCTGTAAAGCCAAAGTTTCTCGAGTGTCCTCAAGCTCGCAAGAAAGCTTGACAACTTCCTCCTCCTTCCTCCTCAAGGCATCTGAATAATCTTTGGTAAGGCTAAGAAGATGGTCACGATCTGATAGAAGATGTAAATAACTCAACTTCATTGTTCCCATTCCTTCACCAATTGCATGTAAGTCAAAGCAAGAAGAATTTTCCTGAACTCCCTTATGTCTTCCTTGTAACTGAATCATCTAGATGTGCTCTTCTAACATCTCCCGCATCCTGTCATGATGAGATAAAGAAGCCACAATACTATCTTTGCTTACCTTCAGCTGGCTGGACAAATCATGTGAAGTACTGCCATTCTCATCCGCATGTGACGAAGCATCTAACTGAGCCTGGTACTCTCTCTCAGCAAAATCATGAATACTCAATGTTTTCTCATTCCTACCTGGTATCTCATCATCAACATCCTTATCATCATCTGAACTTACTTCATTGTAATCATTGACTGTCAGAACCAAACTACCCTGAGTACATGAGACATCACCTTTGGAAAGCTCGTATTCAACTGTCTCAACTTGAGTATCAAGTTGACAGTTACTATCCATCAGCATAATGTCCTTCACCGCTTCTTCTTGTGACTGAACTGAAGCTTCTGACTGGTTGCACACTTGTTTCTCGAACTCCTCATTAAGGTTTCTCGTAACATCTATCATTGTATTTGTCAACTCTTCATGAGAAGATTTGCCAAAATGAAATCCAGTTGATTTACTCACCTTAGCTGGGACGGACAGCCTGTCAAGCATACAGTGGTGTTTAACCAACAGTTTAGACATGTTATGTTTGATCTTTCTGAGCTCATCCTGAATACCTGAATAGTCCTCCTTTCCACATTTTCGACTCTGAATACTCTGTCTATTACTTGTCCGAGATTGTGTCCTTGGAGACTTTGTGCTGTACCTGTCCATCTTGTTTGAAGTAAAGCGCTGATCACCCATGTAATTCGGTTCTCACCCCACAGGATGGCAAGAAAATCGCTCTGATACCACTGAAATAACCCTGACAGGTTATTGCTTTCTCCAGCACCAAAAAAACTCTTTATACTTCAGCTCTGATACCACTGAAATAACCCTGACAGGTTATTGCTTTCTCCAGCACCAAAAAAACTCTTTATACTTCAGCTCTGATACCACTGAAAAGACCCTAACTATAAAGGTCACTAAATTTCACAAACAGTAACCATTACCAGCTAAACTAGCTATAACAAATTTAATAGATCAGGATTGATACTATTAACATCCAGAATTAGGTCCTATCACAACATAACCAGTACTTAATAATCCTGTTTGAAAGAATAACAATTCGGGTACAACTTCTAGTTGAATTGCATCTCCAACATGACCCGAAAGGTGGAAGATCAATGCCTCTTGCCGGCGGTTTGCGGCACGGTCGGGATCTGCCTAGAGTTTAGTAATTCTTAGGGTTATCGGTGTTCTTGCCCTGTGGGTTTCTAGACTGTGAACCAGTCGGATCCCTCTCAGGGCTGCAAATCCTCTGAAGCGCCAAATTGCAACTCCAATTACAGCGTTCTGCTGCTTGGAAACTCTATCGAATTCGTCCTCTGGTGAAGCTCAGACCTGCGAGTTGTTATCATACATTCACGAAATGCTTTCGTAAGTACTTAACCTTGTTCAGAGAATCGCACCTTTTCGCGTGTTAAGAATCGTTGTCTATCGCTAATGGAAAGAGTGGTAGGTTGGCTTGGGATCTCCTCTATCTGCCCGCGATCTACAATGCAAAATTAAATCGCCCAAATCAAGCATGCAGATCATCCAATATTTCCGCCTCTTATATAGGTTAAGATGGATGCCAAAGTCAGTTTGCAGACTGCATCTCAACTGCAGATTCAATTGCCCAGATTTATTGCAAAGAGGCATAGTCCGTTAGGGTGTTCTGGTACCAAACACTGTAGTCGAAAGCCACAGGCAATGCCGCTTGACAATAGAATTGTGTAGGAGGGTTTACTGCCTCGATGGCCTATGTAGAGGATGGCCCTTCCGTTTATCACAACAACCACACACAAATTGTCCCTCTCACCTTAAGACTGCCACGAACAATCATTGATATAGTCGCTGTTTGAGTACCACTGGTTTACCAGTTTGCGCTTCCTGAATCTGGTTGACTTGGAGCTTTAGAGAACGGACGGTTGTCCTTCTGCTGATTCGATCCACATATTCAGGTGTGGAATGCAAACTTGTTCCGTCTACTGATTCTGATTCTAGTATTTGCCGATTTCTTTGCTATTGCCTGGCCCGAGATTCGTATATCAAATCTGATCCGGCCACTCGAATTTTCATGCAAAGTGAAATAAATCTATGCTTATAAGATCTTCTACAATTTGCACCTTCTTGTCCTGTTGTTCTGGATCGAATTCCTGATCTGAAGTTAATTCCTCCCGAATTCTCTCCAATCTCTGCAACAACTTGTGGAATGATGATGAACTCTATCCATGCTGCTTCCTAAATGAACAGTGATGCATAAACCCTAAAGTTGGCCTTAAGCCACCAATAATTGCCCTGATGAAATGACTGCAGCGTCACCTCCAATCTGCAATAATTTAGATGATATTTCACACCCTCAAAATCGCGTACCAATTGAGAGTTATCGTTCTCAATGGCCAACTGTGACAATTGCCGAAACCCTAGGCTTCCACAATGCACATGTGATTGAATCACAAATCTGAAAATCAAAGAGAGATAACACAACTGCTTATTCGAATGGAGCCCCGGGGTGCCTATTTATTCTTTTCTCTCCACCTTCTCCAGAGACTTCTAGAACAATTTTGATCTTATCTCTTAAGTGACTTTATTAAATATTTTCCAAGTCACTTTATTAAATATAAAGTTATCTTTTAATAACTATTTATTTAATTAAAATAATTAATTAGTCGTCCTTGGACAACCATTAATTAAATTAATTAAATCGAACTGTCACCAAAAATTGGGGACATGACAACCATTGAGTTGGGACAGTCTTGAGGATCGCATCCTGTTGGGTCCTGAGATGCTTTGTGATATGGAACAACAGGTAGCTCGTATCCGTGAGCACTTGACTATAGCACAGGATAGGTAGAAGAAGTATGCCGATGCTCATAGGACTGATAAGCAGTTGCTGTGGGTGATAAGGTTTTCTTGAGAGTGCAACTGTGAAAGAGTCTGATCCGATATGGAAAGGGTTCTAAGCTAGCACCTCGCTTTATGGGACCATTCGAGATTCTAGAGAGGATTGGCCCGATTGCTTACCGTCTTGCCCTACCACCCAGCCTAGCTCACATTCATGATGTTTTCCATGTTTCAGTACTTCGACAATATATTCTTGATATTGTACATGTTCTTGATTGGAATGCATTGTAGGTAGAGGATAGGCAGCTGGCTTTGGAGCCGGTTCGTATTCTGGAGCAATGGGAGTTGACCCTCACGGGTCGAACCATCGAGTAGGTAAGGGTCCAATGGGACCCTACTGATGATTTTCAGCTACTTGGGAGGATGCAGCCAGATTGAGGGAGTTATATCCCTACTTATTTGTAGGCTTCCAGGAGTAAGCCTAACCCAAGGGGGGGTGGATGTAGTGCCTACCCTTGTTCACATCTTTTCTGGACATTGTTATTATTATCAGACTATGATAGACTAGTTTTATGTTGATGGATTAGTGGTATTGTTTTGACACTATCAGACATTATGTTATGGATTCAGTGGTTATATGATGAGATCATTTAGATTTTACATTTCATGCATACATGATGATCATTATAATATTTTCAGTTATTATTGATGATTAGATGGATGGTTATTATCTTATGCGTTTTATTATGGATACTTACCCCATACTTGCATGTGTATGGTGCGTGTGTTTTCTTATTGTATGGCATTTCTGATGTGGTTAAGGAAGGGATTCGTAGTCACCTACGTAGTCGGGATCTACACGATGCACCACTTTCTACCATTGTCTGTTTAGCTTAGCATTATATATATTGTATGTACATGCATGATTTTTCTGCAGGTTGCAGGTACCGGGCATCAACTTCCCTGAATTGCCAGGATGAGCGTACCCTATTATACTATCTCAATGATAAGAGAAGGGAGATAAATTCTCAAGTCCAAAATTCCAAACCTTTAAGCCAATTGTCCTAATGAGGTAGGACTAGTATCTGGATATTTTACCCACCGAATGTGTCAAATGACATGATTCATGATTTTTAACCCCTTAGATTGATTTTGAGTGATTTCCTCTATGATGGGTTTTCATATTTTATCTTGGAGGTCTATGGTGAATTTTCTATTAATTAAGTCTTAATAAATGGATTTAATTAATAAATTAATTATTTGAGAAGATTAATATAAAATATCATGTTATTTGATTAAATGTGATTAATTGAGGAAAAAGAATTAAATAAAAGAAAATTAGAAATTAAAATTAATAATAATAATAAAATAATAATAAAGTAATAAATAAATAATAATAATAAAAGTTATAAAATTTAAAATGAAAGTTATAAATATTTAAATAGAAATTATATAAAAAGTGAATTGGAGTTATAAGCTTGCATGGGAGTTAGCGCACTTCTCTATTTCTCATGTGTCAACAACATGGGGGTTTGTGCATCAATTAAGCACACGATGTCTACAACCCTATGGCTTATCTTGAAGGTTGGAAAAGACCCATGCTTAGTTGGTGACACCTTCTAGCTGTTTCTAGAAGCATTCTAGATGTTTCCTAAAAGCTCTTTATATTCAAGCATTCATAGAAGCTTAGGGATAGCATTTGGAGTGCAATTGGAGCATTGGAGGACTCGAGAATTCTGAAGAAGGGAGAAGCTTGCTCTACGGATTTTCTGAGGAAGAGCGATTTAGCATTAGAATCCGGGTAGATTCTTGTGATTTTACTTATGCTATTTTCGCATCATGCATTCCCTGTCTTCTTCGTGTCTTCCATATGTTTTCTGGGAAGTTTCATATTTATATGCATTCTCAATGTGGGTAGATTAATTTAATTGGGGAACTGTATATGCATTCTATATTGTAAATATCTTATTCTTAATTGTAGATATAATCTTTGTGAAAAACATACCTCGTTATATATTCAGATCTGCATACATATACATATATATAAATATATGTTTATATATATGCATATGTATACATTTATTATGAATCTATTATAAAATTTGAATATATATACATACATACATACATATATATATATATACTGATATATATATATATATATATACATATATACCTATGTATATATAATGCACTGAATGGAGTGATTAATAATATCACAGTGGAAATTTATCAATTTGCATCACAATTTATATCCCATGGAATAAAATTTATATATAATATGCCATGAGCACGTTTCATACCCCGCGTCGGCGGAAGGCAGAGGCTTGCCGTCGCAGGTTTGCGGTGACAGGGGTACTATGTACCCACTGTCGGCGCAGTGCCTACGATCGCAGGTACTGCGTACCGCAACATGAGTTTGGGGGGGGGGTTTTTTTAATTGATGTTAATATGCAAAAAAAAAAGAGAGATAACAATAATGTTTACGTTAAAAAGTTTACATACAATTCAATTCTAATATGGTGTAAATCGAAATTGTCAATTCGATTTAATAAAAACATAATACATATGTATGTATATATATATATGTGTGTGTGTGTGTGTGTGTGTGTATATGTAATATGTAAATGTGTTATTTATAATCTAAGTTATTATTTGATCAATGGCTTATATTGATGGTTTATTTTCATAAGGTGACTTTTTAATAATTTTCAACTGTTTAATAATTTAAATGTTTTAAATTATTAAATAAGGAATTGATAGTTGGGTGGGGAATGTATCAAACAAATGTTACTAATTGCAAAATGAATTTTTTTAACTCTAATAAGGAAAACTTTCATTCAAAACAATATATGTGTTCCTCCATTCATTCTTCAGATTTGGAAACATAAACAGAGATCTCTACATTTAAACTCAAGTTGTAAAACCAAAACATGTGTCTACATTGCGTATTCCTTATGCTATTGTTTTGGGTTTTTGGGTTGACTAGTGTTGACCAGTATAAGACGTGTACCAGAGGCTTGGGGGTTATGTGATTGTAGTGACATGATGATGTTTTAATTTCGATCTTTATAAACCCAACCATGGTTATGTGATGGAATGCATTATGTATTGGTTGTGATTACTGATTGTTATAGTTGAGATTCTTATGTATGAGACACTTGACTTAACCATTATTTTTGGTCATCGATCAGTTATCCTTGGTTATTTTTTTTCTAGTCGCCATGATGGGACTATTATGTGAATTTATTTTGATGATGTAATGATGTGACATGTTTGACTCAACCATTTTTGGAGTCTTCGATCAGTTTGATTGAGATATATTTTGGTTATTGAGAACCATTGGATATTTGATTATCAGTGATACTTCAGTCGCCAATAGAGAGCTGTTGTGTTCATGATTTTCTATGGATGCTGCTCATGGAGATTTGATGTTTTTATACATATTTGATGATTTTGTTATGAATTATCTTTTGTGATTTTGAGATTTATGAGTCCATGAGCATTAGGGTAGGATATCTACATGTAGTGATGGGAAGTGGCTTGTAATGGGGACCGGGGCCCTAAGAGGCTGCTAGGGTAACTCATTGTAAGTTGGATTAATAAGTGATAACATTCACACCTAATATTGATAGAATGAACCTAAAAGGATAAGTGTTTTGTTCTCGCCAATGCCTTGAGCGCTTGTACAAGCTAGAATGGGAGTAGTGAGATGCATGGTTGTGACCTTGCATTCTGTAGTATGCCTCGTCAGTATGAGAGGATACTAGTGGCCGCATGAAATCAGTATGGACCCGTGGAGTTTAGCTAACTACCAGGGTAACTTGTACATGATAATTGCGATGACACTTTCCCGCTTGCATAGTAGGTTTCCTACATGTCTTTGTGTGCCTTTGGGGATTAGATGTTAGATTTTGTGTTTGGAACCTTTGATTTAGTATACTTTTAGGATTCCTAGATGTATAGAGATATGTACTATGTGATTTTGATAGCCTATTTGGGACTTGAGATTATCTCCTCAGCACGGTGGGAGTGGACCACTTAGGTACCACGTGGTCGGGTGGTAGTGTATTTTCCACTCTTATCATTTTGAGATTCATTGAGACATCATGGCTAATGCATCCTTCATGATGGTGGATATGTATCCTTTTTCATTGATGATTAGCATATGTTAGATGATGTTATCTTATGCTTTTATTTTCATATTAGATTACTTCTACATATGATGTTGTATTTATTAGGAGTGACATTTCTACTATGTAATACCAATGATCTCTTTGGTGATTTGGAATGTTACGCATGGAGGGATAGCTTGGATCCATGATGGTCTAATGATGCTATTGACAGTTGGGAGGAACCGTACACTTAGTTTATTATGTTGTTCTTATGATGGATGTATATGTTCTCTATGATGTTGTATCATGTGATTATCTCTACTTTGATGTATCATGGATTAGAATAGGATGATTTACCTTATTCTATGTATGTATATTCTTTGAGCTTGTCATACCCTATGACATGTACAGTGGATGAATGAGCATTTGAAATGTAATGTGTAAACATTGGACTTATCATTATTATTTCATGTGGATGTTGTGCTAGATGGATTCATGTATGTAATTCAATGTTAAGGGATCTTAAAGAATGTAATCTGTTATTTATGTTATATTTACTTTCAGATGGACATTGCTATTGCTTCCGTTAATGTGCATAATTTATATGTGATGCTTACTTCTATGGGAAAAAAAAATGCTACTAAACTTAGTGAAATTCTAGGTTAATTCTTTGGATGCCTTGGCAGGGCATTACACTGCTAATGCATGCAATTTATTCTCATTTTAGATAATAAAAGTTTCCTTTCCTATTGTTTTCATTTTGTCTTAATTTTTTCCCTAATCACTTTCTCTCTTAGTCCCTTCAAATCCTTTAGTCAGCCTGATGGTTTTTCCCTAATTTCTTTTAGAAATATTGATACATTGCAACAAATGATTCATCTTGGGTGACTAAATTTTTTTTTTTATCTTCTATGATAATTCTAAAGGATTTAAATAAAAATTTCCTTATTTTAGTTCCCAAACTAGAGCAAGAAAAAACAATGATAAACTTTTGACCTATCAATTTATGTAATATATTCTACAAGAAAACATGAAAGTTGTTGGTTAATAGAGTAAAACCTTTCATAGATAATTTTATTCACCTACACTAAGAAATCTTGTCCCTACAATAAGAATTATTGATGCTAGTCTTACACTACATGAAGTTTTTAAATTAAAAGTAGTGAAAAACAAGGTCTTTAATCCAAAGTAACGAAATGTTGCAAAATAGCTACAAGTTATAGAAGTAATTAAGATAAATTGCAATCTACACCCTTTCTTAATTTAGAAAACCGCCACATAAGATTTTCCCAAAATTTAACCAGCATTTAAAATCTATGAGTATTTTGTACCATAATATATACATAAAACATAGTAAAAGGGAGTCTAGGGAAGCACTATGAACAAAGTCTACAGAGGCTGAGTGACATGATAAGCATCTTAATAAAAACTAGAAAACTAAAACCAAGACAAGATTTAACTCTTCTTGTTTTTATCTTTCCCTTATATCTTATCCAATAGTCGCTACATCCAAACATCTACTAGTAACTTTTATAAAGAGCCTATGGTGTCCATACCTTCCATAGAAGTGAGCCCTTCTTTCTCCAGAAAAAAGAGGTGAAGATTTGAAGCAGTTGAGTGCATCACCATAATTGTAAACCAAGTAACATCATGAAATATATGTTCTAGAATCTCCAACCTCTCTTTAAGGTTGTTGAAGCTCTAGTTCATGTGTTTGAACCCCTCAACAATAGTCTAATTTTCTCCTCTAGAGATCTCTAGGGGATCCTTATCGAGAATTTGTTTACCTTTTACTTGTTAGAGGGGGAGAGGTAAGAGATTCACCCTTTTCAACCCTCTATTTTTTTAGGGTGCCATACTTTTGGGTTTTAAAGATATGGGAAGGAATAGAGTTTACATTATTTATTTCTATAGATTTTACCTCATTAGTTATCTTCCTCCTCATCCACAATGTATTTCTTTTGAGAGACTTTTCTTTTCTAACTTTTTAAAGGGGGCTTGAATTCTTCACTTCTAGTGGAGTTTCAGCTAGGGGAGCTTTCAGGTTTAGGCTCGAGTTCCACATTCATGTGATAAATTCCTTGTTTATAGGGGATCTCCTCCTAGCCCCTTATATTTCCACATTTTAGTCCATGATCTTGATATTCTCCTCCATCTTAATTTGTTTAAGGATGTGGTGCAGAGAGGACTTGAGACTTTTTGTATCAATAGTAGGCCTCATCCCAGCCTCAATTTGGGGATTGAGGTAGAAATAGTAAGGTTGGGGAGGACAACCTGGACACTGATAGGTTGGGTAGGGACAATAATTTTATTTAAATTTAATAGTTTTAGAATGAAAGCCTAGTGGAGGATGTTACGAGGTTTACCTTTTTTTCATTTTCTTCCTAACCTTGAGGAAATTGTCTTTGATGGAGTTAAGTATAAGGTAGGGAAACAAGATGAGATCATGATTTTGAAAATGGTTTAATATGGGGGAAATGATAGTATTATAAAATTTGGAACATTCCCTCTAAGGTGAGATAGTGGACGATAGCATATCATACCTCTTTCCAGAGATTTGACAAATTGATTTTGACAAAACCACCACACTCGCAAGTCAAACTTTCATTTGGATGGAGTAACTAGTTCAGGCTAGGTTTGACAAAAGCATGGGTTTGTTTATGCCATTTTTGGCCATCTAAGGAGAAAACACCAAATTTAGTGATGAATTCTTCATTGATCTTAGAAGACATCCCATTAACAATCACTCACATATTGTTCCAAGTATTAAAAAACTACATAGAGACAAACTCAATGCATTTCATAAATGACACTAAATCAACCTCCTTGAGATAAGTCCTAGAAGGTCCTCATTATAGTTCTCAATGGATCTTGGCTTGATGTGAATAAGGTAGCCACCCATTTCTATGATCTTCCCCAAATCCATAATGAAAGTGTAAGATATATTCGACATTACCCCAACTAACTTGAAATGTAGACTAAGAAAACCAATAAGTCTAGCACTCAAAAACTTGAGGATGAATCAATTGAAATAGTGAATACCCAAATGAAAATGCTTCTAGTAATAAATACTCAGTATGGGCACACTGCACCATAAATCATAATGACCCTTCATACTTTCTTTACATTTCCAACCACAACTTCTTTCACCATCAATATGAGTACCCTCATAAATACATCATTGATCCTTTTAATTTTGATAAAATCACAATAACTCTTGCAAAATTTGGCATTCCAACTTAGGCAAAAATATCTCCCAAATTGAACACCACTTAGAGGACATATCAAAATACTCACATGATAAATTATATTAAAACCACCTTTTGGAAATACACTCAAAATCATGATTACCAAACATATTAATTTTCTCAAAATATTATTCAACTCCATGAAATTATTTAATATATTTTGTAGTTTTAGCCTAGATATGAGTTGGTAGCCCATCAAAACTCTCTCGGCGATACATGTCAGTCATTGTGTTCCCAATCAAAGCCAATGCATTTGAAACCTCATTCCCTTCATGGTATATGTGCTGAATAGAAATTTCCTAAAGTATCAAGGTGAGGGTATGGGAATCATTAGTTATTTGAGAAATATTCTAGCTTACTTTACTTTTCCCTTTAATTTCTTTAATAATAAGCTACCAATCTCCCTCCACCAACTAGTTTTGAATACCAATTAAACTATCATGCTTGACCCACCAAAATAGACCCATAGCTTCAAGAAAGTTGCTACTATTCTCACTACAGCTACTAGCATAGGCCATAACAAGATTACCATGGTCATTCCTAATAATGTCACTTACAACTAGGAATCCTTCCTTTGCAAACCTATCAACGTTAAGTTTGAACAAGGGAGAGGGGGGTGGTTTCCATGTCACTTTTTGTCTAGGAAAAAGTTTATAAATGTCAAAATTGGATATTAAATACATTATTCTCAAATTATCTACAATAATATGGTCTTGTGTTTCGAGGGGATGCATGGGGTTTCTACCTCCAATGGAAGATGCATTCATGTAATAGGTTAATAATTATTTAGATGGTGACCATGAGATAGAGACACTCTCCCTAAAAATGTGATTGTTTCTCTCCTTCCATATATTCTAGCACACATACAAGGGAAGCTACTTCCATAACATTCTAATGAGGGGGTGGATGTCAGGAACCTCCCGACCTAGAATATACTACTAAAGGTCACCATTGAAAACCCATTGGATTCTAAATCTATGTGTAATTCATAGCCATACTTCCTTGGCATAGTTTTAATAGATCAAGAGACAGGTGATAGTATCCTCCTCTTTATGACATACTAACAAATTGAAACCCTCTTCCTTAAGGTTATTGATTATAAGTATACTTCCATGAAAAGAAACTCAGTAGAAAAAATTCACCTCTAGAATTACTACGTGATTCCAAATGTAATACCAGTCACTACACTCCTCATGAACAATAATGATATAATAAGAAGATTTAACATTGAACTCCCCCAAGGCATTAGAATTTCACACAACCACATCTTCATAAGGGAAGACCAAAACTCTAGATTTTTCTATTATCTTTTGAAGATCATGGGATAAAATATGTTGTAAATAAAACTAATCAAGATTTATCCACTTCCCATTATTATCAATTTATTTACTCAACCATTATCCAAGCTAGTCTACATAGGTATTCCTCAAAAAGTTAAATTTCAATTGGCCAAGAACATACCCAATCCAATTATCCTCCCAAAATATAATCTTATTGCCATCCCCAATCACCCATTTGATACCCTTCTTCAAGATTTTTTGACTATGAACTAAATTAGTCCAAATTATTAAGGCCAATGGGAGCTCAACATTACCAAGATTCTACTAAAATATATCTCCCCTCTAATATTTGGCTTTTATAATTTTGTACCATCCAACCTCATCCCTAATTAATGTCAAACCTATTTTTCCCGTTAGCATCCTATTAAGGTTAGATGTTCTGCTCAAATTTAGGCCCCTAGGCTATGATTTAGGTTTGCAAACATTTTCCCAAAAAACAAGACTCATTCTAGAATTCTTCTCAGTTTTGAACCACAAAAAGTTGTGCTAGATTTTCTCAATAGGGTCCCTAATTTTTCCTCATATTATAAATAGAGATAAGAAATAACTGGAATACCTTGTAAGCATTCTACAAGGAGTTTCAACTTACTGGCACTACTTAGAACTTTCCCCTTCCAAGTAGCTAGCTTCCCTTGCATACATTCCATAATTGAGCTCCAAAAATTGAGATTGACCAATTTCATTGCAAGGGGTAATCCCATGTAAGTGTGTAGGAGGTTAAAATGTTGACAGTAGAATTGCCTTGTGAACCTATCTTGGAGGTATTTTTCAATATTGAAAAAAATATATCTTTCTCTTATGATAGTTTATATATGTTAACCTAAAACTTCAACATAGTTATCCAAGAGTTTATTTCAACATCTAGATTCTCTTATAGAAGCAATCCCAAAGAGGACGGTGTCACCCACAAATTGTTGGAGCACCTCTAGGGGAAGACTGGTTGTCATTTTGATACCTTTTATTCTTGTACTTACCTTTACCATAACAATGAACACATAGGGGGAGAAGGGTCCCCTTGTCTCAATCCCCTTGTAGACTTAAAAAAATTCCATGTGGTTCCATTAAAGAGAAAAACAAATTGAACATAATTGACAACCTCCTTAATTATTAAAATAACTCTCTCTACAAAACCCAACACAGTGATGATATCAAAAAGGAAATCACGTCTAGCTTTGTCGTAGGCTTTGCATATGTAAAGTTTTATAGACATACATGGATTCTTTCTCTTCTCCATTAAATGTATAATTTCATAGGAGGTGATAACAAAATCTATTATTTTTTGGCCGAGGCCAAAGCCACTATGATATGGGCTAATAAACATATCTAGAAGGGATTTCAACTAGTTCATAAGGATCTTGGATAGGATTTTGTACATTGTGTTGCAAAGGAAGATGGGCCCAAAAATCCTCCATCCTGGTGTGTTCACAAAATTTTGGTACTAGGACAATGTATAAGTTTGGTTAAGGTCATTGAGGAATATCCTTTTATTTATGAAATCCCTTGCAAAATATGTGAGGTCATATTTGATCATTTCCCAAAACTCATGGAAGAAAGTAGGTGGGAAGCCATCAAGGACTAGTGCCTGATATCATTCCAAGGAAAAGAATTTAGCCTTATACCCCTCAAATTCTACCTTCTTTATCAATTCATCATTCATTACATTATTCAGCATTGCATGGATTATTCTAAGTAATTCCTCACTTTTATTGTGATCCCAGGGAAGCATAGGCTAATTATACATGTAATATAAATAATTGCATGTAATATTTATAATTGGAATTTGAGCCTCCCATATTATTCTCCTCTTTAAGTTCTTGATTATGGTCATCCAATAATTTAATTATAGTGTTCCTTTTGTTGTGTTTATAGGAAGTCCTATGAAAAAAGGTAGTATTACTAGCCCCTTACATAAACCATTAGATACAAGATCTTTGATTTTAGAAGATCTCCCCCTTCCTTACTATCTCCTTCCATTTTGCTCTCAACTCCCTTTCCTCATTGCTAGAATCCTTATAGACCTCCCTAACGAAAAGCACATTTTGGAAATTCTTGAGATTCTTTTTGATATACTTTTTCAGCTTGAAAATATCACCAAATGTTGATTTTTTCCATCTAAAAACTTCACGCATAAAAATATTTCCATCTTCTTTGCAAACCCAAACATAGTTGTTCCTTCAACTCTAGTGAAGCACCACTTCTTGATACATTCTCCAAATGGCCCGTGTAGTGCTACATAATCTCATATCTAAAAGCTTGTAACCTTGAGGGTTTCATTTAGCGCAACTAAGAAAGACCATGGAGTGATCATAAATCATCTTAGGAAAATCATACAGGGAAGAAAGAGGGAGGATACCAAAACCACTAGAGATTAGAACCTTGTCCAACCTCAATTAGATGAGGTTATTACCCATTCTCTTATTAGACCATGTTAAGGGTGAGCCTTAGAGGTCAATATCTAGGAGGTCATTCCATTAAGAAAGTTAGTCAAATTATACATGCTCTCCAAGTAATCCTCTAATTTCTACATTTTTCAAAGGGATAAAGGGGCATATTGAAATCACCAACACATATCAAATTAGTATCTTCAAGAAAGTCAATAAAACTAGAGGCCTCCTCCCAAATTTTTAGTATCCCTACCTACATATTAGGAGCATAGAAGATAAGAAAGAAAACTAAGATCCTTCCCCATAAACCAAACCATTAGGAAACAAGGATTCAAAAAAGTAACTCTACCTAAAATCTTGGTGGGTTGCATATTGACACAATGCAATTAGACACACTAGCTAGCTCACTATAAGTAAAATTTTTACTAGGCCATATATAATCCATCAAGTTTTTAAAATTCTTAACTGTCATTTTAAATTTCTAAATAAGAATTATATCCAATTTTTTTATATAATGTTCTACTTAATTACTTACTACAGTTTCCTAGGGCTATTGATCCTCCTAACATTCCAAGAGATGAGCTTCACTCCCATGTCATTGAGTATCTTCTAGGGTAAGATGAGTACCTAGAGAAATATCCCTAAATATTGCCTTTAACTTGATGGAATTCTCTGGAGGTCTTCCAACCTTACAATTAGAGCCCACATCTAGCTTAATGGTTCCCCTAGTCTTTCTTTTCATTGTGTTCCATCCCTTTGTTAGAATATATATCAATCACTATTAGGAGACTTTGAATCCTTGTTAGGAGATTCCAACCCTGTTAGGGGTTGTACCAACCCTATTAGGAGTTGTGGAAGATAGCTAGACCCATTACCCAAACAAATTCTAGGTTAAGATTGATGACCCCATTGTCCAAATGATCTCCATATTATTCCTTGCAAAATAATAGAAATAAATTTTGCTTTCTTCCTCTACCCCTGTCATGTCAACCAAAATTTTTCTCCATAAGATCTTGTGAGAAGATCTAAAAAATTGCATCCAATAATCCCTTGGATTGCTTACTCTCATTTAGTAAAGGATCTGCTACTTTTCACACTTTGCATTAAATACAAATGAACAACTTAGGTTACAAATAAGAAAAATGACTTTTCTTTATATTGTATCTTCAAAATAATTCCTTCAGTTGGTGTTGAGGCTTTCCCAATTAATTATAATAAGATAATTAATTAAATTACAATTACAATAGCACTATCAACTCATAGTCTATACAAATTCTCATACATGTGATACTAGGACTTATGCACTTGCTGGCATCACCATATCACTATCTTCTATCATTGGTTCTATGTCCACCTTCTCATTACATCTCTGATGAGAGATATCAAACAAATGTTAGGATGTTCCCAAGCACTCTATTTCTATATTGCTCTTCGTATATTAGGTACAACTTTTGTATGCTTTTGGCTTACACTCTATGGACTTTACCACATGATCAAGATATAGTGTACAAAATGTCCTTAGTTGTACATCACCATACAATAAAACCATTGTCTGTACCACTAAGATCTATGCCTTATACTTTGGTAATCTTCATAGACTTTTGGCTATGGTGAAATCAAAGATGAATATAATCATGAATGCAACATGTCAATTTTCTCCAATGCTTAGGGAACTCCCCCAATGTAGTATCATCATAATTCATATTAACAATGTCCCCCTTTGGCATTAATGACAACATAAATAAAAAAAATCTAAGTTCAAAGAATACCTCTACTACTGTTGTTGTCATCTTCTCAAATCCTCTTCATCAGTCTAAAATCCTCTAGAACTTTTCTCTATTCTACATCTTCTTGGGATAGGAATTTTTTTTTCATAATAAACAACTAACCATACACATCTCCCCCATAGATATATTCCTCCTTCTTCTTACATGATTCTTTCTAAATCTCCCTAATAAATGCTTAGGAGATGTTTTTCACACATATTCTCCCCCATTGACATCAATGAAAAAAACCTCATCATGTCAATATACCAATTGTTAATATACTTGTTCCAACTTTTCAACTAGCTCAAGTGTCCAAAGACAATATTCAATAACCAATTACTAGATACCAAGAGTCCTTAATGACTCAACTCTAAATAGATACACCCTCATACAAGAAACATCAAAATTCAATCTAGTCTAACAATCATGCTCTATACCATTGGACTGATGCACATACTACATCATCTACTCTAAAGTAGGTAGGGGCATAACTACAAGCATACCTCTCAAGTACTCAAATATATCTTTGGATGAGGGCTCCATATAGATATCTACAATATGATATTTAGCACTCACATACTCCAACCTAATCTCCTTTTTTGTTGCCTTCTCTTTGAAGATATGATACTTAATAGATATATGCTTTGTCTTAGAATGCAAGACATGATTCTGAGACATAATTACTATACTTGTGTTATCATAGTATATGGTAAAAGGTTTTGTAAACTCCATCCCAGTGTCCTTCATCATCTTCTTCATCCACATAACTTGATTATAGTTATTTTCTACTACTACGTACTCTACCTCTACTATATTCAATGAGATACAATCTTGTCTTTTTTCTCAACCAAGAAACCTATCTTCCTCCAAGGAAAAATGCTCTACCACTAGTGCTCTTTCTATCATCCATACCACCTTTCCAATCTGCACCATTATATGCACATAAAGTGAAGTCACTTGATCTATCATACCAAATTCCATAATCACATGTTCCTTTCAAATATATGAATATATCCTCTTTAGTACTACATAATGGTACTCTTTAGGATCATCTTGAAATCTACGTACAATCCCAACTACATTGTCTATATTTGGTCTAGTGTGAGCCATATTTTGCAATCCTCAAATCTATATTTCTTCTCCTCAATTGTAGGTGTCTCATCCTTGCTAGATAACTTGTAACCAATTATGATAGGTGTACAAACAATCTTACAACTTTTAAATCCAAATCTCTTCAACAAGTCTTTCAAGTACTTAGCTTTTGAAATGAAAATACCATCACTATTCTACACAATCTACAATCTTAGGAGAAATTTTATTTCTCCTATCATACTCATTTCAAATTCATTCTTCATCTCTTCAAAAAATTTATCACTTTCTTCATCGTTACCTCTAAATATTATGTCATCAATTAATATTACTATGATAAATAAACCATTATCAACTTCTCTCAAATACAAACTACCATATGTCATACATTTAACAAATCCAAGCTTTGCCAAATACTTATCCAACCTTCCATACCAGGTTCTAGGTGCTTTCTTCAGACCATATAGAAATTTCTTTAGACTGCATACCATCTCTTTTTCTTCTATTAGAGGGAATCCTTCAGGCTTTTCAATGTAAACCTCTTCTTCAAGTTCTCCATTCAAGAAAGATGACTTGACATCCATCTGATATGCTTTGAATGTCTTATTTGCTGCATAACCCAAGAAGATTCTTACTACTTCCATTCTTTCTACAAGGGCATAAGTCTCCTCATAGTCTATGCCTTCTTTCTATGAGTAACCATTGCATACAAGTCTAGCCTTATTTCACACAAGTTCTCCTTATTCAATCATCTTGTTTTTGAATACCCACTTTATTCCTCTAACATTCTTGTCTTTAGGTATAGGAACTAACTCCCATGCCTCATTCTTCACAATTTGATCCAATTCTTCCTTCATTTCTTGAATCTAATAATCATCCTTACATGCTTCATCTACACTCTTAGTTTTAACTTGATAAATTAAAGATAATTTCTAATTAAGTATGGTCCTTGTCATCACACCTTTGTCTTTACTTCCAATTATCCACTTTGGAGGGTGATTCTTTGTCATGTTCCTATTAAAGATAGGAGTTTCCACCTCAATTTTTATCTCATCTTTTCATTTAGACCTTTTTTCTCCTCTTTGTTCAATAGATATCACATCATTTTATAGATCATTGTTAATCTCAAAGAAAATGTTAACATACTTTCTAGCAATTCTAGAACTATCTTCTTCTTCGTCATGATTATAATCTACCATATTTTTCTTCGAACCAAACTTTTCATCAATCTTAACATGTACACACTCAACTATATTCTTGGTTCTATGATTAAAACATCTATATGCCTTACTTTTCAACAAATAGCCAAGAAACATACCTTCATCACTTCTTGAATCAAACTTACCCACATCATCATTTCTCTTCATGTAAAATTTTCTTCCAAATATTCTATAATACTCAACTAATAGTGCATAACCAAACCACAATTCATAAGGGGTCTTTCTCATACCTTTTCTGATCTTTACTCCATTCATAGTAAATAGTGTTGTATTTATTTCTTCTCTCCAAAATCTCTTGGATACGTCATTTTCAAATAACATCACTCTTTCTACCTCTAAAATTGATGTATTCCTTCTTTTTGCAATCTAGTTTTTCTCAGGAGTCTTGGGTTAAGATAACTATCTTTTGATTCTATTCTCTTCATAGAACATGTTAAACTATCTAAAGGTGAATTCTCCTTCTCTATTAGATCTCAAACACTTAACATTGAATTCATTTTGAACTCTATTCTTAAATATCTTAAACTTCTCAAAAGATTCATACTTCTCTTTAAGAAATACTACCGACATCATCCTAGTGAAATCATCATCAAATATCATGAAATACCTTTCACCATAGAATCCTCTAGTTCTTGTAGGACCACTCAAATATGTGTGAACAATTTTCAGCTTCTTTGTCATAGTTAAGTTCTTGCTAGGAAAAGATACTTTCTTCTGCTTAGCCAAAATGCATTATTTAGAAATGATATTAGTAGATTTTTTATCCTAGGAAATCCTCTAACTATAAATGTGCTACTAACTTTCACAATATTATTAAATTTTATATGACAAAATCTCCTATTCCATAACCAACTATTATCGACTTTAGCAACCAAACATGATGTAGAGACCTCTATATTTACCTTCAAGGAATCTTAGTTTAACTCAAGGGATTCATAGTAGGCTAGTACACACTCAAAGAACCAATAACATCTCAAAGATTTAAATAGAGAACCAAATGTTTAGGCAACCAAGACAACATCTTCATTCATGCAATCATATTTCTATATCTAATTACATTATTCATAACTTTTAATGTTGAAATTTTCATGCCAAAACCTTTTGTAAAATTATTTCAAATTAAGAATACTAAAACATATGAAAAACTAAGATAAAAAAAAATCCATTAGAACTTATAGTCTTTTTACTAATACCCATTTTCTCTATCATAAATTAGAAGTAAAACTAGTAACCCTGCCTAAGGCATTACATATCTTTCTCAATATATAGCCAAATGACTTAAAACTAATTTAAAATTGAATTTATATGAGTATAGTTTCATAAATTTTAAGCCTTAAATATTTTGAATGCATAAAAATTTTTATAAGATCAAATCTTTGCATGTACCTTCAATGGAGATCCTTAAAAACTAGTCTTCACTCAAATATATATAACTTACAGAAATCAAAATGAAAATAACTCAAACCAATTGGAAATTAAAGATAGTTAAAATATATTTCCAATGAATACAATAATAGTTCTTAATTCATCCAAATGTGTTCATACCAAACTCTTCAATCTAACTATATTTAGGCATTCTCAAACCTAAAAATAACAACTTTTTCTGACACTTACATAACTTCTTCATTCCTTCATGAAATAAATCCAAAAAAAATCCAAAAGAAATATTATTCACTACTTTATCCATACATACAAATTTTATATGGTTTCCAGGTTGTACATGGTTGTAGAATACCTAGAACCAACACTAAAACTAAAAAATCAGTCAAAATAGCAATATATAATTACTCCAAATTTGTTTCAAATGTAACTATTTACTTCCATTATCACTTTAGTTCAACCATACATCCATTTCTATATTTTTTTTGTTTGTTATAACTTCGGATCCAGCTTTTAAACCATCTTCTTACTAGGTCATTTTTTAGTGGTGAATATTCATAATTTTGTGAATTTTAGAAAAAAATTTATAGTAATTTGGCTAGTAATTTAAGACTTAATGCAACCTAAATCACCACATTTTTATTAAATTCAGTTCTAAAATATTTAAAATCACTCAATAATTTATTTTATCAAAAAAATGAAACTCAAAGATTTGCCAAATATTTGATTCATGATTAGATTTGATTCACCTAAATATTATATATTATCGAAGAAATTAAAATTAATTCACCAATAATTATCATAAATATTAGTTACTTTAGGGATATATTAACCAATGCCAATAGTGACATGTTTTGATGGTTAGGTTGTTGAGTTGTTATCCTTGCCATTAAGGTTCAAATCTAATGGGGATGAGGTCCCTCATTTGTGGCCTCACTAGTTCATAGCTCCAAGTCAAAAATGTTTACCCCTCTTAAAATGAAAGGGATATATTACCAATATTTAGTTTTCACTATTGATATAAAGTATAATGTAATTATCATCACAAGTTCCATGAGATAAAACATGTTCAATTTTGATTCATAGTATTCCATGATGATTAGCAAACTTTCTATTATTATTGAGATTCATTTTCTATGCAATTAATGTTTCCAAAATAAATTTCAATTTAAATAATATTTAAAATTTAAAAATTGAGAGATTCGTTGATAAACATAAATTAGTTTTTCAAAACAATAGAAGATTCACCAATAATTTATATATATTCTTGGAAGGGGATCTCTTAAATTTTACACTCAATACATTCCAAGAGATGATCTTCATTCCCTATGCCTCCAATTATCTTCCAAGGTAAGATGAGTACCTTGAAAATATCCCTCACTATTGCCTTTAACTTGATGGACTTCTCTGGAGGACTTCCTACTATATAATCAAAGCCCTCTTCTACTAATGGTTTCCCTAGTCTTTCTTTTTATTGTATTCCATCCCTTTGTTAGAATATATAGTCCACCAACATAACTAAGATCGAGGGGGTTAATCAGTTATCCAACTAATATCACAATTATCAACCTTATTACACTTTAACCATATGAGCAATATTATCAAAAACCACAACAAGATACTCATACACAATGTACACCAGATATGTTAACTAGGGAAACCCTTGATCAGAGGAAAACCCCTAATGGGGGTGGTACCCATAAGATGATGTATTAATATAAATATTCCTTGTTAAAGGATGGACCCTATTAAGAGCCTATAACAACATTCAATACATAACAGTCTTTATTAGCAGACTTTGAATCCCTATTAGGAGTTGTGGAAAACAACTGGACCCATTGCCCAAACAACTTCAAGGTTAAGACTGATCAAACCATTGTCCAAAAGATCTCCCTTGTAGAATAATAGAAATGAATTGTCCTTCCTTCCTCTGTCTTTGTCTTGTCAACTGGACTTTTGCTCTTTCAGATCTTGTAACTTGATCTCAAAACTCACATCCAATAATCCCTTGGATCACTTACTCACATTTAGTAAATGCTCTACTCCTTTTTGCACTTCATATTCAATAAAAATGAACAACTTACATTACAAATAAGGAAAACAACTTTCCTTTATGCCATATCTTCAAAATAATTCCTTGAGCTGGCCTTGAGAGTTTCCCGATTAATTATAATAAGATAATTAATTAAATTACAATTACAATAGCACTGTTAGCTCACAGTCTATACAACTTCTCATATGTGTGACACTAGGGCTTGTGTAGCTACTAATGTCACCAAATGACTATCTTCTATCATTGGCTAACTGTGCATCTTCTTATTACAACATATATGAAATATATCAAACAAACATCATAACATTGTTCCAAAGCACTTTGTTTATGTACTACTATTAGTAAACCATGTACAACTTTCATATGCCTTTGACTTAGACTCTACACAATTAACCACATCATCAAGACATAGTATAGAACATGCCCTTGGCAATGCGTCACCAAAAAATTAAACCATTATCTATGCCACTAAGATCTCTCTCTACTACTCTAGAAATATTCACATACTTACTGCTATGTTGACATCAATGACAAATATAGTCATGAATGGAACATGTCAATGTTCTTCAATGCTTAGGATACTCCCCCAATGTAGTATTATCAGCATTCATGATAAAAATCTTATTTGTGTTAGTCATGGGTTGGTTGGGGAATGATCAATAATCCAATCTCTGAATAGATGGGGAAAAAAATTGTTGACACATTTGAAGGGATCTTGTCAAGGAGATTATAGGTGAAGTAAACTCTCTCCACATCACCCCTCTAGTCTCCTTTCCATGAGAAAAAAGTTCATAAAATATCTTAAACCATATTTCATACCTCTTACAATCTTTGTAGGAGTCATTCCCTACAAGTTAGGCATTTCTTTTACCCCCTAGAGTAACACTTCCACATCTTCCATCCATCATCACTTGGTTCATCAAAGGAGTTTGAGTCTAAGGACTCATGTAGGGAATCTTTCCAACTCCCTCAACCCCATCTTTGGGGAGTTATTTAGTGGAAGTGATGGGAACTCAAGTGTTAACTGAGTTATTCAGTGTTAACCATGTTCTAGAGTATCTACCGAGCTTGTGGTGTTAGTGATGTGAATTGAGTGTTGACTGAGCCATGGAGTGTCAACTAAGTGATTCAGTATATACCAAGTTTCTCTATGTTGACTAAGTTACTAGAGCTGACTGAGTTCTTACTACTTGGAAGTGATTAGTATGGACCAAGCCTCTTCTTGAACTGAGTGCAAAAAGATGTTGAGTGTTGACAGTGGTTTCTGAGTGCCAAAACTTCACCAAGTCTATTCTTGGAACCTGAGTTACAATGGTTGGGACATCTTTGTGGATTATGATGAAACTAATATTGTAGCTAGCTCCAATAAGTTATGTTTTGCATTGTGTATATATGTAATGTATTGTATTATATCCAAATGTGAGAGTATGAAATATATGATGAGAAGAAGTGTGAATTAAAGGCTACAAGTTGTATATGGTGCAACAGAGACTTATCTATCATAGCAAGGTGATTATTACATTACAAGGAATATCAACTGGCAAATTTAGAGTTGTAAAGCAAAGATTAGCCACTAGAACATCCTAATAGGTGTATCAGTTAAATCCTTTAATAGGGTAGACTTAATAGTCTTTTGCTAATTGTAAGTTGTTTCATAAGGTGGACCTAGAAGTCCTTATTGCTTCTAACAAGGAAGATCACTATAACTGATCAATTGTAAACCTTAATAGGCCAACTGTATATTGCAGTACTAAAGTTGTGGGCACCATCCCCACCCCAATTTTACTTTCTATTTGGAAGATTTATGGGTCATCATATCTTGTGTCAAAGTCTTATGAATGTTTTACTACTTTCATTCTTTCATGCATATAATTAGATCAGAATATTATATGAAGGATTAATTGTTAAAATGAGATAAAGTTTTATTAGTTCCTGATTCACCCCTTCCCTCTTAGTAACCTTGCCTACCTTATATTTCCAACATTTGCATTATCCATTCCTTTTTTCATAGTGTCCATGTGGGGAAATATCATACTTTGTATATCATGATTGGAACTGGAACTTAGATTAAGTGCCAACTTATTTGAACTATCCTTCAAATCCATCCCAATCTTGGCTAGTTTCTCTTTTATTTCCTTGGAAAAGTTAGTGGAATGACTCAACTTTACAAATAAAGATACAACATTATTTACAAGATTTTCTAATGTAGAAATCAAAGTAGATAGTTCTACTTGATCAATAGCTATTTTTGTGTTATATTCTCTAGCACTTTATTCTAAAACTTCCTTTCATCTTTCTCAAGGAGTTTTTCCTACCCATTAATGTCCTAATTGAACTTATGTACAATATCAATCAATCGATCAATGATAGAGGGTTTTTTATTTACCACTATACATAGAGAATCTCCAAATATTTCTTTGATATCCTCCAGGACTTCTCTTATATCTCTTTAAGCCCTCAACGTTTGTTGCTTTTCCCTTTTCTTTAATAATTCTCCCAAAATATCCATTTTCTAAGTAGATAGATTGGATTGGTCCCAGTTTGGGATCACAATCAATTCATCTAGATCTATAACAACAATTATATTTTCTTTTCCTTTTCTCTTGACAGAAGGTATGATATCTTTGCCTTTGTCAATTGAGTCCTTCTCTTGCAGCTCGGTTGAGACTATAGGAGCCTATTGCTCGGTCACCTCTAGGAGAGAGCTTAGTGAAGGTGCAATCTTCTCTTCAGTGCTTAGTTGAACTAGGATCAATTCAATGAATTTTTTTCTCAAGTGCTACCTTAGGTGGATTAGTAGGAAGGGATACCATGATGTCTGCAACAATCTTCTAAGGATCAGAATGTTCAATTGTCTAAACCTCTTGTAGGTCTCCCTCATCCTTGATATCAAAGATGTTCTTCCACACATTTTTGTGGAATGAGTTATTCTTGGGTGCTTGAATGCTCTCCATGTGCTTTCTTAGCTAGACAAGTTGAAGCTCTAGTAGGTTAAATGAAAAGTTCTTCTTCACAACCTTATATGCCAAGTCCACTTCCTTACATGGCATGTTGTTTTGATGGCTTGAACTATATATTTTGTGTGCTTTGACATGGATGCCAAAATTGATTTCCATGTCAGTCACATTGTTCAATTTCATGCCTCTTTGATCCCATTCAGCTAGGGTTAGCTTTGTCAATTCTATCTAACCTAGAGTTTTGGTAGGCTTTGACTTCTCCATCATTGAAAACTCAATTATCCTATGAATCATATTCTTCATGATGTGATAGGTCTACTCTATCTTGACTATCATCTCATGAACTAGGCTTAGTATAAGCCTTATCAATTTGATTTCAATTTATTTTGGCATATGGATGATGTGGGTCAAACCCTTGATCTCTAGATGTTTGTGTTCTAGCTTTAACACATCATTTTCACACAATGCACCATATGTTTGATCCAATTAGATATTCCCTAATTCTTGAACATAAAAGTGATAAAATAATCTGACATCATGAATAAGAATTATCCTAGTAGGTATTGACAAGTGTACCTATTGTGAATCCTTCTCCTTAGCAATTATAGCTTGAATTTCAGAGGAATGCAGTTTATACTTTTCACCAACATTTATGAATCCATTTTGAAATTTGGACTAGAAGATGCTGCCATACATCTCAATTGATGAAGGATACGAAGACTGTGTTTTCACCTAAGATTTTCCTTCAATTTTTTTTCTCTAAATATCTTTGGGGGCTTGAGGAATGCTATACTCTAAGAAAACTCTAAATTTGTGATGAAAAATGAAACTTCAATTTCTTCCTTTTATTAGATTTTCAATTTTAGGGCCCCATTAATGCTCTATACCAAGGTAGGTGAAAGATGGTTAGTTTGGTCCTCAACCCTTGAATGCTTGACTAACACTAACTAGACATGTTCATTTGATTTAATGACTTGGTCAAGTCTATCCTTGCTCAGTTAGGTTTAAGAAGTAACTTCAATAGGATTAACTACTCGATTAGTCCTAAGGAGTGACTCTATTATAACTAACAACTTGATCAAGTTAGAGACTTTCTTCTATCCAAGTGCATTTGACATGTTGATCTGAACTTTCATGCTTGAATGAATATAAAAAAAGTGAAATATGAATTTTATCATAGCTCTAGTGGTCTCCTTTCCTATTCAAGTAGAGATAATTGATTCACCTAATTCATTTCCTTGCATGTCAATAACCTCACTATTTTCACTTGAATTTTCTTGAAATTTCCTCATCCATTGTTGCTTCATTTGTGTCTTGATCTTGTCATCCTTTGATTTCTTTTCATCTTCAACTTTACCTTTATTCATCCAATTCTTTTCTAGATGACTAGGTTCTTTGTATACATAACATATTTTGGTAGGATATCTTTTTCAAATGTGATTCCTCACACAGTTAGCTCCAATGTGCCCAAACTCTCCATAGATAACATCTGCACCAAGTGTTGTAATCCCAACCAAATATTTCTTTAGCAAGTTTTTCAATAGGATTCTGATTCTTGGTTCTGCACTCTGAATATTTAATACCTTGTTTTTTGCATGTGAAACAATTTTTTTCAGACTTAATTTTGTATATGCATTCACTTTCTCTACGTCTATTTTTTTACAACCATAACATTTTTGATTAAACTTTAACTTTACATTGCTCCAAGATTTTTTTGAAGTATGCCATATCTTTCCATAATGATATCATATAGGTCTTTAATTATTTTTATTTCCTTTTTGTGGGGATTCTACTTGTTCAATGTATCCTAATCATGCTTTCCCTTTGTGTCTATACTAAGATATTTCAGCTAACTGATCCATGCTTGTTTGTGATCTCATCATTCTTTCATTGGTTTCTCTTTCTATTGTAAGATCATTCATAAATCTTTCATTTTATGTCCTTAGATTGATGACTTCTTAATTTTCATTATTCAACTAATTTTCCATATCTACCCAATGTAGTGAAAGCTGTTGGATTTCATTCTCCTTTTCTTGTAACTTGGTGTTGAGTAGTCTTCTAGTTTCTTTTGCCATATTTTTGTCTTTTTTATCTTAGTTCTTTTGTTCCATGACTTCACGTATCCTGAATGATGAATCTCCTATTCTCTTTTCAATTTTCTAACTTCTTCTTAAAGAGTAATTTTGCTTCCAAGTAGATCTTCTATAGATGCATTTGTTTCATGTGAACTTCGTTCTCTCCAAATATCTTCAATTCTTTCTTCCATGTATAGATTTTCATTCATCTTTTTTGCCAATTATTTTCTTCTTTTTTGGGATTGAGAGAGTTGATCCTTTAGTTTCTTAATTCTTTCCATGGCCACATGAAGATCCAAGTTTTCATTCTCAATGGTATTTTCTAGCTTGTATACTTTCATTTTCTCTGATCTTTTCTCTCAAGCTACTAAACATCTAATAAGAGAACCTTTCTTTGATACCAAGTGTTGGAAATGTAATGCAAACTAGGTGACTTAGAGGGGGTGTGGGTAAATTAGGAACCACTTAAACTTCTTTTACTTAATTCACCTTTTAAAGTTGTATAATCTACCTGCATGCAAGAAATATAAAGTAGTAAAGTAACACTACCATAACACAATATTTGGTAACCTAGAAACCCTCCAATTAGAAGGTAAAACTGGGGTGGGGATGACACCCATAATGCCTAACTTTTGCACTAATAAATTTGGCATGTTAAGGCTTGCAATTGATCACTTATGGTGATCTTACTTCGTTAAGAGTGATAAGGACTATTGGGTCCACCTTGTGAAAGGATTTATACAATACAATTAAGTATGTACTCTATTAGGAGTTTCTGCAAAGGATTGTTAGGTCTAGCCTGTTAAAGGATTTAGCACTGATGCACCTATTAGGATGAATTAGTGGATTAATCTCTACTATGAAACTCTAATTTTTGATGAATATCCTTTGAAGTAAACTAATATCTTTACTTTGATAGATGAGTCTCTTCCTTTCCTTATGATAATTACAACCTTCTAAATATTCTACTATTTCATATTCACTTCTATTCAATTCAACTCATAGTACCTTGCATAATTGTTAGAAATGTTTTAGAATAACTAAGAGGGGGCGTGAATCAGTTATTCAAGGTCCAAATGTCCTATTCAAACTTTTCACCAAGTATAGTGAACCCATTCAACAATTTATTCATCCAAGCTTTAACCTATCTAATTAGCAAGTTATTGTAAATAAATATGCAAGTACAACACATAACACAATGATTTATGTGGAAACCCAATTTGGAAAAAACCACCAGTAACATGCTACTCAATTCTCACTCATCTGAAGTGATGCCCAATGAAAAGTTTGCCCTATTAAAGGCTTACAATACATTGTCAAATGTGACCTTGTTAGAGGATTTATCCACCCTATTAGAAGTGGGCTTAGTTAGAGGACTTTAGAACATTCACTTGGAATGCCACTTTGTTAATGGATTTACAAATAAATATAGAGGCAACCTAAGTCCATAAGATTTTTAGATCTAATACAATTTCTAGAGAGGATTAGAAATTTTTTAACCTAACTACAATATACAACTTATCTTGCAAATCTCATATCACTTCTCATCTCATACCCTTTCCTGGCTCTCAATCTTTGTAACTTTGATAGCTTGCCCTCCTTTCAAGCTTTGTCTCCTTGAGTTTCCATACTCAATGTATCAGTGCAATCATCTCTTCATTACCACTTATAGAAGTAGATCTTCTGTGCTCTTCCTTCTCCTAGATGTCTCCCTCTTGACACCCTTTCAACTACTTTGCAGACTTGGCTCTTTAGTAGTGATAGTATCAGCAACTCTTTGCTTCTTGGTCTATGACTCCTTAAATAGAAGTCTTCAAGTTCCTTTTCCTACTTGATTCTTCTATTATTTAATTTCAATTTGTGTGGATTAGGTAGGATTCATTCCATCTAACCCATATTCTATTTTCTCTAGAAACTTCTTGAATAATCCTTTAGAATTTGCCCAAAAATGATTTACATAGGATTCTATGCCACCAGATCATCATCCTTATCTTCCAAATCATTCAAAAAATTCAATATAACCACTATGTCAGCTCAGATTTGGCAAATATTCATCATTTGAAATAATGTAGCAACTTGACACTATTGAAATACTAGTGCTTAGCACCTATTGTGTTACTCGACACCTACTATGTTTTTCATGATGCTTGGCACCTGAAGAACACTTGATAGCAACTAATAATTTTTTGATACTCAACACCTGAAGATCACTTGGCACACACTAGAATTTCTTGTTACTTGGCTCCTACTGAGAATTTACTCTACTTCAATTAACTTTCTTGGTACCCACTTAAGATCTTAGTTTAAGCTTTGCAATCAACCTTGTTACAACTTCTTCCTCTAATGTCTCTAAGTGTGACCATCTTTTGTATCCTTGAGTATGTTATCAATACATTATTTTAACTAATGTCTTAACTAATCCTTGCACTTCATTAAAACATCATAACTCAACCTTTCCTTTAGGTTCTCTTGTTACATCTTGTTGATCAAATCCTCTTCATCAATAAACTAAGTGATGGTATTTGGATCTTATAAGAAAATATCACTTCTACAAATAATAGGTTTGACATCAATGAAAAAATAATGACTGAAAACATTATTTTCCTTCTTTTAAACAATCTCCCTCTTTGATCTTCAACAATGAGCTTTTCAATTATATTTCCAACAATCTCCCTCTTTGGCATTGATGGCAAACCAAACTGATCAACCATCAGACTAGACTATTCAACCATGAGCTTACTAGGTGTCATGTCCCCTTTTCAAATAATTAAAAATAATAATCTTTTCTAAGGCAAGCAGGCCCAAAAAGGTGAAGTTTCGGAAAAAGGGGATAATCTTTGGAAGCTAATGGACTAATAAATGAAAATTATTATTAAAATATGTTTTATTAACCCCTCTTGGACATGAGTTAGGGCTATGCCCTCTTTTAAAGAGTTTGGAGGCATTTTGGGCTCATTCCAAAACTTGATTTTTGCTCATTTCTTTGTTATTCTTCAGAGGCTTCCAAACCTGTGGAGAAGGAGACCCAAGAATAGGAGTTTGCAAGTTTTCAGGAAGGCTAAGGATGGGAGTTTGAAGCCATTCCATGTGCATGCTCATGCAGAGTTTACCTTTGTGCTGAACAGTGCAGATTTGTGGTTTTTCAGATTTACTAATAATATGTGAAGCTGTGAAGTTTTTGGCACTATTTTCGGCATACCTGATTTGGGGATTATTGAGAAATTGGTGGATATTTGAAAGATTGGTTGTTTGATCTTAAATATCTGATTAGAGGCTTGAAATATCATATAAAATCAGAAAAGGGACATTTTAGTGGTATCAGAGCTATGATCTTACCAGCCTAAGGGTTTGTAGAAGTTTGCATGTTAGTTTTGACAACTACCCAAATCTTGCATGTCATAATTTATGGTTGCATGTTTCTTCTAATCAGTTGCATGTCAAAATTTATAGTTGCATGCTACTTCTAATCATTTGCATGTTAGTTCTTGGTGAATTTGGTGGTTGCATGTTGCTTCTAATCAGCTGCATGTCAAAATCTATGGTTGCATGCTACTTCTAATCATTTGCATGTTAGTTCTTGGTGTTTGAAGAACTTATAACCTATTGGGGTTACACTCTACTTTATCCAGAATGGACATGTATAGTATGTTGGAAATGATTGAAATGATCATAAAAAAAGTTGTTGGAATAATTTATGGAACTGGTAAAGAATGTCCTCAATCATTGTTTTGTCATTGATGTCAAACTAGCTACTTGCAGGGATGACAATTTCTTTAGTGATCCAAATACTATCAATTAGTTGATTGCCAAGGTGGAGGTAATCAACAAGATGTAACTAGAACACCTAGAGAAAGGTTGAAGTTATGATGTTGTAATGAAGTACAAGGATCAGTTAAGCCATTGATGAAATAGTGTATTGGATCACATACTAAAAGATACAAAGAATGAGCACACTGAAACATATCAAAGATCTAAGGTTTTAGCTAAGTCTTTTGTAAAGCTCAGACTAAGTTTAGGTGTTGAGCACTAAGTGCCAAGTAGAATCAAGTGCTAAGGAAAACCAAGTGCCGAGCAGAATCAAGTGCCGAGCAAAACCAAGTGCCGAGCAGAACCAAGTGCCGAGCAGGTATAGGTACCAAGTAACACAGAGGTGTCGAGCACCAGTAACTCAATAATTGCAAGTTGCTGCATTATTTTGGAAATCAAAGATTCGTCAGATCTAAGCCGACAAAGTTGTTATCTAGAAATTTGTGAATTAAAAGGAAGATAAGAATGATGAGTTGGTGGCACAGAACACCATGTAGAACATTTTTAAGATACAACTAGCAAAGTTTCTAGAAGAGAACAAGATATGGGGTAGATACATTGTATCCTACCTAATCCATTTTGAAACCCTAAGATTGAAAAGGGAAAATTGCGCAGCAAAAGGAAAATCAGAGTTCTATATAAGAAGACATAAGTTAATAATTAAAGTGAGGAAAAGAGGGGGATAGTGTGAGAGAGAGTCGTGGTCAAGCATAAAAGCATGAAGTGCTGAAGAATGTGCTAGGGAGAAGAAAGCACAGAAACTCTATTTAAATAGATGCCCACAAGAATGATTGCATTGGCAGAATGAGTAATAAGACTCAAGGAGATGAAGCTTGAGAAGGAAACAAGCAGCTAGAGCTGAAGTAATTGAAGCCAAGCATAAGGATTGAATTGAAAGAGTGATATGAAATCTGCAAAGTATGTTGTAAGTTATGTCAGATCAAAAGACCAATATCGTTACTTTCTAGCAATTGTAACAGTAAGATAAATCCTATGGACTTAGGTTGGTTTAATAGCCATTAGATAAATCATTTAACAGAGTGGCATTCCTGGTGAATGTTCTAAAGACCTTTAACCAGGCCCATTCCTAACAATTTGGTGAAATCCTCTAACAAGGTCACATTTAATAGTGTGTTGTAAGCCTTTAATAGGGCGGGATTTTAATAGGGCATCACTTCAGAAGAGTGAGAATCAAGTAGCATGTTACTGGTGGTTTTTCCCAAATTGGGTTTTCACGTAAATCATTATGTTATGTGTTGATCTTGAATGTTTTATCTTTGCATGTTGATTTACAGTAATTTTCTTATATGATTGATTTAAGTTTGAATAGATGAAAAGGGTATGGATTCATTAAAAAAAAAAGTATTAATAGGGCATTTGGACCTTGAATAACTAATTCACCCCCCCTCTTAGTTATTCTAAGAGAATTCTAACAATTGGTATCAAAGTCTGACTGCTGATTCAATTTAAAGGGACTACTAGCAGAAAAGATCAAAATGCCAAAGAGAGAAGTTCCCAAGCTCAACAAAGACAACTTTGTTGCATGGAAAAGTTTGATGAAGCTACATCTTGGATCCATAGGATATTATGCTCAAAATTCAATTGTCACTAAACATGTAGATCCAACAGGTGTTCCTACTATTGAAGACATGAAAAAAAAGCAAGAGCACAATCAGACAATGCTAAAAATTGCTTCTGCACTCAGCTATGCTGAATTTGATGATATCAAAGGATGTGACACTGCATTCAAAATGTGGAAAGACCTATTAGACATCTATGGAGGAGATCAGAATGTAGAAAGAACAAAAAGAGAAAGTCTCAGAGGAAAATTTGATGACATGAAAATGGAAGAAAATGAGAATGCTACTCAGTATGGTGCAAGAATAAAGGAAGTAGTAAGTGCAATAAGATGCTTGAATGGTTAACTGGATGAAGATACTGTTAATAGCAAGTTCTTAAGAACCTTGCTCCCTATCTATGCTATTAGAGTATCAGCAATACAAGAGCTAAGATGTATACCAGGAAATAATCTAAGCTTCAAAGGTTTAATAGGTAGACTCATTGTATTTGAGTTATCTAACTTTGACAACTACAAACCTGAAAATGTTGAATCTGCTTTTAAGGCCAAGTTATCACTGAAAGATGCTGAACAAGTAAAGTTAAGGAAATGAAGAAAAATGAAGTATGTATCTAGTGACAGTAGTACTAATGAGTAAGATGTGGAACAATTGGAAGCATTGCTCGCTAGAAGATTTCACAGGGGCAAAGGAAAATTCAAAGGTAAGATGCCTATCATTTGTTTCAATTGCATTGAAGTAGGTCATATTGATGCAAGATGTCCATAGAAAAAGGATTCCAAGGAAGGCAACAAATAGAAGAACAGAAGAGATGATGACAAGAGAGATTACAAAGAAAAAGGTAAGAAGTGTTATATTGTTGAAGAAAATTCTGATGACAATGATGATGAAGTTGTTTATGTAGCCATGAAGGACCAATCTAATGAAGAAGAAGCCATAGCACTGGTGACATGTATAAATAAAAATGACAGATGGATAATAGATAATGGATGCTCACATCGCATGACAGGAGACAAAAGTAAGTTTGTTAACTTTACTTAGTATGATGGAAATAGTGTTAGATTTGGTAATGATGCTCCATGTCAAATCAAAGGAAAAGGTTCCATTAAGCTCACAAAACAGATTTCATGTGACAATGCATACTATGTTGAAGGATTAAACTACAATTTATTGAGTGTCTCACAACTAGGCAATGTAGGTTGCAAAGTGGAATTTGAAAACAAAATTGAAAAAATTTATAGCAATGATGGTAAACTGATAGGAAAAGGAGAACAAACAAAGATTAATTTGTTTTACCTTGATATGGATGATGTTTCTTGTCTACTTGAAAAATTTGATGATGAATGGTTATGGCATAGAAGATTTTGCCATGTCAACTTTGACAATCTAGTCAACATCAGTAGAATGAAGAAAGTTAGAGGTTTACCAAAATTAAAGAAGCCTGATAATATCATGTCCAAACAATGTCAGCTAGGAAAGATGACAAAATCAAGTTTCAAAAGAAAAAACCATACATCTAAAGAGATACTTGAGTTAGTTCACACTGACTTATGTGGTCCAATGGAAATACAAAGCTATAGAGGAGATAAATACATAATGTTATTTGTTGATGACTATTCCAGGATGATGACTGTTATGTTCCTAAAACAAAAATTTGATGCTTTCCAAATGTTTAAGTGGTATGTGGCTAGAGTTGAAAAGGAAACTGGAAAAAGCTTGAAATGCATAAGATCAGATAGAGGTGGTGAATTTACATCAAATGAATTCGAGATATTCTGTAATGACAATGGAATCAAAAGATAAACATCAGCTCCTAGAACTCCCTCATAGAATGGAATTGTTGAGAGAAGAAATAGATATGTAATTGACTATGCCAGAACATTAATGATGGAAAAGAATGTTGCTCTAAAATACTAGAGAGAAGCTGTAAGCATAGCTATTCATACATTGAACCGAGTACAAGTTAAGAAAGGTACAAATACAACACCTTTTGAATTATGGTATGGTTACTCACCAAATGTAAAACATTTCAAAGTGTTTGGTTGTAAATGTTTTATCCTTAAAGATGTTAGAATGGAAAATTTGATGCAAAAAGTGATGAAGGTATATTTCTTGGTTACTCCACAAGAAGTAAGGCATATAAGTGTTTGAATATTAACACTAACGAAATTGTGGAAAGTGCAAATGTAAATTTTGATGAGCACACAGAAGTCCAAGCTAAAATACCAAAGAAAATGGAAGAATACAAAACCTTTGTATATTCTTATGAAGGAATGACTGCTGATGAGGATGATGTCAATCAAATTGAAAATCAACAACAAGTGTCAGTTTCAGCCGATTCACAACTAGTGAATGCCGAGTTAAAGAATGAAGAAAATGCACAATATGATTCTAAAGATAGCATACATGATGAAGAACAACCTAACAATGAAGTACATAGTGATCCTGAATCTAAAAGATCAAACTTGGAAACAAGGACAGAGCCAAGATTATCCAAATATGTGAAAAGACATCACCCTGCTGAACAAATAATTGGTGACAAAGATGCAAGACCAATGACAAGGAACAGACTAAGACATGAATCATGTTTGATTAGCCAATCTGAACCCAAGACAGTATATGGTGCATTACAAGATGATGACTAGTATAAAGCTATGGAAGAAGAAATTGATCAAATAAGAAAAAATAAAACCTGGAGTTTGCTTCCTAGACCAAATGACAAAAATGTGATTGGCACCAAATGGGTATTTAGAAACAAACTAGATGAGAATGGTGAGATTACCAGAAACAAAGCCAGATTAGTATGCAAGGGTTATGCTCAAGAAGAAGGAATAGACTATGGAGAAACATTTGCTCCTGTTGCTAGAATGGAAGGAGTAATAACTTTACTTGCATATGCTGCCTACAAAGATTTTAAAGTCTATCAGATGGATGTAAAATCTGCCTTCTTAAATGGTATAGTAGAAGAAGAAGTCTACATTGAACAACTAGAAGGATTTGTTGATGAAAACAATAGGGATATGGTGTGTAAGTTACAAAAAGCACTCTATGGTTTGAAACAAGCACCTAGAGCATGGTATGAGAGACTTCACAAGTATCTAGTGCAAATTGGATTTAAAAGAACTAATGATAATAGCAACATGTACATCAAAGATGAAGAAGGAAAAGACATTATTGTATCTAAAATTTTTATGGATGACATAGTATTTGGTGGTAAGGAAGTACTTCGCAAAGGCTTTTCTGACAAAATGAAACATGAATTTTAGATGTCTATGTTTGGAGAAATCAAATTTTTTGTTAGATTGCAAGTACATCAACTCAAACATGGAATATTTATTACATAATCAAAATACATCAAAGAAATTCTTAAAACATTTGGATTGGAAGAATCCAAACTAGTCAGCACACCAATGGCCACAGGGAATAAGCTATCCAAAAATGGTGAGTCAGTCGAAGTCAATCAAACAATGTACAGATCCATGATTGGAAAACTACAATATGTTGTACATAGTAGACCAGACATAGAATTAGTAGTTGGAATAGTGGCTAGGTTCTCTGCTAATCCTAAAGAAAATCATCTCATAGTAGTAAAAAGAATAATGAGATATCTCAAAGGGACTGATGACTTTGGTCTATACTACAAAAAGAATGGAAAATTTGAACTTAATGCATATACAGATGCAGACTGGGGAGGGAACATTGATGACAAAAAAAGCACAAGTGGAGGTGCATTATTTCTAGGCAAAAGGTTGGTTACCTGGACTAGCAAGAAACAAACATGTATATTCCATTCCACTGCAGAATCAGAATATGTGGCAGTTGCAGTCAATTGTACAAACATTGTATGGCTCACACATCTATTGAATGGAATGAAAGAAGTAGTAACAAAATCGGTGATATAGTATTGTGATAATACAAGTGCTATAAATATATCCAAAAATTCAGTAATGCATGCAAAAACTAAGCATATTGCAATCAAGTATCATTATGTTAGAGAATTGGTAGAAGACAAACAAGTGAAGTTGGAATACATTCACACAAAGGAACAAACTGCAGATATCTTCACCAAATCATTGCCCAAGGATGCCTATGAATATCTTAGAGGCAAGTTGGGGGTTATACCCCTAAGTCAAGCAGTTTAAGGCAACAAGGAAGCTACCTTGCATCAACAGAAATAAATCATTGAAATATTAATAGGTTGATGCAAAGGATGACAATAGGAACAGAAACTCCAAATCAGTCACAAGCATGGTGACAGAGGGAGAAAAACAACAAGAAGCCAAAGCTTATATTTTGCATGATAAAGATGCTACATCTTTGGCATTTATGTCAAAGAGGGAGAAATATGCATGAAAATGATCAATGCAAAGAAAGAGAGAGATATATATGAAAGAGGGAGATGTATGTGATCAGTAGTGAAAATGCAGCAAGCCAATACAATCTTGGTGGTAACTGAATTGATTACTTGATCAGTTTGGTTTGCCATCAAAGCCAAAGAGGGAGATTGTTGGAAATGATTGAAATGATCATAAGAAAAGTTGTTGGAATAATTTATGGAATTGGTAAAGAATGACCTCAATCATTGTTTTGTCATTGATGTCAAACTAGCTACTTGCAGGGATGACAATTGCTTTAGTGATCCAAATACTATCAATTAGTTGATCGTCAAGGTGGAGGCAATCAATAAGATGTAACTAGAACACCTAGAGAAAGGTTGAAGTTATGATGTTGTAATAAAGTACAAGGATTAGTTAAGACATTGATGAAACAGTGTATTGGATGATATACTAAAAGATACAAAGAATGAGCACACTGAAACATATCAAAGATCTAAGGTTTTAGCTAAGTCTTTTGTAAAACTCAAACTAAGTTCAAGTGCCAAGCACTAAGTGCCAAGTAGAATCAAGTGCCAAGCAAAACCAAGTGCCAAGAAGAATCAAGTGCCAAGCAAAACCAAGTGCTAAGCAGAACCAAGTGCCGAGCAGTTATAGGTGCCGAGTAACATAGAGGTGCTAAGCACCAATAACTCAATAATGTTGAGTAACACAGAGGTGCCAAGCACCAGTAACTCAATAATGCCAAGTAACACAGAGGTGCCGAGCACCAGTAACTCAATAATGCCGAGTTGCTGCATTATTTTGGAAATCAAAGATTTGTTAGATCTAAGCCGAAAAAGTTGTTATCTAGATATCTGTGAATTAAAAGGAAGATAAGAATGATGATTTGGTGGCACAGAACACCATGTAGAACATTTTAAAGATAAAACTGGAAAATTTTCTAGAAGAGAACAAGATATGGGGTAGATACATTGTATCCTACCTAATCCATTTTGAAACCCTAAGATTGGAAAGGAAAAATTGAGCAGCAAAAGGAAAATCAGAGTTCTATATAAGAAGACATAAGTTAATAATTAAAGTGTGGAAAAGAGGGGGATAGTGTGAGAGAGAGCCGTGGTCAAGCATAAAAGCCTAAAGTGCTGAAGAATGTGCTAAGGAGAAGAAAACACATAAACTCTATTTAAATAGATGACCAAAAGAATGATTGCATTGGTAGAACAAGTAATAAGACTCAAGGAGACAAAGCTTGAGAAGGAAACAAGCAGCCAGAGCTGAAGTAATTGAAGCCAAGCATAAGGATTGAACTAAAAGAGTGACCTAAAATCTGCAAAGTATGTTGTAAGTTATGTCAGATCAAAAGACCAATATCATTACTTTCTAACAATTGTAATAGTAAGATAAATCCTATGGACTTAGGTTGGTTTAAAATCCATTAGATAAATCCTTTAATAGGGTGGCATTCCTAGTGAATGTTCTAAAGACCTTTAACCAGGCCCATTCCTAATAGTTTGGTGAAATCCTCTAACAAGGTCACATTTAACAGTGTGTTGTAAGCCTTTAACAGGGAAAGCTTTTAACAGGGCATCACTTCATAAGAGTGAGAATCAAGTAGCATGTTACTGGCGGTATTTCCCAACTTGGGTTTCCACATAAATCATTGTGTTATGTGTTGATCTTGAATGTTTTATCTTTGCATGTTGATTTATAGTAATTTTCTTATATGAATAATTTAAGTTTGAACAGATGAAAAGGCTATGGATTCATTAAAAAAAAATGTATTAATAGGGCATTTGGACCTTGAATAACTAATTCAGCCCCCGTCTCAGTTATTCTAAGAGAATTCTAACATAGTACAGAGTCTCAGAGGACACGATCTTGGACAATTGATATCTAGAGTCAGAATAGTAGAAAGGATGGTTATTTAGACATTCGAGATAAACTTAGGAAAATAAGCCATGACATGTCTAAACAGTTGGTTGAGCACCATTGTATGATGAATGACATGTTGGTTGACCCAACTAACATGGATAAGTTGACCAAATTTCTATTTGGCAGATTTTCTCACAAGGCAAGTGACACAATTACCAAGAACTTGCATGAGGAGTTTGAGAAACTAGCTTATAGCTAGGTAGAGGTCTCAGATTCTACTCTGCCATAGGAGGTAGTGAGAAAGGATATTACGCAGATTAATAGTAATGGTCAACTTGATACTCAAATTGAGACAATTGTATATAGGTCGTTAAAGGGTGATATCACAAGTATTTAGGATGGTATAGTTACAACAAGTAGTGACTATAGCATAGTGGGTTCAGATGATGATTATGAGGATGTTGTTGTGCATGATGGTGAGATACCTGGTAGAGATGAGCAAACATTGAGCATTCATGACTTTGTTGAGAAAGACTACCAAGCACAGTTAGATGCTTCGTCACATGAGGTTGAGGCTGGTAGTACTTCACATGATTTGTCCAACCAGCTAAAAGTGAACAAAGACAGTATTGTGACTTCATTATCTCATCATGATAGGTATGTGGAGTTAGTTGGTATTGGTCATATTACTCAAGTGAGGATTTTGCTTGAGTTACCAGTTGATTCTAGTTTACAGATATGGACTCGAGATTGTTATGTTGGCATTTGGAATTCAGTTGACTGGAGATCTTTAACACTTTTTGGTAGCAGTGTTTGTTTTAGTGCTATCATGGATTTGATTAGCAGATTGCACGGTGTTGTCTTTTCTTGCGCTAGTAGCTTGTTCGATGTTGGTATTAGTTTTTATACACCAGTGTTGGGCTTTGTTCATATATCCAGTCGACCATACTTGCTAGAATGTGTTGATGATCTTTCATATTTGGCAGTGTGTATAGATGAGTCCCAGGATCATATTGGCATTGATGACATCTAGGAGGATGCAGTGGGTAGTTTTGAAGACTTAGTTTCTTTGGGTACAAAGGAGTTCGACAACAGTGCTACAATTTTTGATACTTCGTTTGTTGATATGAGCTTTAGAGTTGATTCATAGGATATGGATGGTAATAATCTAGAGACTAGTAACTTTGAGGATACTCTTTTAGATAGTGCATCAGAGGAGGTTTGTAGGAGACAGTCAAGCTAGTGCCATCATGTGTCTAATCAGTTGAGAGTTAGTAAGCGAGACATTGCTATCGCTTGCCAACATTTTGATGTTGCTCGCCAATTGTTAGTAGTTTATGGATGGGGTTCTCCTACTAGTGATGAGCAGAGAGGCAGTTATCTTTCCTTGACAGAGTTCCACTCTTTATGGGAGGCTATCCAGATTCTGAGACAAGATTATATGCAGTTGGTAGCCGACAGAGATTATCTTATGGAGTGGGGCAGTACAACATATGATGCATTGTTGGCCAAGGAAGATGAGGTGAGTGAGCTTACTGAGAAGCTTGAGGTGACTTTTGAGATTCTTGAGAGTACACAATTGGCTTTCAAGGAGTCATAGTTTCATTTGGCTAAGGTGACCATGGAGTTAGAGAAACTACAGTCTTTACTAGATTTTGTACAGTCACAAGCTATGGTGTCTAATGATTCGAGGATGTCCATGGTCGAGATTGTCAAAGATAGTGGAGATGGGGATGCATCCATCCTTGATACTAACATTGGCATATAAGGTTCATCCCCACTAGAGTTAGGTTCAGTTGAGTTGGGTGCTGCAATAGATTGTTGTGATATGCCTGACATGGTGGTGACCTCTAGCACTAATGGCACGAAGACTAGAGATGCTGTATCAAAGACCATGTGTGATGTTGGTGAGCCGATAGTTGGCATGGTTCCTGCTAGTAATACTACTCCCTTGGTGATGTCTTTAGAGGTAGTAGTCAGTTCCAAGTTGGTTAGTGATTGATTGTAGTTAGTTACATCTAGATTGCAGTCTGAGCCACTGACTGAGATTGGCACATTCTATCGGCATTACATTGTGAGGTATGCTCATCAATTTACCTTTGATGACCATGTTGATGAGATGATGATATAGAGATGTACTTTGGTTCCTAGTGCTTATCATCAGTTATGGGATAGTTTAACGCCTCAAGATGAGTGTTGTGATGGGCATGACATGGCAATAGGTTCTGTAGTTGACAGCTTGATAATACATGACTTAGAGCAAGAGTTTTAGAGTGATGCTTCAGTGGGTGTTGTTATTGATTCTACTCCTTTGGCTATGACATCTCCTAACTTAGCTGGTGATCAGTCACAGTGGGTTGTATCACTTGTTCATGGTGAGCTGTTGACTAAGGTTGGTTTTTTTTATCAACATTATATTGCAAGGTATGTACATCAGTTAGCATTTGATCCTTGTGTTGAGGAGTTGATGGCAAGAAAATTTGGTTTGGGTTCCAATTCTTGTTGTTTATCTTGTGATGGCTTTTCACCATCAGGGGTACATGGGAGTTATGGTTATGAGATAGTGGTCGGTGATCTACAGAGTTGTGTTGACTACAAGAGTTGTATAGTGTGTGGATTCTCCATACTTGGTATAGTTTCATTCGGGAGCATTCACCATTGTTGCAGAGTTGGATTGTACATTCTGTATAGGCCAGTGGAATGCGTTGATGTTATTTACTATGTTGGTAGTTTGATTTGTCCACTTTACTTGGGTTTTGATGTTCTAAGAGTTTGTGTCTTGTGGGTTTCTGACTTTGGAGGTTGGTTGACCAGTAATTGTCAGTTTGATTATGGATTCCTCTTGGTTATATTACAGAGGATATTGCAGGAGCCTGTGTTAATTGACAATAGTATAGTTCATGACTACATTTGGGATCCAGGTGGATTGATTGGTTTATTGTTTATCCATTGCTTGAGGACAAGAAATATTTGGAAGGGGAGGACTTGTCATGTCCCCTTTTCAAATAATTAAAAATAATAATCTTTTCTAAGGCAGGCAGGCCCAAAAAGGTGAAGTTTCAAAAAAAGGGGATAATCTTTGGAAGCTAATGGACTAATAAATAAAAATTATTATTAAAATATGGTTTATTAACCCCTCTTGGATGTGATTTAGGGTTATACCCTCTTTTAAGGAATTTGGAGGCATTTTGGGCTCATTCTAGAACTTGATTTTTGCTCATTTCTTTGTTATTCTTCAGAGCTTGCCAAACCTGTGGAGAAGGAGACCCAAGAACAAAAGTTTGCAAGTTTCCTGGAAGGCTAAGGATGGGAGTTTGAAGCCATTCCATGTGAATGCTCATGCAGAGTTTTCCTTTGTGCTGAACAGTGCAGATTTGCGATTTTCAGATTTACTAATAATATGTGAAGCTATGAAGTTTTTGGCACTATTTTTGGCATACCCGATTTGGGGTTTATTGAAAAATTGGTGGATCTTTGAAAGATTGGTTATTTGATCTTAAAGATCTGATCAGAGGCTTGAAATATCATATAAAATCAGAAAAGGGACATTTCACTAGGTTAGAACAGTAAGTCAAATGCCAAAAAGTAATTGTAGCTTCACATCTCCTTCTACTATTCTAATTGCTTCATTTTAGCTTCTCCCTCTTTGATTCTATATCCTTGTTCTTTGTCTTTCTCCCTTTGTATTTCTCATCTTTTTCTTTTCTGATCAACCTTTGATTATTTCTATCAATTTCTCCCTCTATCTTCATTTGATCAATTTTCTGCTATCTCTCCCTCTTGATCCTTCTCCTGTTGATCAGTTTCAAACATGTTCTCCCTCTTTGAAAACAATGCCAAAGACATATTAACATCTTAATATGCAAGTGTAGCTTTTGCGGGTTCATTCGATGTCTCCCTCTATCACCTTACTTGTGACTGATTTGGAGTTTTCAGGACATCTACTTCTTTAGGCATGAGTCCCAAAGTAGACATCCTCTGCATCAATGTGTAAAATCTTCAACATTCAATTTTTTTTTTTGATCCATGACATACTTGTTTTTGTTTTAGGTAGCCTTGGCTAGGGGTATCACCCCTAAATTACCTCTAAGATACTCAAAAAAATCTTTAGGTAGTGCTTTTGTGAAAATATTAGCAATTTGTTCTTTTGAGCTAACATATTCCATCCTCACTTGCTTGTCTTCCACCAACTCTCTTACATAGTGATACTTGATTGCAATATGGTTAGTTTTAGCATGCATTACTAGATTCTTTGATATGTTAATAGCACTTGTATTATCACAATAAAGTATGACAAGCTCAATTACTTCTTCCTTCATACCTTGTAGCAGATGTTTGATCCATAAAATATTGGTGCAGTTTATAGAAATTGCCACATATTCAACTTCAGCAGTAGATTGTGAAATGAAACTTTGCATTTTACTAGTCCATGTAATCAACCTTTTTCCTAAGAAAAGTGCTCCTCCACTAGTGCTTTTTCTATCATCAATATTACCTTCCCAATTTGCATCAATGTAGGCTCTTAGTTCAAATTTCTCATTCATTTTGTGGTACAAACCAAAGTCATCAGTTCCTTTCAGGTATCTCAATATTCTCTTTACTGCCATTAAGTGATTTCCTCTTAGATTTGTAGAAAATCTTGCTACTATTACAATAGCTAATGCAATGTATAGTCTACTATGTACAACATATTACAGCTTTCCAATCATTGACCTATACAATGTCTAATTTACTTCAGCAGATTCATCATTCTTGGATAGCTTATGGCCTGCTGCCATTGGTGTGCTAACTAGTTTTGATTCTTCTAACTCAAATGTTTTGAGTACCTCCTTGATGTATTTAGATTGGGTCACAAATATGTCATACTTCAATTTACATACTTGTAATCCAACAAAGAATTTGATTTCTCCAAATATTGACATCTCAAATTCATGCTTCATTTGATCAGCAAAATCTTTGCATAAAACATTTTTTCCACCAAATATTATTTCATCAAAAAAAATTTCTAATATCAAAATTTTTTTACCTTCTTTAGCTTTGATGTACAAGTTGATGTTGTCATTTGTTCTCTCAAATATTATTTTCACAAGATATTTGTGTAGTCTCTCATGCCATGCTCTACGTGCTTGCTTCAAATCATAAAGTGCTTTGTGTAGTTTGTAGACCATGTCCTTGTTCTTCTCATCTATAAATCCCTCTAGTTGTTCTATGGAGATTTCCTCTTCCAGTATACCATTCAAAAAAGTAGACTTTACATCCATTTGGTACACTTTGAAACCTTTGTATGCAACATATGCAAGCAATGTTCTCACTCCTTCCATTCTTGCAATAGGGGCAAATGTTTCGCCATAATCCAATCCTTCTTCTTGTGCATAGCCTTTGTAAACTAGTCTAGATTATTTTCTTGTTATCTCACCTTTCCCATCAAGTTTTTTTTTGAACACCCATTTGGTACCAATCACATTCTTATCAGTTGGTCTAGGAACTAGAGACCATGTTTTGTTCTTCTCAATTTGATCTATCCCCTCTTCCATGGTTTTATACTAGTCATCATATTGTAGTGCATCTTTCACTATTTTAGGTTCAACCTTGCTTAGTAGACATGATTCATTCCTTAGTCTATTTCTTGTCATTGGTCTAACATTCTTGTCACCAATGATTTGATCTATGGGGTGATGTCTTCTCACATACTTGGCTAATCTTGGTGCTGTCCTTCTTTCCATGTTTGATCTTTTAGCTTCAAAGTATTTTTTTTCTTCTTCATTTGGCACTTCATCATTCCTTTCATGCATACTATTTTTAGAAATAGAATGATTATTTTCTACATTTTGCAACTCGGCTTCTAAATGTAGTTAGACATTCACAGGCTGAGACTCGATAGATATTGAAATTTGTTGTTGATTCCCAACTTGATTTGCAACATTGTCTTCAATAGTCATTCCTTCATAGAAGTACACAAAGGATCTATAATCCTCTAATTTCTTGGACTCATCAACTTGAACTTCTACATGCTTATCAAAATTTACATTTACAATCTTGATCTTGTTAGTGTTAATGTTCAAACACTTCTAGTGGAGTATCCAAGGAATACGCCTTCATCAATCTTTGCATCAAATTTTCCATTTCTATTATCTTTAAGAATATAGCATTTACATCCAAATACTTTGAAATGTTTAACATTGGGTGAGTGGCCATACCATAATTAAAAATGTGTTGCATTTGTACCTTTCTTGGATTGACCTCTATTTAGTGTGTAGATTGCAGTACTTACAACTTCTCTCCAGTATTTGAGTGCAACATTTTTCTCCATTATCAAGGTTCTAGCATAGTCAATCACTGACCTATTCCTCCTTTCAGCAATACCATTCTATGGTGGAGTTCTTAGTGGTAATGTTTTCCTTTTGATACCTTTGTTATTGCAAAATATTTCAAATTCTTTTGATGTAAACTCACCTCCTCTATTTGACCTTAGGGATTTTAGGTTCTTTCCTAATCCCTTCTCAACTCTAGCCAAATACCACTTAAATATTTGAAATGCATCAAATTTTTTCTTTAAAAACATAACAGTCATCATCCTGGAATAGTCATCTACAAATAACATTATATATTTGTCTCCTAGGTAGCTTTGTACTTCCATTGGACCACATAAGTCTCTATGGACTAGTTCTAGTACTTCACTGGAAGTGTATGTTTTTCTTTTGAAACTAGACTTCATCATCTTCCCTAGTTGACATTGTTTGCACATTGTGTTTTTAGGTTTCTTCAACTTGGGAAAACGTCTTACCTTCTCCTTCTTATTGATGCTGATTAGATTATCAAAGTTAACATGACACAACCTTTTATGCCACAACCACACATCATCAAATCTAACAAAAAGACATGTTGTATCTTCCATATCTAGGTAAAATAGATTACTCCTAGTTTATTCACCTTTTCCTATCAGATTTCCATCAATGTCATAGATCTTAGCAGTTTTGTTTCCAAATTCAACTTTGTAACCTACATTGGCTAACTGTGATACACTCAACAAATTGTAGTTCAATCCTCCAACATAGTATGCATTATCACATGAAATTTTCTTTGTGAGCTTAATAGAACCTTTTCCTTTGATTTGACATGGGGCATCATTACCAAATCTAAAACTATTTCCATCATATTGAGTAAAGATAATTAACTTACTTTTGTCTCCTATCATGTGATGTGAGCATCCACTATCTATAATCAACTTGTCATTCTTGTTCACATAGGTAACCAATGCTATTACTTCATCTTCATATTTGTCTGATTCATCCTTCATGGCTATATAGACTACTTAATCATCATTCTCATTAGAATCTTCTTCAACAATATAGCATCTCTTTCCTTTCTCATTGTAATCTTTGCTATCATCTTCTCTCTTGTTCATGTACTTGTTTCCTTCTTTATAGTTCTTCTTTTGTTGACATCTTGCAACAATATGACCTAATTCATTACAATTGAAACATACAATAGGGATATTACCTTTGAATTTTCCTTCGCCTCTATCCAATCTCCTAGCCAGTAGTGCTTCCAATTGTTCCACATCTTCCTCATCTACACTGCTATCACTAGATGCATTTTTTCCTTTTCTTCTTTTCTTGCTTGATGTTTTGTCCTTAGTTTCTTTCATTGTCATCTTGGCCTTGAAAGTAGATTCAAGGTTCTCAGCTATATTTATCAAATTTAGACAGCTCAAATATAGTAAGTCTTCCCACTATTCCTTCAAAGGTTAGTGTGTTCCCTTGTACACACCTTAGCTCTTGAATGGTTGAAACTCTAATAGCATAGATATGGAGCAGAGTTCTCAAGTATTTGCTGATGGCTATTTCTTTTTCCAATTGACCACCTAGACCCCTTATTGCACATACCACTTCTTTCATTCTTGCAGCATATTGAGCAACATTTTCACCTTCTTCCATCTTCATGTCATCAAACTTTCATCTTAGGCTTTCTCTCTTTGCTCTTTGGACATTCTGATCTCCTCCATAGATTTATGATAAAGTTTTCCACATCTTGAATATAGTGTCACAGTCTTTGATTTCATCATATTCTACATAGTTAAGTGTAGAGGCGATTTCCAGCATTACTTGACTATACTCCTTTTTGTTCAAATCATCTCTAGTAAGAGGTCCAGCTGGAGTTACACGTTCTATTCCAATTGACATTTGTGCATAGTGGCCTATTGATCCAAGGTACAATTTCATTAGACTTTTCCATGCAACAAAATTGTCTTTGTTGAGCTTGGGACATCTTGATCTTCCTACTTCTAGTACCTTGAAACTAAATCAGCAGATGGCTATGATACCAATTGTTAAATTTTTTTTAGAAAAATTGAGAGGGGGGTTGAATTAGTTATTCAAGGTCCAAATTTCCTATTCAAACTTTTCACTAAGTATAGTGAACCCATTCAACCATTTATTCATCCAAGCTTTAACTTATCTAATCAACAAGTTATTGTAAATCAATATGTAAGTACAACACATAAGAAATCAACACATAACATAGTGATTTACATGCAGACCCAATTTGGGAAAAACCACCAGTAAAGTGCTACTTAATTCTCACTCTTCTAAAGTGATTCCCTGTGAAAGGCCTACCCTATTAAAGGCTTACAACACACTTTCAAATGTGACCTTGTGAGAGGATTTATCCACTGTGTTAGAAGTGGGCCTAGTTAGAGGACTTTAGAACATTCACTTGGAATGCCACCCTGTTAAAGGATTTACAAATGGTTGTTAGGCCAACCTAAGTCCATAGAATTTTTAGATCTAATACAATTGCTAGAGAGTATTACAAAAATCTTAATTTGACTACAACATACAACTTATCTTGCAGATCTTAGATCACTTCTTAGCTCATACCATTGCCTAACCTTCAATCTTTGCAACTCTAAAAACTTGCCCTCCTTTCAAACTTTGTCTCCTTGAGTCTCCATACTCAATGTACCTCTGTAATCATCTCTTCATGACCACTTGTAGAAGCAGAGCCTTTGTCCTCTTCCTCTTCCTAGATGTCTCCTCCTTGACACCCTTTCAACTACTTTGTAGACTTGGCTCTTCAACAATGATAGTATCATAAGCTCTTTACTTCTTGGTCTATGAATACTTAAATAGAAGTCTTGGAGTTCCTTTTCTTGCTCGATTCTTCCATTTATTAATTTCAATTTGCATGGATTAGGTAGTATTCATTGCATCTAACCCATATTCTATTTTCTTTAGAAACTTCTTGAATAATCCTTTAGAATTCACCCAAAAATGATTTACATAGGATTTTGTGCCACTACCTCATCATCCTTATCTTCCAAATCATTCACAAAATTCAATGTGATCACTATGTTAGCTCAAATTTGGTGAATCTTCATCATTTGAAATAATGCAACAGCTCGACACTATTGAAATACTGGTGCTAGATACATACTGTGTTTTTCTTGATGCTCAGTACCTGAAGAACACTCGGCACCATCTAAGAATTTTTTGATGCTTGGCACTTGAAGATCACTTGGAATGCACTAGAATTTCTTGTTACTTGGCTCCTACTAAGAATTTTTTCAGCTTCAACTAACTTGATCGGTACCCACTCAAGATCTTAGCTTAAGCTTTGCAATCAACCTTGTTACAACTTCTTCCTCTAATGTTTCTAGGTGTGACCATTCTTTGTATCCTTGAGTATGTTATCAATACATCATTTTAACTAATGTCTTAACTGATCCTTGCACTTCATTACAACATCATAACTCAACCTTTCCTTTAGGTTCTCTCATTACATATTGTTGATCAAATCCTCTTCATCAATCAACTAAGTGATAGTACTTGGATCTTAATAAAATATCATTCCTAAAAATAGTAGGTTTGACATCAATGACAAAACAATGATTGAAAACATTCTTTTCCTTCTTTCCAACAATCTCCCTCTTTGATCTTCAACAATGAGCTTTTCAATTAGATTTCCAACACTAATTATTATTTGGATAAATCAAATACCTCATATTCTTCCAAATAATTCCTTCATAGGTTATCTACAACATAAATAGTTTCCAAAAATAATTACCAAGTCAGCTCAGTGTTGTTACTCAAGTCCAATGACTTACACGAGCACTATTGAAGATACTCAGTTCGCACTATTTTGCCAACTTCATTAGTATATTGGAAAAATGAAACTCTTCTTTCTTGGTTCTCATGAGAGCTTGGTAGATATTCTCAACTTGATTGACACTATAGTTTGGTGGGAAATTTCAACTCGGTTGACATTGCAACTTTAGCTTGGTTCCTTTATGAGATTGGTTAACACTACAAACTAGTAATTTTGTTATTCTTATCTTTCCATTATGACCAATTTTTTTGACACTAATTTACAATATATATAGTCATGAGATTAAAATCTAAAGTACAAAGAAATCAAAAATATATGATGCATACAAAAATGTAAAATAGTGTATATTTTAAAGATCTCTAAGAACTTTTTTGGAGGGTTAAAACAAGCTGACATGACCTTATAACTTATAGTTAACTAGTTAATTAAAAGGGCCCATAAGATATCATTACTAATTTTATTGTCAAAAAATAACTAATTTAATTAAGATAATTAATAATTTTAGGAACATTATGATCCTCCCCACCTAGAGATATCTTTTCCTCAAAAAATCACAAATTCAATTGAAGGAATCTTGCTAGGGTTGGATCATGTATCCCCTCTACAAGCATCTCCTTTCATTTTGAGTTAGGGACCAAATAGTTTTTGTTATTACATAGTGGATCACATCATCAACCAAATTTCACCTATCTATTGGAAATATATGAGGAGTAACTAAGAGGGAAGGGGTGAATTATTTACTACAAAAATAAATCCTAGATCCCTTAGATGTTAGTACAAAGATAACTCTGAGAAAACTTAACTTTGTTGATGCTCAATAAACATACTGAAAATGTTGTAACATGGTAAATACTAAAATTTCTTGGCAAACACTTAATATGAAAATATTAAGATGTTATCTGTGATTACTTTATTACTTTATCTAAGGTGGAAACACATAAAAGAAATAACACGAGCATGTTTGACACCAAGATTTAATTGGAAACTCAATATGGGAGAAAATACTAGTTGCAACTAGTTACTATTTTTCACTCTTCTAAAGTGAGTCCTATTAGGAGCCAACCCTAGTAAAGGTTTAAAAACACAATATTAGGTGCAACCTTGTTAGAGGATTTAATAACCCTATTAGGAGTGACCTTGTTAGAGGTCTTTAGACAATTCAATAGAACTCCCACATTGTTAGAGGATTTACAAATAGTTGTCAAGCCAACTCTATTAAAAGATTTAGATCACTATTACAATAGTTAGAGAGTAACAATGATGATTTGATGTTGAATGCAACTAAATTGCTGATTACATAGCTCAATTTTGGCGTGTATACGTGATCCTTCCTGATTGAATATATCATTTTAGCTACATAAGGATATTTTTTTTATCCTTCTGATTCACTTCCTTTTAGCATCATCAAATCTTCAAATTCACTCAAACACTTCTAATCCTCAACTTGACCTTATACTTATATGTTTCATATTGTTAAGTTGGCTCAAATATAACTTATAATAATTAATATTAATCTTCTTGGTTGGCTAGAACCAAATCAAATCTAGAAGCAAAAGATTAAAAATATTAATCTTCTTAGTTGGCTAGAACCAACAAACAAAACTATTGAACTCAATATGCCAAAACAAGAAAACACTTTGCTAGTTGACCTTGCTTGGTAGAGTCTAAGTCAAAAACTATTTTCTTGTGTCAACCAAGTGAAGTTGGTCAACACTGCATGCTTGGAAATTTCCTTTGGTAATTGTGTGAGCTCAGTTAGCATTGGTTCCATCCAACATTTCCTTCATTAACTAGGTGATCTCAGTTAACAGTCATCTTCCACTGACTTTCCTTTGGCACCCAAGTGAACATGGTAGAAATTTTCTTCTAAACTAAACAAACTCTAAAATTCTTGGTAGCCACAAGAAACTATCTGTACTACCTGAATGAGCTCAACATACACTGATTGGTAATGCTATGACATTTTGTGTAACATCAAAGACAATACACAATTTTTTTCAATAATCTCCCTCTTTGGCATTGATGGCAACAAAACATGTCATAACACAATAAAATTTTGGAGCAAGAAAAAAGTAAGTAACATATCCTTAGTTTCATTTTGATTATCATCATGAAAACTCCCTCTATCAGTGTGAACTCTTTGTGCCTTTATTTTCTCCCTCAGTCAAAAACTTTTGTCTACTAGAACTTCTACCAAGTTCATTCTCCCTCTTTGAAAATTCTTCTCTTTCTCTTTGACATCTCTTAAAAAATTTCTATGACAGAAAAATTCTCTCTTTTTTCAAAAAAATAAATTCTATGAGATATGATAGTATACTTCTCTCTCTTTGACATCTCATGCCAAAGATAATGCATAGTGAATATCAATGTACCTCAAGTACAAATTCATTTTCAATATGCCCTTGTCAATACTACACCAATTGATTGACCTTCAATATGTTCTGGTTGATGCATCACTAAACTTCATTTAGTAAGCTTCAAATAGGGGAATAAACCCTAGCTTACCTCTTAGACATACAAATGCATCCTTAGGTTATGGCTTGGTGAATATGTCTACAATTTGTTTTTCTGTATTCACATATTCCAATATGACTTCTTTATCTTTCACCAATTCTCTTAAGAAATGATATTTTATATCAATGTGCTTTTTTTGGGTATGCATTACTGGATTCTTTGATATATTGATTGCATTGGTGTTATCATAGTATATGACTACTGGTTCATTGATCTCTATTTTCATACCTGCCATTAGCTATTTGAACCAAACAATATTAGAACAATTGACTGATGGTACCACATATTCAACACCTGCTATGGATTGAGAGATATATTTTTTTTCTTGCTTGTCCAAAACACTAGTCTTTTACCAAGAATGCTCCACCACCAGTGCTTTTTTTATTATCAATACTTCCTTCCCAATTAACATCTATAAATACTTTTAAGTCCAACTTACCTCATTTTTTATCATAAACCATATTCTTCAGTACCTTTCATATATCTCATGATTCTTTTAACAGCCATCATGTGATTTTCTTTGGTATGTTCTAAGAATCTTGCCACCATCTTGAGTGCTAATATAATATCAAGCTTTGTATGTATTACATACTATAATTTTCCAATCATTAATATGTATGTGGTCTCATCTACCTCTTTGGAATCATCAGTTTTGGAAAGCTTATGTTTAGTAGACATAGGGGTTCTAACTGGTCTTGAATCTTTCATTCTAAATTTCTTTAGTATCTCCTTAATTATTTAGATTGAGTAATGTAGATACCATCTTTCTTCTACTAAATTTGTAATCCAACAAAGAATTTTATCTCACCAAACATATACATCTCAAATTCTTTACTCATTTCTTCTAAAAATGCCTTGCACAAGTCATCATTTCCTATGAATAAAGTGTCATCAACAAATATTCCTGCCAACACAATCTTCTTATCTAGTCATTCTTTGGTATACAAACTATTGTGATCATTAGTTCTTTGAAAACCAATCTATATTAAGTAGTTATGAAGTCTTCCATACCAAGCTCTAGAAGCTTGCTTGAGTCCATATAATGCCTTATATAATTTGCAAACCATGTCCTTTTTAGTAGGATCTACAAAACTTTTAAGCTATTGAATGTAGAATTCCTCATCAAGAATTCCACTCAAGAATGGAGATTTTATGTCCATTTGAAAAACTTTAAATCCTCCATGAGCTACATATGCTAGTACAGTCCCAACACCTTCTAATCTTACAACAAGAGAAAAAGTTTCACCAAAATAAATACCTTATTCTTGAGAATAGCCTTTACATACCAACCTTCATTTAGCTTGTTTCTAAATACCCACTTTGTGCCAATTACATTTTTATCCTTTGGTCTACGAACAAGAGTCCAATTTTTATTCTTCTCTATCTATTCTATATCTTCATTCATTACTTTAATCCAACTTTCATTATCCAATGCATCTTTAACATTTCTAGGTTCAAATTCAGCAAGCAAATATGTACCTTTCAATTTGCTTCTTGTCATTGCTCCATCTAATTTGTCTTCAATGATTTGATCAGGTGCATGATGCCTTCTAACATATCTTGGTAACACAAGTTCCTTGGATTTGGAATGAGTTTCACTAATTTTATCATGAACTTCAATATCAAGCTCAAGTCCCATTGTCTATGACTCGAGTCTATTACACTCAGTTTGAACTAGCTTAGTAGCCTCTAACTATGACCTAGGTCCTTTAGATTGTGACTTGATAACTATTGGAGATTTTGGGGACTTAGGAGGTGAAGCCTCCTTTCTTTTAGATAGGTTTGGTAGGGTATTAGATTCATTGTAAACAAGTCTTTTGTAATCCTCAGGCTCTTTGCTGCCTTCTTCTTCACTCTTTTCTACAAAATCATTAATTCTCACATGGCCACTTTCTAAGACTTTATGAGTAGACAAATTCAAACACTTGTATGCTTTACTTTTGCAAGAATATCCTAGGAATATACCTTCATCACCTTTGACATCAAATTTTCCTTTTCTAGATTCTTTCAAGATATAACATTTGCTGCTTGTTGTGGTTTCACCTAGAAATGGGGATTCCCTACTTTATTTTTTGGCTTTTTGGATCCCTATTCTAGGGTTTCAGTCTTTTTTTTAGTCTCTTTGTTTAGATTTGAGTCCCAGTTCATAGATCCAAATTCTAGAAACACAATTCTAAGGGGGATAAGTCTTTTTAAAAAGGAAGAGGTGCACCAATGCACCTCCCTTGGTGTGCTAGTGTGCTAGAATTCAAGAGAATTACATGGAGAAGGCATCGCCCTTGGTGATGCGTAGTAGCATAGCTACCCAACACCAATGGGTACACTGGGTCCTTGGGTCTATAAAACCTAGGACCTCCCATCCCCTTTCACTTTATTTTCTCCTTTTAACTTCTCTTCATGTAGCACCACACTTCCTAAGGTGTGCCTCCCTACCTCTCCTACACCTGCACTCAAACATAAAATAATGCTAAAACACCTATAAAGGTGCGCCGCTGTGCACCTACTTAGGTGCACAACTGTACACCTTTTTTTACTTTGTAAAACATGAAAAATATCATAAAAGAAAAATAAATAAATAAAAACTAACAAATAGGGTGAACAACAATGCACCTAATTATGTGCATTGTTGTGCACCCTTAAATAAAAATTATTCTTTTGTGCTAAGTGTCTAATGGGTGTATGTCAAGGCACCCCATATCTTTTAAAAATTTGCTAAGGAAATGGCACACCAGGTACACTTATCAAGTTCACTAGGTGTGGTCTCTTTTTTTGTTCCAAAAAAAGGGGGTAAAATTAGGGTTCAAGGTGTTTTTGAACAATTAGGGTTTTTGTTGTTTTTTGTGTCTATATTAGGGCTTGATTTAATCATTTTTTCTTTGAATCCAAACTAATGGACATTGTTTTTGTTCAAATTCAATGACCTCTTCATCATCCTCCCTTGCTATGAAGATGGTCCCAAAGTAAAATTTTTCAAGTTTCAGGGTGTTCCAATGAAGTCACATTTCTAGGATGATTATTCAGAGATTTGGGACACTAAAATAGGTCACACAAATTTGGGTGCATTCCTAATATTGTGCAACAAACCAATAGAAAGGTCTCCAATGACATCTTTTTTGATCTAATCAAGACTTGTTAGTGTCGCATCACACCTAGTATTAGTGCAGTTGTTAGAGCTTATTGTGACACTTGTAGAAAGCTATGTTCCTGAAGAAAGGGTAGTAAAGAGCATAATTGGAGAGATCATCTTGGATCATTGATCTAAGAATATAGAAAAGGTGTTCCATCTCCTGAGGGTAGATCAATTCATTATATTAACCTATCACCAAGCAGAGAGATGGTACAAGGAACATGTAGATGAAGCTTCAAAAATTGTCTAGTCTTTATACGTCATTGAGAAGACTCATCTAGGATGGAAAGCAGGCAAAGTGGATATGACAAGAGGCTATACGAAGGAAGATATTGCATATTCAAATATACTCCTAAGTAGAGTCCTAGGATTTCTAGAGTCAGGACATTTGAACATTTGGATGGTGCATTCTATTGAGACAATCAAAATAGCAGAGATGCCAATTAATTGGTCTTCTATTTTTAGTGAAAACCTGGGTGAGCAACTGGTGACAATTAAGAAGAACTGAAAGTTCTATATGACATCATATTTGGTATACTTGTTAGCTTCAAGGAAGACAAATTATCTAGGGTTTTATAAACGAGGCAGTATGCAAGATACAAACACATGGCCAAATATAGTATATCCTCAGTCGGTTAATAAAAGGCTTCAACAACATAGCAAGGAATAAAGTATCATAAATGATGCATTTATATTCAGGGTATGTGTAGGATCATGGTGTGCCAAAAAGTGGCGATCTGAAAAAAAATAGAGTTTGAAAATGTCTAAAACCGTTTCAAAATCCACTCTAACTTTTTTTCACCTATCTAGGTACCAAACTTGGAAAGTAAGGCTTAACCCTTATCAAATATCCGATTTGATATCAGATATCTGATATAATATTGGATACCCGATATTGAATACTTAAAAATATATAGTATAAAAAATATATAAAGTAATATGAAATAATAAATTAGTTCTTACATTATATAACTATAAAATAATAAATATATATTATATTATTTACGAAGATTGATATTTTTATATTTCAAAAATCATTCACAAATATTAATATGAGTATAATATAATATAATAATATAATTAATTTATAATCACTGTTATTGGTAATTATTATATTATAGTTAAGATATTAATTATTAATTATAGTATAATGGTACATATGTTATTATAGGAAATAATAGTTTAAATTAAATTATAAATTACTAATATATAAATTATAAATTATAGGAAATAATAAATAATAAATAATAAATTATTATAGGAAATAATGGTTTTAATAATAATTTTTTGACTCTCGGGTTGTTTCAAAAAAGACAATCTGTAGGTTGTTATCACAGTGAGATTTTTGTGTGCAAGGTTTTGGGTATTGGGTTTAAAATCATGTATCATTGATATAAGGTAAGTTTTTATTTTTATTTATTTTAAATTATCAATTTTAATATAAATTTAATAAATTTTATCATGAATTTGTTAGTTTTAGTTGAATTTAGAGTTTTTTGATAGAAATTGTTAAACTTAATTTTAAAAAAAAAATATAAATAATGTTTTGCAAATTAATAGGAATGATTGATCAAATTGATGACACTAAGGCAAGAAATAATATTCCTCATAACCCCCCACCAAATGATCTAGTGCCCCCGCAAAATTGTCCACCAAATGATCCTTTACCCCCTCAAAAACCTCCTCAAATTAAGGATTTGATAATTGAAAATCTCACCCAATTGAGGACTTTGCAAAGAACATATAATAATGTACCCACATTGGCTCCTATGTTATCCATGTTAAACACCATAGTGGATAACATTGAAACCCTTACCAACCAACAAAATGCCACTCTTCATTGGTGTGATGAAATGCGTGTGATGTTTGATGATCACTTGGACTATGATGAGATTGTGGCCCTCAATATAACTAAAGAGGATTTGGCTAACCTTTTTGCGAACCCAAAAACTGGTATACCAGTCGACAAAAAAAAACCCAAACTATCGATTAAATGGTGCACAAATGACACCATATGTGCAAACTTTTGGGATCATTGGTGGATGGTTTTTGATATCCCTCCACATAGTAATTTAGAGGTGCCATTTTATTTCCCTAGAAAATTATATGTAGAATTTGTGTTAAAACTCAAAGTGAACTATTGGCGCATGAAGCTCAACATGGGTGTAGGACTAGGAACTCCTCATGATAGACCCTCTTCCTAGTAGAAGAAAGCTAGCACTTTTGTTACCCCTACTGATATCTCCCCCCTCCTTGAGTGTAGCATCTTGATATTATGGCAGAGGCTAGCTCTTAGACCATTAGAGCCATTCATAGGCTAAGTAGCCTATTGATATCTCAGGCCAGGTCAGTCTTACCTCCTTGTGTTGATGATGTTGGCACTAGTTCATCATCAACTAACTCATCACCCATTTTTCTGCCTCAGACTTGCATTACGTGCAAGAATGTTTTCCTAGGTCGCATATGTGATCTTCTTGAGTATCATTTTGTATTAGACGAGGATACACCAGACATGCGCGCAGAGGCTACAAACCTTAATGCGAGAGAGGAGGGGAATGCAAAGGCTCCTTCTGTGTTAGTATGTGTATATATTTTATTATTATGACATATGTGATTTAAAGTTAATTTTTATAATAGATTAATTTTAATTTTTAATCCATACTAACTTATACATGTATGTGATCTTCATTTATGTTTAGTTGATGACCGAGGAGGAGCTCAGATAGGTTGATGATGCCATGTTCTCAGCCATTTCATTTGGGCTTGAGACATTTATGGTACATTATGTTGTGTTCTCATTATTTTTCCTATTTGATATTTTAGCATATAGGTTGCTAATATTTCTTTTATCTTGTAGGTATGACTTGTCCCTAGGGCACAAAGTGCGGGGGATGAGCCAACACCCATTGACAAAGGAAAGGTGATTAGGTGCTTTCTATTTGATTAATTATTGATGCATTCTTATAAAATGTTTGTGGTAATGAAATTTAATTACATTCTTTATTTTATATAGGGCATGGCTACTGGCGATGAGCCCATACAGATTTTGTGTCATAGACGCTTAGGCATTTCCATTCGCATCAAGAGCCCCATTGTATGTATAGGTATCATTTATTTTTTATTTTCTTTATCTTCATAAATAAATTCAAAACTAATTTTTGTGATATTAACAACTACTATTTTCTATCTCATTGGAGACTCCTAGTGCACACAAGGTTCGATGGAAGAGTTTTGTAGATTTGATGATGTAGCCATTATATCCTGAGGAGGAGCCTATACTAGTAAGTTTTAGTTTGAATTTATGATTAAATATGTTATAAATTTAGCATGCTATGACTTATAATATTATTGTTTAAGTTGTAGATTCATTTGACAAACATATATAGCCCACAATCAATGAGGTACAAGCATTGTTGAGGGCATATGAGAGGACTCCTAACTAACATAGGAGGTCAACAATAGAGGTATTTATCATGAAAGTTCAATAGTATAAATCTTCATAAAAAAAGATCACTATGCATTTCAGTAATTCAATATTAGATACAAAGAATCATATAAATTTAGTAGTCTAACTTTTGGTTTTCTTTTTTATTTAATGTAGGAGGCATCTGATCCACCTAATATAGTGAAGAGGCTGCATTTTGATCATCCACTAACACCCTAGGATAGTATAGTTGTCTTAGGATGTGTTATGAGACATTTTGAGATGGCATATGCCACATTGTTTATAGAATCATTGATATTATACACATTCCAATGGCATGATCAACCACATTTTGTATATGGATCTATGTATTTTGATATATATTTGTGTACTTTGTCTATGGATACATGATCTTTGATATATATATTTGTGTAATTTTTCTATGGATACATGTATTTTGATATATTTTTTTTTTCATTTATATGTAAAATGATATACATATTAATTTAGTATCTAGTATTGTTCAATTTATCGTGGCTCATGTGTATTGTTCATGTTTTTGGAATATCATTAATTTTGATTATGTTTGTTATATTCAATTCAAATGAAATAATTTGTGAATAACATTTTAACAACCTTTATTATAAAATTTGGATGCAATGTTTGATTTGAAGTGCTATCATGACATAAACACACTTGTTAACCTCCTACACAAGGTTCATGTAACCCCAAATTTGATTTTAAACTCCACCTTTAACCTTGAAACTAACTCAAGGCTTCAAATCTAATCTCAAAAAACTTAAGGACTCCACTCCTCAACTATGGATTCTATTCCCAACCACAAACTCATTCCTAGACTCATAATCTTTGATAACTAGCACTTCACTTTGTTACTATCCTCACACTACAAGTTTTCAATTTCAACATAACCTCAAAATATTCCAACATAAGAGACTTTATTGGATCAAACCTTTTTAACTTGGTTCCCCAATATCATATCCATATGAATAACATCTATACATATCTCACATTGATTAGATTACCCATACTGATCCACTTAACAAAACTAGCTTCATTAATGCATGTTATCATTTCACACCTTATATAGGTGTTTCCAACCTTGTATGGTCATGGTCAAACCCCTAACTAACTATTTGCATCATTTTCAATTTGCAAAGAAAATTTATGACTCATTTTTCTATAGCATTTGACAGTTCATTGATAGCCCTCATGAGCTCAAAGTTACGATCCTTGAAAGATCGACCTCAAAATGCACTTACAGCACCTTAGAGTCTCCTCAGTATGGTGTGGCTGTGGATGATGGATGATCTCCATGTCTGAAATAAGGGTGTCACTAGGGTTCACCCACCCATCCAGAGCTAATGGCCCTGATGATTCAATGCCAAGATTAGCGGTTTCAAAGTTATTCTGTTGTGCACCTATGAACTGAGGTACACTATGAGTTTTGGCATCCAGCAAGATCGCTATGTTGAATCCAATCAAGATGCGATCTCTCAAAAATGAATTAGTTTATTTTAGACCTCAAAATCATCATCCTATAACATTCGATAGTTCATTAATAGCCCTCATGAGCTCTGAGTTACGACCCTCAAAATATTGACCTCAAAATGCACTTAGAGCACCTTAGAGACTCCTCGATATGGGGTGGTCGCAAATGATAGAGGGTCTCTATGGCTAGAACAAGGGTGTCACTAGGGATCACCCACCCATCCAAAGCTAATGGAACTGATGATTTGATGCCAAGATCAGTGGTTTCAAAGTTATGTTGTGGTGCAGCTATGAACTAAGGCACACTATGAGTTTTGGCATTGAGCGAGATCATTGTGCCTAATCCAAATAGAATGTGATCTCTCACAAAATGAGATAGGTTATTTTAAGAATTGGAATCATCATCCTATAGCATTTGATGGTTCATCAATAGCCCTCATGAGCTTCGAGTTATGACCCTGAAAAGATCTACCTTGAAACGCACTTAGAGCACCTTGGAGACTCCTCAATATAGGGTGGTCACAGATGATGGAGGGTCTTCACAATTTGAAAAAAAGTGTCACTAGGGTTCACTCGCTCATATGGAGCTAATGGTACTAATGATTCAATGCTAAGATCAGTAGTTTCAAAGTTATGCTGTGGTGTACCTATGAACTGAGGTACACTGCAAGTTTTGGCATTAAGCGAGATCGCTATGTTGAATCTAAAATGAATGTAATCTCTTGAAAATGAGATAGGTTATTTTAGGCCTCAAAATCATTGTCTTGTAGCATTTGATGGTTCATCGATAGCCCTCACAAGCTTTGAGTTATGACCCTTTGAAGATTGACCTCAAAATGTAGTTAGAGCACCTTGGAGACTCCTCAGATGGGGTGGTCGTGGACAAAGGAGGGTCTATCAGAATTATGATATATTTGTCATTAGTTACAATACTTATTCGATTTTGAATGCTTATCGAGCTCATCACTAAGTCTATAGTTGATTTCGAGCATTCCTTTGGAAACCAAGCATATGGGAAGTTCAACAGTATTTAACAAGCAGTAAGTGGTTACCGAGTAGAACAGTGTTCTCCAAATAGTTAGTGATTACTGAGCAGAACAATGTTCCCCAAGCAATTAGTGGTCACTGAGCTTCGCAATGTTTACCAAGCAGTCAGTGCTCACCGAGTCATCAGTAGAACTTAGTGTTTACTGAGTGATCAAGGTAAACAAAGAACTTAGTTTTTATTGAGTAAACAAGGTAAATGAAGGAATCGGTGTTTACCAAGTGAAGAAGGTTATCAATGGATTCAATTTTTACCGAGTGACAAAATATTCACCGAGTCACCAATGGTTACTAAGTTCCAAGCTACTTAGAATGATTAGTATGGATTGTGCCTCTACTCTTACTGAGTGCATGATGATGCAGTGTATTGTAGTGGATGCCAAGTATCAGAAGGTCACTGAGTCAGTTTGAGGAACCTGAGTTTTCTAACATTTGGCTGACTCAGTAATGTTTTGTTCACTTGTGTTTGGTCGACCTTGCCAGTGTAAATATTGGAATGGTATATATCATTTGAAAAGAAGCAGTGTTGTATGCCGTTTTTGGTGTTGTGTTACAATATTTTGAGAAGAGGGAAAGAAAATCACTAGCAGAACAGTGGAATACAACAAGGTCAACATTGATATAGAAAAGCTATATCTATCACATCAGGTGATCAGAGCATAAAGGATCTTATCAGCAATCAGTTATAACTAGATCCACTACTACATCCTAAAAAGTGAATCAGTTTGTTAAATCCTTTAACAAGGTAGACTTAACAGTCTTTTGTAAATCTCCTAATAGAGTGCATACTTCATTGTATGTATGTAAATCCTCTAACAAGGTGGATCTAGCAATCCTACTTGCTCCTAACAAGGCAGATCATCAGAAGTGATCATTGTAAGCCTTAACCAGCCAACTTTATACTGCAGTATTGAAGTTTTGTGGGCATCATCCCCAGCCTAGTTTTACTTTGTAATTGGAAGGTTTATGGATCACCAAATCAGTGTGTTCATGTGTTATAAATGTTTATCTTTTCATGCATACAGTAGATTGGATAGATGAATGGTGAATATGTTATTATATAGAATTGATTTAAAGTTTTAGAGTTACTGATTCACCCCTCCCCTCTCAGTAACCTTGTTAGTCTTGATTATTTCAAACAGGGTCTCCATAGCTAGAACAAGGGTGTCACTAGGGTTCACCTGCCCATCCAAAGCTAATGGTGTTTATGATTTGATGCCAAGATCAACGGTTTCAAAGTTGCGCTATTGTACACCTATGAACTGAGGCACACTACAAGTTTTGGCATCAAGCGAGATTGATGCATCAAATCCAAAAAAAAGGTGATCTCTTGAAAATGAGATATATTATTTTAGGCCTTAGCATCACCATCCTATAGAATTTGATAGTTCATCAATAGCCCTCATGAGCTTCGAGTTACGGCTCTTGAAAGATCAACCTCAAAACGCACTTAGAGCACCTTGGAGACTCCTCGAGATGGGGCAGCCATGGATGATGGAGGGCCTTTGTAGTTAGAACAAGGGTGTCACTAGGCTCCACTAGCCTATTTAGAGCTAATGGTACTAATGATTCAATGCCAAGATCAGTGATTTCAAAGTTACGTTGTGGTGCACTTATGAACTAAGGCACACTACAAGTTTTGGCATCGAGTGAGATCCCTATGTCAAATCCAAATGGAATGTGATCTCTTAAAAATGAGATAGGTTATTTTAGGCATCAACATCACTGTCCTATAGAAATTGATAGTTTTTTGATAGCCCTCATGAGCTTTGAGTTACGACCCTCGGAAGATCAACCTTGAAACATAATTAGAGCACCTTATAGACTCCTCAGTACCAGGTGGTCACAAACAATGGAGGGTCTCCATGGTTGAAAAAAGGGTTTCACTAGGGTTCACCTACCCATCAGAAGATAATGGCATTGATGATTTTATGCCAATATTAGTGGTTTCAAAGTTACGCTATGGTGCACCTACGAACTAAGGCACATTGCAAGTTTTGGCATTGAGCGAGATCACTATGCTGAATCCAAACGGAATGTGATCTGTCAAGAATGAGATAGGTTATTTTAGGCCTCAAAATCACTATCCTTTAGAATTTGACATTTCATCAATAGCCCTCACGAGCTTTGAGTTACAACCCTCAGAAGATCAACCTCAAAATGCACTTAGAGCACCTTGGAGACTCTTTGGTTCAGGGTGGCTGCAGATGATGGATGGTCTCCATGGCCAGAATGAGGGTGTCACTAGGGTTCACCCTCCCACTTGGATTTAATGTCACTAACAATTCGATTCCAAGATAAGTGGTTTCAGAGTTACATTTTGGTGATCCTTTAATGTCATCGAATGTTATTTTTATGCACTTTATGGATGTGTATTTGGAAATTGAATAAATTTTACAAAATGATTGATAGGGACTTCAAACCAAAACCAAAATCTTATAAATAAATAGTTCCCACTTATCAATGCAAAAAGTTCACCCTTCAACCATTTGGTTCCATACTACACATGGAAAATCAAAAAAATGCACTGGAAACAACAAGTTCTTTATTGATTTGAGAGAAAGTACAATGTGTTTCTTCAATATATCTCCTTCAAATGCTCAGAGCCTATATAGGCTATTTACAACTAATTCAACCAATCTATGGATAGTTCTAGATGTTAGGAGTTATGTTTTGAAAAGTTGTCAAGACAATTGCAAAAGTTGTTAAGCAACTTTTTGCAATTTTTGCACTAAGACAAGCTTTATTGAAAATTTATTTGCAAATGGACTCAACTCCTAGGGACTACTAATTTAATAAAAACATAGACTTGCCTAAAAAACATGGAATTTACCAAAAATCCACTTTATTGGACCAATTGATGCCCAAGGCTTATAGTTGCACCATGGGGCCTTGTGTCCATTACAAATGTGGATGGTCACAGGGAGATCATTAGATCTATCCCTAGACCTTATTACATCAAGAAAAGAAAAAATATTAGGTGCTCCACACCAATGTTCCATGTATTGATGTGATCAAAAAGTTCATGGAATGGTTAGTGATTGTGCATACCTCATGTATGTGTTACTTGATTTTTTTATGATGAGATGTGGTTGGAATGTGATCGATTAACAAGCTTTCTTAGCATGATAATTGTTGGATAACCAATCAATTTTCCTTATAATTCAAATGGGTGGGCCTAAGGGTTCAACATGTTTGGGTGATATTGAATCCACACGAAAATCACTAGCTCTTCTAGAGATACTAAAGGGTGTGTGCAAAGGGACTAGCATCCTTTAATATTGTAGAATTTCATTTTTGTGAATTTTTATGGATATGCATTTGGAAACATGTCATGCATTTATTATCTAACTCTATGATTTCACCTTTGACTAATTCATCGTTAACTTGACTCACATTTAACATACCTTATCTTTTCCTTCGATGTTCTGTTTTGTTCCTTTCCCTATATGCCGCAATGTCTTCACTGGATACCTTCCTTTTGCATTTAGCCTTTCAGAAAATGTTGCTCCCCATTCAGATGACAATACTGGATACCTAGATATATATTATCAAACTTTTTTCAATTGTTTGGGCCTGAAAACATGGCCTTTCCTAAAACTCGTGAAAAAGGCCCACAAAAAGTGATGTCGAGTCTCCAGTTATAGGGAAAAATGAAAAAAATTAAAGGGAAAAATGAATTACTATTCATTATTAGTGAGTAATGAGTTATGAATTATCAAAATATATGAGTTATGAGTTATGTATTACCTTATAATATATTATTATATTATATTATTATTATTTTTACTACATTATTATTAAACATAATTACGTAATATATTATATATTACTATTATTATTATATATTATTATTATTATTATGACCTATGTTATTAATAAATCATAATATATTATGTTATTATTATTATAATCTATAAATACAATATATATATATATATATATGATTATTATATTATATTATTATTTTTAATATATTATCATATTTTTACTATATTATTTTTATTTGTTACTATAACAACATATAATATTGTTGTTATTATTATTAGAATCATTTATATGGGTAGAAAGGGGCCATGGGATGACTTGTGACCCTTTTTGACACATTTTATTACAACATATGTACTAGAATCATTTAAATGGGTCAAAAAGGGCAATAGGATGACCTATGACCCCATTGAACACATTCTATGATGACATATGTCTCTAGCGGTCCTAGGACCTCTAGGGACATATTGGAATCATTTATATAGGTCGAAAGGGGCCATAGGATGACCTATGACCTCTTTTGACACATTCCATGATGACATATGTCTCTAGGGGTCCTAAGACCCCTAGGGATATATTACAATCATTGATATGGATCGAAAGGGGCCATAGGATGACCTATGACCCCTTTTGACACATTCCATGAAGACTTATGTCTCTAGGGGTCCTAGGACCCCTAGGGAAAAATTACAATCATTTATATGAGTCAAAAGGGGCCATAAGATGACATATGACCCCTTTTGACACATTTTATTACAACATATGTCTTTAGGGGTCCTAGGAACAGTAAGGACATATTACAATCATTTATATGGGTTGAAAGGAGCCCTAGGATGACCTATGACTCCTTTTGACACATTCCATGATGACATATGTCTCTAGGGATTCTTTGACCTCTAGGGACATATTATAATCGTTTATATGGGTAAAAATAGGCCATAGGATGACCTATCACCCCTTTCGACAAATTTTATTACAACATGTCTCTAGGGGCCCTAGGACAACTAGGGACATATTACAATCATTTATATGGGTCAAAAGTGGCTATAGGATGACTTATGATCCTTTTTGACACATTCCATGATGACATATGTCTCTAGAGACATATTACAATTGTCTATATGGGTCAAAAGGGGCCATAGGATGACCTATGACCCCTTTCAACACATTTCATGTTGACATATGTCTCTAGGGGTCCTAAAACCCCAAAGGACATATTACAATCATTTATATGGATCGAAAGGGGCCATAGGATGATCTATGACCAATTTTGACACATTCCATGATGATATATGTCTCTAGGGTTCCTAGGACCCCTTGGGACATATTACAATCATTTATATGAGTCATTAGGGGCCATAGGATGACCTATGAACGATGAACCATTTCAACACATTCCATGATGATATATGTCTCTAGGGTTCCTAGGACCCCTAGGGACATATTACAATCATTTATATGAGTCATTAGGGGCCATAGGATGATCTATGATCCCTTTCGAAAATTTTTATTACAACATATGAATTGTTTATATGGGTTGAAAGGGGCCATAGGATGACTTATGACCCTTTTCGACACGTTCCATGATGACACATGTCTCTAGGGGTCCTAGGACCCCTAGGGACATATTACAATCATTTATATGGGTCTAAAGTGGCCATATGGCCCCTTTTGACACATTTTATTACAACATATGTCTCTAGGGGTCCTAGGACCCCTTGGGACATATCATAATTATTTATATGGATCACAAGCGGTTATAGGATGACCTATGACCCCTTTCAACACATTTTATTACAAAATATGTCGCTAGGAACCCTAGGACCCCTAGGGACATATTACAATTGTTAATATGGGTCGCAAGGGGCCATAGGATGAACTATGACCCCTTTCAACATATGCCATGATGAAATATGTCTCTATGGGTGCTAGGACCCCTAGGGACATATTACAATCATTTACATGGGTAGAAAGGGGTCATAGGTCCCTTTTGACACATTTTATTACAACATATATCTCTAAGGGCCCTAAGACCCCTAAGGACATATTAGAATTGTTTATATGGGTCAAAAGGGACCATAGGAAGATCTATGATGCCTTTTGACACATTTCATGATGACATATGTCTCTAGGACCCCTGGAGACATATTAGAATCATTTATATGGGTCGAAAGAGACAATAGAATGACCTATGACCCCTTTCGACACATTCTATGATGACATATGTCTCTACAAGTTCTAAGACCCCTACCAACATATTACAATCGTTTATATGAGTCGAAAGTGGCCATAGGATGACCTATGACCCATTTTGACACATTCCATGATGACATATGTTTCTAGGGGTCCCAGGACCCCTAAGGACATATTACTGTCATTTATGGGTCAAAAGGGGCCATAGGATGACTTGACCCCTTTCAATACATTTTATTACAACATATGTCTCTAGGGATCTTAGGACCTGTAGGGACATATTACAATCATTTATATGGGTTGAAATGGGCCATAAGATGATCTATGACCCATTTTGACACATTCCATGATGACATATGTCTCTAAGGGTCCTAGGACCCCTAGGGACATATTAAAATACTTTATATGGGTCGAAAGGGGCCATAGGGTGACCTATGACATCTTTCAACACATTTTATTAAAATACATGTCTCTAGGGGTGCTAGGACCAATAGGGACATATTATAATTTTTTATATGGATCAAAAGGGGTCATAGGATGACCTATGACCCCTTTCGGCAAGTTTTATTACAACATATGTCTCTAGGGGCCTTAGGACCACTAGGGACATATTACAATTGTTGATGACACTAGGATGACCTATGCTAACTTTTGACACATTACATGATGATATATGTCAGTAGGGGTCCTAGGACCCCTAGCAACATATTATAATCATTTATATGGGTAGAAAGGGGCCGTAGGATGACCTATGACACTTTTTGACACATTCCTTAATGACATGTGTTTCTAGGGGTCCTATGAACACTAGGGACGTATTAAAATCATTTACATGGATCAAAAGTGCCATAGGATGACCTATGACCCCTTTCGACACATAGCATGATGACATATGTCTCTAGGGGTCCGAGGACCCCTAGGGACATATTATAATTATTTATATGGTCCAAAAGGGGCCATAGGATGACCTATGACCCATTTCAACATATTACATGATGACATATGTCTCTAGGGGTCCTAAGACCCTTAGGGACATATTACAATTATTTATATGGATCGAAAAGGGCCATAGGATGACCTTTGACCCTTTTTTACATATTAGAATCATTTATATGGGTCAAAAGGGGCCATAAGATGACCTATAACTCCTTTTGACACATTCCATGATGACATATGTCTCTAGGGGTCGTAGGACACCTAAGGACATATTGCAATTGTTTATATGGGTCGAAAGGGGCCACATGCTAACCTATGACCCCTTTCAACACATTCCATTATGACATATGTCTCTAAGGGTGCTAGGACCCCTAGCGACATATTACAATCATTTATATGGGTCAAAAGGGGCCATAAGATGACCTATGACCCCTTCTATCACATTCCATTATGACATATGTCGCTAGGAGTTATAGGACCCCTAGGGACATATTAGAATCATTTATATGGGTCAAAAGGGTCCATAGGATGACCTATGACCCCTTTCGACACGTTTCATGAGGACATATGTCTCTAAGGGTCCTAGGACCCCTATTCACTTATTACAATCATTTATATGGGTCGAAAGGGGCCATATGATGACCTATGACACCTTTCGACACATTTTTTTACAACATATGTCTGTAGGAGTCGTAGGACCCCTAAGGACATATTATAATTTTTTATATAGGTCAAAATAGGTCATAGAATGACCTATGATGAATTTCGACACATTTTATTACAATATATTACTCTAGAGGCCCTATGACCCCTATGGACATATTACAATCATTTATATGGGTCAAAATGGGCTATATGATGACCTATGACCCATTTTGACACATTCCATGATGGCATATGTTTCTAGGGGTCCTAAGACCCTTAAAGACATATTTCAATCATTTATACAGGGTGAAAGGGGCCTTAGGATGAGTTACGACCCCTTTCGACACATGCCATGACGACATATGTTTCTAGGGGTTCTAGGACCTATAGGGACATATTAAAATCATTTATATGTTTCAAAAGTGGCCATTGGATGACTTATGATCGCTTTCAACACATTTCATGATGAGATGTGTCACTAGGGGTCGTAGGACGCCTAGGGATATATTACAATTGTTTATATTGGTCGAAGGGGCCATAGGATGACCTATGCCCTCTTTTGGCACATTTTATTACAACTTATGTTGCTAGGGGTCCTAGGACCCCTAGGGACATATTATAATCATTTATATCTTTTCAAAGTGGCCATAGGATGACCTATGACCCCTTTCAACACATTCCATGATGATACACATATTACAATAATTTATATGGGTCAAAAAGGGCAATAGGATAACTTATGACCAATTTTGACACATTTTATTACAACATATGTCTCTAAGGGTGCTAGGACCTCTAGGGAGATATTATAACTTTTTATATGGGTTGAAAGGGTTCAGAGGATGATCTATGACCCCTTTGACATATTTTATTACAACATATGTCACTAGGGGCCCTAGGACCCATTGGGACATATTATAATCATTTATATGGGTTGAAAGGGGCCATAGGATGACCTATGACCCCTTTCACCACATTTTACAATGACATATGTTTCTAGGGTTCTTAGGACCCTTAGGGACATATTCCAATCATTTATATGGGTCGAAGGGGGCCATAAGATGACCTATGACCCATTTCAGCACATTTCATGATGACATATGTCTGTAGGGGTCCTAAATCCCCAAGAGACATATTACAATTTTTTATATAGGTCAAAAGAGGCCATATGATGACATGACCCCTTTTGATAGATTCTATGACAGGATATGTCTATAGGGTTCTTAGGACCCCTAGGGAGATATTAAAATCATTTATATGGGTTGAAAGGGGACATAGGATAACCTATGACCCCTCTCAACACATTTTATTGCAACATATTTCTCTAGGGGTCTTGTAACCCCTATGGACATATTATAATAGTGTATATAGGTTGATAGGGGTCATAGGATGACCTATGACCACTTTTAACACATTGTGTAACAACATATGTCTCTAGGGGCCCTAGAATCTCTTGGGACATATTGCAATTGTTTGTATGGGTCGAAAGGGGCCATAAGATGACATATGACCCATTTCAACACACTCCATGACAACATATGTTTCTAGGGGTCTTAGAACCCCTAGGCACATATTACAATCATTTATATGGGTCAAAAGGGACCATATGATGACTTATGACCACTTTTGACACATTCTATGATGACATATGTCGCTAGGGGTCCGAGGACCTTGAGTAAGATATTATAATCATTTATATGGGTCGAAAGGGGCCATAGAATTACCTATGACACCTTTCAACACATTTTAGTACAACATATGTCTCTAGAGGTCATATGATGCCTATGAACATATTATAATTATTTATATGGATTGAAAGGGGCCATAGGATGACCTACGACCGATTTCAACACATTCTGTGATGATATATGTCTCTAGGGGTCATAAGATCCATAGGGACATACTACAATCATTTATATGCATTGAAAGGGACCATAGGATGACCTATGGCCCTTTTTGACACATTTTATTAAATACTGTCTCTAGGGGTCCTAAGACCCCTAGGGACATATTATAATTGTTTATATGGGTTGAAAGGGGTCATAGGATGACCTATGACCCCTTTCGACACATTTTATTATAACATATGTTTCTAGGGGCTCTAGGACCTCTAAGGACATATTGCAATTATTTATATGGGTTAAAAGGGGCCATAAGATGACCTATGACCCTTTTGACACATTCCATGATGACATATGCCTCTAGGGATCATAAGAGCCCTAGAGAGATATTACAATTGTTTATATGGGTTGAAAGGGGCCATAGATGACCTATCGCCTCTTTTGAGACAATAGATGATGACATATGTCTTTAGGGGTCCTAGTATGCCTAGGGACATATTACAATCATTTATATGGGTCAAAAGGAGTCATAGGATGGACTATGACCTATTTCAACACATTTTATTACAACATATGTCTCTAGGGGCTCTAGGACCCCTAGGGACATATTACAATCATTTATATGGGTTGAAAGGGGCAATAAGATAACCTATGATCCCTTTTGACGCATTCCATGATGACATATGTCTCTAAGGTTCCTAGGACACCTAGGGACATATTACAATCCTTTATATGGGTTAAAAGGGTCATTTTGGCATATTCCATGATGACATAGATTTCTAGGGATCATAGTTCCTTTAGGGATATATTACAATCATTTATATGGGTTGAAAGGGGCCATAGGATGGCCTATGACCCCTTTTGACACATTCCATGATGACATATGTCTATAGGGGTTGTAGGACCCCTAGGGACATACTACAATCATTTATATGGGTCGAAAGGAGCTATAAGATGATCTATGATCCCTTTCAACACATTCCATGATGACATATGTCTCTACGGATCATAGAACCCCTAGGGACATATTACAATCATTTATACGGGTCGAAAGGGGCCATAAGATGACCTATGACCCCTTTGAACACATTCCATGAGGACATATGTCTCTAGGGATCCTAGGACCCCTAGGGACATATTACAATTATTTATGAGTCGAAAGGGGCCATAGGATGACCTATGGCCACACATGCCATGACAAGATATGTCTCTAAGCATCCTAAGAACCCTAGAGACATATTATAATCATTTATATGGATTGAAAGGTGCCATAGGATGACCTATGACCCCTTTTGATAGATTTTATTACAACATATATCTCTAAGGGTCCTAGGACCCCTATGGACATATTATAATTATTTATATGGGTCAAAAGAGGTCATAGGATGACCTATGACCCCTTTCAATACATTTTATTACAACGTATGTCTCTAGAGGCCCTAGGACCCTTAGGGACATATTACAATCATTTATATGGGTCGAAAGGGGCCATAAGATGACCTATGACCCATTTTGACACATGTCATGATGACATATATCTCTAGGGGTACCTTAGGATATATTACAATCATTTATATGAGTTAAAAGTGGGCATAGGATGACCTATTACCCCTTTCGACATATTCCTTGACAACATATGTCGCTGGGGGTCCTAGGACCCCTAGGGACATTATAATCATTTATATGGGTTGAAAGGTAACAAAGGATGACTTATCACCACTTTTGACACATTCCTTGAGGAAATATGTCTCTAGGGGTCCTAGGACCGCTAGGGACATATTACAATCATTTATATGAGTTAGAAGGGGCTTGAGGATGACCTATGACCCCTTTCGACACATTTTATTACAACATATGTGTCTAGAGGTTGTTGGACACCTAGGGACATATTATAATTTTTTATATGGGTCAAAAGGTGTCATAGGATGACCTATGACCCCTTTTGACACATTTTGTTACAACATATGTCTCTAGGGGCCCTAGGACCCATAGGGACATATTACAATCATTTATATGGGCTGAAAGGGGCCATAGCATGACCTATGACCCTTTTCGACACATTCCATGATGACATATTTGTCTAGGGGTCCTAGGACCCCTAGAGACATATTTCAATCATTTATATAGTTTGAAATAGGCCATAGGATGACCTATGACCCCTTTCGACACATTTTATTACAACATATGACTCTATGGGCCCTTGGACCCCTAGGGACATATAAGAATTGTTTATATGGGTAAAAAAGGGCCATACAATGATCTATGATCCCTTTCAACACATTCCATGAAAGCATATGTCTCTAGAGGTCCTAAGACACATAAAAACATATTAGAATCATTTATATTGGTCAAAAGAGGCCATATGATGACCTATGACCCCCTTTTGACACATTTTATTACAACATATGTTGCTTGGGGTCTTAGGACCCATAGGGACATATTATAATTATTTATATGTGTCTAATCGACATATTCTATGATGACATATGTCTCTAGGGGTCCTAAGACCCCTAAGAACATATTATAATTGTTTATATGGGTCAAAAAGGGCCATAGGATGACCTATGATGCCTCTCCATGCATTTCATCACAACCTATGTCCCTAGGGGTCCTAAGACCCCTAGGGACGCATTTGATTGGTTCAAATGCATCGAAAGGGGTCATAGGTTAACCTATGACCTCTCTCAATTCATTTCATGATAATGTATATCCCTAGGACCCTTAGGACACCTAGGGACACATTGGGAATGTGTTGAAAGGGGTCACTTTGGGGCCTAGGGACATATTTTATCATGAAATGTGTCGAAAGGGGTTATACATTAACCTATGACCACTTTTGCTTCATTTTATGACAATATTATATTTAATAATAATATAATATTGTATATTTTAATATAATAATTATATATTATTAGATTATATAACAATAATACTCATTTATGTTGCTAGATTATAGATTTAATAATAATACTAACCATATATATTATTATATATAATAATAATCATATAATATTACTATATATATTTAATAATAATATATATCATATATTTTACTATATTATATTTAGTTATAATAATATTAATTATATTTATAACTATATTATATTTAATAATAATAATCATACATATTACTTTAATATTATAATAATTAGAATCATATATAATAATAATATCAATGTCCAAACTTCCCCCAAAATAATTTCCCTCTAAAACACTCTGAAGTTTCCCTCTTAAATTTATTTCCTTTCAAATTTCCCTCTCTCCAAATTTGACATTGGAAAATCTCTCCTCTCTAAATTTCCTCTAAATTTCAATTGAAAAATCCCAGACCTAATCAGATACCCGATTTGAATTTAGGTATCTGATTAGCCTTGGTATTCCACGAAGCCTATTCGGTCAAACCAAAAAATGTGTTTGAGAAGGGTTTCACTGACACTCAAACTTCGGGTAATCACTTGACAATGTTATTTTTATCAAAATTGAATGAAACAAAATAGGTTTTTTTTATAACACTCTTTAGATTCCATCAATCTAATTGTTGTCAAATTCTGAGTTTGATAAGTATTTATTACTTAATTTTCAATGAAGATGATTGTAAAGTGTTGATTGACATATTGATAGAAAAATAGTTATAACTTTCAAATGGTATAACATTTTTTAAATCCAAAAGTTACATCACATTCTATGCTTCACCTAGTATAAGAAAAAAAAAAAAAAAGGTAAAGTTTTCTATTAGTTAAGGTGGTCACACACGAGGTTTTTTTTTCTAAAAAATTTTTAGTAGAAAATTCATATTTAATTATTTATTTGGAATAAAAATACCCAAAAATATGCGTCACATCTAGGCATGAGTCTACTTTTTATATCTGTAATTATATTAAAAAAAATTATTATTTGATTTTGATTAAAGTGGTTAGACATACACCTACTTTTTATTTTCGCGTTGAAATTTTTGTAGTACTGCATAAAAATCCAAACTTTTGACCAATCAATTTTATTTTTGTTTCCAGATAAGGCCTAGTAGTTTAGAAACTATATTCAATTTTCTATAGATTATTTTCTTATAACTTTTTGATATAAAGCCTAGAACCACTTTAAAATTATGTGTCAAGTTGACATAACCCTGATTTGCTAGTTTTTCACTACAAATTAAGGGCATAGTTTGGTTGACCATGATCCTACACATACCCTTTACAATAATCCAATTCATTGAAGGAGATTATGTGAAGAGGATGTTAGAGGAGGCATTGGCTATGATTTCCAAGGTTGGAGCCTATTACATCCAGTACCAAATATTTATATATTTGAGGGTAGCGAGTACAATGATCATTCCAAAGAAACTCCCTAGATTACCATGTGACAGACTAATATTGTTGGAGATTACTCGACAACTCTTGTCTACATATGATAGAGTACAAAGGCAACACAAAGTAACATGGGTGTGGCCCATTAAGATAGGACTATTTACTGTCGATCAAAGAAAAGATATTCAATCTTTTGAGTCTAATGGGATAAATATCCTTTGGATGAGTATAATTCTCCTTGGATTTATTTTGATAACATTAGGAGAGTGTAGTACTTGGCTGGAAAGACATTTCAACATGAAGATGTAGTTGAAGATCACTAGATGAATGCAGTAGATGATTACGATATCCATATAAGGGATTATTGTAGGATGAATCTTTATCTAATAGAGAAAGGTTTGAAGATAAAAGTTCCTTTGAAGATCATGAAATAAGATACTAAAGATTTCCTTGATCCATTGTTCAATAGGGACAATATTGGTGATAGACCTATCATGAATGTTGAGGTTGATAAGGAAGAAAACTCAGACATTAATAATAGGGAAAGGCATGTCATCAAATTGACAAAGGATTGGATCAACAGATCTTTCAAACTTGATCCAATTCCTCAAGTGATAGTCTTTCATGCTCAAGCCTACCCAGAAAGACATGGAGGAGCTAAGGTCATAGTACCTACATTCATAGCTCAATCCCCAGTAAAGCCAAAGATAGTGCATCAACTTGATAGACAAGTTGGATATTATAGGGCTCAAAAAGGTAAAGGTAAAGGAAAGAAGAAGAGGAGTTCTCCTCAATAAGCTAAGCTAGAAGAGGTAGCCACTCAAGCATCTCCATAGATAAGAGAAGAAAATAGACAAGGGTTTGAGAATGTGGAAGCCATACAAGCTCAAGACAATCTGCAAGTGCCACCAGCTGAACAAGACTTCTTAAAATGTAAGATATGTCTTAGTCTCAACAAGAGGTACACACCTTCCCTTCTGCTCCTAAGAAAAGGAAACTTAAGACTTTGGTAAAGAGGAGAAATAAATTCATTAGGAGATGATTCCTTTCCCATCAGTCCTAGATGCTATCTTAGAAGAAGAGGAAGAAGAGGATGATGAGGGAAAAGAGGATAACCTTCCTTTGAAACCAAGGACTTGGCTTGCCAGAGCCATGAATTGGAATGGAGAAGAAGCTCCACAATCATATCGCCATCCATTCCTAAGCAACCCATTCAATCTACAACCTCTGATGATGAAATGCAACAATGGATAAATGAGCAAGATGTTGATGGGGCTGATGTCTCCAAGATATTAGATTTTGATTTTATGTTAGTGGGCACTAAATTGGTGGGAGATAAAATCAAAGATACTCCTACTAATCAACCTCAATAGGAGGATTGGAGTTAGTCTCCCCCTGAGACACAAGGACCTAAGGTAGCTCCACTATCCCTAGTGCAAGTCACATTTTGTGTAGATAAGGGATTGACTAATCCTCTTCCTCTAAACAATGAAGAAGAACATGTTCAAGTAGGACAAGTGGAAGAACCACAATAAGTATCCACCTATGAAGTGTCAAAAGAAGGGAAAATAAGTGAGTAACCTCATCAAGCTTCCCAAGAAGTAGAGGTGAGAACTGTGGACTCCATAGAAACAAAAACTCCTAGTATAGATCTCTTTCAAAAGGAGAGGACTCCAAAAAGGTTAGATAAGGGGAAGAGTATAGGCAAGTATACTCCTTCATCTTCAAAAGGAAAATATCTATTGGAGCATATCCCAAGATGGCTAAGAAAGGAACTAATAAGAAAAAAGAGGCATCAATTTAGTACAAAAGAGGAGGATAGGATGTAATTGATTAGGTTCTAAAGAAACTTGAGTCATTGCAAAAGGATGCACATGCATTAGCCTTCATTATGAGTGATTAGAACTAGGACTTATTTGAACACATGGCTATCCCTTCTCTACATATAGATGTCAAAGAATTGGCTCCAAGGGATTATCATATCAGGGAGGTCATGCTAGGGAAACCTATGTTGGACATAGCTAGGTTGATGGTCACAATGAGAATTAAGGGAGTGTTTAGGAGCTTAGAATAGGATGGGGAAGAACTGATAACACTTTGAAGATAGAATGAAATCCTAAAGGGATATCTAAGTGAAGTTATTGGTCCCCTAGATTCTAAACATCCTAAGGAGACTTTGAACACAATGATGGAGAGAAGAGACAAGGGAGCAATATAGCTAGACCCATTTTTGAGATCTTGTCAACACTGGCGAGAAATTTTTGAAGAGAAAGGTTTACAAATTATACAGGGAAATCTTAAGTTATTACACCATATATATAATAATATAGATAATCTTGTAGCCATTTTGAATCAAGATTTAGGTTTGATGGACAAAGTACATACCTGGGGTAAGGACCTCCAGGTGCTACAATCAATTAAGAGTCAAAGATATTAGATGTTAATGGAGGTATATATAGTGAAGGAGTTAGATAAAATTGATGATTGGATAAAAAAGATTGCGGATAGAAATAAATTAATGGAAAAATTACACACAGAGATTCATAAGATCAAGGATCAAGCCCAAGAGAAAATTTTGGAGGTATAGAAATATTATAGTTAAGCATGTTTAGATATTTTTGAACATGATGCAAGGGATAAATTGATAACTATAGAGGTAGTAGTTGAGTAATTTTAAAATACTTTTGAAGAAGCTTCTAATGATGATGACATTAGGCAAGCATTTAGAACAGAGGAGTCATTACTGGATTTGGACGTGAAACTCAAAGATTTTGTAGAGACTTGCATCAAAGTGGGAAATTATAAACATAAGGTGAAGGATAAGTATGAAGCCTTAGATTTTCTAGATGCAACTCAAGTCAGTGAGATTATTGAGAAATTCAAGGGAAAATACTTAGACATAGCTCTAGTATAAAGGGAAACAAAGCCTAGAAGCCAAAATTTCAATTTTGACACTTGGTGAAATTTTGTATTTTTTGAACCTGCTTCTGAGGTGCACTAGGTGTATAGGTGCACTTTTCAAAGGTTTTTCAAAATTTTTAATCAAGTTAGAGGTGCACTAATAGTTAATGGCTAGTTCTAAATTTAGAGTTTTTCATGCATCAAAAAAACATTCTGACAACAGTTTAACTCCTATAGATGCCTAGTGAAGATGAAACTTCTATTTGTTTTATGACATGTAAAGGCTCATGCATCCAATTAATGGTATAAATATAGATGGATTCCTACTAAGCACTAGTTAGATTGTCAATTTGTACATAAATAGATTTATTTTATTATTTTAGAAGCATATGATTACACAAAAATATCTCTCACTCGCAACATAAATTGAGGAGAAGATTTCTTATAAATTTAGGAATGTAATATGTTTTTGATGCAATAATATATGCTATTGGTGCTCACATTTGGAGTGTGGTGATTCTTTCCTAAGTGTGTTATATTTTGCGGATGTATGTTCATGGAATGTAATTGAGCCAATAGTTTTATTGTATTATTTTGGTTTTGTGATCTTTTAATTCTAGTGTTTTCAACAGGTCTTTAAATTTTGCTAACATACTTAGTTTAGGAAGAGATCATCATATTGTTCCTGCATAGCTTTTCATCTCACATGAGTGCACTTTCCATGGCCTTGTGATTTGATGAAAAGTGAAACATCTTATGTTTACTAAATTCTCATTGATGATTGCATCAATGTAATTAAGGAAGCACTACTCATATTTTCATTGGTTACTCACTAATCTTTTTGAAGGCTTAACTTGTAGACACATTGTTTTTGTGGCTTATGTCTATTATAATTTTACTTTTCATGTTATTTTCTTAAATTTATTATTCCTCTATCTTCATTATTTTCTTTACTAAACCCTTGTTTAAATTAGGAATTTAAATAGCTACATTGTTAGATTGCATTCATCATAAAAATAGAAAATACAAAAAATATATTTCCTTTTGTGTGGTTATTCTTTTGAGATACAAAGTAGATTCTACATGTTATCTAAATCATTTTGGAACTAGCAAAGGCCTCCTCATGAACATTCAAATTTATCATCAACTAAGTAGATTCCAATAGATTGCAAGATTTCTTTAAACCTTGGAGTTGATCCTAGATTAACTTTTCAAGTGAGGAGTTCAAAAGGATTCCTGTCATTAAGCATCTTGCAAAATGATAGCTCAACAGTACCAAATACTTTAAAGTAATTTACATTAGGTTTGTAGCCATACCATAGTTCATAAGGAGTTTGGTTTGAGTCTTTCTTCAGTTGTACTCTATTCAAGGTATGAACTATAGTGTTGATTGCTTCCTTCCAGTCTTTGATTACAACATTCTTTTCTAGCATCAATGTTCTTACACAATCCATGATTTATATGATCCTTCTTTTAGCTATACCATTCTGGTAAGGTGTACCAAGAGTTGATACTTGTCTTTTAGTTACTTTTGCTATATGGAATTCAATGAATTCATTGGAGATCAATTCACCACCTCTATCTGATCTCAAGCATTTCAACTTATTTTTGGTTTCTTTTTCTACTCTTTCCAAATACCACTTGAACTTTTGAAAATCTTATGATTTTTCTTCTAGATACATTAAAGTTAGCTAAAACTAAGAACCAATGACAAACAAACTTAGTAAAAGAAGGAACTGAGCATCAGTACATAACAAGTTCTCTTAGCACATGGAGGAATGGTCAACCAACACTGGAAAACTCAACCAAGATTGAATAACTCAACCAACTTTGGAAAACTCATTCAACACTAGATAGCTTGGCCAACACTAACAAAATGAATGGGATAACATGACAACCAATAGGAGAACACAACTTTGGGAATGATTTCAACTTGATCAATACTAAATAATTATTGGCACTTGGCAATGACTGCAACTTGGTAGAAAGAGGTAGAATGAACATAGATGATTAGGACAACATGTCAACCCTAGATGCTCCTACATTAGAAAATGAGGGTTGAAAGAAATGATTCTCTTGAATCATTGAGATGTCACAACCTAAGCTAAATCTAACTTAGATTTAGAAATCCATGTAGCATCTTTAAATGGTTTGTTCTTCCACTTCACCAAATACTCATAGTAATCTTTTCCTGTTGTGCTTTTACCAACTCTCTAATCCAATATTTGCTTAACCTCTTCAATTTTATTCTTAGGATAATCATCTAATACAACAACTTCAACATTTGACTCATGATACTCATACAAATCAGCAACATTGAATATAAGAGATATATCCATTCCATCAAGTAACTCAACTTCATAATCATTACTTCTGTCAAACTTCCTAAAGATCTTACAATGTCCAATCTTCCTCATCCTAAACTTAAGTTGTATGTTCCAATAGGAAATTTTCCTCTTTTGAAACAAACCATTACCTCATCACCAACTTCAAAAATATGATGTCTCCTAGACTTATCAACATTCTCCTTATACTCTTGATTACTTTGTTCCAACTTCAGTTTCACTTCCTCATGCAGAGACTTTATAAAATAAGAAAATTCTTTCCCTTCAACATTTCTCTTCTCTTCACTAGCAACATCCCTCAAATTTGATAGTCCTCTAGGCTACATTCCACTAACAATCTCAAAAGGTGTTTTTCCTATACTTCTATTCACAAAATTGTTATATGAAAACTCATCTCGTGCCAATATCATATCCTAATTACATGTCTTATCTCTAACTAAATATCTCAATAAATGGTCTAAGATTCTATTCACAACCTCTATCGATCCATCTTTCCATGGATGGAATATAGAACTAAACTTCAACTCAATATCCATCTTCTTCTATAAAAGTTCTCCAAAAATAACCAGCAAACTTATTGTCTCTGTTAGAAATAGTACTTTTTGGTAATTGATGTAATATAATAATCTCTTTGTAGAAAATCTTACCAACATGGAAAACATCTGATATCTTCTAAATGGTATGAATTGTGCTATATTAGAAAATTTATCAACAAAAAATATTGAATCATATCCCCTTGTTTTCTTAGGTAATCCAAGAAAAAAATCCATACTAATGTCACTCCAAGGTTTCTTAGGAACAAAAATAGGTGTATACAATCTCGTATTTTAAATTACTCCTGTTGCAAGTTGAAAAATTCAACAACTCCTTATAAAATTATGAACATCCTTATATATCTATGGCCTGTAGTACTTATCTTTAAGTAAACTCAATGTCTTATCAATTCCAAAATCTCCTACTTTTCTTTAATCAAATTAACTCTGATAGAACTTCTTGGTATACACAAGTGAATTCCTTTGAATGATAGACCTTCTTGAATGAAATATTCATCAAACATAATCATTTGATCTTATATATTTTGTGCTCTACACTCTTTCCATGCCTCTAAAAAATCTATGTCAGTATCATACAATTCCTTCATTTCATCAAAACTATGAACTTCAACCTTCATCTTGGTCAATAATGAATATCTTCTACTCAATGCATGATCTGCAACTCGATTAGTAACTCTACTCATATCCTTTATCACAAATGTGAAACTCTACAAATACTCAACCCACTTAATATGTCTTTGATTCAACTTACGTTTACTTCCTAAATACTATAAAGCTTTATAATCAATAGACAACACATAATCCTTAAGAATTATGACAATTTTTACACTTCTTCAAGGCTTGCATAATAGCATAAAACTATTGAGCTAACATAGAATAGTTCCTTTTAGCATCTTTTAGTTTCTCACTAAAGAAAGCAATAGGTTTACCTTCTTGACTCAACACAACTCCTATTGCACTACAACTTGCATCACATTCAACTTGAATTACCTTATTGAAATTAGGCAAAGCCAATATAGGTAACTCAAAAACCTTTTGTTTCAAAGTCTCAAAACTCTTATTATATCCATGTGTCCACTTAAAATCCTTTTTATCTCAACTCATTGCCCCAGTCATAGAATTAGAAATAGAACCAAAATTATTTATAAACATTCTGTAGAAACTACCCAAACTATGAAATGATCTTACCTCACCCACATTCTTAGGTGTTGGACATTCTAAAATTTCTTTAACCTTCTTAGGATCCATTCTCATACCATTAGCTAAAATTACAAATCCTAAATACACAATATCCTCTTGCATAAAGGAACACTTTTTAAAATTAATCAACAACTTCTCCTCCTTCAATCTCTGTAATACTTGTCTAACATGCTCAAGATGGTATTCCTTAGTCTTACTAAATATCAGAATATCATCCAAATCAACAATCACAAACTTACCCAAGAATATCTTTAAGAATATATTCATCAATCTCATGAGAGTACTAGGTGAATTAGTCAAACCAAAAGGCATTACCAACCATTCATACAAACAATATTTTGGCTTGAAAGTAATCTTCCTTTCATCACCTTCTTTGATTTTGATTTGATAATAACCACTCTTGAAATCAATCTTGGTTTAAAATAATTTTCTTCACTCAAAAATGCATTATGTCATCCATCCTCATCATAGGAAACCTATATTTCACTATGATCATTTTAATAGCTCTAGAATCAGTACTCATCTTCCATCATTCATTTTTCTTAGGTGCTAATATAATAGGTACAACACATGGACTCAAGCTTTCTCTAATCACAAAATTCTACAACTCTTACACGTGTCTATTAAGCTCTTCCTTCTTTGTAGGTGTCAATCTATACAAAAATTTATTAAACAAACTAGCTCTAGGAATCAGTTCCATGCAAAGACTTATACTTATTACTAGTGGTAAAACATCAATTATATCTTCTACAAGAATTTACTTATACTTATTTAGAAAGCTTTTAATTTCTACTTGCACTCAATTAATACTTTTAGCTTCTACTATAACACAATTACTACTAACCTCTATCACTCAGTCATAACTAGTTTTTATCACTTAGTTATGACTAGAAAAACTTGGTCTTCAAGGAATTATGAAAAATAAGATTGGATTCTTCTTCATTTTCTTTTCAAATTATTTCCTATTTACCACACCAACTAAAATAGTATTATAATTGACCTCATCTAGACCTTCAATCAAAGGCAACGATACTTATTTCTCCAATACACCCAAAGAGTATATTGGTTCAATCTTCCATCATATATGTCATATCTATCATATTGCCAAGGTCTACCCAACATAATATGACAACAATCCATAGGCATAACATCACACAAAACTTCATCAATGTAATTTCAAATCTTGAACTTCACAACATTTTTTTCACTTACCAATATCTTATGCACATTCTTGAACCATGAAACATGATAGGGTATAGGATACTTCAACCTCTACAGTTGCAACTTTTTAATCATTTCCACTAATACTAAATTTGTTGAACTTCTATTGTTAATGATCACTTTGCAATATTTTCCATCCATCTTACATTTGGTCTTGAGAAGAATTCTCCTAAAGACAGGTTCCACATCAATTCCCTTATTACACAAAGTTCTTCTCACCATCATAACTTTTCCAGCCTCAGTTCCACTCGGTGAACCTTCAAAGTCTCCTTAAATCATAGAATTTCTATTACCTTATTCATTCTCACCAAAGTATCTACACTCAAAGGATCTATGCCCTTCTTTGCCACATCTAAAACAATTATTGTGAAAATCACCTCTTGAATAAGAATTACCACTTCCTTGATAAAAATTATTACCTCCTCAGTAAGAATTACTACCTTTCCACTCAATATTTCCTTTTTCATCATTTTTCTTTTCATATTTTTCCTTGCACAAAATTGTCAGATCTTCCACCTTCTCCATGAGATCTACCTCTAACTCCTCAAAATCTACCACCTCTATGTCTTTGTCTTTGTTCATGCTTCATTTCCAAGATCTCCTCAGCTTTTAGGGCACATTGATATTCTTCTTCCACATTCTCCAGTTTCACAAAAATTATCTAATCTTCAATTCTAGATATCAATCCATTCAAATAGCTTGCTACTTTCTCAACCTCATCATCTATATGTTTGGATCTGACGTCCAATCCATAGAATTCCTTAGTATACTCCTTCATACTCATTTCCTTTTGTCTCAAATTTTGCATCTTTCTCAACAAAAAAACTTGGTAATCAACAAGAAAAAATTTCTTCATCACTTTTTTCACCATTTTTAGCAAAACCTTGATCTTCTCCTTTCTTCTTCTTTTTCTATCACTTTGTAAATTTTCCTACCATAGCGAAGCATGACCTTTCAACCTAGTGACTACAATTTTCATCTTCCTATTATGAGGAGTGTTTTAAAAATCAAATAAATTTTCCATACAATAGATCCAATCTGAAAAAGGATTAGTGCCTAATTTTCCATCATAAGAAGAAACTTCTACAATATTGTTTTAATGTTCCCTAGACAATACTGTCAACAATTTTTCATCATCTTGATCTTCGTCAAGTTTTGGACTAGGGTTTTGTGTCACTGCTTCATTCATCACTAACATCATCAAGATGTGCTCCTCTCCTCTTGGATGTCTCCACAACATCTAATCTGGTAACAATTTGTTTGAACATGTCCATAATAACAGTGTCAACATTTACTTTTCCTCAAACCATCCTTACAAATAGGTTTTTGGAAGAGTGTAACCCTTAGCAAGTTATAGGTCAAATGTGCAGATCTACCACCCTACAAAATCCAACTTATGGTTCTACATGATCCAATATCCAAAAGGAAAAACCTCAAGCACTGATACCACCTGACATAAGAGGGATTTGGAAAACTAGGGCCAAAGGCAAACCTAACTATTCAATTACCTTGCTGAGTAACACAATGAAAGAAAAAAAAAAAGAGAACATCACAAAGGAGAGAAGAAATAACAACACTTTATTGATTTAACCAATTCTCAACATACATGCCTAGCTATAAGGCCTTCTATGTTATAGCTAGATACAAAATACAACTTTAAGATCCATAATCTGGCTTCAATTCACTATTTAACAACCTTGCTTCAATCCAAAAATGTAAGATCTGCTATCAAATCACAACTCTTATTTCATAAAATAACTGATTAAATTCTATATGCTTGGTTGTAAGGCCTTCCAATTTAGGGCCAACTATAATAGCAATGACAATAACAATTCTACAAGATCCAAAAAGATCCAACTTGTGAACCCAATCCCGACTAGTCAAGAACTACAACTAGATAAGAACACCAAGAGGAATCCACACTTGTACCTTAAAGTCCACCAAGCAATCCTTTGGCTCTCAAGTTGTATCTAGACTATCCCTTTAAAGTTCACATCTACCCTTCATCCTCTTCTCCATGCTAGATGATAATTAAAAATCCCTAAAGACTACATTGAACCACCCTACTTGTACTTAGCTAAGCTACAAGTCAGCCCAGTTCATTAAAAAATAAATTAAATCCCTTACATTAAATAATTGTTGAGGAAAAAGTCAGCCACAAGACAAATTAAATACCCATACATAAACTAAAAGATAAAAGTTAGCTCACAAAAAACTTGACACCAATAGGAATCAAGACCAAGACAGGCATTAGAAAGACTAAGATGAGCATTAATGAATTCCTAAGAATTGTCAAGCTCCTAGTGCAAGCCAAGATCCTAGATCATGTCGAGCTCTTAGAGCATGCCAAGCTCCCAGAGTATGCCAAGCTCTTCAATGTATTTTGAGCTCCTTAGTGTATGTCAAAAGCCATAGAGTATGTCAAGCTTCTTACTTTATGTTGAGCTCCACAAAGTATGTCAAGCTCCTTAGTGTATGTTGAGCACCCATATTTGTTGAGTTCTACATCTTTAAGCCAAAATCCCTCCAGTCATGCAAGATTTCAAGCAAGTCTAGAATGCTCCTACATTAGACACCCTAGGTTCAAAAAGATATTCTCAGTAGTTGGAAGAACATATTTTGGGATTCAATACATAAATCCCAAAATGGTTCTTCACATACATATCCTCCAAGTCTTCAACTTGTATAGCCTTTCCCTTGTTCTTCTACTTCTTCATATCCATCCTTAGCATGCTACATGTCTACTTTCCATACTGATCTCCAACCTTCTTAGAATCTACTAATTCAACTCAGTTGCCAATTCACAAATTCCTCCTGCCAAAATCTTCATTTTGCAAAGAAATCAAGGAATACTTCTTGTCACCTTTCTCAATAGTAAACACATTGTTGACATAGCACAACCCTACAATCATACTGCTAATGTCTACCAAGCATGTCCACAATAGAACACAATACTTGATCCTTGTACTACCTAATCTAGAAATTAATAAGGCATTTCTTCCACACTTCCAAAGTATACTCACCTTGCAACTAGCCAATCCTATAATGATACTTGGATGTCTCACTTTTTTGAAACCAAGTTTCTGAATGATCTCCTCAACAATAAGGTTATTGGTACTACCCCCATCCTCAATCACATTACAAACTTTACAACTAGAATTACAATGAGTCCTAAACAAACTAGTCCTTTGATAAGAAACCAACATCCTCTGACCCACTAATACTCACTAAGACAAAAAACTCTCTCCATGCTCAGGTTGACTATCTTGGATTGCAACAAAAAATTTCCTACCATGAGTACATTCAAAAGATTTATGTCCTTCTTTACTAGATCTAAAACAATTATTGCTAAACCCACCTACACATGTGCTTCTCTTTTGATCAATGGGTTTTGGATCACCTTTAGCACTTAGTTAAGTCTTTGATGAGTTATCTTGCTTGGCATTCCCTCCAACATTACCTTGAGCTTTCCTCTTCAACTTACCTTTAACCTTCAAAGCATACTAATAAGAATCATCAACTGAAGAAATATTCAACATACCAACCTCCATCCTAAATATTGAAACTCAAACCATTAATGTACCAAACTACCTTTTCCTTTGATAATTCTCTATGACTAGGCCGAATAGCCAACTTTTAGAACTCCTTGGTATAATCTTTCATGGACATATCCTTCTATTTCAGATTATGCAATCTCTTAAACACACAAAGTTCATAATCAATAGGAATGAACTTAGTCACCATAAATCACCATTTGGTGATCTTCATTTCACCTTCTTCTTCTCTATCTCTTTGAAATTCTTTCCACTATAGAGTAGTATGTCCCTTCAGCTTAGTTTGTGCCAACTTCACTTTGAGTGGATCCTTAATATCATCAATCTCAAAGTAGTCTTCCAATTCACAAATCTAGTCAATCAAGCCTTTAGGAGTCAAAGTACCTAAGAAATTAGAAACCCCCATCTTATGCTTCAACTTCAACTCAGATCTAGGTCTAGAAAATTGACCAACCCTAGTTCAAATAGGTCTCTCCACATGATAAGTTTTATCCTGACCACTAGATCCAAAAACTTCAAAGTCTTCAGGAACTTCCTCATAGCTGTCATCAGTAACCATATGCCTAGGTACACTACCTAAAGTACTCACAATTTCAGCAATCATGTCACTCTTCATCAATACAATCTCATATCTGAATTATGCTATAATCTTCTCAAAGATCCTTTCCTCCACAATATCACTAAGATCATCAATTTGCATAGGGTCCAATATTCTTGGAGGCATCTTCCAAAATTTTTGCAAACCCAAAGCAATAGATCCACCAATCTAGAAGATCAATCAACTCCACCGGATCAACATTCTCTTCTAGCCTTCACCCAAGTCCTAGTGCAAATTGCCACAACTTTGACAATTTGTTTACACACTTAAGAAAACCTTTTCTCTGATACCACCTAATGCAGTGTAAGATAGTATAACCCTCAATGGAGATATCGTAGCCCTAGAAAATAACCACACAACATAAATACAATAACAATGCAACACAAATTCAAGATACTATATCAAATCACAACTCTTATTTCATAAATTGACTAATTATATGTGATATGCCCGATTGTAAGGCCTTCTAAGTTAGGGCCAAATACAATTCAACAATTATAGTGAAAACTGCAAGATCCAACAAGATCCAACTTACAAACCCAATCCATAATTAGTCCACAACCACAACTAGATAAGAACACCAAGAAGAATTCACACTTTTACCCTTAGGTCCACCAAGAAATCCTCTAGTTCTCAAGTCCTAGCTACTAGCCCTTCAAAGTTCACATCTACTCTTCATCCTCTTCTCCAAGCTAGATGATAATTGAAAATTCCTAAAGAATCCACAAAGCTCTTATGCTTATACCCAACTAAGCCACAAGTTGGCCCAATTCATTAAAAATTAAATTAAATCCCTTACATTAAATATATGTTAAGCCACAAGTCAACTACAATACAAATTTAATACCCATACATAAATTAAATTCCAAAAATTGGCTCAGAGACAACTCGACAAAAATAGGAACCAAGACCATGCTGAGCATCAAAAAGACTAAGCTAAGCATTAGAAAATTCCAAAGCATTTTGAATCTCCTAGTGCATGGTGAGCTCTTAGATCATGTCAAGATCCCAAAGCATGTCAAGCTCCTAGAGTATTCCAAGCTCCCCAATGTATGGCAATCTCCTCAGTGTATTCCAAGATCCACAAAGTATGTTGAGCTCCTTAGTATATTTTGAACAGTAGTGTCTGTCAAGCTCCAAAACTTTAAGAAAAATCCCTCCAATCATGCGATATTGCAAGCAAGCCTAGAATGCTCTTGTGTCAAACCTAAACCTAAAAACCCCTCTTAATACATTCCAAAATGGCTTACAGGAGATTCTATGTCATTATATAAAAGAAAGTCTAACATTAAAATGGTCTATACACATCCCAAGACAAGATCTAAACATTAAATTTATGATCCAAATTAACTACATAAGTCAACTCAAACTAAGAACCAATCACAAAAAAACTTGGTTATAGAACGAACTAAGAATTAGTAAATAATAGGTTAATTTGGTAAATAATGGAATGCTCAGCCAACATTGGACAACTTGGCAAACATTAGATAGCTCATCTAACACTAGATAGCTCAACGAACATTGGAAAACTTAGTCAACACTAGATAGCTCGACCAATGTTAAAATAATGAATGGGATAACAAGAAAACCATCAAGATAACATGACTTTGACAATGATTGTAACTTAGTCAATATTGAATAATTACTAGCCCTCAATAATGGTTGCAACTTGGAAGCAATTGGAAGAATGAGCATAGATGAGCAAGATAACATACCAACCTAGGATACTCTTGCATCAACATAAAAATGTGTTCTTGGAGTACTCAATAAGAAAATATTTGATTCAATTCTTCAAAATATGAAATAAGGAGAATATAGTAGATATCTTGAGTGAACCATTTGTTTTTGTATTCTTCTTCCCTTTTGCATCTTCGATGTCTAAGCTATATTCTTGGATTTTATCATGTTTGAAAATTACATCTATCTTCTTCACTAAAATATCTCTTGGGCCTTTTTTGGACATCCCTTATTGTAACACCCTTTTTTATCCTCCTCAAATGGAAATTCTATCTCCAAAAAAAATTATGTGTAATTTTCAAGGGTATCCATCCACTATATACTCAATATAATATTTGTATCATTGATATCTATGAAAAATAAATCATCTATCACTATGTAGTTCCCCTTAGTGATGCTCAACTATGGAACCATATGAGTGCAACATAGTAAATATCTTCCTTTTACCTTATATTAGATTGTTCATGATTCATTATATACAAAGCCCTCTCAATAACAAATTATGAATGGATGAAATCAAGTGAAACCCCGCTATCAAGAATGTCCTTGACTTATTGCCCCTAAAATATACCACATGCCTAAAACATAATTGCCTCTATAAGTTATGGAAAGTGTAGAAATTGAACCCCCTTTTCACACAAATGTGGACATTATATTCACATGATTAATATCTTCCTCTTGCACTATGTGTACTTTACTAACTTTATCATCATCACTTACCACCTAAATGTAGTAAATCTTTTCTTTTTCCAAGATAATGATTGTCTATTTCAGCAAGTCTAGTCCTTGTAAGTGAGATAGATATTTCTCTTTCAAAGATCATTTCCATGTCCTATTATGAAAGAGGTGGCTAGGAATGCATGTAATATTGGAAGAATGAGATGAGGTAGCCACCTAATTAAGCTTCTTGATTTCCATCAAGAGTGTATTGGGGTTGAATCCCTTGACCAAAATTTTTAAGGGATCCATGAATCTATCCATAAATAAAATAACTTGCTTCTTGTCCAAATTCTTTAACCAATATTGATGATCTTTGAAATTTAGTGATGTCACTATCCACCAACCCAGTCTATTTCAACTGAACCAACTCCTTGACATCAAATTATAAAACATTTCCATTAAAGTGGTCTATAATTCTTTCTATGAAAATTGTGTATGATGTGAACAAGGGTGACCATTAAATTGTGCCACCATTTTTGAGTGACTCCTTATAGGTGAAGTATTTTAAACTTAATTTCCTTTTCTTTAGGTTTTTGTCCCATCTAAAAAATAGGGATGTAATTATTGTACTTACATTTATGCTGATATATTCATAGACCCATTAAAGGATGACACTTCTTTTCAATCTTCTATCTAATGTCATTAATTTAGTTACTATATCTCTTACAATATGTCATTGAAAATTCTACATAATCCTTGAAGGGTGGTTCTACTCCAAATTTAGCATCAAAATAATCTTACCTAAACTTGTATTGCATCTCCAAGAAGGTACTTCCTTATCGTCTATATTTTCTTAGCCATTATGGAAATGTAAACATCATTTACAGTGTGTGAGAATTCTTTGAGATGGGCATCTCATTAATAGAATTATCTCCATGCCCATTGTGACCTCCATTTCTCTTTCCCTTGAGCAAAACATATAGGGTTTCACCAATTTGTAGTTGTTCCTTCACTAAGTTCTCACCAAGTTATTGGTGTCTATTCACAAAAGTCACATTGAGTTACTTTTATCCTCTTATTAGTTCTCATAGAAATGTAAGAATCTTAGTGTTGGATTCCCCCTTCCTATCTAATCATTGAGACATTGTCAACATCCAATATTATCAAATCAGCTAGCAAGATCACCAGCTTTGATGCTATTATATTATACACACATTCCCATATATGTACCTCTCCCTTTGAAAGAAAAAATCTAAAATACAACACCCTTAGAAAAATTCCACCATATAATCCAACACTATATTTTAGCATACAATACTTTATATCTTAAGAAAAAAGTACACAATGTATGGTAATTATTTATTTGAATGGTTGAAATGCCCATATAGTGGCCAAGGTTTACTTGTATAATCTATTAGGATTAACCACATATATAAATAACAATTCCATGCAAATATAATCAATATCAAAAAATAATAAATCATCCACTAGAGAACACAAGACACAAAGATTCAACATGGTCTACTCAACCCCTGGGCTACATCCACCAATAATAAGTACAATATTATTATTACCCAGTGATTACAATCCAAAATCCCTTACACCTTGAAACCACTGCAAGAAGCTATAATCTCATCATACATTATAAAATCACTAACCCTAAAAAATTTTACACAAGCTTTTTTCCACTTACAAAATTAGTGCTAGAATAAGTCATCCAATTGTAAAATAACACTCGATGCCTTTAGAATAGTCAATTCAATTTTGGCTTCCAAAGTGGTACCCTCGAGAAATATGGTAGTCGTGTTTCCCCTTGACCCCAACTTATGCTATAATAGGGAGTGCACTTGTCCTGCACTAGCCTAGGATCTTGCTAGGGAAACTGCCCCTTAACCCCATCTTGGGGGTATAACCCCCAAACCCGTATAGTAATAATTTGGGTGGAAACTTCTCTAAATAAAAGGGGGAAATTAATCTCTAATTCTGATTAGGCTCCATAACACAACAATCTTCTACTTGAAGACTGATAAGAATCCACACCACTAACCTCCCACTTGGATACTGATCATAGCACTACTAAACTTGTAGCACCAACTGGAATATCAAACCACCCTAGTCTCTACTATTAATTTATCTATTAAGGCTAGAAGATGAACTAAAACTGAAGAGGAATTCATTTTCTTCATTTTCACTGCCTTTATAAATGTATATGATGGATTATCATCTATGTGTATCTTTTCCATTTTTAATTTTCCATCATCCAAAACTAACCAAATGGACTGGTATAGTAATTGTATATGTTTTTTCTTTAAATGTAGAGTACAATACTTTGCAAGATGAATGCCACTTTGGTTATCCATGAATAAATAATTATCCTACTATGGGTGTCCGAATTCTTCCATGAAGAACTAAAGCCATATCATCTACTTGTCTACCTTTGTAGCAGCAACATACTTTGCCTCTATAGCGGATAAAGTATTTTCCTTCCGCAACTAGTAAATCTAACTCACTATTGTTCCAGCAATAATAAGCAGATTTATAACTAGTAGTACTCTACTTGGTATCAATGTACCACATGAAATCTGAGTCAACATAATCCCATAAATCAGTAGTAGAGGCCCCAAAATGTGAACACTTACTGGATGCGTCTCTCAAATATCTAAGAATCCATTTGACTACATTCCAATGCTTAATCCTCATATGACTCATATACCTTATAACAACTCCCACCATATGCACAATATCTAGCCTAGTACATACCATAGTATACATTAAACTTTTTGCAACTAAATCATAAGGTATCTCAGACATTTTAGCCTCCTCTTCTTATATCTTTGGACATATATCCTTAGTCAATTTCAATTGACTAGGAAAAGTTGTGTTGATAGATTTAGCATTCCTAATAGACAAATATTGCAACACCTCAATATAATTAGCCTAAGATAATGTCATTTTTTTGTTCTTCCTATCTCTATAAATTTGCATACCAAGGATTTATTTTGTCACTCTAAAATCCTTCATATCAAATGAATTTTCTAACTTTTCTTTTGAAGCCTTAATGTAATCCATGTTAGACCCAACTACAAGCATATCATCAACATATAAACAAAAAATAATGTATATGTCAGCATCTAACCTCTTAAAATAAACACAATAGTTAGAATGTCACTATGTATAATAATGCTCATTCATAAGGTTATCAAATTTAAGATACCATTGTCAAGGCAGTTTCCTTAAGCCATATAAACTTTCTTTAATTTTCACACTAAGTTCTGCTTACCTTTGACCTCAAATCCCTATGGATGTACCATATATATTTCTTCATCAAAATAACCATGAAGAAAAGATGTTTTAACATCAAGGTACTCAAAATGAAAATCTTCACTAGCCATAATGATTAAAATAATATGAATCAAAGTCATTTTAACAACACAAGAAAACATCTCATCAAAATCAATGCCCTTTTTCTATGCAAATCCTCTTAGCACTAACTTGGCTTTATATCTTTTCTTACCTCCATCCTCTTCTTTCAATATGTAAACCCATTTATCTTATAAATCTCTTTTACCTTCAAGAAACTTACATTAATCCCAAGTTTGATTTTCAGCAATGAGTCCATTTCTTCTATCATTGCAAACTCTCATTGAATCTTTATATCCACCTACATAAATTCATCATAACATTCAGGTTCACTAGCATTTCTTATTAAAATAGAATACAAAGAAGGAGAAAATCTTTCTAGAGGTCTACTTAGCCTTGTTGACCATCTAACATTCACTGTGTTGTGTAGTATTTGTTTTTGTGGTTGTTGTAGAGCCTGAGGGACTGATGGAACATTATCTTTTGGAATATCATCCAACACTGCATAATTATTTTATTTCTTTTCATGGTACTACAATAGATCTTTGTACACCACTTTCTAATTGAATATGACATCCCCACTTCTTATAATTTTATGATTTTCAAAATCCCAAAACCTATAACCAAATCCATCAATGTCATATATAAAAAATAAACATTTCATTTATTTTGCTTACATCTTGGTTCTATTTTCAGAATCTATGTGTTAAATTTTCACAACCAAAGGTTCTATGAAAAGAATAACTCACCTTCTTACCAGTCTATGGTTCCTCTAGAATACTAGAACCCAAAGGAGCAAATGGACCTCTTTTGATAAAATATAAAATGACATTGACAATCTCGACCCACATATTTAAGGGAAGCCCAAGATGCAACATCATGCTCCTTAGATCCTCCATTATTGTCTTGTTTATGCATTCAACTGCTTCATTGTCTTGTGGTGTAACATTTAACTTTTTCTCAGACTCATTCTCAACCAAGCATTTCCATTTTAAAAAAGTTATAACATCATAATTCTATCTAAGGCAATAAACCCATCCTTTTCTAGTCACATCATCAATGGATGTAACATAATAATGAGAGCCACAAAGGGAAGATACCTAAGCCAATACCCATACATCTATATGCACAAGCTCTAATTTCACTTGTTTTCTTCTTCCCACTCTTCATAAAACTAACTCTCTTTTGTTTTCCATAAACACAAATTTCACAAAATCCATATTGATGCATTTTAGACCTAGTAACACTTTCTTTAATTAAAGTAATTTCAAATATTTCTCACTTATGTTCCCAAGTCTATTGTGCCATAACATTGTTTCAAAATCTACAACAAGTATTTTTCCTCCCAGCTCAATTGTGACAAATGTTCTTGAACATTCATTTTTCTTTGAAATAATTAAAATAGAAGGATTAGAATGACCTTTACAAAGACATAAGGTGCCTACGTTCACACCTTTCATTACTACAAGGGAAACTTTTAAAACCTTCCAATTTTTATTATTAAAAGTTATTTTGGAACCCTCATCACCCAGTTACCCTACTAAAATTTAATTCTTACTTAGCTGTAGAACATTTCTTACCTCTTTCCTTTGTTAATGATTCTAATTCTACAAATTAATCTTAATATTTCCATTTCCAACAATCTAACAAGGTTCATTATCCCTCAAATAAACAAGCCCAAAATCCCCTTGGACATAATAAATAAAATAACCTCCATAGCATGAAATCAATCCCATAAATCTAGAACCTATGAATCATCAAAATTTTCTAAAGAAAGAAGCAAAGAATCCTCTTTAGATTTATTACCTACCACATTTTTCTTTTTCTTTCCTTCTTGTTTTTCTCGTTCATTTCTCTTTTGAGTCCAACAATCTTTCTTCATATGTCCAAATTTTCCATGGTAGCAAATATCTCTTGGTCCTCTATATTGAGACCTCTTTCCCTTTGATTTTCTATTTGATTTTCCATGATTTCTAGAATTGTTTCCTCTTTCAATCATTTTGTCTCTTCTTTGTGCATTCACAATACTTCATGATGTAGATCTACCTGATCTTTTCCTATGAGTTTCCTCATTCAGAATAACACCAATCACACCATCAAAAATTAGGGTATTAGATTAAGAAACAAAATTACTTAGAACCATTACCAATCTAGTCCTACTCTTAGGAAAAGAACATAGAATCAAGACAGCCATAATTTCTTCATCAAAATTGAAATTTTTAAAAGATAACTGACTGGTAACCATATTAAACTCATTTAAATGATCTACAATTGATCCACCTTATAAAATCTTCATATAGTTTCACTAGGGTTTGCATCAACTATTCTACCACCTTAGGTTTCATAATATTGAATTTCATTGATTGTCTCAAGCATAAATGAATACTTCAAGTGCCTGTCAATCTAGAATTTATCAGTTCTCATCTATTATAGTGATTGATTTCTTAAAACTTCCTTCAAATGGCTTCCATAAACCCTTCTGATAAAGATAGTCCTTCATTTTCATCTTTCATAACTTAAATTTTTTCCCATTAAACTTCTCAACCTTCAACTTACCCTCATCTAACATTGCTCCCACTTAACTATGAGACCTATCCACAGAGGATAGCTATAAAAATCAATGAAACCTAGCTCTAATACCAGTTTTTAGGATTAACCATGGACATAAATAAAAATTACATATGCAAATATAACCAATATTATAAAATAATAAACCACATAGAAGAGAACAAAAGAGACAAAGATTTAATGTAGTTCACCCAATCCCTAGTCTACATCCACCAACAATAAGTCTAATATTGTTATTATGTATTTATTACAATCCATAATCCCTTACAACTCAATACCATTGCAAGAAGCTACAATCTCATTGTACATTATGAAATCCCTAACCCTAAGCTATTTTATACAAGCTTTTTACCACTTACAAAAATTAGGTTTAGAGTAAGTTTTCCAATAGAAAAATAATGCCTAATGTGTTTAAGATAGTCAAATGAATTTTGGCACTGCCTCTTGACCCCCTCTTGGGGTTGCAACCCTTGAACCCTTGTAGTAATAATCTAGGGGAAATCTACACTGAATAAAGGGGGAAAATTAACCTTTGAGTTGGATTTGGCTCTATAACACAACAAAGTGAAGATACTAATCACCACATACATGCCTTTGGATGGAGAAATCCTTATATATTCAAGGATTAAACTTCTATATGATGTAAGTGCCCAACACTTTATATGATTAAAACCCTTCTATAAAAATTAATTTATATATAATTAATTTTTATGGGAAGTAATAAATCTTCTTATTGGACCAATATTATTAGGAGGATCAAGAATACAACTATTTCTTAGAAGGTGAGGTGGTTATCTCTATCGGGTCGCAGCATGTTAATTAAGTATGTGCTCGCTGCTATTCCAAACTACTTTTTCTCTATTTTATCAGCCCCTATAAATATTATTAAGCAGATTGAGAGCATAATTAGAGGTTTCTTATGGTCTGATAATATGTTAGTAGCAAAGAAAATTCCATTAATTTCTCTTAATGAAATGGAAATTGACAAAAGATGTGGGGGTGTTAATTTGCCAAATTTACAATCAAGGAATAAAGCTTTTGGTGCTAAGTTAGTTTGGTTTATGTATGAAAGAGAAGATGCTAAATGGTGTAAAATTATGTAGTGGAAATATTTAGATACATCATTCCCTTCCAGGATTTTTACACTAGATAATCTTCCTAATGGTTCTGCAATTTAGAACTTTATGGCTAATTCACGGGTTCTGATTTCAAAATATCTTTCGTGGAAAGTTAATAAGGGTTCTTCAATGTTATTTTGGGAGGACCCTTGGAATGGTCTCCCATCATTAACTACATTGTATTCTTTCAGGCAATAGAAACATGTCTTTTGTCAGTTTTGGGGAGTTCATGTTAATGATTATTTTAAAGAAGTGGATATAACCTTAGGTTTAGTTACATGGGAGAATCTAGAGGATCTCCCCATACCTAAGGAGATTAAGAATTATTTTTTTAATGAATTTAAATCTAGATTGGTGTTGGCGTCTTCGAATAATGATGAGTTAATTTGGGCTCCTAGTCAAGAGGGGAAATATTTGGTCAAAATGGGTTATTTGGCAATTTCACATTAGACTTCAGGTATGAAGAAATCTAGAGCATTTATGTTTTGTTGGAATTCAGTTGTTCTCCCAAAAGCTGGTTGTTTTTCTTGGTTGGCACTTAGGAAGAGGATTCTGACAAGGTATCAACTACATAAGTTAAATATAGTTTATAATTTTAAATGTGTGTTATGTCTAGAGGAATTAGAATCAGTTGATCATTTATTTGTTCAATGCAAAGTGGCTCAGGAATGTTGGTCACTTGTGTTGCAGAAGTTAAATGTGATGTTTCCTTTACCAAACACACTTTGAGATTTATTCAATGGTTGGCCATCTTCAAATAATCACTCTTTATGCTGGTTTATGGAAATGTATCCCAGCTCTTGTTATGTGGGCCTTATGGTGGGAGAGGAATAAACGTATATTCAGACAGCTTCATTCTAATTTAGGAAGTTTGTTGAAAGGGTTAGAGAGTGCAATTGTTGAAGTGGTTTTGGCCTATGTAAAGAAAACTAATGAGCATTTAATTGTAACAGCCTGGGATATCTTAATGTCAAATAGGTGGTTTAACTTAATTTCTCCCAGTTATAATTTCATTGTCTCTAGGCCAAGGGTAAAATCAAACAGACTAAAAGTACATTGGATTCCCCTGAAGAAAGGTTTCTTGAAGTTAAATTTTGATGGATGTTCAAGAGGTAATCTTGGATCTTCAAGAATAGGGGTATGTATTCATGATCATGAAGGTAGGGTCATTGACTTATTAGCAAAAAAAATTCCATCAGGTATTAATAACTGTGCAGAAGCAATGGCTCTTTTATTTGGAGTTGAATTGGATTTAAAGAAGAATTATACATAGATTTAGTTAGAGGGTGATTCAAATTTGGTGATTAATGCCTGTATTCAGCGTCATGTGGGTAACTGGAAATTTGGGTATATTTTATCTCAAGCATGGAATCTAATAAATAGATTTAAATTCGTTATATTTTCCCATACTCTGAGAGAAGGGAATTAGGTTGCAGATATTTTATCCAACCTAGGGTGTGACTTAGAAACTCCACACATGGTAGTGAGTACATTTGATGTCATTTTATTCCCGAATCTTTTCAAAGCTATCGAAAAGGATAAAATTGGCACTACATAATTGATGATAAATTTTGTGAATTTGAGGGATTTCAAGTTATAGGATTTTGATGTCAATTGGACACATGATTTGCTCATCATTATTGTATCATGTATGGATAGTGAATCACATTTGGTACTCTGCATGTTAAAATCTAGCCAATGCACAATCACATTAACGACTTCTTTGTGCATTCAGTATGTCGAGTATGATTCATTGTCAGTTTTGAGTAGAGCCAATTAATGAGAATGGATTTTCTCATGTGCGTAGAGGTCAATTTAAGTAAGATAAGAATTATAATTTTTTACTTCTTTCCCAAGCTAACTAAAAGTGAAATTGAAAGTGATCTTGCTTTTCCACAGGACAATGGAAGAGAATGGTTTGTTCTTTAGGGTGATTAGTAAATGCTATGATAGGGAAGTCCCAATTTTTGGTTGGCTTTCCACTTTCAATTTGGAAGAGATTTTTGAATTGAGGTGTCCAAAATTCTATGAAGATGTCTTGGGTATTTTGGGATCAGATTTTCCTTACGCAGCTTTACCGAAAATGATCGTGCCATCACACGTGGTTTCCTTGTTCTTAACATATGTCATGGATGTCATTTCGGATTGTGAAGCTGCTATTTGTATTATGGATAGGGTAATTTGATACAATGTTTTTGAAAAACCAGTGATCTTAGAGGAATTGAGGAAATATGATTTGTCGTTGGGTTTAGTACCATTTGGGGGTGTCTTCTCAAATTTGTTGCTTAGAAGGGATCCAAGATTTACTAGTTTACTGTTAAATCAGAAAAGTATAGTTTTAAATGGGGATCCGAGCCCACTAGATGTCATTCTATGGAATCACAGAGATATTATGTCAATTGAAGAAGAAAATTTGATTCTAGAGAAACCAATTTTCATTTGTGACTTACTCCTTCATGGGCATGAGGTTTCACGTTCTCTGTAGATCCGGGAACAAGCTGGGTTTTCGGTGGTTTTTGATGAACATGGGTCAAGTAATGTGTTTCAAATTGATAATCCAATGGCACACCTACATTTGTATAATGATGATGACCCCACTTTTATGGATTGGGAATTGGTAGCATAGTTTGTTGAAATGCTCCTTGTATTTTTCAGTGATCTCAAATTTTTGTAGCGGATTAGTAGTATCTAGTTGTAGGGTAGACTGAATATATTGTATCAACTTATAGTTTACTCTATTTTGGGACCCTTAGGGGCATTTTTGGTTTTGTTACTTGTAAATTTGCTAATATTCTCGTGAGATCTTTGTATCAATGAAGGGTTTAGATAATGAGATAGGTAATAGTCTGACATCAAAATTGGTGTAAATAGCTCAAATTTTATGAGAGCTTTTGTTCTTGGTTACATTGAGTTGGACTAGTTGTATTATTCAGAGAATTTCTTTGTATTTGGTGACGATTGAAGGTTTTCTTACTGGTTCTTCCCTTCATGAACCATTGAACCAGGTTTTATATATATATACCACTTTTTTGCCAAATAAATAAATAAATAAATATTTTTGTATAATCAATTTGTTTACCTATATGGTGGAGACTTACCCTTACATCTATACAATTCACAATTAACTCACTCTCTCTAATAGTAATATAAATGGAGATTGTATATGTTATTGTTATGTGAATCAATGAATTTGATATGATAATTTGACAATAGTGATCATTTTCCAAAGATGTAATTATAATTTGATATAATAAGAATATCCCCAATGAATATAAATTTTCCTTCATTTTGTCCAATAGGTAGAATAGGGTGAGGAATGACTCCCACCAAAAGTGTAGATTCTAGAATAGGGAGGATCTCTCAGCTTTGAAATAAAAATAATACAAATTTCTAATTAGAATCATAAAATAAAAAGAAATGTTACATTGACAAAGCCTATATCAATGCCAAACTCATCCTTACATAGGTCTTAGATAAATTTATGGAAGGGTCACAAAAGAGCCAACAAGACTTGATAATATAAAAAGAATTAATAAAATGGGCCCATAAGATATCATTGATAACTTTGGGCCTATTGAAACAATTGGTTTAATTGAGTTATTTAACTATTTTTGGGACATTACATAAGAGGACATGCTAGCTCTACACAATATATTTATATTAGAAAATGATAGCCACTTTTCCAAGAATATGATTGGTTTACTATTAGATGGTTAACAATCATGTTAATTGTTAGAAGGGATAGTGCAATAAAATAATTGTTTTTGTCATGAAAAATGAATGCTAACTAGAGAATATTTGATGCTCTTAGGTATTGATGATTGTGTAGTGAATTTGATATGCTAATATTGTCAATCATGAAAATTCTTAAAGGGGATAATGTAAGAAAACAATAGTTTTGTTTTGGAGCTAGGCATTGTAACTAAAGTAATTTTAATGCACATATGTACACATGAATAAGAAGTGGGCTTGATATGACAATTATGATGGATGAAACATGAATATAGAATTAAAGTTACTCCCACCTTATTCACCAATGATTACATGAGTCATTGATGTAAGATATAGTGTAACTTTAAGTGTTTCTGTAAAAAAGTTTAAATCGAATATGGGTCAGTGCAAGAAGTTGAGTCTCACTTTTGGCCAAAAAGTGGAAGTGTTTTTCCTATTTTAAAAATATTTTGTCAATTGATGCCAAAATTTGAGGCATTTAGAGATTAAATATAAAAAAAACTCTAGAAATAAAAATTGTAGTGATGGGGATCTTCTTTTCAAATATGTAATTTATTTGTATACCCATATGATAGATTATTTTTTTGGTATGGATCTTTAAAAACCACTTTTTCAAAATGCCTATTTCATGACCATACCACTCTTGTGTATGGACACCATAATTTGACACAACTAAATGAATTTTTGTGAATCTTATTAAATGAAGTTACCCAACACAAGAAAGATTGATGAGAATATTTTTCTTGAATTTTTTAATGAATTTTTTAAAATTAATTTTAATTGACGATTAAGCTAATTTCTAAAATGTCTCATGTATGGACGTCATAATTTAATCAAAATTTATTTAATTTTTTTTTAAAACATTAAAAGAATTGTGTGAGGATTGATCACATGTAAATTAATTTACAAAATATGGAAAATTAAAAAAGTTATTAAATTTTTAGTGAATGTCACTATTTAACATTTAAGAGATACTTTTGATTAAATAATGGAAAAATAGATAATAAACTCATACCACTATAAAATTTACATTATTGAAATTAGAACAATAAGACCTATAATGGGTTTTTGTTTCATCAAAAAATTTAATGGGGACGACCATATAAAAATTACAACAATCCCTAACATTGTTGATTAAATGCCTTAGGGAAAAAATGGTTCATGAAGGCATGGCTTGGTGGGACCAAGCCTATGCCATGCCTTTCCCCAAGGAAAAACCTAAAACAAATTCACGGCCATTCCAAATTTCTACCTATGTCAACTAGAATTGGGCACCCGATTTGGTTTTAACTATTGACAGAAATGGGCACCTAATTGTTTAAAAACTCAGTTACCCAATTTATAAATCAAGTACCTAATTTTGATATACCTGTTGAGCCCCAAAAGATGCCCCACAGACCACTTTTCAATGATTGAAATGATTGAATAACAATTTCAATTTGCAACAACAAATTCTGTAATAGTTATTCTATTTTCTTGTCTTCTTCTACAATTTGCAAGCTATTGATTTGAATTCAAAACTAGTGCAAACATGAGATCAAAACAATGAATAAAGAAGAAATTAAAAGTTCTGACAAATGAGGAGATTGCAACAAATAAAGAGTGTGAAGCACAACACCAATGAGAGAGAAGACAAAGAATTAGAGAACTAAGCAATGTTTCAAAGGAGAAAGATATTGAGGATACCACAATGGATGAAGAGGCTAAAGAAGAGAACCCATTACAAGGAGATTTAGGTGCACATTCTAATCAAACATTCAATACAGGTGTATCTCCAAACCCTTAGATTTTTTCTCATGATGGAATTGGTGTTTTTTTAGAAGTAGGTTATTATTTAAATGTTTTAGATTTTCTTCATGAGAATAGATTGTCAAATGATCATGCACAAAAAAATCCAATGGAAATGCATGCCCTAAAAGAAATACCAATAAAAATTGAAAATGAGATTCAAATCTCAAATAATAGTGAAAATGAAAGGCCAATTGAAAATAACAATTGTATGAATGTAGACATAGAAGCACCAGTTACTAAACAAACATGTTAGAATGATGCTAAAGTGCCTGAACATAAATTTCATTTTCCTAATGATGTGCTAGATAATCTTGAGGGATTGGTTTCATGGAGACAAATTAGGACACATGGTAACATATTATATGAATATTTTTTTTATAATAAGAAATTTGGGTTTCAATGTGAGCTGATGTTGCAACTAAATTAAAATGTCTAAGATGTGAAAAGTAATGAAAAGGTTAGGAATGTATGCAAAACCCAAGAATAAAAATGAGTCTTTAAAACAAGTTGTATCCACTATTGCTAGTGCTTTTGATGTTATCAGAAAGAAAAGCCACTCTAAAAATGAGAATGTAGCATGATGAGCAATAACAACATCTTTAGTTAACAAATCAACAATTGAAAAAAGATTGATTAGCAACATAAGTGGATATCTTAATGTGAATCGTAAGACTTTAGAAAGAGTTGTAAAGAAAAGGGTTAACTTTGAATGTGATCCAACAAATATTTTTTGGACTCCTAGTGGTAGACTTCCAATATGTGGTATGAAACTTACTAGTGAAGTCAAAAGTTTGGTTGAAATTTTTTGGCATGATAATATAAGAGAATCACCTAATTCAAGATATGTTCTTAAATTGAGAGTTGGTTTAATAGTACATTATCCACATCCTAAACACCTTTTGGACATGGCTCACAATGAATTATTTAGAAAATTTGTAGATGGTAAGGTGTTAACTATTACCATTAGTCAAAGGTCTTTTGAAAAGTGTAAACCATGGTATGTAAGGATTAACAAGGAAAGAATCACATGTTGTTGCAAAACTCATATTCAATTTCATTACCATTGTGATGTATTTCAATCTATACATGGTATCATGCATATGAAAGAAATGTTGCAAGAATGTGGTATAAAAATACCACCTCAAACTATAAAGGATTTCATATCAGGTTTGTTTTGTAAGCCACCTAATGATCAATACCTTCTTTTCAATGCATGTCTTTTTGGTACATGTGATATGTGTGGCAATCTTTTTTTGTTAGATGAATGTTTGTATGAAAATTCTTTGACTACTTTTGGATAGCAATTAGTTGAGGTAAAAATATTCAAAACTACTGAATATCCATTGAAGGATGGGAAGATTGGAAGAAGGTGTGATCTAGTTATAGATAAAGTTAGTTGTGATGCATTTATGGATGAGTTTAAGAGTGTGATCATACTAAAATATGTTAAACACTCTCAATATGCTAGATGGATTGATGGAAAATTTTGCATATGTAAGAATACATTTCCAATTGGTACTATACTTTCAATTGTTGACTTTGCAGAGAACTACACACTTGCACCACAAGATGAGGTACAACCACAATATTACAATTCAGTGCAAGTAACAATTTATGTTTATATAGTTTATAGGCATGAACTTGATAGTATAGAGGAGGATCAAAAAAATTAAGAGAGTATAATTTTTATATGAGTGATAATAAACTTCATTCATCCAAGTTTGTCCAATATTGTTTCAAGGTCTTTTATGATAATTTAGAAGAGAGACAAATTCAAATGAGACAACATTGGATATGGTCAAATAGTTGTACAAGACAATTCAAGAATGCTATAATGTTCTATTGGTTAAGTAGGACACATAGGAAAACTAACATAGGACACATAGGAAAACTAACATCCAACATATGTGGAGTTTTTTTGAGGCTGGACATGGTAAAGGAGAACATGATGGTGCTAGTGCATGCATGAAGAGAGCCCTTAGTAGAGAGCAATTAAAATTTGAGGAAAAAGAGAAGTTCAAAAATGTACATGAGATTTTCAAATGGTGTAACAAATATTTATACATGGGATCAAGTGAGAGCTCTACAATCAAATGTTTCTTCTACCTATTTGAAGAGAATAATATCCTTTCAAGATATGACTGTGATACAATTAGTGGGTCAACTAAATGGCATTCATTTAGGAGTTCAAATTCTAACACTTGGACTATGTGGACTAGGGAGCTTGCTTGTGTTTATTAGTTTTTTCTTGTAGATGAATGGGAAGAATGCAAGAATACGAAATGGGTTGACGATTGGAAACAAAAATCACTAGCACCTACTAACACACATTTTCAAGATGATATAGTAAATGAAGGTTAGAATGTTACTTTTGCATCAAAAGACTACAATTGTACTTCAAGCCTCATACAACTTGGTATGCACAATTTAATTAAATTTTTTTGTGATCATGCTTCAATTTATATTATTTATTTATGTACATATCATTAATATAATTCAAGTACATACATGTCTTTAACATATTATTTATATATGTACACATGTGATTAAAGTGTTTATGTACTTTATCTTATTTTGTAGGACATGTTTATGTTGTTATTGCACCTAATGATAATGATGAATAGACTGAGTATTAGCTAACTAGATGTGTGGAACCTAAGAAAAAAATTATATGTCATCAAGTAGATGATGATGGTTTTGAGTATCCAATTGGGTCTGTCATTGTAGCTAGCACCTGGCTACATAGATCCATAACAAGAAGAAATGGTTTTCCAACATTTGAAGACTACCAATCTAAAAAGAAGATTTTACACGATTCTCATTTGGTTGTGGCAAGGAATATCAAATTAGAAAGATACAAAGGTAGACCACCAATAAGGTATTATGGACAATTTCAATGGACAAGCATGAGACAATCTTAGATGCATTGCAAAAGAGAGAGGATCTAGATGGTACAATGGGATGACTACATATAAATAAAACACATGTAAGTTTTTTCTTTATTGTGCTATTTTTATATGTCCTTAGTATATTGAATTACATGTATGTATGCATTGTATATAGAAAATTAGAAAACCTATATATACCTCTTATTTAGGTCTCAATTACAATTTATGCAAATTTAAATGTTAAGGTAGATCTAACATCAACGTCTTGTGCAATTACACATAGTGAGCACATACAAATTAAACATATTTACATAGTTCATATAGCTCATATTAATTTATGCTTTTATTAACATGTGTTTTTTTTTACAATTTTATTTTACAGGAACTCATTTGAAGAAATGTGTTGAACAAATTTTATATTTTGAGTTCACTTCTATAAATATGTCATTGAAATTGTCTTACATATATTGTGAAACATGTTGTAAACATTAAAAAAGAGGAGTTTACTTCTATTCGAAAGTTAAAGGTGTGCACTTGTAATTATAAATTAATTGTCAATTCAAGTAATGACCTCCTATCTTTTTCTATTACTTTTACATTATAACTTGTTCAAATTAATGTTTGTATATAAATAGTTAAAATTATTGTTCATGTACCATATACTTAAAAAATGCATCATAACATGAATAAAATATGTTGCAATAAAGAAAACGGTTTGAATACTTACAACATGATAACATAATAATATATGTACTACATACACTGGCATGATAAGAAGTCATATAAAATTAGTACATGGTAAATAACATGTCATGACATGATCTATGAAGTTAAAAAATACTTATAATATAGTTAATTGTCTTAATACAAAGTGTATCAAAATAAAAAATATGTGTCATAAAAACACAATCTAAAGGTGCCGACAAGACCTAATCTCTCTAATCTATAGTCTGAGTGAAGAGGATTAAGATGGATCAGCCTATGTAATATGAGTTGTCTCATCATGTGGGACACCTCATGAGGTAGATGGATCATCCTATGTAACATGAGGTGTCTCATCATGTGCTTGCTTAATTGAAATGGGTTTGAAAATCTAGCTTGAAAATAAATTAAATATTCACTACACAATAATAATAATACCACATGAGATGGGTGTCCCTCTATAATAGGAGGAGCTGCACTATGAAAGCCACCAAATGCAACAATGGTGAGGTCTTGTAATTTACAATACATACATTTTAATAATTTGATAAAGAGAGAAGTGAAATATGTATTACATAAATCACAATACTAACCTCAAAGGATGATGTAGGTACCTCCATCTAGCTTAGTCCCATACTCTCACCCACACTCATGGCGAATAGTCCTAAAATTATGGATACATAAACATTGATTCAAAATGATATATACATGAATTACAAAGTACATAAAGTAAAAAGTACATAATTTGTACACTACATTTTTTATACACTATTAAAACATGCATATATATATATATATATATATATATATATATATATATATATATATATATATATATATATATCATACCTGAGTAGTAGCCAATGTCATAGATGTGTCTAAATATATGCTAGCATGATGATGAAAAGATGGAGTAAAAAATAAACTATACCGAGGCCTGTATCAATAAGTACAATCCATCTCCTATTCGTAAAATCAAAACACATAAAATTATACACATGAGTCAAAATTATGAGGGATGCCAACATATGTAGGTCTTGAAAAAAGACTATATTTCTTCCTAGGAGGAACAATATCATCCATCCTCTATTATTTCAAAATCAACATACATTAATATGGTTAATACAATTACACATGTATGTAGAAAGTAAGTAATTATGTACTTTATATTTAAATTTTAATCAAAATTTTACCTATTGCTCCTAACTATCTCTAGGCTCTCCCTGCATGAGGTCAACAAATGATGACACATCAATATCATCACTACTATCACCATGGGCAACATATGTGTCATCATCAAAATTAACACCCTCAGCATAATGGCCATCATGTGCCGCATCAACATCTCTCTGGGGGCCTCTACATATATCACGCCAACTAGTACAAATGTGTCCAAGTGGATGAATATCTCTTGCCTATGTCCACTAATCTACTAAATTTCCCAAAGGGACACTTAATGAGGTAAGAGTAGATGACACTGCTCGATGATGGTGTGGCACTGGGACAACGGGCGTGGGAAGTGGTATAAGAGGCAGAGGTTGCATGTAGCTTCTCATTCTATTGCTCAGCTTTTCCCTATGCCTATCCTAAGGCATCCCCCCACCAACCCCCTAAAATGATCTAAGATCAAAATAATTGGGTTTTACACCCAATTCAAACTTAGCCCATAGTTTCCTAAGGAAGTATATGGGCACCTCATGATTAGTGTGTGGTGGATGGTCAAATACCATGCACCACCACTCCCAAAAATATGTTGATATACATGGATGCATGCACCATCTAATAGAAATGTGAGGCTTGTTCTTGCTAATCTCCACACCCATCTTAGGTTTTACAAAATATCTTTTAAAATGTTCTTTAACTATTTTGAGGTTATGGACCTCTCTATATGGTAAGCCATTAGAATAGAAGGCACACATGTTTTGCCTCCATAATCTAAATGAATCAATATCACAATTGAAATGTTGTATAGAGTGAACAACACGTTGCATGCTATGTACAAGGTGTAGTAGGTGAGAAGGGGGGTGGGCCTCATGTTTGATAGTCTTAATATCTTGCATGAGGTCACTAAGATGACACCTCATGCTCTCTCGCAAATCCTCTGCAGTAGGTGGAGGAGGAGGACTAGGTGGTTGTGGAGGTGGTGGTGGAGGTGGAGGTGGAGATGGAAGGGGTAGAGGTGGGGGTGGGGGAGGGAGACGGGGTGATGGTGAGTTCATCAAATATAATTTGCATATATGTTTAAACAACATAAAAAATCACAAAATCACTATTTAATAAAATAAATCCAAAATATCAATTATATAAATGCACAAATATTTAAAACCATATAAATTAAGCAAATAAAGTTAAAAATTTAAGTAGGCTTTAATGTTAAGGCTAATTGAACATTATTTGAGCCTAATCATAAAATAATACTCCAAAAACTATATTAATAAATCAACTTAAATGTGAATTCTAGAAATATCTTATATAAATATGTTTATTATTATGTGTTAGCAAATTTTTATGAATAAGGATCAATATTAAAACAATTATTCTGTTGAACATTTAAATAAGATTGTGGTTTGGGTTTGGATTGAACATATTATAATATCACACATAATTAGCCTTTCAGATGGTGACATCTACAAGGAAATGTGTTGGTTGCCAAGAATTGAATAAGTAACTCTTTAAGTAGACTTAACTAACTATATAATTAGTTATGTTTGAAGTATCTATGTAGATGGTAGATCTTTATTTGTGAGTCTCTATTATAATGAGTCTCTATTATAAGGAGGAACTATAAATCTAGTTTTTATGTTAGATATGAACTTGTTTTGTCTATGCAAGTTCAAGGGAACATGTTTTTGATATTAAGGAAAAGGATGTGAAAGTGCCCAATAGTTTAACCATTGTTTTGTTAGATTATGATCTAGATCCTACATGGAATTACTTTATGAAATATTGTAGTGATTTTATTATTATTAACATTTTATATCATGCTAGAGTAGTTACATTCCTATTCTATTTAGTTTTTAAAGTCTTGTTGAAAACAATATTATAGTTATATGTTTCTATCCTAGACTCCTCGTTGACCTTATAGAAAGGGAAAGTATATTTTTGTACTACTATAAGATTTGTTATTCAACACTATTTATGCATTTATTTGGCCTACTAACAATCTAGTTCATATATTGGAAGTGGTTCTTATGAAAAATATAGTGAATTCTCCATCCAAGAATGAGAAAAAAATAGATAGAGACAATGAAGGATGGTTTATCTACAATATTAAATTGACCCGATTGATGTCTTAGGTAAAAGATAATATTAAGACCCTCTTCCATCTTTAAGCACTCCATCAGGTGCTTAGTGGACTTCATAGTTGTTTCTTGGAATAGGCCCATGATTTTGAGATTCAATTAGTTTTTTTTAGTTCTCCTTATTAGCAATATGGTTTTCATGATTCATAAATGGTAAAAGTTCATTATATTCAAAGGAGGATCATATTGGATAATTTATTACTATTGTAGACTTGGCAAGAATTGATAAGATTTGGAATCAATGTACTTTAGATTCAATTCAAGTATTCATTAAACATTACATAATCGTCACTACAGCTTAATGCTATGGAAATTAATGGTCCAATGTATTCTTTAGAGGATTAGTGGTAGGCTTGTAAGTCATAACTAAGACCATTCAAACATTCCAATCAATTGATTACCTCTACTAACTTTGAGCTTAGTGTAGATAAAATAGGAGACAAAGATATAAATAAATTCCTCTTGGAATAATGTACAAAGGCTTTCTCAACCATCTAAAACTTACAAACATCAACACTATCAATTTTTATGTATACTTATTTTGTGACATTGGGGGATTGTATTCTCATTATGGATTATATGTTCATCTCAGGATCAAACAAAGTTTTGTAATGTTACCTTTGTTGGCTCAAAATCTTAGTAATGAATGGGTTAAAAATGTTATAAAATAATAGAATCATACAAACTCATAGCTAAAGTTGTAACAAATGTAGGATTATGTCACAAGTTGAATGAGTAATGGACAATTATAAAATATACTTAATTTAATAGTTTGACAAAGGAAGATTATAGTTAGTATAGTTTTAGTGTCTCAAAATATCAATGTACCAAGATCTAGTATTTAACTTAAGACAATTATATACAATCACTATTAAATAAATACATTAATAAATGAATATTTATACACAATTCATTTCATTATTTAGAACTACTTATTAATAACATATATTCTCAAAATAATATTATTCATATCATCCATAATAGTTCTTCAACCCAATTTAAAATAATTAAATATAGTTTTCAAACCTAGGATTAAGATTACTTTCCATTATGGACCTACTATTATGGTTACTTGGCTAGGGATTAAGTGTTAGTTTTAAGTTTTGAAGTTACAATTAGAATTAGGGTTTAAAATTTAGGATTAAGTTTATTAATGATAGGGTTAGTCTTAGAATTAAGTTTATCAATTTTAATTATATAATTTGGTTAAAATTTTAATCAGTGTTAGGGTTAGGATTAGAATAATGATGAGAGTGAGATTTTACATCAAGGTTAATACCATGTTTACAGTTAGTGTGTAGTTTTATTAAAAAAGATATGGTTTTAAGGTAAGGGAGCACATTATGTAATGCCCAGCCAAGGGATCCAAAGAACTAATCTAAAGTTTTACTAAGTAAGCAATAACATGCACAATAATACATAGAAAACATAAGAGATTATATTCCTTAAGGATCCCAAGACATTGAGTCACATTTTATTTTTAAATAATTATACTAGAAGTAAAATAAATAACACATCCACATGAAAGAATAACTACAATTTCAATCCATTTAAATACTATACATTTGTTTCAAATGCCACTTGGCATTAATTCAAAATGCACAATCATCCATTGTAGATGTCATAGGGTATGAAAGGCTAAAAGCATATACATTTATAAAATAGTTTACATCACCCCTTTCTTATCCATGAAAAAAAGTACAATAAAATAAGTAAGATCATTAAATACTTAGTTTTGTGTTTGGATCCCTTGGCGGGGTGTTATACATTAAATACTCAGTTTCATGTTTAGGGTTTAGATTAAATTATTGTATAGTTATAGCTAGGTTGAGGTTAGACTTACGAATACAATTAGTTTTACTTTCTTTGTTATATGGTTTACAAACTAATCTATAATTAATTACTATTTATTTGAAATAAATATAAAATATTGAATGTAATTACATGTTTAAACAATCTAATTTACATCTATCTAATCATTCAACATTGTAATTTGTATTAAATACATTGAAATATGTAAAATAATAATTTCTAAATGACCATCTATGAAACTATTATTTAAATTAAAAGATACAATAATCTAAATATAATACTATTATTGTAATGGAAATTTACAATTTTACATATTAAAACTGAAAAAAAAAAATTGATGGAATTTTAAAGCATAAAACTATAAAAAAAGAAAAAAAATAGTATAAAAAAAAAAAAAAATACCTGGTAGGCCAAAAAATAGCAACAGAGGGGTCAGTAGAACTCCAAAATGGGCTGCTGTATTAGTCCTAAAATTGGGCTCACACTTTCTAGATAGTTGAAATGAGCAAAAAAGACCCCAAAAATTGGGGTTTGTAGTTTTCCACAATTGGGTACCCAATATTTTAAAATTGAGTACCCGATTTTAAAAAGGTTTGGGCACCCGATCCATGTTGAACTAATCAGGTACCCAATTTTTTGAACATGGATTGGGTGCCCGAAGTTGGTTTTAAAAATTGGGTACCCATTTCTAAAAGGTCTCATTCTGCAAAATTGACTTCCACAGAATTGAAACCCAACTTTGTGCTCTTACCCATTTTAGAAGAAGGAAAAGCAGGTTTTTACTAATACATAATGGATGCTTGGATACCCTTATTTTTACTATATAATTGGATAGTCATGACAATAGGGCCAAGATAAGGGAGTGATATAGGGTATTAATGACTAAACCAACCTCTAATTTTGTTATGACCAAATTTTATTCCTCTTCTACCACTTTAATAAATATATCCATGCTACTTAGTGGAATTTTATATGTGAGGAAATCATCTCAAACTCCAAATGATTTTTATAGGAAATCATGTAGAAAAATTCCCAAACAGTGATTCAAATTTACTAATTCATCCTTCAGTGACTTTCATTATGATCTTCTCCATAGGAATATGTTCATCTTCTAGTTATAAATTGCTCTTGCATACTAATTCTTTATTTTATTTTAGAAATACATTAGCTCGAAAGATACCAAATTATTAATTGACCTGCAAAGTTTGGCAAGGGATAGACACAATGACATGCCCAAAAAACACCATCTATATTTATAGTGTTCATTCCTCCATCAATGCAGACATTGACATGTAACTAAAATGCCTTGCAAAGTTGTTTCCTTAATATTTTTTAAACCCAAAGTGTTAATTCATATGGTATTGAATTTTCCCCTCTTTCAAAGTTTGCGGTCTCCTTTGACTACATGTCTCTTATGGGTTTTGCAGAATTTCCATGAGTAGAAGAGATGATGTTGTATTGAGGATCTTGAATAGTGCACCAACCTTTTCTTTACTTGCACAATCAATGAACATAATATATGATAGCATTTTGTGGATTTTGAATAGTTTACTAGCACATGGAATAATCAACTAGATGACAAGTCTTTATTAAAAATCTAACATGCATATTGATCAACAATATCACCTCTACTCGACTCAATAGTATGAAGAAATGATTTTGTTTTTGTTCTTTACTTCTTGAAGACAATGAACACTAGTCAACTTATTATACATGATCGGTATATTAGACTAATGATTAACATGTCTCGAAAGATTTCAATTAATTTTCTTTAAGATTAAAATTATTTAGTTTTTCCTCAAAACCCTTCAATATTATTGAAATATATTCATTAGAATATTTTGTTATTTTAATATAAACAATAGAACATTCTATCGGTAATTCCTATGCATTTTAACTATTGAAAATACACTTTGAGCATATTCAATCATTTTGTTGTTGTTCTTTACTTCTTGAAGACAATGAACACTAGTCAACTTATTATACACGATCGATATAGTAGACTAATGATTAACATGTCTTGAAATATTTCAATTGATTTTCTTTAAGATTAAAATTATTCAACTTTTCTGCAAAACCCTTCAATATTATTGAAATATACTCATTACAATATTTTGTTATTTTACTATAAACAATAGAACATGCTATCAATGATTCCTATGTGTTTTAACTATTGAAAATACACTTTGAGCATATTCACCTTAATTTAGTGATGTAGGAGAATTTTGGGTTGACTTGTTATCTTGCTCAAATTTTGTTCATTTTGGAAGTTGGTGTTGAGTTACTATAGCTCTTAGTTGGTACCAAGTTACTGTAGCACTCTTAAGGTGCTAAGTTACTATAGCACTCTTCATGTATTGAGTTTCTATAGCACTTAGTTGGTATCAAATTACTGTAGCAATCTTCATGTGTTGAGTTATTGTAGCACTCAATTGGTGCCAAGTTATTGTAGCACTTTTCATGTGTCAAGTTACCTAGTGTATGTCGAGTGTCAGTATTTGGACATGATTTCTATGAGCTGACTTGTAAGATTTATTTCATTCACAACATTTATGTTATGATCTTTTCTTGGGATGACTCCAAACTATTGTTGGGTTGGCCTTCCTCTTATGTAGTGTTCTAGAATAATTTGTAAGCCATTTTGGCAAGTATATATAGAGTGTTTAGGCTTAGAGTTAGGCAAGTTTTTAGGGAAGAAGATTTTAGAGCAGAACTAAAGGTGTAGACTTGCTATTGGATCTTTGCAAGTGAATGTATTGTAATTGGCCGTAACCTAGAAGGCCTTACAACTAGGCATGTATGAAGATATTATGATGAATCAATAAAAGCATTTCTCTATTCTTCCTCCTTTGGTTGTTGTTCCTTGTGTTTGCTTTCATTGTATTAACTCTTGTAGGGTGGTTTGGATAGCTAGCTCAGTTGGTATCAAAGATTGAGGTTCATCCTTGTGGAGATTGGATCATGTAGAAATCTAATTTAGATTTAGTTTTAGGGTGGAAAATCTATGGATTTGACCGATAACTTGTAGAGGGTTACAATATTGTAGGAACCTAATTTGTAAAGATAGTTCATTGTAGAAGAAATGCTGATGATGCTATATTGGATTAGTTGACACAAATTGTTCCCAAATTAGATGCTGTGGAGATGGCCCAGAGGAGAGGAGCACATCTTGATGATGTAAGTGATGATGAAGTAGCAACACCAAACCATAATCCCAAACCTAAAGAGGATCAAGATGAGGAAAGATTGTTGCAAGTTTTTTCTAGGACAAATTCAAAGCTTGCTATAGAAGTTTTTTCCTTATGATGGAAAATTGGATACCAATGCTGTGTTGGATTGGATCTCTGATATGGAGAAGTTCTTTGAGTATGAAAATACTCCAAATAATAGAAAGGTGAAGATTACAATCACTAGGTTGAAAGGTCATGCATCACTATGGTGGGAGCACTTCCAAACTAATAGATAAAGGAGAGGAAAGGAGAAGATCAAAACTTGGCCAAAGATGGTGAACAAGGTAAAGAACAGATTCCTCCCTACTAATTACCAAGTTAGCTTGTTGAGAAAGATGAAAATTTTGAAATAAAAGGACATGAATATGAAATAATATATCAAGAAATTCTATAGATTAGACATTAGATCTAGACATGTAGATGATGATGTTGAGAAAATTGCAAAGTACATTAATGGATTGATATCTCAAATTCAAGATGAAATAAGTTTTGTGAAGTTGGAAAGTGTGGAAGAAGCATACTAGTATGCCTTGAAGGTTGAGCAGATCTTGACAAAGAAGCATGAACACAGACAAGAGGTAGAGGTGGTAGATTCCAAAGAGGCAAAGGTAGATCTTATGTTGAAGGTGGAAAATTTGAAACTTTTGTGTAGGACAAAGGCAAATATGAATGGAAGAATGATGACAAAGGAAATACCAAATGGAAAAGTGGTAATTCTTATCGAGGAGGCACTAATTCTTACTGAGGAAGAGGTAATTCCTATTCTAGAGGTGGATTTCATGGTAATTGTTTTAGATGTGGTAAAGAGGGACATAGATCTTTTGAATGTAGATCCTCTGGAAGTAGGCAAGGTAACGGAAATGCTACAATTTGAGAAGATGATGAGGGTTTACCAAGTGGACCTAAGGCTAGAGAAAATTTGATGGTGAGAAGAACCTTATGTAATAAGGGAAGTGATGAGGAACTTGTTTTAAGGAGAATTCTTTTCAAGACAAGACGAAAGATGGCTAGAAAATGTTACAAAGTGATTATTGGGAGTGGAAGTTCTACAAATCTAGCATCAGAAGAGCTAGTTACCGAGTTGTAGTTGGAGATGCTGAAACATCCCAAACCTTATAACATTTCATGGATCAAAGATGAGCATAAGATATTGGTGAGTAATGCCTTGTGAAATTCAAAATTGGACATTACTTTGATGAAGTTTTCTATAATATTATGCCCATGGATCGTTGTCATATTTTGTTAGGTAGACCTTGGCAATATGATAGATATGTTGTACATGATGGAAGATTGAATCAATACACTTTTTGGGTAAATGAGAAGAAACAAACATTGCTACCTTTGATTGAAAGTCCAGATGAGGTTAATTGTACTATTGTAAAAATTTGCATGGTTAATGGGAAATAATTTGAAAAGGAAATGAAAAAGAATTAGGTCTATTTTTCCATAGTTCCTAGAGGATCGAGTTTTGGTAGTAATGATCGAGTAGTAGAAGCTAGTAATGACTAAGTGATAGTAGATAGTGATAGCCGAGTACCAGTAGAAATTACTGAATTGCTAAATGAGTATAAAGAAATTATTGATGATGATATTTGTAATGGTTTACCTCTAGTAAGAAGTATAAGCCATTGTATGGATCTGATTCCTGGAACTAGTTTGCCAAATAGATTGACCATATAGATTGACACCTATAGAGAATGAGAAACTTAATAGACAAATGCATGAGCTATTGCAAAAAGGTTTGATCAGAGAAAGATTGAGTCCTTGTGCTGTACTTGCTATATTAGCACCTAAAAAGAATGGAGAATGGAGAATGTGTACTAATTCTAGAGCTATTAACAAAATCACAATGAAATATAGGTTTCCAATGCTAAGGATGGATGACATAATGGATTGTTTGAGTGTAGCAAATTGTTTTACCAAGATTGATTTGAAGAGTGGCTACCATCGTATCAGAATTAAAGAAGGTGATGAATGGAAGACTACTTTCAAGACAAAAGATGGTTTGTATGAATGGTTGGTTATGCATTTTGGTTTGACTAATGCACCTAGTACTTTCATGAGATTGATGAATGAAGTTTTGAAAAGATTCTTGGGTATGTTTTTGATTGTTTATTTGGATGATATTTTGATATTTATCAAGACTAAGAAAGAACATTTTGAGCATATGAGACAAGTATTGTAGAGGTTGAAAGAGAAAAAGTTGTTGATTAATCTAAAAAAGTGTTCTTTATGCAAGAGGAGATTGTGTATTTTGGATTTGTGATTTCAGCTAACGGATTGAAGATGGATCCTAAGAAGGTTAAAGAAATTTTGGAATGGCCTACACCTAAGAATGTGGGTGAGGTAAGATCATTTCATGGTTTGGCTAGTTTTTACAAAAAGTTTATAAAGAATTTCAGTGCTGTTTGTAATGCTATAACTAAAACAATGAGGGGAGATAAAAAGGAATTCAAATGGACACATGGAGCTAATAAGATTTTTGAGAATTTGAAACAAAATGTTGCTAAATTACCTGTATTGGTTTTGCCTAATTTTAACAAATTATTTCAAGTTGAATGTGATGCAAGTGGTAATGCAATATGAGCTGTATTAAGTCAAGAAGGTAAACCCATTGCTTTCTTTAGTGAAAAGTTGAATGATGCTAAAAGGAATTATTTTGTGTATGATCAAGAATTTTATGCCATTGTTCAAGAATTGAAGAAGTGGAGACATTATTTGATTCCTAAGGAGTTTGTGTTGTATATTGATCATAAAGCTTTACAATACTTGGGAAGTCAACATAAATTGAATCAAAGACATACAAAGTGGGTTGAGTACTTGTAAATTTTTATGTTTGTGATCAAGTATAAGAGTCGAGCTCCTAACAAAGTTGCTGATGCATTGAGTAGAAGACGTTCTTTGTTGACCAAAATGAAGGTTGAAGTTCTTGGTTTTGATGAAATGGAAGAGTTCTATGATGTTGATCCTAATTTTTTTGAGGCATGAAGAGAGTCCAGAGCACCAAATCTGATAGATCACACAAGTAAGTATGATGACTATTTCATTCAAGAAGGTATGTTGTTCAAATTTATTTAGTTGTGTATTCCTAGAAGTTCTATGAGGTTGAATCTAATTAAGGAAAAGCAAAGTGGTGGATTAGCTAGACATTTCGGAATTGATAAGACATTGAGTTTGTTGAAAGAGAAGTATTATTGGCCACAAATGCATAAGGATGTTTAGAAATTTGTAAAGAGTTGTGGAGTTTTTCAAGTTGCAAAGGGCAAAATACTAGTTTGTATACACATATTATTGTTCCTAAGAAACCTTGTACTGACATTAGTGTGGATTTTGTTCTTGGATTGCCTAAGATAGTGAAAGGGTATGATTCTATATTTTTTGTAGTGGACATGATTTTGTAAGATGGCTCATTCCATACCATGTATGAAGACATCAAATGCTGAGCATGTTGCTAAACTTTTCTTTAAGGAGATTGTGAGATTGCATGGATTACCAAGAAGTATTATTTCTAATAGAGACAGTAAGTTTGTTGTCTACTTTTAGAAGACTTTGTGGAAGAAGATGGGTATTGAATTGAAGTTTAGTTCTACATTCCATCCAAAAATAGATGGATAGACAGAGGTGGTGAATAGAAGCTTAGGAAATTTGCTAAGATGTTTGGTTGGGAATATGTCAAGTAATTGGGAGATGGTATTGGCACAAGCTGAATTTGCATATAATAATTCTATGAATAGGAGTACAAGAAAGACACCTTTTGAGATTATTAGTGGAATGCATCCTAAGATTTTATGGAGTCTTTGCATAAGGAAGTGAAGTTGAGGTTGGAACAAAGTAATCAGAAGTATAATGAGAATGCTGATCAGTCTAGAAGACACCATCATTTTCAAGTTGGTGATGAGGTGATGGTTCATCTGAAGAAAGGAAGATTCCTAGTAGGAACATACAATAAGTTCAAGATGAAAAAATTTGGACCTTGTAAGATCTAAAAGAAGTTTGGAAATGGTAATGCTTATGAAGTTGAGTTACCTGATGACATGGATATATCTCCTATATTCAATTTGGTGATTTGTATAAGTATCATGACTTAGAGGATGAAGTTGTTGTATTAGATGATTATCCTAAGAAGAAGATTGAAGAAGTTGAATAGATATTGGATCAGAGAGTTGGCAAGAGCACAAGAGGAAAATATTACTATGAATATTTGGTGAATTAGAAGATCAAACCTATTGAAGATGCTTCATGGATTTCTCAATCTGAGTTGGATTCAACTCAGGTAGGGACGTCTCCATGATTCAAGAGAATCATTTCTTTTAACCTAGTTGTCTGATGTAGGAGCATCTTCGATTGCCTTGTTATCTTGCTCAAATTTTGTTCATTCTTCAAGTTGGTGCCAAGTTATTGTAGCACTCAGTTGGTGCCAAGTTATTGTAGGACTTAGTTGGTGTTGAGTTACTGTAGCACTCTTCAGGTGCCAAGTTATTGTAGCATTCTTCATGTGCTGAGTTATTGTAGCACTCTTCATGTGCCAAGTTACTATAGCACTCAGTTGGTGCCAAGTTATTGTAATAGCCTTCATGTGTGAAGTTACCCAGTGTATGTCAAGTATCTGTATTTGGATGTGATTTCTATGAGCTAACTCACGGGATTTATTTCATTTGCAACATTTATGTTAAGATATTTTCTTGGGATGACTCTAGACTATTGTTGGGTCAGCCTTCCTCTTATGTAATATTCTAGAATTATCTCTAAGACATTTTGCCAAGTATATATAGAGTTTTTAGGCTTGGAGTTAGGCAAGTTTTGAGGGAAGAAGATTTTAGAGTAGAAATGAAGGTGTGGATTTGCTATTGGATCTTTGTAAGTGAATGTATTATAATTGGCCATGACCTAGAAGGCCTTACAGTTGGGCATGTATGAAGATGTTTAGATGAATCAATAAAAGTATTTCTCTCTTCCTCCTTTGGTTTTTGTTCCTTGTTTTTTCTTCCCTTGTGTTAACTCTTGTAGGGTGGTTTGGATAGCTGGGTGAGCCTTTGGCCCTAGTTATAAACCCTTTTCCTGCATCATTTATGTTGCTTGATGATAAGAAAATTTATTTTACAAATATTTCAGTCTCCAAGATTCGCTTTTGATAGGGTGGATAAATATTTCCATCTTATTCTCTTTTCCCATCTAGATCTTATGGGCAATGCTACTTCCACCACAAATAGGGAAGCTTAGATAAGACTCTTCGAAGGAACTTACCACCCCCTTAGAAGAGTAGGGCCTTGCATTAAAGGGCTTGATTTTTATAAATAGACAAATATGTCAGTGCTTATAACCAAAACTAAAAAATTTGGAATATTCTCCTTTATTGATCCAGCCACACTCCATACTTCTTTTTACAAAGGCATACAATGTCGTTGATGTAGTGCTATGTGCCATCAGTGTACTACGTAGTCTAAAAGCATCTATTTATGCCTTCTATATCAACTTAATTTAAGTTTCTTGATGATTAGAAAAGTAATTTTACTCTTTGTCCTTATTAGGGACATGAGCCCCACACATTACTATTTTATTCTAAAGAATGTCATTGATGTAAATTTTATAATGATCACTTGCACTATTATGTTCTTTGTGGTATCAGTTAATTGGGTATATTGGTCTTGAGCTTAGTAAAATGGAAACAAGCTTGAAAACATTTCTTCAGGCCTTTTATACCAACTTTCTCAGTTGTAGGATGAAGTGATATTATCTATTCATTAGGATCTATGATTTAAATTGTCAATAAAGTGAGATCACGTAGTTTTTGTTTGTTAATTTTTTTTCTTGGGAAGAGATCTTGTGAATTGTTTTGCAATATGAAATTCAACTCTACAAACTATCAACTTCTACTTCAACCCTTTTTTTCTTTTAGCTAATCAAATTAAATTGATTATCTATCATCAATACATAACCTAGTCATTGAATCAACACTATTCTTTCCATTGAATTGGTAATATACATTCAAATGCATCAAGTACATGACTATGAACACACAATGTGGCCAAGGCTTAAACTCCTTGCTCCAATCATATCAGTAGAGATGGAGGGGAAGGCAAGGTTTCACAATGGTTTCCAATAGAATTAATTTGGGCATTGTTCCCCTCTCTCATATCAATTCGAGATCCTCTTGGAGCAAACCACTCAAAACTTTGAAGCAGCTTCCCTAATGTATGGCTCACCATAATCAATGCCAAAGACATACCAAGAAAAATTCTTCTCCTTGAATTGAACAAAATCAATTCAAAGTTATGTCCTTTCACATCCATCTCTTTGCCACCATTGAGAAAATGTTCAAGAATGAATTCCATGGGCCACTCCCACAATGTCAAGTCCTAGTGAATTTCCCACACATTGACCAATAGTTGTGTTCCTATAGAACCGTGATATCCTCCAATAGTGCATTCCTCGATAGGTTCATGAGGAAGTATAAAAAGTAAGTAGAAAATAAAACAACAAGAATACAAATCATAAAATAGAGAAAATGAAGAGCTCACTTATTTTATCTATTAAAAACAACATAAGAAATATATATTGATACACAAATTACAACCAAATACTATCCTATAAAACCAACACCAAACTCTACAGCTAGCTATCACTAATTGACAAAAAACTAAGCCTTATTGATAGCAAACTAGAACTGTGCACATATCACCAGTTGTTTAGAAACTCCTATTAGAACTCAAACTATGACACTCTCTCTTTGTTGATTTATTCCAACACTCCTCCTTAATCAAAAAGGAAATTAAGATGCACTCCTAACATATCTCTACATTTTACAAACTTTATATTTCCTAATGACTTAGTGAATACATAAGCCATATTATCATTTGTGTTGCAGTATTGCAGCTCTATTTCTTGAGAGTGAGCTTTCTCTCTTACAAAATGATGTTGAGTTTCAATGTGCTTTGATCTTGCATGATAAACTAGATTATTGGCCATCTTGATTGTACATTGATTGTCACATTTGATTGGAGTAGGTCCATCTTGCTTTTGTCCCATATCTTCAAGAATTTTATTTAGTCAAATTGCTTCATAGGTAGCACTACACAATTCTTTGTACTTAACTTTAGTAGATGAACGAGAAAGAGTTGGTTGCTTCTTGCTATTCCAAGAAACAACACCTAATCCTATGTTGAATGCATAATCAACTATTGATTTATGATCATCTAGATCTCCTACCCAATTAAAACTAGAGCAACCTATCAACTCAACATTGAAATGGTTAGTATATTCAATGCCAAAATATATGGTGCCTTGTAGGTATCAAAGAACTCTTTTTTTTCCATTCCAATGGACCTCGAGAGGATTAGCCATGAATTGGCTAAGTATGCTGATAGAATATGAAATATCAGGTCTTCTAGTCATCAAGTAGTTGAGACTTCTCACCATTTGCCTATACAATGTTTGATTGACTTCTGAAGTTTCATGGCTACAGGAGAACTTAAAATTTTGATCCAATGGATTACATCTTATTTTATAATCTTTCATATTAAGCTTTTGGATTAACTTCTTTGCATACTTACTTTGAGCAATACCATTTTTTTTCCACACCTCAATTCCTAAGCAATAATACATTTCTCCAAGATCCTTCATTTCAAATGTCTTCGATAGATCTACCTTGATTGCATCAATCAACTCTATAGAACTTCTTGTTATGATTAAGTCATCCACATAAAAAGAAATCAAATCAACATTCCCATGTTCATCATTCTTTATGTACAAATTTGGATCGTATTTACTCTTGATATATCCTTGTTGAAAGAAGAATTTATCAACTTTCTCATACCATGACCTTGGTGCTTGTTTGAGACCATATAATACCTTTTTTAACTTGCATACCAAATGCTCTTTTCCCTATTTTACAAAATCTTCAGGTTGAACAAGATAAATTTCCTCTCTTAAATCACCATTTAAAAAATGTTGACTTAACATACATTTGATGAAGAACCCAATCAAATCTAGTAGCAAGTGAAATCATTAGTATAATAGTATTCATTTTAACTATTGGTGCAAAAGTATCTTCATTGTCAATTCCTTCCTTTTGTGAGTTTTGTTTTGCAACTAATCTAGCTTTGAATTTGTCAACAATGCCATTTGCATTAAACTTTATTAATTGCTTTAGCCCACACATTATTAGGGATATTCTTTTCTTTTAGCATACTCCTAACACATTCAACAATTTTTCTATTTTTCCTTTTAGCTATACCATTTTGTTTAGTACTATGGGACATTGCATATTGCTTAAGAATGTCATTATCTTTATAATATTTTACAATTTTCTGATGTATATTCTGCCCTTGATCTAATCTAAGAACCTTAATACTATGAGTTGTTTTCTTTTCTACCCTAGTTTTGAATTCCTTGAAATATTCAAAAACTTCACTCTTACTCCTTAATAAATACACAAAAGTGTACCTAATGCAATGATCAACAAATATAAGAAAGTAAGATACTCCCCCAAGTGATTGAGTTTTCATAGGACCACACATTTGAATGCACTAATTCAAGAATAGTTCTTTCCTTTACATTGGCTCTTATTGGAAATTCATTTATATGTTATTTTCTTGATGCACATCCATCACAACTATTTTTTTCATCTTTAAATGATGGGAGACCTTGCACCATCTCTCTTCTTTGTAGAGAAATCAAATCTTTTAAATTTAGATGATCATACCTCTTATGTCATAGCTCTTCAGTAGACACACTTGTAGAAGTCATTGCATGATGATTTTCTATATTGATATTAAGTTTATACAAACCTTCTATCCTGATTCCTTCAGTAATCACATTATTTTGATTCTTCATATCTTTAACTTGGCACCCTCCCTTCAAGAACTCAACTTTTAGACCTTGGTTAGTAATAGCTGAAACTGAAATCAATTTTTTTAAAATTCTTGGGATAGACATAACATTAGAAAGTTGCTTTACATGGCCATTAGGTAATTGCACACTTATATCACCACATCCTTTTACATCATGTGACCTATTATCTCCTAAATGGATCTTTCTACCATCATCCTTCTCGTGAAAATTTTTAAACCAAATTTTATTGCATGACATTTGAATTGATGCTCCTAAATCTATAAATGAATCATTACAATCACTTGATTCAGCTAAAAAAGTAAAATCAAAAACAGACAATTTTCAATCATGAAGGTTTCCATTTATTGTATTTGAATAACCATTCACAAAATTACCTTCATATTCATTATTTTTGGACTCATTATACTTCTTTTTTCTACATTCATAAGCATAATGTCCAAACTTTCCACAATAATTACAATTACTATTTTCTTCAAATTTGGATTTGTTGATACCTCTTCATAATACCTCTTTTCATTTTTATACCCTTGATTGTGAATTTTTTTACCTTCGTTATTCTTTGACCATTGTTTTCCTTTGAATACATTCTTGTCTTTTTCCATGAAAGTGGAGTCCATACTCTAAAATCTATTGTCCACATGCTTCTTCCTTTCTTCTTCTTGTAGAAGGATACTTGCCAAATTCTCAAATGAAGGAGAATTTTCTCTTGCGGCCAAACTAGTAATAAATACTTGATGATCCTACACCATTCCATTCAAAATAATAGTAAATAAATCAATACTTGAAATTTTTTCACCAATGTCGGCTAATTTATCCTTGAAATCCTTGATTCTAGATAAATAACTAATAACATTTTCATTTGCTTCCATGTTAATTGAAAGTAACTTGCTCTTTAAAAAAAAAATCCTATTTGAATTTGTAATATCATACAAACCTTTTAAGGCATTCCAGGTACCATTAGAAGTAGTGATAACCCTTATATGAGGAATGATAGAGTCTTTTAAAGACATTGTAAAATAATTTTGGCTTTGGCTTCTCTTTTCTCCCAATCTTGAACATCATTTGGACGTGTAGTAGGCTTACCCTAAGTACCATTCACAATGCTCCACACATTATATCCCTCCATTAGAGTATGCGTATTAAACTTCCAATTGAAATAATGTAAATTTACCAATTCTTGAACTCAAATCAAATTGTTACACATATACCAATTACAAATTTGAGAAAATCAACTCAAACATGGCATGTTCATAGCTGCTCCACTTCTAAAGGACTAGATTGGACCTCTTTCTTCATGAAGTACTTTTAAAAAACTATCAAAAAAGGTTTTACTAAGCATGAGATAGCACAATAGGGCATTACAACATTCCTTAGCTCTGATACCAAATTAGAAAATAGAACATCAAGAATACAAAGCATAAAATAGAGCATTTGAAGAGCTCACTTATTTTGTCTATTAAAAATAGCATAAGCAATATATATTTATACACAAGCTACAATAAACTACTCTCCTATAAAACTAGAAACAAAATCTACATCTAGCTATGACTAATTAACAGTAAACTAATCGCAATTGACAACAAACTAGAACTATGAACATATCACCAATTTTTTATAGACATCTATTAGAACTCAAACTATGACTCTTTCTTTTTTGATTTATTCCAATAGAGTTAATGGAGGATAAATTTTGAGAGTTTCTTCCACAATTTCCTACAAATATTTTAGCTTGTTCACATCTGATTCTTCCAACAATTGTTCCTGTCCAACATGGGTGTCAAGCTCTTGCTAGACTTTGTCCAATTTTTTTGGGCGGTTCATTAGAGCTGATAGTACCCATTTGATGGTCACAAATGATGTTTTAGTGTGTGCATTTATCATCATCTACAAATCCATAAAAAAAAACTTCTAAGAACTTAGAATGATTGCATATTTATATTTCTATCAATAATTATGGGTATGTGATAAAAAAAATGCACAAACATTCCAAATAATTTAATAGAACGAAATATGAGATTATACAAGGGTATTGGCTTTCACCACATTGTTGCTATTGTTAGACTCAATTTCATGATTGTTTTTTGTAGAGATTAGAACATCAATCAAGTCTCAAGCATGGATCCTTCTCTTCTCTCGATGTTCTTATAGTAATTTGTTCAAAAACACCTCTCTCTTTGTTTGCAGATGCTTCATGGAGGACATGATTCCATGAAGATCAAAAAACTTTAGAAAAGGTAGGTAGTAGTTAATATTAAACAATCCAATTACAAAGAAAATTTCTTTTATTACCTCCTTGAACTCTTGCATTTCTTTGAAATCATCCCAAGCAAGATTTGGCAAAAATCTCTTACGGGCAACCTTTTGCACAATGATATTAAAAGTGATATCTGAGAGCCTCAACTTGATGTTAACTATATTAGTCACTCATTGAGAACTCCCCAATAGTGAATAGATGAGATATGAAGTTTCCTCTGTGTGGGTCTCGCTCAGCGATTTGATCCCATTTGCAGTGAAGAGCTAGAGTGTGTAATTTGTTTTGATGTTTCATCAGTAGGAGCTCTAAGGTGTGAAGGTAGCCATTTTGAAATTGTGCCCCAAATACTTTTCTTCATAGAAAGGTGGGAACAAAGAAAAGTATTTGTCATTTTTTGTGAAGGATTCTTTTGTGAGATTTGAAGAGAAGACAAGAAAAACTTAGCAAAACCCAAGTTGGAGATGCATGATGGGGCCATAGTTCTTTGAAAGAGAGGATAGAAATCTCTGAAGGGGTTGTTACAATGGTTATAAAGTAACAACTAGGTTTTATCTATCTAGATACAACTCACTTTGTAAATTTATATCTCTATTTGACTCATTTTTTGGTTTATTGAATGGACTTCATTGTCAACTCCTTCTCCTTTGGAAACCCTTCAAGCAATCACACTTTACCAATCTTCTCACTTTTCCTCTCCAACTCTTTTCTTCATACACTCTCCACATAATTGTCAATCAATAATGAACCAAACTTAGAAAACATCTCTTAGGCATCCTTAAATAGGTAGTTTGATCTATTTTCACTCAATCATCACTGTAGATATTAGGGTTTGATTACATTTAAATAATCTATCCATCATTTTGTCCTTCTACTCTCTTCTTGATACTTTTAGAAACTTCTCCTTCAATCCTTTCCTATGATCACATAAAAAAATCAATTTGTGCATTAAATATGCTAGTTCATCAAATTTTTTTATCCACACATTTTGACTAATCCAAAAATTTAACTATGTTGTCCTCAAACTTGATTCTTTCAAAAATTTTTAGTTTTCTAACACTTGATCATCATTGACCTATTGAAATTGTCACTTGGTCAAGCTATGTGTTTTACTCAACTTGTTGTTTTCTCTTCTACACATAAACTTCAAGTTATAATGATTTAGAATGGGAGAGGGGGAGGGAGGAAGGTGGTGAGGTTGTTAACTAGATATCATTAGGTTCAAATGTTCTAAATAAACTATTAACCAACTTCAACAATTTAGATTTATTCTTTAGTCCACTCGGTCTCTACAAAGCTTATCAGTAACATAAATTTGCAGTTATCTATCCCAATAGTAGCGTACTTGTTGAATGTAAAAATTAAACAATAAAACATGTCACATAACATTCACACAAGTATGCAACTAGGATTTAATGTGGAAATCCAATTTGGGAAAAACTACTAGTAACATGTTACCAAATTTTTACTCTTTTAAAGTGAGCTCGATTAACAAAAAACCCTGTTAAAGGTTACTATACACACTGTTAGGTGTAACCCTATTGAAGGATTTAATCATCTTATTAGGAGTGACCTTGTTAAAGGACTTAATAAAATCCCATTAGAATGTCACTTTGATTAAAGTACTTATAGATGCCTATTTCATCAATCTTGATTAAAAAGAATTTTAACTTATATAATGGTTAAAAAGTAACAGTAGGTTGATTTAATAAATACAACTCACTTTACAAATATATATCACATTATAGGTCATCTTCTAATCTATTGACGAGCCTTTATTAATATCTCCATCATTGATTCACTTGGAAACCCTTCAAAAAATCACACTTCATTTCTATTGAGCTCTTCAAGCCTTCTACTCAAGTTCACCATTCAACAGAATCAACAACTACTCCACCTCTCTAGATTATCCTTATGCCTCCTTAAATAGGTAACTTTGATCATTTTCCACTTAAACATCACTCTTGATTGTAGGGTTAGGTTAGATTCATTGAATCCTTCCATTATTTTGTTTCCTCCACCTTCTTGATACTTCTCTTTGAATCTATGTCTGAAAATGCTCAAAAATAGTTTATCATGAATTAAATACTCCCACTTATCAATAATTCACCTTGTACATGCTTTGACCTATCGAAAAGTTCAATTGTGTTAGATAGGAATCTCAATTCTTTCACAAAGTATCAAATGCTAAGACTCAGCCAAAATAATTTTCCTCAACCTCAGACACCACTAGAAAAATCAATGATCAATAAACTCTTTCACGTGGCTTACATATTCTTCACTCAAACTTTTCTTGATGCTTAGTCAATATTGTATTCTACTCAGCCACAATTGTCACTCGATTGACACAAGCATAAACAACTTCTACTATAAGTTACTTAATCTTCTACTCAGTTGCTTAGTTTAGCCTATGCATTAAGTACTTCATTGATCATCTCTACTAAGCTTCAACTTCAACTATCTTCTTCACTTAGTGTAATGATTAAACAACACATTATATTGTAAATGTGCTAAACAATCAAGTGCCCATTGTAGTTCCACATAAATCAACATTTCCATTAGGTATTTTTTTAAATCTCTTCTTTTCAAATCCTCTTCATCAATCAAATGATATGGCACTCTTCTAAGGTAGCAAAAATTTCACCAGTAAGGCTTGACATCAATGAAAACATAAATATTTTTTCAATTATAGTTTCCAACAATCTCCCTCTTTATCATTGATAGCAACACCTCTAGTTACCATTCAATCCAAAAAACTCATTCAAGTATACACTTGATTTACTTCTTTTCAACTCTATTTATTTTTAGTAACTAATCTCCATTAATATCCTTAGCTTTATTGTGATTCTCATCTCAGTTTCCAAATATCTACCCAATCTCATCTTTGAGTTTTATTCTCATTCTCATCTAGGAAACTCTGATATGTAACACCTTTGGACATCAATTGTAACAATTGACAACTCTAACTATCATGTTAGAACATGATCTCCCTCTTTGATAGATATCTTCTGATGTGTGAACTTCTTGACTTCTCTCTCATGCTATATGATAATTGTACACACTCTCCAATTTTCTCATTCTTGATTTCTCTCTCATGCTATATGATAATAGGGATTCAAATTCTCCTAACAAGGATAGAAATGTATATCATTGGATTATAATAGAGTACATCCTCTTAAAAGAAACTTTTATATTAGTATATCATTTTGTAGGTACCATCCCCACTTGGGGTTTCCCTAGTTAACATATCTAGTATTAAATTGTGTAGTGTATCTTATTATGGTTATTGGTTACATTGTTCACATGGTTAAGGATTAATAAGGTTGATAAATATTTTAATATTTGGATAACTTATTCAACCCCCACCCCCCTACCCCCACCCCCCTAGTTATCTTGGTGGACTTTTCTTTCTAATAAGATTTGCATTGCAGGAAAGAGGACTTTCTTGTGTACTTCCTTAATATGATTTGAGTTTAGCATTAGCATTCCTTTATCTCCTAAGATTTTTTTGATCTAACCAAAGTTATAATAAGAGTTATTCTCTTGAAGCCCCTCTCTCTTTTATGTAAAAAGTAGAGGCATATATCCTATTAAGCACTTCCATTTTTTCATTAAACACCTTGAATCATTGCTTTGGGATGAATTGAACATCAAAATAGTTTTATGTATTATGGTATTGAATCTTGAAGAAGATAATTTCTTATTCTCTTTATTGTTTAGGACTTTGGGAAAATGTTAACATCATTGGTCATGTGTGAGAATGTTACAGGTGAAGCCTCTCATTGATAAAATTATCAACATGCCTAGCATTGTGACCTGTATTTTTCTTTCCTTCAATAAAATATCAAAGGGTTTTAAAAATGTGTAGATGTCCCTTCACTATGTTATCACCAAGCTATTGACATCCATTCAAAAAACTCTCATTGAGTAGTTGTTATCCTTCTATTAGCTCTCATATAAGTGTAAGCATATCAATTCTTGATTTCCTCATTCTATCTACTTATCAAGATGTTGTTAACATCCAATATTACCCAATCAACTATAAATATCACAATATTTAATACCACTATAATGTATAGACATTCAATCATAGTTGCATGGATCCCTTTGAACATAAAATTCTACAATATAGTACCCTTGAAATACCTCCACCATATAATCTAAGTCTATATTTTAGTGTACCATACTTTATATCCCTACACAAAGAGTAACCATTTTATGGTAATGTTTTACTAGAATGATCAAAATGGCCATTTAGTAAAACCATTCTTCACCTATAGAGTCATGATACTATGCACCTCATAAATTTCATTAGATGGAACAATTAGTCTACTATCACAACTTGACCTTATGTACAATACTAATGGCCAATACTTTGTATGACCAATACCCCTGTGTGTACATTGACCCGAATGTTAATTATTTTCACTTGTATGGTGGAGAGTTACCCTTACATTCTTATGGTTTAAAATTAACTAGCTCTTTGAAAAAAATACAAATGGAGATTAGATACATGTTACCATTATGAGAATCAATGACTTTGATACAAGAATATAATATCAGCAATCTTGTTCTGAATGAGTAATTGTAATTTTATGTACTATGATTATCCTAAATTATTATTATTTTTTTCTTCAAATGGAAACTCATGAATTTGGCCCAATTGGTAGACTAGGGTGACGAGTGACTCCCACCACAAGTGTTGATGCTAGAATAGGGAGGATATCTGACCGTTGAAATGAAAACAATGTAGAATTTCAACGAGAATCATAAATACATAGATGAAATGCACTAATGAAGCCTAAAAAATTGCCAAACTCAGCCTTACAAAGTTCTCTTGAAAATTTACGTAAGGGTTATGAATGTGCCAACAATACCTAAGCATTTATAATGAATTTATAAAAATGACCCATAAGAAATCATTAATAATTTTGATGCCATACAAATAATTAAGTTGATTAACTATTTTGGGGACATAGATACAAGGACATGATAATGATGCAAAATATTTATATATTAGGATATGATAGCCACTTTTCCATGAGTATGATTTATTAACCTATTAAATGACTACCAATTGTGTAAATTTTGAGAAGGGACGATGTAATAAAATATTTTTTTTGTTTGTGAATAAGGGATGGTGACTAGAAAAAATTTGATGCTCTTAGGTATGGATGACTACATGGTAAACTTGATATGGAAATGATTTCAATCATGTAAACTCTTAAAGGAGACAATGAAATAAAATAATAGTTTTATTTCTGAGTTAGGCATAGTAACTAGAGAAAATTTTATGCACTTAACTACAAATGAATAAGTAGTGGACTTGATATGACAATAATAATGGCATAAAAGATGAATAGATATAATCTCATTCCTACCTTATTTAACAATGAATTCATGGGATAATTAATCCAAGATTTAGTGATACTTTAAGTGTTTATGTGAAAATGAACTTTAGTTAAAGATTATAAGTAGGAAAATAATATTTTTACTAATACATGATAGATTATTATCTGTCCTCATCTTTACTGCATTTGAAGGCTACTCCCCCTATAATACAAATATACACAATATAATATATAAATAAATAAAATTTGAAAGAATACAAAATGGGCTTTATATTATCTCCAACAAAATGAAATTATAACATTCAAAAATAGAACATGCAAAGCCAAATGGGCATTTTCATTAGAATATTTTGTATGCTAGTGCCACCATCTATCTATCTAGAATTGTTATAGAGAACCCAATGAGCCTTCCTTACATAGGCAATTTCCACTGCCCAAGAAGATTCTAAAAAGCTTAACCTTAAAATTTGAGGTTGACCAACCCTATGATATTATTATTTATATTTTATTACATTAGACAGGCCCCAACAACTTTCAAAACTCAAAATAAATTTTAAAAGAATTTCATTTTCTTAATTTTAGGTAGCACAACTTTGAGAGATCATAACTCATTATTAGTTGCTTTGATTGTCTATTATCACCCCATTTTAGAAATGCCTCAAAGTTATCTAAATTTATTGACTTGTGTATGCTTTATTTAGTTGAGGTTTGGCCCCTTTCAGAGCCTCTAAAGCCTTCAAATTTGAGTTTAATGTTTTTATGCCCTATTGCAAAAAAACAAGAATTTTCAATATCTTCACAAATAGACATGACCTTGAAATAAAAATTTACTGCCAAACTATACCTAAAACGAACATCTAGGGAAGAAATCAAAATATCGTAAGCTCAAATGGCCAACTTACTAAAAATAGTAACCTTTTAGAAGTAGCAACGCTGTAGTAAGATATCTCTTATTGAAAAGATAAAACATAAATATTTTTAAGTGAGGATAAATTTCCCTTACACCCAAGATGCTCCTGCATTAATCATGAAATTAGATAGACATAAAAATGGGGCCATCAAAGGGGGGGATGCATCGTAGTAATGGCTAAAGCATCCTCTGATTCTTTTATAGATAATTTTCTTCCCTCTTCTACAACTTAAGCAAGTCTATCTATGCTACTTAGTTGAATTTAATATGTAAGAAACAACTTTGGACCATTCTTGATAGCTAGATGAAAATACCCTCTAAAACCTATATTCATGTCAATTTTGTTAATCTATTTACAACATATTGTTCTAGCTCAACATAAGAATTCCAACTCAACTGCAAGTCATATGTTAAAAATTATGACTTCCAATTTCCTAAAATTTTATCACCTAAACTTTCAAAGGAATTTAGCAAGCAAATGTGTAGAATTTTTTTTTAAATTTCTTCAAATTCCTTGCTTCATTCTTGAGTGGAATTCATTATAGCCTTCTCCATAGGACTATGTTCATTCTCTATTTTTAATGTGCTCTTCCATAGTACCTCTTTATTGGCCTTGGGAAATATGCTAGTCCTAAAGAAAATAAATGACTGACCCTTCTAGTTTGGCAAGGAATAGACACAATCACATCCCCACAACATGCCAAGTATATTTACAGTGTTCAATCCTCCATCAATGAGACATTGACATGGAACTAGAATGCCCAAAAAAATTGTTTCCTTTATATTTTTTCAAACCAAAGTGTTAATTGATATGGTATTGAATTTTGTTTTTTCTTTCAAGTTTATGGTTCTCTTTGAAAACATCTACTTTATAGGCAATGTCAAATTTCAATGAGCAAAATAGATGATGTTCTCATAAGGATTTTGATTAATCAACTGAAATTATCTTTACTTGCACAATCAAAGAACATAATATATGTCGTTATTAGGAGGATCTTAAATAGTTCACTAGTATGTGAACGAATCAACAAGAGAACAAGTCTATATTGGAAATCCAAAATGCATATTGTTCAACCACATCACTTGTACTTGACTAAACAATATGAAAAAATCATTTTGCTATCGTATTCTAGTTCTTGAAGACAAAAAACACCACCAAATTTATTATACATGCTCACTATATTACACTAATGATTAGAATGTCTCAAAAGATTTGAATTAATCTTCTTCTTTTAAAATTATTCTATGTTTCTCCTAGCCCTTCAATATATTACTTAGATACATCTTTCTATCAGCATAATCAATGCACCTTGTTGAAATATAAATAATAATTTATGAAAATACTTTTTAAATATAAGTAGATTCCTATGCATGCATTTTAACCATATGAAAATATGATTTCAGCATATTTGTCACAACCTGCCTTCCCTCAAATCGAAATAAATTGGTGAACTTAATTCCATGTAGATTTTATTCTTAAAAAAAAATTTGTATTGTTTTTAAAATTAAAATTGGCATTAGTGGTTGATTGTTATTATGAATGTAGTTAATTTCATACCTATTAATTCGCACCACTAATGTAAAATTTTGGAATCTGTTAATAGATTAGTTATGAATTGGGAATTTTGTAACCATCTACCTATCTTGAAAGGGATATATTTTTATTTATTTATTTTTTTCTTGCATAGGGGACACAACTTAAAGAGGCAAAATGACAATCTGGTCTCAAAATTTGGTTTTGGGGATCTTCCTGTTGTCACCAAGTGTTGCTGGCCTCATTAAAAATGCCTTTTTGATATCATTTCTTGTTTTGGGTGCTCTTCTCTAATCTTGGATCTTTTAGAACTTTTCAAGAATACAAAGCTTTAACGTTGATTCTTGCAATACAAATGAGTAGCTGGCCTCCTATTTAATTTCTGTGACAAAGCACATTTCTGTAACCAAACATATATTTTTGTAAACATTGCAAAGGGTCGTGTATTTCTTGGTGTTTGAAAGGGAATGGATAACTTTGAGTTTGTCACTATGAATGTGTTCTTGTGCTAGTATGGTTTCCTATATTGGCTCATCATTTTCACTGAAGCCCTAGGCGACGATTACTTCACTACTTTTCCATTTTTGAGCTTTGGCATTCTTGTTGTAGCCCTTGCTCTGCTAGCAGTAATGCTTGGCCTCATTTCATTTAGGGCATCCGAGCCTTCAGTTAAGAATATTCTATGGAAGGCATTATTAGCATTCCATTATTTGGCTTTTGTTCTGCTCGCTGGCATAAGGATTTGGAATTGGACTAGAATTAAAGCTCTTGTAGTTATAGATCATTTTTGATTTGTGGTCTGTCATGGGAAACTTCAGGACAATCATACCAAAGGGCATCAATGACTGGAGAATAGGAACTCGAAGGAGAGTCTTTGGAAGTGACACAAATAGAGGCATTACAACATCAAGCACCATCAGGGTGAAATGTTGAAAGATAACCATGATCAGACTATTATTGTCAGAGCTTCTACAAAATGCCTAAAACATTAGAAGGAAAACTTAGTTTCTAGCAAAATGGACCATTAGATATCTCTTTCTTTCCAAATGTTTCTTGAAGAATATGTTAAAATGGCTAAGTATGTTGGGTTTTGAGTTTCCCCATCTATACCTTTAAATTCATTACAACTAGAAATGTTGTGGGTACCAATTAGGTTCCTAATCATTCTTTTTCTTCTCTCTTTATCTATCCATGATATACATATTTCTTATCATTGTGGGCATATGAGATTTTTTTTTTTTTAATGTGAAATTCCAATATGACTATGTCTCATTCTTGGTACTTTTAAAGACTGGCCCTTTCTTTGTAACATTTTAGCCAAAAAAATAACCCCCACTGTTTATACCTTCAATGAATTTGAATGTGAAGAGATTTTCCTTGAAATGCTCCAAATATGCTCTTGTTCACTTTGGTTTCTTTTCCTTTACAAGATTCGACCCTTGTTCCCTCTGATTTGATCCTCCATGTGTAATAATGTTATTAATTTAGGGAAAAGCCTTTGTCCCTCATAAGGTTATTAGTGGGTGATATGCATTTCTTATTAAATCCAATGTTGTAGAAAATTCATGGCCAACATTAACCCAGATTCCTTGTTATTAATTCTTTTGTCAAATGCTTGATATTCATACTGCATTTCATACTTATGAGTATGTGGAAATGAATGGAAATGTTTATGTTGGTAGATGTTAGTAGCAAACTGTTGTAAATTTTCTTGGAATTTAAACAATTATGTTTTCTTAACGAAATGAGCTTAGTAACTTAAAAGGCTTGGCTAGTTACCTATGAGGCAAAGTGGTCAGATTGTGTAATTCCACCAAGTAAACAATAGCCATCAAATGGAGAAAGTATGTAGACCATTAGTAATCATAGCCAAGCAGTGCCTTGTGTTAAATGATGATTTAATGATCGATCCTCCATCAAATGCATCCATTATTAACTATAAAACTTGGAACAAATGTCTTCATAAGGAAATCACATTTAGTTAGAACACTTTTAGGAGTTGTTAAGAACAAATGAGCCACAATTTGTTATTTTGGATGAATACTTTATCATTACTATGTTCCCCATATTTAGAGTTTCTTGAAGTAAATGTCATATCAAACTATATAAATAAATAAAGGAAGTGTTATGAAATGGACATGTTTGATAATTAAGTGGATGTTTACTTCCCTTTATATGTAGAGAATGCCAATGAGAATCATGATGTGTTATATGTTAAAGGAGAGTCTTGGTGTAATGTTTCTATAGTGTTTGGAATATAATTAGATTTTACAAGGTATGATATTGAAGATGATAGGTTGATAAAGTCATATGATGATTTTATGATGATTTTGCATGGCATGTTGAGTATATCACATTATGGGTTGCTTATGATTCTTATTTTACATGGTTCACATGCATATATGGCAGTTATGATGTGAAATGGAAATAAGGATAAGTTCTTTTAATTATGATAAGATAGACACTGACCTAATTATATAGTTATTGTGAATGTCTATGTGGTATATTAATTTTAGAATATGGATTTTTGTTACTACACAATTCCATTACTCTTCTAAGTTTTACTTGTTTAGACTACCTCATTGTCAAGCTAGGTATCTTTCATGTCAAGAAAGATTTTGGGGAAACTTAATAACTTCGTGGTAGGGTGGTAAAGCACTCCTACAATATTCTTGCCCTTGTGATCTTAGATAGGTTTTGGGCCTCATTTCAACTTGGTCATCATGGTTAGACCATCTGATATTTGGTATTGGTAATTTGGTAACAAAGTTATGGTATCTTTTAAATTCGAGCATATATGTATATGTATCATTTTTGTTAAAGTTAATGATAGTTAATCAACTAATGTTGACTGATCAATATTCAAAGGACTTTGACTCTCATTGAAATTTCCATATTTTATGGAGATTGCTGATGTGGCAATGGTTTTTCAAGATCAATCCTTACATATGGTATCAAAGCTCTTAGTTCCACACTTGGGCCTTGAGTTCACTATGCTAGACATACAACTGTAAGTCAACTTGTTCACTTTATGTTGTATGAGTTGATGAGATGGGTTTCATGTTGTGTCTCTTAGTTATGATTATTATTATTTTTTGATATAGAAGGATATGAAGTTCCTTATGCATGTCATGATTTTGAATTAAAATTTGCATTCCTTAAATGATTGTCAAAATGGAAAGTTTATGAAATGACTAACAAATTTCATTCCTCATATGTTTATGATTATATTTACTTAAAACCATGTGATGGTATAATTGAAAAGATGGTTGACTTTTGCACTAGGATATGAGAGCCTACCAAATGAAGATTTGGCTTGTGATAGCAATGAAAAATATCTTTTTATTATGTAAATGATGTGTGATGCACATTTGGTGCAAGAATTTAATTCTACTTTATGCCAGATTCATGAGGTTCATTGATTAACCTAAGATAATAAGTAGGAAGAACATGGATTTCACTTGCAAAAGTATTGAATGTTCTATTATACATTTAGAAATGTGTGATTAACAAGATAAATTGCATGTAATGCATGAGAAGTTTCGTTAAGTTCTTAGCAACCCTTGGATGCAAGGTGTTGTTAAAATCTACTCTCTCTTGGTGACTAGTGAGAGTCATTGTGTTTTAAGTGAATTGGGTTTTCATTTTATTATGTTTAGTTTCATGAACTTGGATGTGATGAAGGACTAGCTTGAAATTTTATGTTCTTTATGACCACTGAGCCACCAATTTCTTATGTGACCTAATTATTGCAACTCTTGTTCACTTTTATTTTGGTTTTGTATCTCCTTTTTGGACTTTGACTTGAGAATTATGAATCTTGTTTTCAAGATTTCTTTGATCTTGAGGTGGCTAGGGTTTGTGTGCATACTTTTGATGATGCTAGTCCTGTGATTTGGAAGAGATGTCATCTATGATGTTCATTATGGAGCATTGATAGGCTCTATGAGGGAGTAGATTGTGAAGAACATGCCATTCTTCCTTTTACAGTTATTTTTATTATTTTGGAAAGCTTACACTTTTGGTGTGGGTGACAACTATGGACAAACAGGGAAGGGTAGAAGTGTTGCTTTCGTTTTTCACTCTACTTGCCAGTGTAATACTGGTATTATAAAAATTGTTGTGTATCTTCCTTCATGGTTGGGTGTAATGTAGAAATTATGGGACAGATAGATGGATACTTCATGTTTATTTTCTCTATTTGCTAGTTCTATAGAATGGATACATGTTGTTCTTGTTTCTTCTATAGGTAAATCTAGTTTTTAAAGTTCTTGGCCAAGCCATTTTTTTCTAGATATTGCATATATGATTATGGTTATGCTTATTTGATTTTACTACATATGTGTAGATGTGTAGTTTATTTTTATTCCCTGCTACATTCTGTGATTAGGCTACTAGGTGCATTGTCGCAATGTAGTGTGTTTCACAGCTGCATCGAATCCATCTGATCCATCTTGTTTCGAGAAGCTGGGCTTCTCATGCTAGGGTTAGGGTATTCTTTGTGTCAAGAAGAATCCTGAGGGAAGTATTCACTCTATGGTTGGAAAGGTTAAAGCACCTCAAACCATATTTTATGTGATGATTTAATGGCGTAAAGGTCATACATCACAACACGTGCTTATATGTTGGTTAAGCACACTATGGTGACAAGATGGGCTTGAGGACCTAAGGTCACTAAACTGATAAAAATTGGATTTATTGATCCTTGTAGGTGATTGGTGAGCATATCTAGATGATGTGCTTAATGGTGCTAATCATATGATAGATGCCATTGCACTTGTATGATGTGCTTATTGTTCTATGTCCATTGTGTAGGTTGACATTTTCTATGATGCTCATTAAGGCATGGTGCTTGAAATTATACTTTGTATATTATTAAATCATGCATTTGATGGATGGATTACTTGGATAATGTCATGTGTTACATTTGTAAATGAATAATTATTTGTTAATCCTTGATTATAGCAATGAAATAAATGTTAACTAATCAAGCTATGGGTTTTCGTATTTATTTGATTCTTGCAATTAATAATGAGGAAATTTCTTAGCAGTACATGTTTCTTTACAAACAATAGAATAAAGTTGGACATGTAGGTCAACTTCTCTGCTATTTCAATTATGGCATAGTCATGTGATGATATGTTGTGTTTGAAAATTTTGTTGATAATTGGTTATGAAATGTAAGTTGGAAATTAGATTAAAGTTGCAAGATTAATTAGAAGATATTGTATCTACTTGTTGAATTAAACTAATTGTAGATGATTTTGGACTAACCAGACTTGACTTTTTGGCCTATGTGGCAAGCATATGAAAATATGGCCTCCTATGAGGATGCAAATGGGTATGTATAGATCCCTCCGTTATCTACTTTGATAATATTTTTACATTGGTGTTATGTATATGTGATGATCAACCATACATGTGAGTTCTACTTATAGAAAGTTGCTTACTTATTTTATTTAGTCAACTAGTCAATTTAGTCATCTTGAGTTGTCTATTTCAGAATCCTAATCGATATGTATTTAAATATAGACTTGGTAATTATGTATTTGACTTACAATTTGGGTTGACATATCTAATTTGGATTTGGGTTTATTATCTAATGATGAAGAACTGTGGTTCAATGTTGCGTGATACATTTGACTATGTGGCCTTCATATCATTTATTTATTTATCATAGTGGTTGGATACATGTCATTCATTTTGAGCTAAATGATGTAGTGTAATGTAGATGCATAATGATGATTAAATGCTAAAGATTACATTGATGATGATATATGTGCATGTCATTATATTTCATGATGAATTAGATGTAATGGGATTGTGTTACTTGATTATGTTTTGTGTACATTGGCCTAATGATGTGGATGACTAATCACTTAGCAAGTGCCACATGTTAGATGGTATTGTGAGTACATGTGTACATACTATCAAGGAAAAATCCATAGGTGATGCCATGGTATGGTAAGTGCACAGGTATGTGTGTGATATCATGTGATTTTGAGGCAATATGTTACTAATTTTTGAGACTTCTTGAGATAAGGAAGTATTTGATTTTATATTTTATTGGAAATTTGATTTGATTTATGATATATGATGGACTGACATTGGGTGTTGTTCCTGTAATGCAACAAAGGGAATGCAACATTATCAGAAAGGGGGAATATTGCTAGAGAGATGTAGCCTAAAACCTTGTAAAACTAAAGAATGTAATGGAATTCATACACTCACATAGGAAATTTCTTCAAATTATTAAATAATTCGTATGCTTATTTATGTACTATGTTTTTCCATGAACTGTGTTATTTCAATTATGTGTTATGGAAGGTTGTATGTTAATGTATCTAAACACAATTATATTTCATTCAAGTGATAACTTTGACAATTTTGATTAAGTATAGGGTACACAATCTTGTTGATTCTTATTGTATCTTAATTAGAATATATTCATACTTTTAAGCCTTCAAATAATAGAAGTCAAATTGTGAAAAATTGTTTTCTTTGGTTATGGATGCAATATTCATCAACCATCGAGGATGATGCATCTCCTAAGGGGGAATGGATGTCACAACCTATCTTCCCTCAAATCTAAATAAATCGGTGAACTTAATTCCACATAGATTTTATTCTTAAAAAATAAAATCTTATTGTTTTTAAAATTAAAATTGGCATTAGTGGTTGATTGTTATTATGAATGTAGTTAATTTCATACCTATTAATTCACACCACTAATAGAAATTTTTGGAATCTGTTAATAGATTAGTTATGAATTGGGAATTTTGTAACCACCTGCCTATCTTGAAAGGGATATATTTTTATTTTATTTTATTTTCCTTGAATAGGGGTTATGACTTAAGGAGGCAAAATGAGAATCTGGTCTCAGAATTTGGTTTTGGGGATCTTCCTATTGTCACCAAGTGTTGCCAGCCTCATTAAAAAATACCTTTTTGATATCATTTCTTGTTTTGAGTCCTCTTCTCTAATCTTGTATCTTTTAGAACTCGTCAAGAATAAAAATCTTTAATGTTGATTTCTGTAATACAAATGAATTGCTGGCCTCCTATTTAATTTCTGTGACAAAGCACATTTCTGTAACCAAACATATATTTCTGTAAACATTGCAAAATGTTGTGTATTTTCTTGGTGTTTGAAAGGGAATGGATAACTTTGAGTTCATCGCTATGACTATGTTCTTGTGCTAGTATGGTTTCCTGTATTGGCTCATCATTTTCACTGAAGCCCTAGGCGACGATTGCTTCACTAATTTTCCATTTTTGAGCTTTGGCATTCTTGCTACAAACCTTGCTCTACCAGCAGTACTACTTGGCCTCATTTCATTTAGGGCTTCCAAGCCTACATTTAAGAAGATTTTATGGAAGGCATTACTGGCATTCCACTATTTGGCTTTTGTTCTACTCGTTGGCATAAGGATTTGGAATTGCACTGGAATTAAAGTTGTTGTAGTTACAGATCTTTTTTGATTTGAGGTTTGCCATGGCTAACTTTAGGACAGTTATACCAGAGGGCATCGACGACTAGAGAACAGGAGCTCGAAGGAGAGTCTTTGGAAATGACACAAAAATAGAGGCATTACAACATCAAGCACCATCAGGGTGAAATGTTGAAAGATAACCATGATTAGACTATTATTGAGGACACCATAGCCTTCAAGATCTATTTTCCTTTGCCATGTTATAGTTGAACTCCACTATGATGATTGAGAGTTTTGACAACTTCATTTCAAGTTTTTCACAAGGTTTAACTTTTTAAAGTTTTATATATATTAAAAACATAAAGGGGTAATGACTCAGTATTCGTGGTGGTTGATAGGTTCTCCAAAATGGCACATTTCATTCCATGCCACAAAACTCATGATGCTGTCCATATTGTAGACCTGTTTTTCAAAGAGGTGGTAAGACTACATGGTCTTCCAAGGAGCATAGTTTATGACAGAGATACTAAATTTGTGGGGTATTTCTGGAGGACATTGTGGAAAAAGTTAAGAACTGACTTGAAATTCAGTTCCACGCATCACCCACAAACTGATGGCCAAACAGAAGTGGCAAACAAAAGTCTAGGCAATTTGCTGAGATGTTTAGTTGGCGATAAGCCCAAGGGATGGGATTTGATTCTACCACAAGCAGAGTTTTCTTACAATAACTCTAAAAATAGGAGTACTCGAAAATCACCATTCCAAATTGTATATGGGAATAACAAAAGGACTGCACCAGAATTGAGGAAGATAGAGCAAGGGGAGAGGACAAGTGCTGAAGTGGAAGAATTTGCTGAACATATCAAGCGTCTACATGAGGAGGTTTAGGCACACATTACCAAGATGAATCAAGAGTATAAAGCTAGGGCTGATCAAAGGAGAAGACATAAGGAATTCCAAGTTGGGGATCTAGTCATGGTGGACTTACAAAAAGAAAATTTTCCAGCCGCTACTTACAACAAGCTGAAAATGAAGAAATTTGGCCCTTGCAAAGTTTTGAAGAAACACGACTTAGGAAATGCATATGAGCTGGAGCTGCCAGATGGTATTCACATTTCTTCCATTTTCAACATTGTAGATTTAATAGAGTATCATGATGATGGTGCAGATGAGGAGCTGGTGTTAGAGCCATGTCTGATTCCTACTTCTAAGAAGGAGGAGATAGAAGACATTCTAGATCATTGTGTGGGTAGGAGTACTAGAAATAGGAAGTATGAAGAGTATTTAGTCAAATGGAAAGGACGATCGATCGAGGACTCAACTTGGATTTCAGCAGCCGAGGTTTCTCATTTGGGATTTCCTCTACCATTCATAAAGTGATAGGGTCACTTTTTAATCTACCCTAGGTGTCTGATGCAGGAGCATCCAGAATTCTAAGGGAAATCCTATGTCACCCAAAAAAATGTACTTAGACATAGTTTCTGTTTCATGTGTTTTCATTTTTGGACACCCATTTGGGTCAAATAAAGGTTCCAACTCTCACAGTTCCACTATCAGTGTGCTAGTAAATCCCAAAAAAATAGGAGTATGTAATTGGGCCATCATTTTGGTAAACTAGATGGTGTGAATTGGCTAGATGAATGTAATTGTGATTTAAAGCATTCTAGAAAAAGAATCAGGTCAAAAAGCCCCACGGTTTGAAAGTTATTGCAGTTTTTCAAGTTTTGGAGAGCTCCTAAGAATGCTTCAAAGTTAGGTTAGGGGCATTAAATGACCTTGAAAAGGGCCAAAAAATGGGGGACAAGCCAAGCTAGTCCATAGGGCTATAGAGCACTTTGAGAGCTTTCTAGAAATGTAAATGGTTCATCAATCGGAGCTACGGTTCAAAAGTTAGGCCTCCCGAAAGTTCGGTTACCGTTTCTAGATTCTTCTAGATTTGCGCCGACTTCTAATGCAGCTTCTAGAGCCTTCTATTTGGTTGGTGGATGCCTACTAGCACTTTCTAGAATGTATTCCTAGTCCTTAACCCTCTGAGGTCTATTTAAGGAGATTCCTAGCATTGTAGAAGGCAGTTCGGAGTGGAGTTTGAGAGGAGGTACTAAAAGGAGAAATTATCTCCACATTTATGCTATTGTAAGCCCTTAGGGAATGTTTTGAAGTTTATTTTCTCTATACTGAATGTACTAGCTTATTTTTTAGTTAGTACAATTTCCCTTTTTTGTTGTGTCCATTCTGTTCTTGGGTTGTGTCCCCATCAAGTGGTATCGGAGCCGATTTTTCTGAGTGTGTAGACAGAGCACCGACTGTGAGGTAGTTTGCACCAGGAGTGTGTGGTTATGGGTTTGAGTTAGAAGATGCCTCCATGAAGAGAGTGTTGCGGAAGGGACAAAGCTATTAATCTTGAGGAGGTTAGAGCCCTCCAAAGGTAGGTATAGGCATTGCAAGAGGAGCTCTGTAGAGGAGCATATGTTGCCGCAAGTGACGACAGTGAGGATGAAAATGAAGAAGAAGAAATGGGACCAAAAGGGGAATTTGATGGGGAAGTTCTAAATCATGTAGAGGAAAGGCTTTTTAGGGCCATTACTAAGTTTTGGAAAAGACCCACTATTGAAGTGGGTTTATTTTTCAGGAAATTTGAAACCAGATGAGTTGATCGATTGGATCAATGAACTGGAAGAATACTTTGAGTATGAGGATATTAGGGACCCAGATAGGGTTAAGTTTCAAAGGCCAAACTAAAAGGCCATGCCAAAATCTGGTGGCAAGAGGTTCAATTGGAAAGAAATAGAAGAGGAAAGGAGAATATCACAAGATGGGATCGCATGGTGGACAAATTGAAGAAGTAGTTCATTCCTGTGGACTATGATCTTGATTTTTTTAAGAAGATGCATGGGTTAGAGCAAGTAGGAAGATCAGTCCAAGAATATACAAAGGAATTTTACCGACTCTTGATTAGAGCGGGGAATGTAGAAGCAAATAAGGAGAAGGTTGCTCGTTATATCAGTGGGTTGCAACCTAGCATCCAAGAGGAATTAAGTCTCATAAGAATGACCAGTGTTGAAGAGGCATGCCAGTTTTTCCTACGAGTTGAAGAGAAGCTGAATAAAAGGTTTGAAGGAAGAAAAAGAGGGCACAGTCAAGGAGGCAGGGAAGCAGTAGATCATCTGGAGGCCGCAATGAAACCCAAAAGAAAAATGAAGATGTGGGTACTAGCAGGAACTAGAACCGCTCCCATGATCAAGACTTTGGAAATTAGAGAGGAAGAGGTAGAGGACGTGGACAAGGAAGAGGAGGTTTCCATGGTACCTATTTCCATTGCAATGAAGAAGTTCATCATGCCTTTGAATGCCCTCAATGACAAGGAAGGATAGATAGGAGAGTTGAGGTCCAAGCTAGGGTTGCTCATGTGGATGAGGGTGCACAATCATCACATTCAGAGGATGCAAAAAAAGGAGAGACCTTGTTAAATGAAAGAGTCCTACTAAGTGGTGAGATTGAACTAGGACAATGGAGGAGTTTGTTCCATACCAGATGTAAGTATGAGGATAAATGTTGTGATGTGATCATTGATGGTGGTAGCATTGATAACTTGGTATAAGAAGAGATGGTCTCTAAGCTAAAGCTCAAGCGGGAGAAACATCCCTAGCCCTATCAGATTGCTTGGGTAAAAGATGATCATAAGGTCCTAGTAAGTGAACAATGTTTAGTGAAATTCAAAATTGGGAGTTACCATGATGAAGTTCTCTATGATGTTATTCCAATGGATGTTTGCCATCTATTGTTGGGTAGACCATGGCAGTTTGATAGACATGCAGTACATGATGGGCATGCAAACACATACTCTCTGACAAAGGATGGAGTTCACCACAAATTGAAGCCCATGAAAAAGGAAGCTGAAAAGGTATGTAGTAGTGCTAGGATTTTTCTTGTTGATAGAAGGATTTTTTTAGATGGCATGAAACATCAGCATATGTGCTATGCTTTGATTCCTAGGAAAGATAAAGAAGGTAGTAGTGAAATACCACTTGAAGTTTTAGATTTACTAGAGGAGTTTGGATTTATTTTCTCTGATAATGTTCCATATGGATTGCCACTAGTAAGGCAAATCAGTCATCAGATAGATCTGATTCCAGGAGCTAGTTTGCCTAACAAGGCTACTCATAGGATGACTCCTACTTAAACAGAGGAGCTAAATAGATAGGTTCAGGAGTTGTTGAAGAAGGGCTTGATTCGAGAGAGCCTGAGTCCATGTGTAGTGCCTGAAGTACTCGCACCAAAGAAGGACGGAGAGTGGAGGATGTGTACAAATTCTCGAGCTATAAATAGGATAACAATCAAGTACCAGTTTCCTTTGCCAAGGATGGATGATCCTATGGACTGCTTTAGTGGAGCTTAGTACTTCACAAACATAGATCTCAAGAGTGGCTATCATCAGATATGAATTTGAGAAGGAGATGAGTGGAAAATAGCCTTCAAGACCAAGGAGGGTCTTTATGAGTGGTTAGTCATGCCCTTTGGATTGAAGAACACCCCAAGCACCTTCATGCGGCTCATGAATGAGGTACTTAAGAAGTTCTTGGGAAAATTTGTTATTGTCTATTTGGATGATATTTTAATTTTCAGCAAGACTTTGGAAGAACATTTATTGCATATTTGTAGTGTCCTTGAAAGGCTAAGGGAAGAGAAACTGTTAATTAATCTGAAGAAGTGTATCTTTACAAAGAGGGAGTTAGTCTATTTGGGGTTTTTTATATCACTTGAAGGTCTCAAAATGGATCCGAAGAAGGTAAAAACCATCTTGGAATGGCCTACTCCAAGGTCTACTATTGAGGTAAGATCATTTCATGGTCTGGTTAGTTTTTACAGGAAGTTCATTAAGAATTTTAGTGGCATATGTGCACCCCTAACTGATACAATAAGAGGGGATAGAAAAGAGTTCAAATGGACTATAGTAGCTGCGAGAAGTTTTGAATTGCTAAAGAAGAATTTAACAGAACAACCTATGTTGGAACTTCCAAATTTTAGAAAGGTTTTCCAGGTGAATTGTGATGCTAGTGGTAGTGCTATTGGGGCTGTATTAAGCCAAGAAGTATTGCAGGTTAAAGTAGTTGGGTTTGATGAACTCAAGAATTTGTACCCTAAGGATCTTGATTTTGCTAATTCATGGAAAGCTTTTAAAGAACCTGTTGCTATAGATAGAACCAAGTGGTTAGACTATTTGATTTAGGATGGCATGTTGTTCAAAGGTAGTCAATTATACATTCCAAGGAGTTCCATGAGGGAAAATCTGATTAAGGAGAAACACAGTGGAGGGATGGCAGGACATTTTGGTCGAGATAAGACCATTTCCATTCTTAGAGAACATTATTTTTGGCCTCAAATTTCACAGGATGTGAAGAAGTTTGTACAGAGTTGTCAGGTTTGTCAAGTTGCAAAGGGGTTTAGTTACAATACTGGCCTATATCAGCCATTGCCTATTCTGTCAAGGCCATGGGAGGACATAAGTATGGATTTTGTTCTTGGATTGCTAAGGACACAAAGGGGTAATGACTCAGTATTCGTGGTGGTTGATAGGTTCTCCAAAATGGCACATTTCATTCCATGCCACAAAACTCATGATGTTGTCCATATTGCAGACTTGTTTTTCAAAGAGGTGGTAAGACTACATGGTCTTCCAAGGAGCATAGTTTGTAACAGAGATACAAAATTTGTGGGGTATTTCTAGAGGACATTGTGGAAAAAGTTAAGAACTAACTTGAAATTTAGTTCCATGCATCACCCACAAACTGATGGCCAAACAAAAGTGGTAAACAGAAGTCTGGGCAATTTGCTGAGATGTTTAGTTGGGGATAAGCCCAAGGGATGGGATTTGATTCTACCACAAGCAGAGTTTTCTTACAATAACTCTATAAATAGGAGTACTGGAAAATCACCATTCCAAATTGTATATGGGAATAGCCCAAGGACTACACCAGAATTAAGGAAGATAGAGAAAGAGAAGAGGACAAGTGCTGAAGCGGAAGAATTTGTTGAATATATCAAGTGTCTACATGAGGAGGTTCAGGCACACATTACCAAGATGAATCAAGAGTATAAAGCTAGGGTTGATCAAAGGAGAAGACATAAGGAATTCCAAGTAGGGGATCTAGTCATGGTGCACTTACGAAAAGAAAGATTTCTAGCCAGTACTTACAACAAGCTGAAAATGAAGAAATTTGGCCCCTGCAAAGTTTTGAAGAAACACAACTTAGGAAATGCATATGAGGTGGAGCTGCCAGATGGTATTCACATTTCTCCCATTTTCAACATTGCAGATTTAACAGAGTATCATGATGATGGTGCAGATGAGGAGCTAGTGTTAGAGCCATGTCTGATTCCTACTTCTAAGAAGGAGGAGATAGAAGACATTCTAGATCATCATGTGGGTAGGAGTACCAGAAACAGGTAGTATGAAGAGTATTTGGTCAAATGGAAAGGACAACCGATTGAGGACTCAACTTGGATTTTAGCAGCTGAGGTTTCTCATTTGGGATTTCCTCTACCATTCATAAAGTGACAGGGTCACTTTTTAATCTACCTTGGGTATCTGATACAGGAGCATCCAGACTTATAAGGGCAATCCTGTGTCACCCAAAAAAATTTACTTAGACTTAGTTTCTGTTTCATGTGTTTTCATTTTTGGACACCCATTTGGGTCAAATAAAGGTTCCAACTCTGATAGTTCCACTATCAGTGTGCTAGTAAATCTCAAAAAAATAGGAGTATGTAATTGGGCCATCATTTTGGTAAACTAGAAGGTGTGAATTGGCAAGATGAATGTAACTATGATTTAAAGCATTCCAGAAAAAGAATTAGGTCAAAAGGCCCAATGGTTTGAAAGTTATTGCAAATTTTCAAGTTTTGCAGAGCTCCTGAGAATGCTTCAAAGTCAGGTTATGAGCATTAAATGACCTCAAAAAGGGCCAAAAAATGGGGGATGAACCAAGCTTCGCCATGGGGCTATAGAGTGCTTCGAGAGCTTTCTAAAAATGTAAATGATTCTTCAATCGGAGCTACGGTTCAAAAGTTAGGCCACCCAAAAGTTTGGTTACCATTTCTAGATTCTTCTAGATTTGTGCCGACTTCTAATGCAGCTTCTAGAGCCTTCTATTTGGTCAGTGGATGCCTACTAGAACTTTCTAGAATGTATTCCTAGTCCTTAACCCTCTGGGGTCTATTTAAGGAGATTCCCGGTATTGTAGAAGGTAGTTCAGAGTGGAGTTTGAGAGGAGGTACTGAAAGGAGAAATTATCTCCACATTTATGCTATTGTAAGCCCTTAGGGCATGTTTTGAAGTTTATTTTCTCTGTACTAAATGTACTAGCTTATTTTTTAGTTAATACAATTTCCCTTTTCTGTTGTGTCCATTCTGTTCTTGGGTTGTGTCCCCATCAGTGACATCTTCAAGATATAATATATGACAAAGCATAAGATGTAATCTATGATTTCATAAATAGTAATCACTAATTTTTTTTTATAGTTAAACTTTATAAGATTTGATATATAATATTATTATTCGTAAGTTGATTTTGATTCTATTTCTTAGTATAATTGAAGTTGACTTTTTAAATTAGAATTATTTTTTTGTAAATTTTTATGAAGAAATAATTTATTATTAAATAGTTTCATAATTGCATTGGTTAATTGAGGCTTATATTCAATTTTTCATAAGTGCACTTTTTAGTGTTCTTGTGAAAATGTTTGCAATATATTGTGAGATATGATAGCATAATCATTATTTTCTAAAATATTTGCATTGTCTTGCACCTATGGATTTACTTGTGCAACATTTGATACAAATGCAATGGGATCCATTCTAATATTCATTTAGTTGGCCTTATTTTTTTTATTAATCATGTTGTGACAACTTTATATTATGGTCCATATTTATCCATTTTAACATTTGTTATTTTTTGATATATTTTGTTAACCTACAATTAATTATTTGACTATGTTATCACAAATTTCTATTATGATCCATACATTCTAGATTTTTTTCCAATTTGTCCTAAACTAGCAAAGAGTGAAATTGTTGAGCTAGAATTAACAAATACATAAATCAACAAGGGTTATTTGTATGAATTTATTTTATAAAATGATGGATTATTCGAAACATTTAATAACTAGTAATCTTTTAATTAATTTCTTCAACTTGTAAGCTTTGCATACAATTCATTAGAAATCCTTTTGTCATTAATTTTTTTTAAAACCATATTTTTATAATTTTATAAAAAGTTAAATAACTTTGTGCTTCTTTTAATAGAAATGTGGTTAAGGTTTTATAATTTTAAGAAACTAAAATAAGTTACAATTTTTTCTAAGAACAATATGTATAAGGTGAACACATAACATAACCAAGGGTCAGGAAGAAAACTAAATACTCATTATACAACAAAGAAATTAATCTTTTCTTGATTCAATTCAATTTTCATTTTATTATTTAATAATACCATGTAATAGATTTTCAAATTCTTATGATTCCATAGTAAATAAAAAACTAATATTAATGAGAAGCAATTAACTTCCATAATAACTAACTTTCATTGATTTAATATAACCTACAAACTAACCCAATTAATGTAAAATCCAACATCGCCGCTCCCTCCTTGCTCCCATTACATTAATTCAAATGATAGTGGAAGTTACAAGGGTTTTAATGGAACCCTTTGGAGACTTTGATGAAATACCTTCATCAATCCTCCTCGCTTTCTTGAGAAATGTCAAACTGGTAGCATTCGTGGATCTCCTAACTACAAAACTAAAAGCTATATTTACAATATGAGTGCTCCCACTTCTCCTACAAAATGTGACCCATTTCCTCCAAAAATCAACATCTACTTCAAGTGTGTCTAATTCTCCTCTACTATTGGACATGAGATGTCTTTCCTTCAAAATTCCACATCTTCTCCAAGTGTGTCTTATACCTCCTCCAATACTATTGAAATAATCACCATTGACATGTCTTTTCAAGAAATTCTCCTCCAAAATTCACTGCAAGTGTTGCTAATACCTCCTCAAGTTCTCAGTAAATCGTACTTCAATTTCCCTCCTCTTTCTCTTTGGAAGCACATTCATGATGCCAAGCCCCTTTTCTCTTGAGAGATACAAATAAGTGAAGCCCTCACTTTTCTTAAGGGAGAAATATATGCCAAACCTCAACTTTATAGGGATACAAATATTTTCTTCTAATGGAAAAAATCATTTCTGGGTGAGAATATAGCTCAAGATGATAGAATTACTCCTTCCTCTATTGCCTCTTGTCTCTAGCAATATCATATTCCCTACTTGCTAAACAAAAATATTTTATTTATTTCTTCCCTAAATTTAGCATAATAGTTTCTTATCTTTGGAAAGTGTTCAAATAAGCCAAAACATACATAAGAAAGCTATATTAGTAAGAAAACTAAGCTTCTTATCAATAACTAGCACAAAGAGAAACACCATGCCAATGCCTTTAGAGTTATTGAATGTCATAGTGATTTTGTAAGGAATGACATTTAAACTTGTGAAAGTTTACAAATTAGTTTTATTCTTTTAAAATATTACTAATTTAATCACCACCACTCTAATGTCCACCTTATTGGTTAACATACTCAAAATAATTCATGTGTTTATTATAAAGAAATAGTATTGAGCTAATAATATATTTTATTTTGAGATATGTGGTAGTCCTTACTAGTCATCAAAGGTGCAGGAACAACATTAATTACCATTGTGACTAGAAGCATCCGCTTTCTCCATTTAGGAAAGATAAAAGCACCCATCACAACCAAATATTACAAAATGAATGTCACAAAAAACCAGTTCAAATTATTGCTACCTACACTAGTTTCCTAACATGGCCTGAAATTTTCCTTACATTGATTCCTTTGACTTAATATAAATATCAACTACTAAAATAATATGCCGTATATGGTACACATGGTAGATAGACAATATATAGTTCTTGCTTCCTAGACTTGACAAAATCTATGATATTTCTCCACATTGATGATCTTACAAAATAGAAAATACAAATGCATAGTACTACTTATCATGATCTTCTATCATGATGGGCAAAAAAAAAGATTTTATGATGCTTCTGCCTTCTCTTTCCAATTAGGATTATTTAGTTAAAAGTAACAATTACATGCAAATATAACCAATAACACAAATGAATAAGCACACATAAATATAACATGAGACATAAATAATTAACATGGTTCACCCAATCTTGGGCTAAGTAAACCAAATGATAGATAAATATTATTGTAAAGTAAATTTATCCTATTATAATCTTTAATATCCCTTACCCCTCAATACCACTACAGGAAGTTATATACTCTATTTATAAAACCCTAACACTAATCAAATATTACATTAATTATGTCATCTTTGTAGTTCAAAGTTTGAATTTCAAAATGAGACAAAATATTGCAAATCTAATAGTTTCAAAGTGCTTTGGAAAGGGTTCAAGATTATTTAAATATGAGGTTGACCCATATATTGTTTTGGTCTTAAATATTTCCAAATTTAATTAATTAGTCATTCAATCTCATAAAGTGTATTAATATAATTTTCTTGATTCCAAATAAGTTAAGAAAGAGGAATGCAAAATTTTCTTAGAAAAAATAGTCTCAATATGTGGCCTATATCTCCAAATTTAATCATTGGATTTTTTTGAATTTTGGATATATTTTTAGGAGGCGATTTTTCTAGATTCTCACCAAAGTGATTGATAGAATTATTTTGTACACAAAATTTATTAATGTCTAAACTTATAGGCCTCTAATTGCTTTTGAGAAAACTATTATTATGAGAGATTCACAGTGGGAACTCTTTTGAAATTGAGATGCAGATGATAATATTGTCATACTAATTGACAACATTCCCTTTTGGGATTCATGACATGCTTAATTGCCTCTTGTGTTCTATAAGTCTAGCATATGTATTCAACATTCATAGGTTGATCTTTTGGTGCAACGATAACTCTAGCTTGTAACAAGTGGTATCAAAGCTTGGTCACAAGTTCGAATCTCCTCAAGTAACATTGAGGGGGGGATTTTTTGGACTAATTGCTAGAATTCCACTTTGGGATTTGTGACATGTCTTAATTGCCTCCTATGTTCTATAAGCCTAGTGGTTGTATCGAGCATTGATAGGTCAATCTTTTGGTGCAATGAAAACTCTAGCTTGTAACAAATATATGCTAGACATGTAAGATAATGTCAACCAATTAACACATATTTTGAAGTGTTTAATTCATATTTTCTATGAAGATTTCTTAGACAATTCAATAAAGTATAAAGAGAAACCATAAAAAATAAGAAGTAATGGAAAGAGATATGACACCAAAAAAGAAAATGTTAAATAATAAATATTTCAAGAATTAATCTCACTAATAGAAAAGGGGTTGGAAATATTATTTATTGTTCAAGGTTTTCATAAGGAGGGGTTTTGATTCTTCTATTTTGGAGAGTCCTATGGCTACAAGGGAGGAAGTAGAATACATTTTCCTATGCTCCTTGTAATAGGGAAAAGGGGGGTTTTATTTTTATTTTCTATACCTTGACTGTAATTGTAGGGACAAGATGATCTTGTGGTCATTCTCTTATGTGTTTTTTTTTTTTTCAAAAGAATTTTTGTATATAAGATCTTAAGGTCTAAATATGGATTTATTAGATTGAAACTGATCTTGTGGTCATTCCTTCATTTTTTTTATTATAGTTATGTATTGTAATTCATAGTTTACTAAATAAAATATTGCTTCTTTTAATTTTCTCTATAATATAAAGGGATGAATAGGAATTCTTGTGAATGTTTGTGTTATAATATTTAGAATAATTGAGAGAGGTGGTGAATCAATTATCCTTGGGTCTAGATGTATCAATTTAACTTTCCCTAGCTTCAAACAACTTATTCAAACTCATAAAACCACTCGGTCCATATAGAAACTCATCAAAAACTCAACATATTCATTGATCACTAAAATCATTGTTCAATGTATGTTGACTAACAGAAAATAAACAACATTAAATAACATGCATCACACATATATCATTTACACATATATGACACCAAGATGTAATGTGGAAACCCAATTTTGTAAAAACCACCGAGTAACATGCTACCACTTTTCACTCTTCTGAATTAAGCTGAGTTAAGAGCGAACCTTGTTAAATGTTACAAAACACATTTTAGTTGTGACCCTATTAAAGGATTTGATTAGCCTATTAGGAGTGGCCTACTTAGAGGACTTTCAATAATTCCATCAAAAATTCACCTTGATTAAAGGATTTTCAAAATGACTATTAGGTCAATCTTGATTAAAGGATTTTGACTACCACAATGGTTAGAAAGTAATAACTAGGTTTGATCTATTTAGATACAAATCACTTTGCAAAATTTATATCTCTATTTGGCTCATTTTTGAGTTTATTGATTGGTCTTCGATGTTATCTCCTTCTTTGATCTTCTTAGAAACCCTTCAAGCAATCACACTTCAACAATCTTATCACTTTTCCTCTGTAACTTTTCTCTTCATAGGTTCTCCACAAAATTGACAATAAAAAATGAACTGACCTTATATAACATTTTTTATGCCTCCTTAAATAGGTATCTTCGATTTATTTTTTCTTAAACATCACCATAGATCTTAGGGTTTGATTAGATTCAATGAGTCTATCCATCATTTTGTCCTTCTACTCTTTTCTTGATACTTCTAGAAACTTCTCCTACAATCCTTTACTTTGATCACATAAAAAAATTAATTCATGTATTAAATATTCCAACTCATTAATTCTTATCGTCCATGCATTTGGACTAATCCAAAAATTCAACTATGTTGGCCTCAAGCTTGCTTCTTTCTCAAACTGTTAATTTTCTAGCACATAGTCATCACTATGTTCTGTTTGGTCTCTACTATTCTCTCTTTCTTGGATTTTATTGGCTCACTTGATTTATACTAAATTCTATTCTTCATCTTTCTTAGACATAACTATTACTCAGTTTTTTCCATGGCTCTCTCTTAAGTTCCTTAATCTTCTACTTCAACACATTCATTGACCTAGTGAAATGGTCACTTAGTCAAGCTTTGTGTTTTACTCAACCTATTGTGTTCTCTTCTACACATTAACTCAATATTTTAATAATCTATAATAATTGATAGGGTGGAGGGGTGTTTAACTAGTTATCCTTAGGTCTAGATTTTCAAAACAAACTTTTAACCACTTTCAATAAGTTATATTTATTGATTAGTCCACTCAGTCTCTATAAAAGCTTATCGATAACATAAACTTTTAGTTATCTATCCCAATAGTAACCTACTATAATAATATAAAATATCAAAAAGTGAAACATGTCACATAACATTCACACAAATTTGACAGATGGATTTAATGTGGAAACCCAATTTGCAAAAAAAACTTAGTAACATGCTACCAAATTTTTACTCTTCTAAAATGAGCTCAGTTAAGAGTCAACCATGTTAAAGGTTACAATACACACTATTAGGTGTAACCTTGTTAAATGATTTAATCATCTTGTTAGGAGTGACCTTGTTAGAGGATTGAAGAACACCCCATTATAATGTCACCTTGATTAACGGATTTATAAATGATTGTTGCATCAATCTTGGTTAAAGGACTTTAATTGATAAAATGGTTAGAAAGTAACAACAAGTTGATTTGATAAATACAACTTACTTTGAAAATATACGTCATAGTGTAGCACATCTACTAATCTACTGACTAGCCTTCATTAATATCTCCATCCCTAATTCATTTGGAAAACCTTCAAAAAATCACAAACCTCTGATCAACTCTTCAAGCCTTCTCCTCAAGTTCACCATTCGATAGAATCAACAACTTCTCCAACCTCTCTAGGTTATCCTTATTCCCCATTAAATAGGAAACTTTGATAATTTTCCACTTAAAAATCATCAATTCTCTTAGGGTTAGCTCAAGTTCATTGAATCTTTCCATTATTTATTTTCCTCCTTCATCTTCTAGATACTTCTCAAAACTTCTCTTTCAAACTATGTCTAGAAATGGTAAAATATACTTTATCATGATTTGGGTACCATAACTCATCAATAATTATGCTTCATGTTCTTTGACCAATCCATAAACTCAACTTTATAAGCTGAGAATCTCAATTCCTTCACAAATTATCAAATACTAACACTCAGCTAAAATTGTGTTCCTTAGCTTTGGTCAACACAAGACAAATAGGTCATTACTAAACTCTTTCACTTGTCTTATATTATCTTAGCTCATAATTTTACTCATGGTCAATTGACACTATATTCTACCCAACCACAATTGTCACTTGACCAACACAAGCATATCCTAGGTTCTACAATAAGTTCTTTAATGTTTTATTCTGTTTCTCAGTCAACATTGTATTCTACTTGGCCACAACTATCACTCAGTCAACACAAGCATAGCTCAACTTCTACTATAAGTTCTTTAATGTTATGCTCTTTTTCTCAGTTTAGGCTATGCATTGAGTGCTTCATTGATCATCTCTGCTAGGTATCAACTTCAACTATCTTCTTTACTTAGTATAAATATTAAACAACACATTATATTACCAATGTGCCAACTAATCAAATTCCCATTGTGGTTCCACATAAATCAACCTCTCCACTAGGTCTTCTTGTTATCTCTTCTTTTTAATTCCTTTTTATAACTTAAATGATATGGAACTCTACTTAGGTAGGAAATATCTCACTACTAGGGTTCTACATCAATGAAAACATAACAATTGTTCACGTTGTACTTTCCAACAATCTCCCTACTTGGCAATGATGGCAACACCTCTAGTTACCATGCACTCCAAAAAAATTATTTGAGTATCCACTTGATTTTCTTATTTTCAACTACCTTTGTGTTCAACAACTAATCTATTGAGATATGATTGAAAAGATCATTGACAAGAGAGATTGTTAAGAGGGAGATTTTTGAAGAAGACTATGTGTTGCAATCATTATTTTGTCACTAATGTCAAACCTACTATATGCCAGTAAGAAAATTACTCATTAGATTCAAGTACTATCACTTAGTTGATTGATGAAGAGGATTTTATCAACAAGAGGTAACAATAGCACATAGAGGAATGGTTGAGTTATGATTATGCAGTGAACTATAAGGATTAGTTAAGACAGTGATAACATCATTTATTTATGATTTACTTAAGGTTACAAAATGTTGGCTACACTTCAAAATTTTAGAAGAACAAGCTAAACATAGTTTATCTACCAAGCTTGACCAAGTGGATAGTAGGTGTCAAGCAAAGTCAGTGCAAGCCAAGCAGAAAGTCTGTTGGATCCAAGTGAAAGAAAACTCTAGTGGATGCCAAGAAAAATAATTGATGCTAAGTAAATTTGAGTTGATGTTGAGCATCAGTAAACTTTAGTTGATGCTAAGTGATTTTGAGCAATGCAATATGTGTTGAGCATCAAAAAATTGACAATGCTAAGCTACTACATTATGTTAAAAATCAAAGATTCACTAAATTTAAGCTAACAAGTTTATTTTCTTGAAACTTGTGAATCAAGAGGAAGATAAGGTTGATGAGTTGGTGGCACAAAATTTGATGTAACCTATTTTTAGGTGAATTAAAATGGATTCTAGGAAAAAAAATTTGGAAAAGACAAGATATGGGGTAGATACATTGTATCCTACCTAATCCATCCAAAACCCTAATTTGGACAATGGAAAATAAGCGAGAAAATATCCTAATTTCCTATTTATAGGAATGTTGGGTCATGAAGAAAATTTGTTATTATTAGGTATGAGAACCTACGGAGGAGAAGGAATTAAGGGTTTTGCTTCATCAAGTGACCCAAGAGAAGAGTTTGCAATGTCATGTTAAGCAAGAAGGTTTAAGGAGATGAATGCTTGAAGGGTGAACAAGGTATCAAAGCTGCAAAGTATGAAGGACAAGTAGAATTGAGGATTGAATAGAGATCTATAATCTACAAGAGAAGTTGTATGTTGTATCAAATCAAAGATCTACTATTACTCTCTAACAATTTTATTAGTCTAGGGTAAATCCTTTGGATTAAGGTTGAACTAACAATCATTTGAAAATCCATTGACTAGGTGGAATTCCAAGTGAATAGCCTAAATTCCTCTAGCAAGGCTCATTTTTATTAGGGTGATTGGAATCCCTTAACCGGGTCACATTTAGCAGTGTGTATTGTAACCTTTAACAGGGTTGGCCTTTCACATGGCATCACTTCAAAAGAGTGAAAAGGAGTAGCATGTTGCTGGTGGTTTTTTCCAAATTTGGTTTCCACATAAATCATTATTTCAAGTGTGTTATTAATGTATTGTGTTTCATGCTTTACATTTATGTGAGTTGATTTAATAGTGACATACAAGTTTTAGAAATTACCTAATGGATGCATGCATGGGTATGAATGTTTTATGCGTTTAGTATATTGTGAAAGGTTTTATTTATACATCAGGACCTTGGATAATTGATTCACTCCCAAACCCCCTCTCAGTTATTATAAAGTATTGCAAAAATTGGTATTAGAACCATCTGCTTAAGAGGACTAGTTTCAAGGTACTAGAAGCACAAAGATCGAGATTTTGAAAAGAGAAGTACCCAAGCTCAATAGAGATAACATTTTACCATGGCAAAGTTTCATTAGGCTACACCTTGGAGGAATTGGAGATCATGCACAATCTACTATTACAGTGGAACATGTTGATCCAATTGGAGCCCTAACTACTGAAGATATGAAGAAGTACAAAAAACATAATCAGGTGATGTTGGAGATTGGCTCAGCCCTGAGCTATGCCAAATTTGATGATATCAAGGGCTGTGATACTATTAAAAAAAAAAGTGGGATGCCCTACACACCATTTATGGAGGAGAAAAAAATGAACAAAGAGCCAAATCTGAGAGCCTCAAAGGTAAGTTTGATGATATGAGAATGGAAGAATGTGAAAATATTGCTCAATATGTTGCTAGGATAAAAGTTGTTAGTGCAATAAGAGGAGCTTCTAGTCATATAGATGATGATACTATGTTAAGTAAAGTCTTGAGAACATTACTACTAGTTTATGCTATTAGATTTTCTACAATTCAAGAGTTGAGATGTATTCCAAGAAATGATCTAGCCCTTGAAGGTTTGGTAGGTAGACTCACTGCTTTTGATATATCTAACTTTGATAATTACAAACCTAAGTGCCTTGAATTTGAATTCAAAGACAATTTGTTACTGAAGCACTCTAATGAGGTGAACCAGAAGAAGAAGAAGAAGAGAAAGATAGAATATGTATCTAGTTATAGTGATACAGATGAGGAAGAAGTTGAATAGTTAGTAACACTATTGGCAAGAAGATTTCATAGAGGTAAAGGCAAGTTCAAAGGTAAGTTACCCATCATTTGTTTCAATTGAGATGAGGTCAGTCATATTGTTGCAAGATGTACATAGAAGAAGAATTATAGACATGACAACAAGTACAAAAATAGAAGAGAAGATGACAATAGAGATTACAACAACAAAGGCAAGAAATCATGCTACATTGCTAAAGAGGAAACCATCGATGATTCTAATGAAAATGATGATGAAGTGGTGTATGTTGCAATGAAGCAAAAATCTAATGAAGATGAGGCAATTGCACTTGTGACTTGCATGAACAAAAATGATAGATGGATCATTGATAGTAGATGCTCACATCACATGGATGGAGATTGAAGTAAGTTCATTACCTTGTTATGATGGAAGTAGTGTAAGATTTGGTAATGATGTACCATGTTTGATAAAAGGAAAAGGTTCTATCAAACTCATAGACAACATTTCATGTGACAATGTTTACTATGTTGAAGGACTAAATTATAACGTGTTCAGTGTGTCATAATTGAACAATTTTGGATGTAAGGTTGAATTTGGAAACAAAACTACCAAGATATATGATAGAAATGGGAATCCATTTGGAAAAGGTGATCAAACTAGAATTAATCTATTCTATCTTGATATAGAGAATGCTACTTGTTTTGTTGCAAAATTTGATGATATATGGCTTTGGCACAAAAGATTATGTCATGCTAACTTTGATAACTTGGTTAGTATCAGTAACATGAAGAAAGTTAGAGGTTTTCCCAAGTTGAAGAAACTTGATAATGTAGTATGCAAACAATCTCAGCTAAGAAAAATGACAAAGTCAAGCTTTAAGAGTAAAGCTTATACTCCTAAAAAAATACTAGAGATTGTTCATACTAACTTGTGTGGACTAGTTGAAGTGCAAAGCTACAAAGGAGATAATTACATAATGTTATTTATTGATGATTATTCTAGAATAATCACAATTATGTTTTTGAAGTAGAAATATGATGTTTTTTAAATGTTTAAGTGGTACTTGGCAAGAGTTGAGAAAGAAATAGGTAAAAGTCTGAAATGTTTTAGATTAGATAGAGGAGAAGAATTCACATCAAATAATTTTGAGATGTTCTATAATGAAAGAGGAATCAAAAGACAAATATCTACCCCTAGAACCCCTCCACAAAATGGGATTTCTAAAAGGAGAAACAAGTCTATAATGGACTGTGCCAAAACACTTATGATGGAGAAGAATGTTGATCTAAAATACTGGAGAGAAGCCTGCTATATATACCTTGAACTGTGTGCAAATTAAGAAAGGTACTCATTCAACACCTTTTGAACAATGGTATGGATATCCACCCAATGTAAAATAAATTAAGGTATTTGGAAGTAAATGTTCCATAGTTAAAGATGTTAGGAATGGAATGCTTGACACAAAAAGTAAAGAAGGTATATTCCTTGGATGCTCCACCAGAAGCAAAGCTTACAAATGTTGAAATACTAACACTAACAAAATTGTGGAAAGTGGAAATGTGAATTTTGATGAATTTACAGAGGTACGTGAGGCTGAATCTATGAAAGAAACAATAAAATAAAAATCATTTGTATAATTTTATGAAGGAATGTCTGCTGAAGAACATATTGCAAATCAAGTTACAAGTCAACAACAAGTATCAGTAACTATCAAGTCACATCCTATAAATCTTGAGTTGCATTCAAGAACTGAGTTACATTTAGATGTTGAGTTACAGAATGAAGAAGATGCAAATTTTGTTTTTGAGATTAGTACATGTAAAAGAGATTTTGAGATACCTGACAAAGATGTACACAATGATTATGAAGCCAAAATATAGAATGTAGAAGCAAGAGCAGAGCCAAGATTGTCTAAATATGTCAAAAAACATAATATTGTTGATCAAATAATTGGAGATAAAAATGATAGGCCAATGACAAGAAACATATTGAGAAGTGAATCATCTTCGTTAAGTATGAAGGAGCCCATGGAAGAAGAGTTTGAATAGATACAGAAGAATAAAACATGGAGTTTGGTTCCTAGACTAGAAGACAAAAATGTGATTGGCACCAAATGGGTTTTTAGAACAAGCTAGATGAAATTGGTGAAGTCACAAGAAGCAAAGCAAGATTAGTTAAGCAAGGGATATGCACAAGAAGAAGGAATTGACGATGGGGAGACATTTACTCTTGTTGCAAGAATGGAAGGAGTAAGAACTCTACTTGCTTATGTTGCATACAAAGGTTTCAAAGTTTATCAAATGGATGTAAAATCTTCATTTCTAAATGGCATACTAGAAGAGGAAGTTTACATATAATAGCCAGAAGTTTTTGTTGATAATAACAATAAGAATATTGTATGTAGACTACACAAAGCCCTATATGGATTAAAGCAAACACCAAGAGCATGGTATGAGAGATATCATACTTATCTTGTGAAGATTGAATTAGAAAGGACTGATGATAACAACAATCTATACATAAAGATAGAAAAAGGAAAAGGTATTTTACTATCTGAAATATTTGTTGATGATATCATATTTGGAGGACAAGATGTTTTATGTAAAGAGTTTGCAAATTAGATGAAGCAAGAATTTGAAATGTCTATGTTTGGAGAAATTAATTTTTTTGTGGGACTACAAGTGTACTGGATGAAGTATGGTATATATATCACTCAGTCAAAATATGTCAAAGAGATATTGAAAACTTTTGGATTAGAAGATTCTAAACCAATAAGTACACCTATGGTGATAGGACACAAGTTGTCAAAGAATGCTTATTTAACTGGGGTGAATCAAACATTATATAGGTCTATGATTGGAAAATTATAATATGTAGTACATAGAAGACCTGACATTGCATTATCTATAGGTATAGTTGCAAGATTCTTCGCTAATATTAGGGAGAATCACTCAATGGTTGTGAAGAGAATAATGAGATATCTAAAAGGAATAGAATTTCATCTATACTACAAGAAGAATGAAATGTTTGAATTGAGAGACTACATTGATGTTGATTGGGTTGGACACATTGATCATAGAAAGAGCACCAATGGAGGAGCATATTTCTTAGGCAAAAGACTAGTTACATGGACTAGCAAGAAATAGAGTTGTACTTGATAATCTTCTACTGAAGTAGAATATGTTGTTGCTACTATAAACTATACAAACATTGTATGGATCAAATAGCTACTCAAAGGGATGAAGGAAGAAATCACAGAAGCAGTAATACTCTATTGTAATAATACAAGTGCTATCAATATATTAAAGAATCTAGTAATGCACACAAAGACAAAACACATAGCAATCAAGTCTCATTAATTGAGAGGGTTAGTTCAAGACAAAGAGTGAAGATGGAAAATGTTAACTCAAAGGAGAAAATTTATTTTATCATCACAAAACCAATACCGAAGAATGCTTATGAGTATCTAAGTGGTAAACTAGGAGTGATACCCCTATCAAAGGCTATTTAAGAAATAGAAGGATTACCATACATCAAACAAGTTTGTATTCACATAATACACATTGATGCAGAGGATCTTACTTTAGGAGCTACCTAAAGTAATCAGAAAGCTGAAATTTCAAAACAGTCACAAGCAAGTGAAAGAGGGAGAAACAAAAATAATAAAATTGGAAAAGCTTATATCTACATATTTTAAGATGACAATTTTTTTGGAAAATATCTTTGGCATTGTTTTCAAAGAGGGAAAGATTTACTGATCAAGAGCTACCAAAACAAAGAGGGAGAAAGCACATTAAAACTAGTCATTATCAGAAGGAGATATTCCTTATTGATGCAAGAGATTGTTGTCAAAGAAGCTGAACAAGGCTTATCTTAGAAGGAGATTAGATAATTGCTACTGCTACTGATTAAAAGAGGACACATGAATGATGAAATAAAGAGGAATAAATCCTTCCTAATCTACCTAGTAAGAGGGAGATACAAGAAAAAAAACTCAAAGGGAGTCATAAGAAAGAGTTTTGTAACCTAATCAGAAGATGGAAGTTGTTGATAGAGGGAGAAATTTTAATACAAGTTTTCTTTTTAGTATTTCCTTACTATTTTAACTTACTTAGATTGGTTTTTGTTGAACAAGATGTCCATCATTTGATTGAATAGGTTGATGAGTTTGGTTTTCCATCAATGTCAAAGAGGGAGATTGTTGAGATATGATTGAAAAGATCATTGATAAGAGAGATTGTTAAGAGGGAGATTGTTGAAGAAGACTATGTGTTCCAATCATTATTTTGTCACTGATGTCAAATCTACTATCTATTGGTAAGATAACTACTTATAAGATTCAAGTACTATCACTTAGTTGACTAATGAAGAGGATTTGATCAGCAAGATGTAACAATAGCACCTAGAGGAAAGGTTGAGTTATGATTATGTAATGAAGTACAAGGATCAGTTAAGATTGTGATGACATGATGTATTGATGATTTACTTAAGGTTACAAAATGCTAGATAAACTTAGAAAGTTTACTAGAACAAGTTAAACAAAGTTTGTCTGTCAAGTTTGAGTGAGTGGACAGTAGGTGCCGAGAAAAGTTAGTGCAAGCCAAGTAAAAAGTCAGTTGGAACCAAGTGAAAGCAAACTCTAGTGGATGCCGAGAAAAATAGTTGATGCTAAGAATCAATAAAATTTAGTAGATGCCAAGTGATTTTACAGTTGATGCCGAGAAATGCAATATGTGTCAAGCATCGAAAAATTGATAATGTTGAGTTGTTGCAATATGTTAAAAATCAAAGATTAGTCGAATCTAAGCTGACAAGTTTATTTTCTTGAAACTTGTGAACTAGGAGGAAGATAATGTTAATGAGTTGGTGGCATAGAATTTGATGTAAACCATTTTTAGGTGAATTTAAATGGATTCTATGAGAAGTTTCTAGAAAAGACAAGATATGGGGTAGATACATTGTATCCTACCTAATCCATCCAAAACCCTAATTTGGATGATGGAAAATCAACGAGAAAATATCCTAACTTCCTATTTATAGGAATATCTCATCATGAAGAAAAATTTTTCATTGTCATGTGTGAGAACCTAAGGAGGGGAAGGAATTAAGGGTTTTGCTTCATCAAGTGACCCAAGAGAAGAGTCCACAATGGCATTTTAAGCAAGAAGGCTTAAGGAGATGAATGCTTGAAGGGTGAACAAGTTGTCATTGCTGCAAAGTAGGAAGGCAAAGTAGAATTGAGGACTAAACAGAGATCTATAATATGCAATACAAGTTGTAAGTTGTATTAGGGGTAAGTGCAAGAAGTTGGGTCTCACTTTTGGGCAAAAAGTGGAAGTATTTTTCCTATTTTTGAATTTTTTTGACAATTGATGTCAAAATTTGAAGCATTTAGAGATTGGATATAAAAAAATTTAGAAATCAAAATTTTAGTGTTCGGTATCTAGTTTTTGAATATGTAATTTATTTGTGTACTTATATGATAGATTTTGTTTTTTTATAGATCTTTAAAAGCCACTTTTTCAGAATGCCTATTTCAAGACCATACCACACTTGTGTACGGAGACCATAATTTGACACAAATAAATAAATTTTCATAAATCTTTTTAGAGGGTGTTACCTAATACACCTAATATTGATGACAATATTTTTCCTTTTTTTTTATTGAATGATTTTTTTATTATTAATTATTAATTGGTCATAAAGGTAAATTTTAAAACCTCTCGTGTACGGACACCATAATTTGATCAAATTTCACTTTTTTCAAAAAATCTATTTTTTAAAACCTCAAAAGAATTGTATGTAGATTGATGACATATAAATTAATTGAAGAAAAATTATAAAATAAAAAAGTTATTAAAGTTTTAGTGAACTTCACTATTTTACATTTAGGTGCCACCTTTCATTAAAAAATAATCCAAAAATAGTAACTAAAATCATAGCACTATAAAATTTATATTTCTGAAATTAGGACAGTAAGAGCTCTAATGGGTTTTTGTTTCATAAAAAAATTTGATATGGAAGATCCTCTAAAATTATGGCAAGGCGTGAATTTTTCAGTTCAATGCCTTTGCCAAATCTTGAGAGGTCAAGGCATAGGCTTGGTCTCACCAAGCCTATCCCAAACAAAAATCCGAGGTGGGAGAAAAAAAATCCCGTCCAATGTTGTAAGAAATAGGTAACCATTATTTGAAATTCAAAAAATGGGTACCGTTTTAAAAATGTCAAATTGCCATACAAAATCCCCCCAAAAAACAAAATTTTAAATTTTTAGAAATGGGTACCCATTTTTTAAAAGTAAAAAATGGGTACTTGTTTCTAAAAAATACATTTTTTTTATGTTTTCAAAAGTAGATACCCATTTTTTGAAAATAAAAAATGGGTACTTGATTTTTTTTTAAATGGGTCCTCATTTTTTAAATCTAGGATCGGGTGCATGAGCCTAAAATGGGTACCCATTCCTAAAGGAGTACAATCTCAATCTACAAACTTCCACGGAATTGAGACCCAACTCCTTGCTTCTACCCTCAAATCAAAGCTCTAATATTACTCTCTAACAATTGTATTGAAATCTAGGGCAAATTCTTTGGATTAAGATTGATCTAACAGTCATTTGAAAATCATTTAATGAGGTGGCATTCCAAGTGAATGGCCTAAATGTTAGAAATGATTGAATTGATAATAAGAGTTGTTGGAATGATAAAGAATGTTCTCAATCATTATTTTGTCATTGATGTCAAACTTGCTACTTGCAGGAATGACAATTGCTTTAGTGATCCAAATACTATCAATTAGTTGGTTGACAAGGTGGTGGCAATCAATAAGATGTAACTAGAACACCTAGAGAAAGGTTGAAGTTATGATGTTGTAATGAAGTACTAGGATCAGCTAAGCCATTGATGAAAAAATGTATTTGATAACATACTATAAGATATAGAAAAAAGGGCACACTAAAACATATTAAAGAGGTTAGGTGTTAGCTAAGTCTTTTACAAAGCTCAACTAAGAGAAGGTGCCGAGTATATCATATAAGCTGAGTAATCTTTAGGTGCCGAGTATATCATATAAGCCGAGTGATCTTCAGGTGCCGAGTAAAGAGTAGGTGCCGAGTAACACAGTTTTCTGTAGGTGTTGAGTAACACAGCTTTCTGTAAGTAACACAGTTTTGTGTAGATGTCAAGTAACACTGAGATGTTGAGCATCAGTAAAACAAATAATGTCGAGTTATTGCATTATTTCAAAGATCGAAGATTCGCCAGAACTAAACCGACAAGGTTATTACTTAGAAGTTTGTAAATTAAATAGAAGATAAGAATGATGAGCTGGTGGCACAGAACACCATGTAAAACATTTTTGAGGATACAGCTAGCGAAGTTTCTAGAAGAGAACAAGATATGGGGTAGATACATTGTATTTTACCTAATCCATATTGAAACCCTAAAAGTGAAGAGGGAGAATTGAGCGGCAAAGGAATATAAGATCTCTGTATAAGGAGTCATTAGTTAATGAAAAAAATGAATGAGAGAGGGGTGGTCAAGCATGAAAGTGTAAAGTGCTGAAGAAGGTGGAAAAGAGGAAAGAGAGCATAGTTACTCTGTTTCAGTAAGAAGACCCCTGATATGGATGCATTAGTACAGTGAGTTAGAAGACTCAAGGAGACAAAGCTTGAATAGATGACAAGCAGTCAGAGCTGAAGAGATAAAAGCCAAGCATCAAGACTAAACTAAAAATGTGATCTGAAATCTGCAAAGTATGTTGTAAGTTATATCAGATCAAAAGTTCATTGTTGTTACTTTCTAACAATTGTAACAATTAGTTTAAATCCTATGGACTTAGGTTGGTTTGATAGCCATGAGATAAATCCTTTAACAGGGTGACATTCCTAGTGAATGTTCTAAAGTCCTTTAACCAGGCCCATTCCTGACAGTTTGGTGAAATCCTCTAACAAGGTCACATTTAATAGTGTGTTGTAAGCCTTTAATAGGGCAGGCCTTTAACAGGGCATCACTTCAGAAGAGTGAGAATCAAGTAGCATGCTACTGGTGATTTTTCCCAAATTGGGTTTCCACGTAAATCATTGTTTCATGTGTTGATCTTGCATGTTTTACCTTTGCATGTTGATTTATTGTGACTTGCTAATATGATTGATTTAAGCTTGGATGGTTAAAAGGTTTATGAGTTCACTACATTTGGTGAAAAAAAAAAAGTTTTATTAGGGCATTTGGGACCTTGAATAACTAATTCACCCCCCCTCTCAGTTATTCTAAAAGATTCTAACAATTGGTATCAGAGCAGACTACTGATCCCGTTTAAAAGGACTAGAAGCAGAAAAGATCAAAATGCCTAAGAGAGAAGTTCCCAAGCTCAAGAAAGACAAATTTGTTGCATGGTAAATTTAGATGAAACTACATCTTGGATCCATAGGAGATTATGCCCAAAAATCAATTATTACTGAACATTTCGATCCAACATTTTCTCCTACTGCAGAAGATATGAAAAACAAGCAAGAACATAACCAAAAAATGTTGGAGATTGCCTCTGCACTTAGCTATGCTGAATTTGATGATATCAAAGGATGTGACACCACATTCAAAATGTGGAAAGCCCTATAAGACATCTATGGAGGAGATCAGAATGTACAAAGAGCAAAAAGAGAAAGTCTCAGAGGAAAATTTGATGATATGAGAATGGAAGAAAATGAGAATGTTGTTCAGTACGGTGCAAGAATAAAAGAAGTGGTAAGTGTGATAAGATGTTTGGGTGGTAAATTGGATGAAGATACTGTTAATAGTAAGTATTTGAGAACCTTGCTCCCTATCTATGCTATTAGAGTATCAGCAATACAGGAACTAAGATGTGTGCCAGGAAACAATCTAAGTTTTGAAGGTATCGTAGGAAGACTCACTGCATTTGAGTTATCTAACTTTGACAACTACAGACCTGATAATGTTGAATCTGCTTTCAAGGGCAAGTTATCATTGAAAGATGCTAAATAAGTGAAATCTAAGAAGGGAAGAAAGATGAAATATGTATCCAGTGACAGCAGCACAGATGAGGAAGATGTGGATCAGTTAGAAGCTTTACTAGCTAGAAGATTTCACAGAGGTAAAGGAAAATTCAAAGGTAAGATGCCTATCATTTGTTTCAATTGCAATGAAGTAGGTCATATTGCTGCAATATGTCCACAGAAAAAGGATTACAAGGAAAGCAACAAATACAAGAACAGAAGAGATGATGACAAGAAAGATTACAAAGAAAAAGGTAAGAAGTGTTATATTGTTGAAGAAAATTTTGATGACAATGATGATGAAGTTGTTTATGTAGCCATGAAGGACCAATTCGATGAAGAAGAAGCCACAGCACTGATGACTTGTATAAACAAAAATGACAGATGGATCATAGATAGTGGATGCTCACATCACATGACAGGAGACAAAAGTAAGTTTGTTAACTTTACTCAATATGATGGAAATAGTGTTAGATTTGGTAATGATGCCCCTTGTCAAATCAAAGGAAAAGGTTCCATCAAGCTCACAGAACAAATCTCATGTGAGAATGCATACTATGTTGAAGGATTAAACTACAATTTACTGAGTGTCTCACAGTTAGGCAATATAGGATGCAAAGTGGAATTTGGAAACAAAGCTGCAAAAATCTATGATACTGATGGTAAACTAATAGGAAAAGGAGATCAAACGAAGAGTAATCTGTTTTACCTTGATATGGATGATGTTTCTTGTTTTATTGCAAAATTTGATGTTGAATGGTTATGACATAGAAGATTATGTCATGTCAATTTTGATAATCTGGTCAACATTAGTAAAATGAAGAAAGTCAGAGGTTTACCAAAATTGAAGAAGCCTGATAATATTATGTGCAAACAATGTCAACTAGGAAAGATGACAAAGTCAAGTTTCAAAAGCAAAAACTATACATCTAAGGAGATACTTGAGTTAATTCACACTGACTTATGTGGTCCAATGGAAGTACAAAGCTATAGAGGAGATAAATACATCATGTTATTTGTTGATGATTATTCTAGGATGATGACTATCATGTTCTTAAAACAAAAATCTGATGCTTTCCAAATGTTTAAATGGTATGTGGCTAGAGTTGAAAAGGAAACAGGAAAAAGCTTGAAATGTCTAAGATCAAATAGAGGTGGTGAATTCACATCAAATGAATTCGAGATATTTTTTAATGACAAAGGAATCAAAAGACAAATGTCAGCTCCTAGAACTCCCCCATAGAATGGAATTGCTGAAAGAAGAAATAGATCTATAATTGATTGTGCTAGAACATTAATGATGGAAAAGGCTGTTGCTCTAAAATACTGGAGAGAAGCTGTAAGTGTAGCTGTTCATACACTAAATCGAGTACAAATCAAGAAAGGTACAAATGCAACACCTTTTGAATTATGGTATGGTCACTCACCCAATGTAAAACCTTTCAAAGTGTTTGGTTGTAAATGTTTTATTCTTAAAGATGTTAGAAATGGAAAATTTGTTGCAAAAAGTGATGAAGGTATATTTCTTGGTTACTCCACAAGAAGTAAGGCATATAAGTGTTTGAATGTTAACACTAAAAAAATTGTGGAAAGTACAAATGTAAATTTTGATGAGCACACAGAAGTTCAAGCTGAAGAACCAAAGAAAATGGAAGAATACAGAACCTTTGTGTACTCTTATGAAGGAATGACTGCTGAGGAGGATGATGTCAATCCAATTGAAACTCAACAACAAGTATCAGTCTCAGCCGAGTCTCAACCAGTGAATGTCGAGCTGCATTCAGAAGCCGAGTTGCAGAATGAAGGAAATGAACAATCTGATTCTGAAGACGGAATACATGATGAAGAACAACCAGACAATGAAGTGCAAAGTGATCCAAAATCTGAAAGATCAAACATGGAAACAAGGATAGAGCCAAGATTATCCAAATATGTAAAAAGACATCACCCTGCTGAACAAATAATTGGTGACAAAGATGCAAGACCAATGACAAGGAACAGACTAAGACATGAATCATGTCTAATCAGCACATCTGAACCCAAGACAGTGTATGGTGCATTAAAAGATGATGACTGGTATAAAGCTATGGAAGAAGAAATTGATCAAATAAAGAAAAACAAAACCTGGAGTTTGGTTCCAAGACCAACTGACAAAAATGTGATTGGCACCAAGTGGGTATTCAGGAACAAGCTAGATGAGAATGGTGAGATTACCAGAAACAAAGCTAGACTAGTATGCAAGGGTTATGCTCAAGAAGAAGGAATAGACTATGGAGAAACATTTTCTCCTGTTGCTAGGATGGAAGGAGTAAGAACCTTGCTTGCATATGCTGCCTACAAAAATTTTAAAGTCTATCAGATGGATGTGAAATCTGCTTTCTTGAATGGTATACTAGAAGAAGAAGTCTACATTGAACAACCAGAAGGATTTGTTGATAAAAACAATAGGGATATGGTGTGTAAACTACACAAAGCACTTTATGGTTTGAAATAAGCACCAAGAGCATGGTATGAGAGACTTCCCAAGTATCTAGTGCAAATTGGATTTGAAAGAACTGATGATAATAGCAACATGTACATCAAAGCAGAAGAAGGTAAAGACATTATTGTATCTAAAATTTTTGTGGATGACATAGTATTTGGTGGAAAGGAAGTACTTTGCAAAGGCTTTGCTGACAAAATGAGACATGAATTTGAGATGTCTATGTTTGGAGAAATCAAATTTTTTGTTGGCTTACAAGTACATCAACTCAAAAATGGAATATTTATTACACAATCAAAGTACATCAAAGAGATTCTTAAAATTTTTGGACTGGAGGAATCCAAACCAGTCAGCACACCAATGGCCACAGGAAATAAGCTGTCCAAAAATGATGAGTCAGCTGAAGTCAATCAAACAATGTACATATCCATGATTGGAAAATTATAGTATGTAGTACACAACAGACCAGACATAGCATTAGCAGTTGGAATAGTGGCTAGGTTCTCTGCTAATCCTAAAGAAAACCATCATATAGCAGTAAAAAGAATAATGAGATATCTCAAAGGAACTGATAACTTTGGTCTATACTACAAAAAGAGTGAGAAATTTGAACTCAATGCATACACTGATGCAGATTGGGGAGGAAACATTGATGATAGAAAAAGCACAAATGGAGATGCATTATTTTTAGGCAAAAGGCTAGTTACCTGGACTAGTAAGAAACAAACATGCACATCCCAGTCCACTGCAGAGTCAGAATATGTGGCAGTTGCAGTCAATTGCACAAACATTGTATGGCTCACACATCTATTGAATGGAATGAAAGAAGAGGTAACCAAACCTGTGATATTGTATTGTGACAATACAAGTGCTATAAGCATATCCAAAAATCCAGTAATGCATGCAAAAATGAAGCACATTGCAATCAAGTATCATTATGTCAGAGAATTGGTAGAAGACAAACAAGTGAAGCTAGAGTACATTCACACAAAGGAACAAATTGCAGATATTTTCACCAAACCATTGCCCAAGGATGCTTATGAATATCTTAGAGGAAAGTTGGGGGTAATACCCCTAACTCAAGCAATTTAAGGCAACAAGGAAGCTTCCTTGCATCAATAGAAATCAAACATTGGAACAAAAATAGGTTCATGCAAAGGATGATAGCAGGAACAAAAACTCCAAAACAGTCACAAGCATGGTGACAGAGGGAGAAAGACAAGGCAAAAGCCAAAGCTTATATTTTGCACGATAAAGATGCTTCATATTTGGCATTTATGTCAAAGAGGGAGAAATATGATGAAACTGATCTATGCAAAGAAAGAGGGAGATATATGCGATCAGTAGTAAAGATGCAACAGCACAGAAAAGAAGCAGATAATATATACAATCAGTTTTGGTGGTAACTAAGTTGATCCATTGATCAGTTTGGTTTGCCATCAATGCCAAAGAGGGAGATTGTTAGAAATGATTGAATTGATAATAAGAGTTGTTGGAATGATAAAGAATGTTCTCAATCATTGTTTTGTCATTGATGTCAAACTTGCTACTTGCAGGAATGACAATTGCTTTAGTGATCCAAATACTATCAATTAGTTGGTTGACAAGGTGGTGGCAATCAATAAGATGTAACTAGAACACCTAGAGAAAGGTTGAAGTTATGATGTTTAATGAAGTACTAGGATTAGCTAAGCCATTGATGAAAAAGTGTATTTGATAACATACTATAAGATACAGAAAAAAGGGCACACTGAAACATATTAAAGAGGTTAGGTGTTAGCTAAGTCTTTTACAAAGCTCAACTAAGAGAAGGTGCCGAGTATATCATATAAGCCGAGTGATCTTCAGGTGCCGAGTAAAGAGTAGGTGCCGAGTAACACAGTTTTCTATAGGTGCCGAGTAACACAGTTTTCTGTAAGTAACATAGTTTTGTCTAGATGCCAAGTAACACTGAGATGTCGAGCATCAGTAAAACAAATAATTCCGAGTTGCTGCATTATTTTGAAGATCGAAGATTCGCCAGAACTAAGCCAACAAGGTTATTACTTAGAAGTTTGTAAATTAAATAGAAGATAAGAATGATGAGCTAGTGGCACAGAACACCATGTAAAACATTTTTGAGGATACAGCTGGCGAAGTTTCTAGAAGAGAACAAGATATGGGGTAGATACATTGTATTTTACCTAATCCATATTGAAACCCTAAAAGTGAAGAGGGAGAATTGAGCGGCAAAGGCATATTAGATCTCTATATAAGGAGTCATTAGTTAATGAAAAAAATGAATGAGAGAGGGGTGGTCAAGCATGAAAGTGTAAAGTGCTGAAGAAGGTGGAAAAGAGGAAAGAGAGCATAGTTACTCTGTTTCAGTAAGAAGACCCCTGATATGGATGCATTAGTATAGTGAGTTAGAAGACTCAAGGAGACGAAGATTGAATAGATGACAAGCAATCAGAGCTGAAGAGATAAAAGCCAAGCATCAGGACTAAACTGAAAGTGTGATCTAAAATCTGCAAAGTATGTTGTAAGTTATATCAGATCAGAAGTTCATTGTTGTTACTTTCTAACAATTGTAACAATTAATTTAAATCCTATGGACTTAGGTTGGTTTGATAGCCATGAGATAAATCCTTTAACAGGGTGACATTCCTAGTGAATGTTCTAAAGTCCTTTAACCAGGCCCATTCCTAACAGTTTGGTGAAATCCTCTAATAAGGTCACATTTAACAGTGTGTTGTAAGCCTTTAACAGGGCAGGCCTTTAACATGGCATCACTTCAGAAGAGTGAGAATCAAGTAGCATGTTACTGGTGGTTTTTCCCAAATTGGGTTTCCACGTAAATCATTGTGTCATGTGTTGATCTTGCATATTTTACCTTTGCATGTTGATTTACTGTAACTTGCTAATATGATTGATTTAAGCTTGGATGGTTAAAAGGTTTATGAGTTCACTACATTTGGTGAAAAAAAAAAGTTTTATTAGGGCATTTGGGACCTTGAATAACTGATTCACCCCCCCTCTCAGTTATTCTAAAAGATTCTAACACTAAAGTCCTCTAAAAAGGATCACTTGTAACACGGTGATTGAAATCCCTTAACTGAGTCATAATTAATAGTCTGTATTGTAACCTTTTACAAGGTGGTGTTTCACAAGGAATCGCTTTAGAAGAGTGGAAAGGAGTAGCATGTTACTAGTGGTATTTCCCAAATTGGGTTTCCACGTAAATCATTGTGTCAAGTGTGTTGATGAATGTGTTTGGTTTCATGCTTTACATTTCTGCAAATTGATTTGACAGTAACATGCAAGTTTTAGAAATTACCTAATGGATGCATGCATGGGTAGGAATTCTTTATGGGTTCACTAAGTTGTGAAATTTTTTATTTATACATCTAGACCTTGGATAATAGATTCACCCTTGCCCCCCCACCCCACCCCACTCTCCTCAATTATTCTAAAGTATACCAATATAATCTTAATTAATATCCTTATTTTCACTCTGATTCTCATCTCAATATCCAACAGTCTCCCTGATCTCATCCTTTAGTTTCATTTTGATTATCATCTAGGTCGCTTTGATATGGAACACCTATAAACATCATTTGTAACAACTGACAACTACGTCTGTCATTATTACATTTAGTTTTTGGATTTGATTGTGTGAATTTTTTATCATCAAAGTTTTAGATCATACTACGTGATCCATCATCAAGATTTTCATTTCTCTCCTCTCTTCATTTGCATGAAAATCCTAATGATAGATCATGTAGTGTGATCCAAAATGTTGATGATAAAAAATTCACACAATCAAATATAGAAACTAAATGTAATATTAATGGATTGTGGAATTTTGTTAGCTCTACATCTATCATGTCAGAACATGATCTCCCTATTTGATAGATATCTTCTAATGTGTGAACTACTTAACTTATCTATCATTTTGTGCATGGTAACTACACATACAGTCTCCCTCTTTCTTATTATTGATGGTAACCTTTTTAATCATATCCCTTTTAAAAACAATGCCAAAGAAACTTCAATATGTCTCATTCATCTTCAACATTTAGATGTCTCTTTGTTATTTTTTTGAACTAGAATTTCCCACTGCCATCTTGTGTATGACTGTAATTCTCTCAAGTTTGTATCTCAAAATCAACACAATATTTTCACAAGCTTTAGATAGGTCCTAAAATGTGACCTATTGCATCAATTTGTAAGATATTTAAATCAAAACATTCGATGCAATGCATCATCTTTATCTTAGGTACCCTCAGTTAAGGGAATAGCTCCCAATTTGTCCCTTAGATATTGATGTGCATCCCTAGGTAAATCTTTTTAAATATAGAATCTATCTATTCCTTTGTATTCAAATACTCCAATCTCAGTTCTTTGTCTTGTACCAACTCTCTCAAGTAATGATACTTGATATCAATGTTCTTGGTGTTGGTGTGCAGCACAAGATTCTTAGATATGTTTATAACACTTGTATTATCATAGAATATAACAAATAAATCAATGATTTATCCCTTCATTCCTTTTAATAATTTTTTGATCCATACTATGTTTCAACAATTAACTACTATTGCTACATATTAAGCTTTTGATGTGGATTGAGAAATATAAGTATTCTTCTTTCTTATCCATGAAACTAGTCTCTTCCCTAGAAAGAAAGCTCCACCAATTGTACTCTTCTAGTTATCCACATTTCCATCCCAATCTACATCAATATATATACTTTTAATTTAAACTTATCATTTTTCTTGTAATATAGTCCATAGTCCTCTACTCCTTTTAGATGTCTTAGTATTCTTCTTCATAACCATCATATTATTATCTTTAGGATTTGCAAAAAAAACTAGCAACAATCACCACTTCTAGTGCAATATTTGGTCTACTTTACACAAGATATTGCAGCTTTCTAATAATTTATCTATACATGGTTTGGTTTACATTAGTACAATCATCATTCTTTAAAATTTTATGTCTAGTAGTCATCTATGTACTAGCTCATCTTGATTCTTTCATTTGAAAGGTCTTAAATATCTCCTTGATGTACTTGGATTGTGTAATAAATAGCCCTTTTTAAACTTCATATACAAGAAAACCAACAAAGAATTTGATCTCTCCAAACATAGACATCTCAAACTATTTTTTCATTTCATCACAAAAATATTGACACAATGAATCGTGTCCTCCAAATATGATATCATCCTCAAATATCTCATCTAACACTATCCCTTTTTCAAAATTCAATCTTCAATTATACATTAGCACTATCATTAGTCCTTGCAAAACTGATCTTTACCAAATATGTGTGCAAGCTTTCATACCATGCTCTAGAGGCTTTTTTCAATCCATCTATTATGCTTTGTATATCTTATATAACATATTCCTCTTGTGTGGATCAATAAATCCTTCAAGTTGTTCAATGTAGACTTCTTCTTCCAGAATTTCATTTAGAAATGTAGATTTGAAATCCATTTGATACACTTTGAATCCTTTGTAAGCAACATATGCAAGAAAAGTTCTCACTCCTTCTAATCTTGCAACATGGGAAAATGTCTCCCCATAGCCAATTCCTTCTTCTTGTGCATATCTCTTACAAAATAGTCTTTCTTTTTTTTCTTGTGACTTCACCTTTCTCATTCAACTTGTTTTTGTATACCAATTTTGTACAAATAACATTCTTATCTTTCAAGGTCTAGGTACCAATGTCCAAGTCTTGTTCTCTATTTTTTCAATATCTTTATTCATGGTTGCAATCCAATATTCATTCTCAAGTGCATCCTTGACTAATCTAGGCTCAAATTGACACAATAAACATGTATCACTCAATATTTTTCTATTCATAAATCCCAAATCTTTATCTCCAATTATTTGATCTAGTCCATGATGTCTTCTCATATATGTTTTCTAGCACAGGTTTGTTTCTTCTTACTTCTTTCACAAATTCATCAATTTCATCTTCTACTGTAACTTCAGGTAGCACTTCTTGCATCTCAGCTTCTTCTTCTAGTATTTTAGCAATCACTTGCTAATGCTTGACATGCTCATCCTAATGCCAAACACAAATTTCATGATGCTCGACATATTGTTTTTGTAACTTAGCATGTGCTAGTTGTTGATGCTTGACAAATTTATTTTCATGTTTAGGTAGATTATTGTTCCCTCCTTCATAAACATATATAAAATTTATGTAATATTTAGGTTCCTCCTTATATTCAACTTCACTCTTTTCTGTAGATTCATCAACTTCCACATTTGAACTTTCCACAACTTTGTTAATGTTAGAATTCAAACACTTGTATGTTATTCTTTTAGTGGAATATCCTAGGAATATACCTTCATCATTTTTTGCATCAAGTTTTCCATGTTTTTCCTTCAATATATAACATTTTCTTCCAAATACTTTGAAATATTTCACATTAGGTTCTTATCCATACCATAACTCAAAGGAGGTGAAATTTCCACCTTTCTTGACATGTACTTCGTTAAAAGTTTAAACTGTAATACTTACAACTTCTCTCAAATACTTTTATGCAACATTCTTCTGCATCATCAATGTCCTAATATAGTTCATGATTGATATGTTCCTCATTTTAGCTCTACCATTCCGTGGAGGGGTCCTAAGTATAGACATATGTCTCTTGATTCCTCTATCACTACATAATTTGTTGAATTCCTCAAATAAAAAATTCACCTCCTCTACCAAATCTTAAACACTTCAATATTTTACCCATTTCCTTTTCAACTCTAGATAAATAACACATAAACATTTTAAATGTATCACATTTATTTTTAACAAACATCATAGTCACCATTATCTAGAGTAATCATCAACAAATATAATATAATATATATCACCATAGTAGCTTTGCACACCAAAAGGTTTGTAATGGTCAATATGAACCAACTCTAAAATATCATCATAAATAAAGGTCTTTCTCTTGAAACTAGACTTTGTCATTTTTCCCAATTGACATTATTTACACATCACATTATTAGGTTTCTTCAATCTTGGTAATCCTCTCACTCTTTTCATCTTACTAATGCTTGCCAAATTATTAAAGTTGACCGAACAGAGCCTCTTATGCCATAAGAAAATTTCTTCATATAGTAAATAAAGAGCATGTATCACCAAATAGGTCTAGGTAGAACAAGTTACCTCTTTTTTGATCTCCACTTTCAATAAGTTCACTAGAACCATCATAGATCTTAGCCTTCTTGTGCTGAAATTACATTTTGTAACCTGAACTATTCAACTATGCAACACTCAAAATTTTTTAGTTAGGTCTTTAAACCTAATAAAAATTATCACATATGATCCTATAAGTTAATATTATTGATCTTTTACCTTTCACAAGACATGGTGCATCATTACCAAACTTAACACAACTTCCTATATAATATTCTAAGGTTTAAAACTTACTTTTATCACCAGTCATGTGATGTGAAAAACCACTATCAATTATCCATGTATCACCTTTATTAACATATGAATTATGTTTAATTTTTTCATTTTCATCAAAATCATCTTTCATTGCAATATAAACAACTTCTTCATCATTACTATTAGAATTATTACAAGTCTCTTCTTTAGTAATTTAACAAGATTTCTAACCTTTATGCTTGCAATCTTTGTATCCTTTGTTGTCTCTACCATCTCTTCTTCCCTTCAACTTTTTGTCTTTCATTTCATCCTAATCAACCCTTCCAGGACATCTTGTAGCAATATGACCATCTTTATTACATGAATAAAAAATTATAGGAAGTTTACGCTTGAATTTTCATTTGCCTTTTGGTAGTCTTCCATTCAGTAATGCTTCAACATCCTCAAAATCATCATCAAAAGATTCACTTCACTATCCTCATGCTTCCCTTTCTTCTTCTTGGACTTGTGTAAAACCAATTTTGAATTGAAAGAAGATTTAATAGTAGGGGCAGTAAAATTATAAAAATTTGATAATTCAAAAGTATTAAGTCTACCAACTAAACTATCCAAGGTTAGATCATTAGCAAGGGTCCAGGAGTACATCTTATTTCTTATATTGTAGGAACTCTAATATCATAAATAGGAAGTAAAGTTCTTAGTTTCTTGTTGATCATAGTCTCATAACTGATCTTTCATTTACCTCCTTTGATTGGATTGAAAACTTCTTTGATTCTCCCAACATATTGATAAATGTTCTCACCTTCTACCATCTTGATGTCATCAAAATTTCCTCTTAAGATTTATAATTTGGATCTTAGAACATTCTTGTATCCTACATGGATCTTTGTTTTGTAGTAGTATATTCCTTCATATATTCAAACTCTGAGTAACTTAGGGAACATGCAATCTCTAACATTGCATGATTATTGTAATGCCCTGCCAAGGGATTCAAAAGAATTAACCTAAGGTTTTAATAAGTTTGGTAGCATTTTTTTGAAACAAGAAAGAGTAACATACACATCAAACACATAGTAGTGGAAGCAATTACATACAATCAAGTATAGCATACATAACAGGTTACATTTCTTAAGGATCCCAAGACGTTGAGTCACATTTAAATTTAATTAACACTAAGTCTAATAACTACCACATCCATATGAAAGAATAATTAAAAAGTTCAAAGTCCATAATATACATTTGTTCTGAATGCCTCTGGGCAAATGAAATTCAAAATGCTCAATCATCCACTATACATGTCACAGGGTATGAAAGGCTAAAAGAATATACATATGTAGAAATAAAGATACATCATCCTCCTCAAATCCATGATATAAATTACAATAAAATAAATGAAACCATCCATGATACATCCATCCATTATAAAATACAACTATCCATCATAAAAAACAACCAAGTATGCAGTTCCTCCCAACCATCAATAGCATCATGGGCCTGAGCCATCCCCTGTGCATAACATCCCAAGCCATTGATCAAATCATTGGTACTACTGTAATAGAGACATCACTACTAAAACATGCTACAACATAAGCATAAGGAAATCTAACATGTTAGAATAAAGCATAAGATAATCCTACAAAGTACATAACATTACCCATCACATCAATATAAGGAAATTCATTAGTAAACAACATCATCTAAACATGATACACATGCATCCCAATGAAAGCATATATCACAAGAAGGCATACTCCAGAACTTGAAGTACCAAGTGAACACATCCAACAATGGTCACACTAGGACAATACATTGTCTTTGTACACTGGTCTCTAGCAATGGTGTAGGTAGCTACACCTCCCAATCATGTGGCATTGATAGGCAACACCCACCATGCTAAGGTGATAGTCTCAAGTCCCAAATAGGATATCAAACCAAATATAAAAAATACTCTCTAAGTCCAGGAAATCCTAAAAGCATCTAACTCAAAGGTTCCAACATAGATCAACATCTACACCCAGAGGCACACAAGACATGTAGGAAACCTACTATGTAAGTAGGCAACTGTCATTGCATGAATCATGCTAGAGTTACCCTGGTAGCCTCTTAGGACCCTGGCCCCCTAGTGATCCCTATACAACCATTAGTATATTCTCATACTGAGAAGGCATACTACAGAATACAAGGTTGCAACCAAGCATTCTCTCTACTCTCGTCCTAGTTTCTACTACCACTCGTGGCATGGGAGAGAACATACAAAGACTCTTATTAGGTTCATTTTACTCTCATTTACTGTAATGTTTTCACTTATTAGAAAACTTATAATGAGTTACCCTAGTAGTCACATAGGGTCTCCGCCCCCATTGCAAGACACTTCCTAACATTACATATAGATAACCTACCCTAAGCTCATGAAATCACAAATCATAGAATCATAGTAAAATCACCTCAACCCTATACAAGTCACTGAAAAGCATCATAAAGATAATCATAATAATCACATCTATTCTCTATGAGCAACTAGAAAGCATCAAAGATAAATCACAACATCCATCAATTCTCAATGAACAACTGAAAAGTATCTCAATTATACTGATCAACGACTCTAAATGGTTAAGTCAAACTTGTCACATCATGACATCATCAAGAACATGGCAAGACTTCAGTCCTATCAAAGTGACTGGGAAACAACCCAAATATAACTGATCGAACACTCAAAAATGGTTAAGTCAGATAACCCATAGCATAAATCTTGCCATCACATAAGGCACTAAAAATAGTAATCAACAATATAAACACACTCAACATAGAGCATACCATTACATACCGTGGTTAAGTAAAAGTAATCAAGATTGAGATCAACATCAACATGACATCACAAAAACATAACTCCCAAGCCTCTGATAAATGCACTACACTGGTCAACAGTTTAGTAAACCCCAATACCCAAACATAGACATCACATAGAAAATAGGATCATCTCACAATTGGGTTTGAATGATAATATATTGTTGAATTAATGTAAGGTTTCTATTTCCAGTTGAACGTATGTTTTAAACAGATGAAATCCATAGTTACCCTTACAAATTATTATATTCTTAAATTTAAATAATGGTATAATTACCCTATTTCAGTTTTAAATCAATTGATCCAAATGATCTACGGATAATTTTTTATTTAAAAAAAAATCCCTATTACCTTTAAATAAAATAATTAACAATTTCATTTAAATCAGATTTATTATTAATTAAAAAATTAATTCTTCCCATCATCTTATTAATTATTAAGTATTAATAATTAATAATAATCTATTTAATAATTAATTTAATAAATAAAAAATTTATTTAATAAACATTATTAAATAATAATAAAATTAATACTAACACTTATTAATGATATTAATGAAATAAATATTAAAATTCATTAACAAAAATGGTTAAATAATAATTAAAATTATTTATAAAACTTATTAATTATAATAATAAAAAATTATTTATAAAATTTACTAATTAAAACTATTATTAAATAATATTAAAATAGTATTAAAATTTTAAAATTAAAAAAAGAAAACTTTAATAACACCTAGGGCTGCCAATAGTGGCATGTTGTGATGGTTAAGTTGTTGTGTTGTTATCCTTGCCATCAAGGTTCAAATCTCATGGGGATGAGGTCCCCTGTTTGTGGCCTCACTGGTTCATAGGTCCATGTCAAAGCGTTTACCACTCTTTAAAAAAAAAAAAACACGTAGGGCCATTTATAATAGCTTCTTGGGCAGTCATGTGGCCTCTACTAACGTAGGGCTTCCAGCAGTGCTGCTGATGCAGTCGCTGCACTAGTAGCATGGCTATTGGCAAAGTAATAAAGGAGGAGGGGTGTGTGGGATATCCCCACCCGACCCATATTTAATTTAATTTTTTTCTTTGTTTATATTTTTGTAAAACATTTTTAATAAATTTATTTATTTTATAAAATTTATAAAATCTAAAATTTAATAAACAACCCTCTTTTCTATATATATATTTTTAAAATTATTTTCAACATTAAACTGATAGAGAAAATATTAATAACTATTCAAATTTTCAATCTAGAATTTTCATTTTTAAATTCAAACCCTTCCCAAATTAAATTCTAATTTCTTTAATCTAGAAAACAAGGTTTTCTGATCACTTTTCTAATATCCATGTATGCTCAAATCGGGGCACTAATTGTGCATTCACCCGAGAGAACTTCATGCTTACCAGACATCAACTCCTATTAATGTTTCTTAATCTTTCCTTAATCTTTTCCCATACATGTTTAATGAATTATTAAATAACTTTATTTGATTTTCACTTCACTTCTCCTTTCTAGATTAATTTATTAAATTTAATCTCATGCATGTATCATGTGATCATGAAAGTTTTAATAAATTAATTTCTTTTCCACTTCTAAATTTTATTTTTGAACATTAAATTTGATAACTATTTATCAAATCAAATAATATTATTATTTAGTATTTATTTTAAAATGAACTCTAAATTTATTATTATTAAATTAAATAAATATTGTGACATTCTAAAATTTAAACTTATAGCTTTTATCTTCAAATTTAATTCTTTTTATTTAATTAATTTCTTAATTAATTAAATATAAATAAATATTAAAATATCATAATAATTTTAAATTAAATTAAATCATTAATTTAATTTTTTAATTAGACTTAATTAATAGAAAATTTACCAAAGACTCATAAAACAACATATGAATACCCATCATAGTAAAACATATTAAAAATCAAACTAAAGGATTATACTCATGAATTAATGTCATTTGACACATTCAAAGGGTACTCAACTTAGATTCCTATCCTAATTTTCAATTAGGAAAAATGGCTTAAAGGTTGAGGGTTTGGACTTAAGAATTGATCTCCCCTCTCTTACCATTGAGATAATGCAATAGGGTATGCTCATCCTGGCAATCCAAGGAAATCAATGCTCTGTACCTGCAACCTGCATAAAATTCACGCATATAAAGACACAATATTCTAAGTTAAATAGGAAATTGTAGTCCGTGGTGCATCGTGTAGATCCTGACTAGTAGGTGACTACGACTCCCTTCCTTAACCACATTAGAAATGTCATACATAAAGAAAACAAACACGAACACCATACATGTGCAGTATAGGGTAAGTATCTATAAGAAAATAGATGTGATAATAAACCATTTAACTAATCATCATCAATAACTGAAATCATTGAATGATCATCATGCATACATGAAATATAGAGTACGAAGTAATCTCATCATATAATCAACTAAATGTGAAATACTATCTAATAATCTTAAAACAATGCCACTAATCATAAGCATAAAACTAGCCTAAAAGAGTTCGGCAATGATAACAGAAATGTGAACTAGGGGCAGCCACTACATCCACCCCCCTAGACTTAGGCTTAGTCCTAGAAGCCTACAAGAAAGGTATCACTAAGGACTCAATGTGTGGGTCCCATTAGACCCTTTCCCCTATAGGAGAATATGAATCCACTGAGAACACTAGAACAATAATATTCAAGATAACAGAGTACTATGATAAACATAAAACATACTACTTTCAGTCACTTAGAGCAATATAATTCTGGTTTAATAATAAACCAAAAATCACATTGATCCAATATTCATTATTTTTAACAAATACTGAAATAGATCCTCTAAACACCCTAAATAAAGGAGAAACATCCCTAATCCATTGGAAAACATACAAGTTGCTATAATAACCATAAACCATACTACTTAAAGCATAGATAAAAGACACAAGTTTTGAAAACAGAATAAGTTCAATTTTTAGTTTGCCTATATTTAGGTTTAAGTATAATTTTTAGTTTCAAAGTCTAAGTGTTGAAGTGTGAAAAATATATAACTAAAAGTTTAAGTTTTTTTTTAGTTCAACTAGTTCAAGTTCAGTTTGATATAGGTACATATAACAGTTTAAAGTTTTTATTTTTGTACAACTAGTTAACAACTAGTGGCATTCCAATATACCTAGAGCTCCCAATGTAGAAACTTGGGCTTTGATACCAAATTCAATGCCCCACCAAGGGATCCAAAATAATTAACCTAAAGTTTTACTAAGTTTGGTAGTATTTTTTTTTTTAAACAAGAAAGAGTAACACAGACATCAAACACATAGTAGTGGAAGCAATAACATACAATCAACTACAACATACATAACCATTTACATTTCTTAAGGATCCCAAGATGTTGATTCACATTTAAATTTAATTAATACTAAGTCTAATAACTACCACATCCATATGAAAGAATAATTAAAAAGTCCAAAATCCATAATATACATTTGTTCCAAATGCCTCTTGGCAAATGAAATTCGGAATGCTCAATCATCCACTGTACATGTCACAGGGTATGAAAGGCTAAAAGAATATACATACGTAGAAATAAAGATACATCATCCTCCTTGAATCCATGATACAAATTACAATAAAATAAATGAAACCATCCATGATACATCCATTCATCATAAAATACAACTATCCATCATAAAACACAACTAAGTATGTGGTTCCTCCCAACCGTCAATACATCATAAGACCATCGTGGGCCCTAGCCATCCCCCATGCATAACATCCCAAGCCACTAATTAGATCATCAGTACTATCATAATAGGGATGTCACTACTAAAACATGCTACAAAATAAGCATAAGAAAATCTAACATGCTAGAACAAAGCATAAGATGATCATATAAAGTAGATAACATCAACTATCAAATGCTTATCATCAATATAAGGAAATGCATCAGTAAATAACATCATATAAACATGATAAAAAAAAATTCCAATGAAAGCATAAATCACAAGAAGGAATACTTTGGAACTTGAAGTACCAAGTAAACACATCCAGCGATGGGCGCACTAGGACAATAAACTATTTCTTTACACCGGTCCCTAATAGTGGTGTAGGTAGTTATGCCTCGCAACCACATGGCACTCGTAGGCCACACCCACCATGCTGAGGAGATAGTCTCAAGTCCCAAACATGATATCAAACCAAATATAAAAAATAATCTGTAAGTCCAGGAAATCCTAAAAGCATCTAACTAAAAAGTTCCAACATAGATCAACATCTAGACCTAGAGGCACACAAGACACATAGGAAAACTACTATGTAAGAGTTGGGCAAGTGTCATCAAATTATTCACGCTATAGTTACCTTGGTAGTCTCTCATGACCCTAGCCACCTAGTGATCCCTATGTGGCCACTAGTATCCTCTTGTACTGACAAGGTATACTACAGAATGCAAGGTCACAACCAAATGTTCTCTCTACTCCCATCCTAGTCTTTACTAGCACTCAAGGCATAGGTGAGAACATACAAAGAATCTTATTAGGTTCATTTTACTCTAATTTAGTGTAATTTTTTCACTTATTAAACAACTTACAATGAGTTACCCTAATAGCCACTTAGGGCATCGGCCCCCATTACAAGCTACTTCCCAACATTACATATAGATAACCTACCCTAAGCTCATGAAATCACAAATCATAGAATCATAGTAAAATCACCTTAGCCATATACAAGTGACTAGAAAGCATCCTAAGGATAATCATAGTAATCACATTAGTTCTCTATGAGAAATTGGAAAGCATCAAAGATAAATTACAATATCCATTGTTTCTCAATGAGCAACTAGAAAGTATCCCAATAATACTAATCAATGACTCAAAATGCTTAAGTCAAACATATCACATCATGACATCCTCAAGAACATAGAAACACTCTAGTCCTATCAAAGTGATTAGGAAAAAACCCAAATATAATTGATCGAGGTCTCAAAAATGGTTAAGTCAGATAACCCATAGCATAAATCTTGCCATCCCATAAGGCACTAAAAATAGTAATCAGTAATATAAACACACTCAACATAGAGCATACCATCACATACCATGGTTAAGTAAAAGTAATCAAGATCAAGATCAACATTAGCATGACATCAAAAACACATAACTCCCAAGCCTCTGGTAAATGTCCTACATTGGTTAACACTCTAGTCCACCCCAATCCCCAAACATAGACATCACACAGAAAATAAGATCATCTCACAATTGGGTTTGAATGATAATATATTATTGAGTTAATGTAAGGTTTGTATTTCTAGTTGAACATATGTTTTAAATAGATAAAATCCATAGTTGCCCTTACAAATTATCTCGTTCTTAAAATTAAATAATGGTACAATTACCCTATTTTGATTTTAAATCCATTGATCCAAATGATCTAAGGATAATTTTTTATTTGAAAAAAATAGTGCTCATTAACTTTAAATAAAATAATTAACAATTTCGTTTAAATCAAATTTATTATTAATTTAAAAAAAAAAAATCTACCTTATCATCTTATTAATTATTAAGTATCAATAATTAATAATAATCTATTTAATAATTAATTTAATAAATACAACACTTATTTAATAAACATTATTAAATAATAATAAAATTAATACTAATACTTACTAATAACATTATAATAATGAAATAAATATTAAAATTCATTAATAAAAATTGTTAAATAATAATTAAAATTATTTATAAAACTTTTTAATTACACTAATAAAAATTTATTTATAAAATTTACTAATTAAAAATATTATTAAATAACATTAAAATAGTATTAAAATTTTAACTTTAAAAAAAAACTTTAATAACACCTAGAGATTTTTATAATAGCCGTGTGGCCTCTGCTCACATAAGCTTGTAGAAGCATTGCTAACGTAGTCCCTGCGCCAGTAGCATGGCTGCTGACAGACTAATAAAGGAGGGGGGTTCTGTGGGATATCCGCCAACCCAACCATATCTAATTTATTTATTTTTCCTTTATTTATATTTTTGTAAAATATTTTAAATAAATTTATTTATTTTATTAAATTTATAAATATATAAAATTTATTAAAAAACCCTCTTATATATATATTTTTTATTTTTATTTTTTAATTTGTTTCATTTTAAAATTGTTTTCAACATTAAACTGATAGAGAAAATATTAATAACCATTTCTAATCTCATTACTTTTCTAATCTCCACTTATGTAGAAGATATTGACAAGCATTTAATAATTTACAATATTGAAATGTTTAAGTGTTCAACGCAAAGAATTTGGATTTACAATCCATAGGCACAAAGAAGATAGGAAAGGAAAATTGCGTAACTAATTAGTGATCAAAACATAAGACCCTACCCAAAGATTGTGAGAGAATTTGCTTCTATTCAAAAAAATTTCTCTAAAACTTTCCCAAAAATTCCCTTCCAAAATTTTCTTTCAATTTTGCTTCCAAAAATTCACGTCCTTCGAAAATGAACCTTCGATTTCTGATAAGGAGTTCTCTCCTCAAATCGGGGCACTAATTATGCGTTCACCCGGGAGAACTCTGTGCTCACTAGATTTCAACTCCTATTAACGTTTCTTAATATTTCCTTTATGTTTTCCCATGCAAATTTAATGAATTATTAAACAACTTTATTTAATTTTCACTTGATTTCTACTTTTTAGATTAATTTACTAAATTTAATCTCATGCATGTATGATGCAATCAAGAAATATTTAATAAATTAAGTTTTTTTCCACTTCTAAATTTTATTTTCAAACATTAAATTTGATAGCTATTTATCAACTTAAATAATAATATTATTTAGCATTTATTTAAAAATGAACTCTAAATATATATATATATATATATATTATTAAATTAAATAAATATTATCATGTTCTAAAATTTAAACTTTAAACTTTTATCTTCAAATTTAATTCTTTTTATTTAATAAATTTCTCAATTAATTAAATATAATTAAATATTAAAATAACATAATAACTTTTCATTAGATTAAATCATTAATTTAATCTTTTAATTAGACTTAATTAATGGAAGATTTATCAAAGACTCATAAAACAACATACAAAAACCCATCATAGTAAAACACATACAAAATCAAACTAAAGGATTATACTCACGAATTAACATCATTTGACACATCTGGAGGGTACTCAACTCAGATACTTGTCCTAATTTTCAATTAGGACAAATGGCTTAAAGGTTGAGGATTTGGACTTAATAAGTTATCTCCCCTCTCTTACCATTCAAAACAAACTAAAACATTTACTTGTATCATGGATTTGAGGAGGATGATGTATTTCTATTTTTACGTATGTATATTCTTTTAGCCTTTCATACCCTATGACATGTACAGTGGATGGTTGAGCATTCCGAATTTCATTTTCCAAGAGGCATTCAAAACAAATTTATATTATTAAAATAGACATTGGACATTTTAATTATTCTTTCATATGGAGGTGGTAGTTGTTAGACTTAATATTAATTAAATTTAACTATAGTTCAATGTCATGGGATCCTTAAGGAATGTAATCTATTATGTATGCTTTTAGTTGATTTTATGTTATTGCTTCCTCTACTACGTGTTTGAGGTGTATGATTAATCTTTCTTGTTCAAAAAAAAAAGCTTGCCAAACTTAGTAAAACTTTAGGTTAATTCTTTTGGATCCCTTGGTGGGGCATTACAATTATGTTCTTGTTTCTCCTTTATTTTTTGACCTATCATAGGCAATGGTACTACTATGTAGATATGCTTCAAGAAGTATACTGTTGAATCTCTAATTCAAGGAATGCGCAACTTTAAAAAAAAAATCCATATAGGGAAGTTCTTAGGTTGTTCAACTTGGGTACCTCCCTTTTGTACATCTTCATCTTTAGCTTTAAGCACCTTTAAAATTTTCCATGCAAGCATCACAAAGTAGCACAAGCTCTTATACCAATTGTTATATTGATTTAGAATAACTAGGGGGAGGGGGGATGAATCAATTATCCTCAGGTCTAGATGTTCCAAACAAACTTTTAACCACTTTCAACAACTTTGATTTATTCATTAGTCCACTGGTCTCTATAACAACTTATTAGTAACATAAACTTGTAGTTATCTATCCCAATAGTAAGCTACTTGTAGAATATGAAACATTGAACACTAAAACATCTCACATAACACTCACACAAGTATGCCACTATGATTCAACATGGAAGCCCAATTTGGAAAAAAACACCACTACTAACATTCTACCAAATTTTTGCTCTTCTAAAGTGAGCTCGGTTAAGAGCCAACCCTATTAAAGGTTATATTACATACTATTAGGTGTGACCACATTAAAGAATTTAATCACCATATTAGGAGTGGCCTTGTTAGAGGACTTAAGAACACCCCATTACAATGTCACATTGATTAAAGGATTTAGAAATGACTTTTAGGTGAACCTTGATTAAAGAATGTTAAGTCATACAATGGTTAAAAAGTAATAGTAGGTTGATCTGATAAGTAAAACCCACTTTGCAAATACAAATCATAGTGTAGCTCAACTACTAATCTAATGACTACCCTTAATTAATATCCTCATCACTAATTCTTTTGGAAACCCTTCGAGCAATCACACTTCACCTCTACTCAAGTCTTCAAGAACTATGCTCAAACTCATGAATACAAAGAATCAACAACTACTTTGGAAAACCTCTCTAAGTTATCCTTATGCCTCCTTCAATAGGTTGCTTTGATATTTTCCTGCATAAACATCACCATTGATCTTAGGGTTAGGTCAGATTCATTGAATCCTTCAATCATTTTATTTCCTCCTTCACCTTCTAGATATTTCTCAAAACTTCTCTTTGAGTCCATGTCTAGAAATGCTCAAACATAGTGTATCATGAATTAAATACTCTAGCTCATCAATAATTATCCTTCATATGCTTTGATCAATCTGAAAATTCAACTGTGTCAGCTAGGAATCTGAATTCATTAAAAACCTATCAAATGTTAACACTTAGGCAAAATTGTGTTCCTCAGCTTTAGTCACCACTAGACAATTTGGTCATCACTAAACTCTTTCACCAAACTTACACTGTCTTCAATTGTTCTTTTACTAATGTTTGGTTGACATTGTATTTTGTTTAACCACAACTCTCACTTGGTCAACACAAGCATAGCTCAACTTCAGCTACAAGTTCCTTAATTTCTTCTACTATGTTTCTTAGTTTAGCCTATGCATTGAGTCCTTCATTGATAATATCTACTAGGCTTCAACTTTGACTATCTTCTACTCTTATTGTAATAATTAAACAACACATTATCTTTCCAATGTGCCAACTAATCAAGTTCCCATTGTAGTTCTATATAACTAAACCTTTCCACTAGGTCTTCTTCTTATCTTTTATTTTCTAGTCCTCTTCATCAATCAAATGAAATCACACTCTACTTAGGTAGAAACTATCTCACTAGTAAGTTTTGACATCAATGACCATATCACAATTATTCAAATTGTAGTTTCAAACACTTATCTATCTTCTTCACTTCATATAATGATTAAACAACATATTATCTTGTCAAAGACTAACTAATCAAGTTCTCATTATAATTCCAACACACTTTCTCCTCTATACACAATAACTTCACTAATTAATCTAGTTATCTCTCATTTTTTATCCTCTTCATAAGTAAACTGATATGGAACTCTACACTTCTAGTAAATGTCTCTTCATTAGGTTTGATATAAATGACAACATAATAGTTGTTCCAATTATAGTTTCCAACAATCACCCTCTTTGGCATCGAAGGAAACACCTCTAGTTACCATGCAAATGTAAAAGCCTTCACCTAATTTATCATTTTCAGCCCCCTCTATGTTTTGATATAGATCATCATTAATATCCAAGGTAGTTTTCTTCCAAATTCTCATCTTGCACTCACTTACACTTCTTCCTCTATGATAAAACTTGTATATTCCTCAATGCTCACATCAATTGTACTAAATCCCTCTATCATATCTTAGCACATAATCTCCTTCTAGATATGAATGGTAATTGTACATATTTTCCCTATTTGTATGTATCTTGTATGGTAACTTGACCACTTTCTCCCTCTTTAAAAATAATGTCAAAGACATCATCCATTTACATACACAACATCTGTTAGAATAAATAATTAATTATTAATTATTTATTCTATTTACTTAAGTTTACTTAGGTTAATGCATTCATTTAATAGTTATAGTGATGAGTTGTTAACAACATAGGAGTTTGCTCCCTTCTAGCATGTTCCACCTTTTTGTAGAAGTGTGCTTAGTTGTCAACCTTATTTTCTAGCATCTTCTAGCTTGTTCTACAAGCTTCCATGAGGCCTTTATATTTGGGCTCTGTCATTGTATTTTCTCAGCTTATTTTCATTATAAATACATTTTCTTTGTTTTGCAATATCCTCTCTCTCAAGTCCATTTAGGGTTTTTCCAAGCTTCACTTCTTCCTTCTTTGGTTTCCCTTTGATAGGTTATTTGCATGCAGGCAATCTTGGTGAGCTATGGAGTTGAATTTTATCAACTTCTACATGGTATTAGAGCCTCCCTGCTACTTCTTACTTGAGGGTTTGTTGAAGCCATGATTCAAAGACACAATCCTCAGCTTGTTTGTGCATTTTTATTCAATATGGGGGAAGTGCATTTTTCTTCAATATGGGGGAAGAGCAATTTTTTAGAGAGCTTTGGGCCCAAATGGATTCTGCCATTAGATCTAGAAGACCATTTACAATCAAGATTCATATAAAAAATTTCAATTTTGGTGACAGAGCTCCAGGAGGTAAAACAAATTTGGTTGCAAGGCCTATTGTATAGCCATATGGACGATCTGGGTGCAAAAATTTAATTTTTTTTAAAAAGTAGCACCGCTGGGCAATCACCACTGCACCACCCAGTGGCTGCCATTATGTAGCCTATGCCTAGCTCCTAGGCTGCTGCAACTGGCTACACCACTATAGGGTAGCTTGGGCCCAGCCACCTTCGATGAGCCACCCTTTTGTCTCCTCCGTCATGGCTCAACCTTTATTCTTGCCACTCCACCAGAGTTCTACTCCACTCAACTAGTGATTTCTACCCTATTGCCACCTTTCTAGAACCAACACATTACATCTGCACTATTTCTACCTACGTGGCATTTATTTGCAATGTTAGCACCAGATTGGAGCAATCTATAGGTGACACATGGCACAGGTTCCACATTAGCACTTTTCCACATGGCCCCTACCACATCACCTGCCATGTCACCACCTTGCCATGTGACACTACCACATGTCATCTTTTTTCTTATTTTCAATGAAATTTTGATTTTAGCACTACATCATAAGCCCTCTAGCACCTCTCCAAGGCCCTTTTTGACCTATAGTTGGTTTTTTGGCCATAACTTGAGCATACAAAGGTAATTTCTGATATAAAAGAAGTGGCAAAAAGCTAGTTTTGAGACAGAGACATTGGTGTAGGTATTTTCAAGTTTTGATGTAGTTTTCTTACTTGTTTTTGCAGTTGAAGTTTGAAGTTTAGTTTTTGACTCTAGCATCCATATATTTTACATCCTACGTCTATTTTTTGAAAACATTATATTTTTGAAAAGCTAGTTTTTTCAACTTTTTAGAAATATAGTCATTTTTCTTAGATTTTGCTCCATGCTCTTTCTATCATGTTTTTGGCATTTTTCCTCTATGGTGGATATCTTGGATGTTTCAAGTCCGAGGATCATTTTCATGGCATGGGATCTTTTCTTTTGGGTTGTACTATCTTTTGTATCAACTTTTTTCCTTTTCTGATCATTGTAGCCATCATTTGTAAGCATTTTTATGTATACGCACTGAGATAAAGTGTCATTCTTGCATTTTAGGTTCATGAACATTACTTTGAGATAGTTGTACTTGAACTATTTTTAAAAAGCACCATGGGGGGATAGTTGTTTTCTATTTTTGGCCTTCTTCCTTTTGTTTTCCCATGTAGTGTTGGTGTGACCGTGTCTTTATACATTTTTGTACCTCTTCCCCTCTCTTGTAATTCTTAGTGTCTTTATACATTTTTGTACCTCTTCCCCTCTCTTGTAATTCTTAGTTCTATTTGTAGAAGATATTGGTCCACCTTCTCAATTGCCTATCATCTCACCCTGTCTGCATTAAGTGGGGGTTATTCGAGTGTTCTAATGCTTTCATGGTTTGATGGTTCAATATTGTTAGCTATGTATTTAGTGGTTGATCCTATATACAAGGCAATTGTAGTGGCTACCTACCTATGTAGTTCGGTGAGATCGATCATTTACCATATAGACACACTCAGTTCATGCCTTCTTCTTCCTTGGAGGTTCTTTAGATCAATATTTTCTTTCTTATGATAGCATTTTCCACTTGTTTGTGCTTCACTAATGCTCTTCATGATCACTTGGGACATTCCCCTAGTTGGAGGCTTCTTTAGTCCTTCACTAGTTTCTTAGCTCTTTTTGGGGGAGAGTTTTCCCATGTGGTTTTCTCTCTTTCCCCATTTTCATAGGTTGCATCTATTTGCATTGTACATGGGTACCTAACATGGCCTCATTATTGGGACCCATTCTGTAATTCATCTTAGTTTTGTGAGCTTAAGGAATTCCCCTAAGTTGCACTTAAGGGGGGCGTTGGGGAGGGGGGCAGTGTTAAAGTAAATAATTAATAATTAATAATTTATTCTATTAACTTAAGTTTACTTAGGTTAATGCATTCATTTAATAGTTTTAGTGATGAGTTGTTGACAACATGGGAGTTTGTTCCCTTCTAGTATGTTCCACCTTTTTGTTGAAGTGTGCTTAGTTGTCAAGCTTATCTTCTAGCAACTTCTAGCTTGTTCTACAAGCTTCCATGAGGAATTTATATTTAGGCCCTCTCATTGTATTTTCTCATCTCATTTTTATTATAAATACATTTTCTTTATTTTGTAATATCCTCTCTCTCAAGTCCATTTATGATTTTTCCAAGCTCTACCTCTTCCTTCTTTGGTTTCCCTTCAATAGGTTATTTGCAAACAGGTGATCTTGACGAGCTATGGAGTTGGATTTTATCAACTCCTACAATATCCTCTCTATGTCATTGTCTAACTGGTATTGCAATAGTCACTTTCTCTTTCATGTTTGACTTGACTCATTATAGTCTCATCTTATAATGTTTCAATCCATCTTCTAACAATATTTAGGTAGCTTCTAAAGTGTGACCTCCTGCATCAATGTGTAAGATATTTTGATCATAACATTCAATGCAATGTTGCATCACTTCTCAACTTTCTTCAGATAGGGGAATGACCTCTAAGTTACCTCTTAGATTTCCAAAATCATCCTTAAGTTTTCCCTTAGTGAATATATGATCTATAATATATTTGGTATTCACATACTTCAATCTCAATTCTTTGTCTTGTACCAATTCTCTCAATTAATGATACTTGATTACAATGTGTGTGGTCTTTCTATATATCATAGGATTATTTGATATATTTATAGCACTTATGTTATCACATTATATCACAACAAGTTTAGTAATATTTTTATATATTCCTTTCAAAAATTGATTGATCCACACAATGTTTGAATAAGTAACTACTATAAAAACATACTCAACCAATTGTAGATTAAGAAATATAGTTTTCCTTCTTTCTTATACATGAAATTAGTCTCTTTCCTAGAAAGGAACTGCTTCCACTTGTAGTCTTTTTGTCATCAATTTATCCTACTCAATCAACATCTATATAAACTTAGCTCAAACTTATCACTCTTCTTGTACCAGAATCTTCTATTCCTTTTTGATATATTAGTATCCTTTCCACAACCATTATGTGATTTTTTCTAGGATTAGTAGAAAATTTAGCAGCAATACTAATCACTAATGTAATGTAGGGTCCACTATGTATAATATATTATAGTTTTCCAATCATTGACCTATACAGTGTTTGATTCACTTCAACAAAATCATCATTCATTGAAAATTTGTGACCAGTAACAATGGGTTATCCAACTAGTCTTGAAGCTTCCATTCCAAAGGACTTCAAAATCTCCTTTATATACTTTGATTATGTAATATAAATACCCTTCTTCATTTTCTAAACATGTAAACCAACAAATAAATTGATCTCTCCAAACATTGGCAGCTAAAAATATTTCTTTATCTCATTAGCGAATGATCTACACAATAATTTATGTCTTCCAAATATGATATCATAAACAAAAATTTCATTTAACAATATCATGTTCTTAGAATTACTTTTCAAGTACATATTTCTATTATCATTAGTTCTTGCAAAACTAATTTTCACCGAATAATTGTGTAACCTTTAATTCCAATCTCTAAGGACTTGTTTCAAATGATATAATTCTTGTATAGTTTGCATACCATATTCTTCTTCCTAGGATCAACAAATTCTTTAGGTTGATCAATGTAGACTTATTCTTGTAAGATTCCATTCAAAAATGTAAATTTGACATTGGTTCAAGAAGGAAAGAGATAAGCAGGGCCAAGGGCACACCCAGCTATCCAAACCACCTTGTAGAGTAAACACAATGAAAGAAAATAACACAAAATGACACCAAGGAGAGGGAGAATGAAATACGTTATTGATTCATCAAGTAATCAGTATGCATGCCCAACTGTAAGGCCTTCTGGGTTATGGCTAGATACAAAGTACATTCAAGATCTATGATCCAACTTCAAATTCACATTGCTAGACATATATGCATTTCCCTTGTGAAACCCTCTAACTTCTATCTTTAACCTAAGCCTGAGAACTCTATTTATACTTGCCAAAATGGCTTACAAAAGATTCTGTATTATTACATAAAAGAATAGAAAACTCAAAAATGGTCAACACTCATCCCTAAACAAGATCTTATCATTAAATTCATGATTGAAATTAAATACACAAGTTGGTTCCTACTAAGAACCAAAACAAAGACAACTCGACTAAAGATGGAACCAAGCATCAACAAATAACATTCTCACTCATAACAAGAAGGAACACTCAACCAACACTAGATAACTTGAAACACACTAGTTAACTCATCACACATTGGATAACTCAAAACACATTGGAACTTGACAACAACTAGAAACTAGAACTTGGCAACAACTAAAAATTAGAACTCGATAGCAACTTGCACTCGACAGTGACTAGCACTTGACAGCAATTGTAACTCGACAATAACTAGCAGAAAGAACAAAAAAGTTCATGATTACAATGCAACTAGGATGCTCCTACAATAAATAACCAGGGTTGAAATAGATGATTCTCCTAAATCATGAAAGTATCACAACTTGAGTTGAATCTAACTCAGATTGAGAAATTCATGTAGCATCTTCAACTAGTCTATTCTTCCACTTCAAAAAAATTCATATTAGTCTTTTCCTCTTGTGCTTTTACCAATTCTTTGATCCAATATCTTTTCAACTTCTTCAATCTACTTGTTAGGATAATCATCTAATACAAAAAAATTCATCATTTGACTCATGATACTTATACAAATCAGCAACATTGAATATAGGAGATATATCCATGTCATCAGGTAATTCAACTTCATAAGCATTACCACTGTTAAACTTCCTCAAGATCTTACAAGGTCCAAACTTCTTCATCTTCAGCTTACTATATGTTCCAATAGGAAATCTTCCTTTCTTCAAATGAACCATCACCTCATCACCAACATCAAATACATGATTTCTTCTAGACTTATCATCATTCTCCTTATACTTATAATTACTTTGTTCCAACTTAAACTTTACTTCCTTATGCAATGACCCCATGAAATCAGCAAAATTTTCCCTTGCAACACTTCTCTTTTCTTCACCAATAACATCCCTCAAATCTAATACTCCTCTAGGCTGCATTCCTATAACAACCTCAAAAGGTGTTTTCCTTGTACTTCTATTCACATAATTATCATATGCAAACTCAGCTTGTGCCAATACCATCTCGCAATTATGTGGTTTGTCTCCAACTAAACAGCTCAATAAATTACCCAAGCTTCTATTCACAACCTTTGTCTATCCATCTATTTGTGGATGGAATGTAGAACTAAATTTCAACTCAGTATCCATCTTCTTCTACAAAGTCTTCAAAAAATAACCAAAAAATTTACTATCTTTGTCAGAAATAATGCTTCTTGGTAATTAATGAAATCTCACAATATCTTTAAAGAAAAGTTTAGCAACATGCTTAGCATCTGATGTCTTCTTACATGGTTTGAACTGAGCCATCTTATAACATATATCCACAACAACAAATATAGAATCATGCCTCTTCACTATTTTAGGCAATCCGAGAACAAAATTCAAAATGATGTCACTCCAAGGTTTCTTAGGAAGATAAATAGGTGTATACAAATTGGTATTATGACTTACTCTTTTTGCAACTTGACAAAATCCATAACTCTTTACAAACTTATGAACATCCTTATACATTTGTGACCAGTAAAACTTATCATACAGCAAACTCAATGTCTTATCAATTCCAAACTATCTAGGCAATCCACCACTATGTTTTTCTTTAATCAAATTAACTCTCATATAACTTCTAGGGATAAACAGCTGAATTCCTTTGAACAACATAATTTCTTGAATGAAATATTCATCATACTTATGTGATCTTTTAGATTTGGTGCTCTACACTCTTTCCACACCTTGGAAAAATTAGGGTCAATATTAAACAACTCTTTCATTTCACCAAAAGTAAGAACTTCAAGCTTCATCTCAGTCAACAAAGAACATCTTCTACTTAATGCATCAAAAAATCTATTAGTAATTCCACTCTTATGCTTAGTAAAAAATATAAAACTCTACAAGTACTCAACCCACTTCATATGTCTTTGATTTAATTTATGTTGACTTCCTAAGTACTATAAGGATTTATGACTAGTATATAACACAAACTCCTTAGGAATCCAATAATGTCTCCACTTCTTCAAGGCTTGAAAAATAGCATAAAACTCTTGATCATACACAAAATACTTCCTTTTAATATCATTTAAATTCTCACTTAAAAAAGCAATATGTTTACCTTCTTGACTTAATACAACTCCTATTGCACTAACACTTGCATCACATTCAACTTGAAATACCTTATTGAAATCAAGCAAGGCCAATATGGGCAACTCAGCAACCCTTTGTTTCAAAGTCTCAAAACTCTTATCAGCTCCATGTGTGTACTTGAATTCCTTTTTATCTCCTCTCATTGTCTTACTCATTGCATTACAAAAAAAACTAAAATTCCTTATAAACTTCCTATAAAAGCTAGCCAAACCATGAAATGATCTTATCTCACCCACACTATTAGGTGTATGCCATTCCAAAATTGCTTTAACCTTCTTAGGATCAATCTTCAAACCATCAGCTAAAATCACAAATCTCAAATACACAATCTCTTCTTGCATAAAAGAATAGTTCTTTTGATTAATCATCAACTTATCCTCTTTCAATCTCTGTAATATTTTTCTAAAATGCTCAAGATGTGCTTTTTTAGTCTTATTGAATATTAGAATATCATCCAAATAAGCCATCACAAACTTACCCAAGAATATTTTCAAAACTTTATTCATTAACCCTATGAAAGTACTATGTGCATTAGTCAAACCAAAAGGCATAACCAACCATTCATACAAACCATCTTTTGTCTTAAAAACAGTCTTCCATTCATCACCTTTTCTAATTTTGATATGATGATAGCCACTATTCAAATCAATCTTGGTAAAATACTTTGCTCCACTCAAACAATACATTACATCATTCATCCTTGGTATAGGAAACCTATATTTCATTGTGATCTTGTTAATAGCTTTGGAATCAGTACACATTCTTTGTTCTCCATTCTTCTTAGGTGCCAATATAGAAGGTACAATACATGGAATCGAGCTTTATCTAATCAAACCCTTCTACAAAAACTCATGCACTTGTCTATTAAGTTCTTCATTCTCTGTAGATGTCAATTTATATGGTGCTTTATTTGGAAAACTAGCTCCAGGAATCAGATCCATACAATGAATTATACACCTTACTAGAGGTATACCATTAGGTATATCCTTTGCAACAATATCTTTATATTCATTCAATAATTTTTCAATTTTTAATTGGTACTTGGCCTCTAAAAAGACTTCTCCCTAGGATAGGTTCCTCATCACTTCCCTTATTACATAAGGTTCTTCTTACCATGATATTTTCTCTAGCCTTAGGTCCAATTGGTGAACCCTTGGTGTCTCCTTGAGTCACAAAATTTATGTTACCTTGCCCATTTCCAAAGGATCTACACTCAAATGATCTATGCTCCTCTTTACCACATCTAAAACTGTTACCATGAAATCCACCTCTAGAATAAGAATTATCTCTTCCTCGGTAAGAATCACCACCTTTCCACTTAGTCTTGCATTTATCATCATTCTTCCATTCAAACTTTTTCTTATCTTGCATAGAATTGTTAGATCTTCCACCTTCTCCATAAGATCTACCTCTACCTCTCTGGAATCTACAACCTCTATCTCTTTTCCTTTGTTCATGCTTCTTTGTCAAAATCTCCTCAACTTTCAAAGCATAATGGTATGCTTCTTCCACACTTTCCAATTTCACAAAACTTATCTCATCTTGAATTCTAGATCTCAATCCATTTATGTACCTTACAATTTTCTCAACATCATCATCCATGTGTCTAGTTCTAATGTCCAATCTACAAAATTACTTAGTATACTCCTTCAAAGTCATGTCTCTTTGTCTTCAATTTTACATCTTCCTCAACAAGATAGCTTGATAATCAGCAAGAAGGAATTTTTTCTTTACCTTGTTCACCATCTATACCCAAGCTATAATCTTTTCTTTTCCTCTCATTTTTCTATTAGTTTGCAAATGCTCCCACCAAAGTGAAGCATGACCTTTCAACCTAGTAACTTCAATCTTTACCATCCTATTATCAAGAGTGTTTTCATAGTCAAAGAACTTCTCGATTTTAGAGATCTAGTCTAACAAATCATTTGTATCCAATTTTTCATCATAAGGAATAACTTCTAAAATAGACTTTGAATTTTCCCTAGATAATACTCTCAACAATCTTGCATCATCTTAAACTTCTTTAGGTTCTGGATTAGGGTTTGGTGCTACTAGTTCATCATCACTTGCATCATCAAGATGTGCTCCTCTCCTCTGAGTTGTCTCCACATCATTTAAAATGGTTGTGATCTATCTCAATATATCCAATACTGCATTATCAATATGACCTCTACCTTGAACCATCTTTACAAATCAAGTTTTTGGAAGATTGTAACCCTTTGTAAATTGTAGGTCAAATCCTTAGATCTGCTACCCCACAACACAATTCACTTAGGGTTCTACACAATCCAATCTCCACAAGGATGAACCTTAGGCTCTGATACCACCTTGTGCAAGGAGAAAAGAAATAAATAGGGCTAAGGGCACACCCAAGTATCCAAACCACCTTTTAGAGTAGACACAATAGAAGAAAATAATAGAGAACAAGACCGAGGAGAGAGAGAGAACAAAATTATTATTGATTCATCAAGTAATTAGCATACATGCCTAGTTGTAAGGGCTTCTGGGTTATGGCCAGATATAAAAATATGTTCAAGATCCATGATCTAGCTTCAAATTCACATTTCTAGACACATATGCATTTCCCTTTTGAAATCCTCTAACTTCTACCTTTAACCTAAGCCTAAGCACTCTATTAATACTTGCCAAAATGTCTTACAGAAGATTCTCTAGATCGTTACATGAAAGAAATGCCAACCCCAAAATGGTCAACATTCATCCCTATACAAGATCCTATCATTAAATTCATGATAAAAATTAGATATGCAAGTTGGCTCCCACTAAGAACCAAAACACAAAAAACTCAGCTAAAGAAGGAACCGAGCATCAAAAAATAATAGGTTCACTTGACACATGAAGAAACACTTAGCCAATACTTGATAGCTTGGCACACACTAAAAAACTTGGCATACATTGGAACTCAACAATAGCTAGAAACTAGAACTCAACAACAACTGGAATTTGGCAATAACTGATAGAAAGAACAAAAAAGTATAAAATTACAAGGCAACCTAGGATGGTCTTGCATCAGACATCCATTTGGTATACAGTGAAACGTTTGTAAGTAGCATATGCATGTAAAGTTCTCACTCCTTCCAACCTTCCAATTTGGGAAAATGTCTCTCTATGCTCAACTCCTTCCTCTTTCACATATTCCATAAGAACTAGTCTTATTTTGTTCTTTGTGTCTTCACCTTTCTCATTCAACATATTTTTGAATACCCACTTGGTTCCAATCACATTCTTCTCATTTTTCCTTGGTACCAATGTCCATGTCTTATTCTTCTCTATTTGATGAATTTCCTCATTGCCTTATTCAAATCCTCATTTTTTAAAGTATTTTTAACTGATATAGGTTCAACCTCACATAATAAACATGTATCATTCTTCAAATTACTTCTTTTCATGACTTCTAAATGTTTTCTTCCATTTATTTGGTTAGGTGTATGGTTCCTCCTTACATATTTTTGTAAGACAGATTCATATCTTTTTCTTCTTCATTTATTTCACTTGGTTCTACATGATCATCTCCTTCAAGTATCTCTAGCTACAACTTAGTGTGGTCTATCTAGTCTTTAGTTTCTTCTCTTTGATGTTCAACTTCTTCTGTCTTTAACTCAACTCCTACAACTCGATGCTCGACAGCATGGTGATGCTCAATAGATATTTTCTATTGAACCTTAACATTGCCTAGTTCTCGATGCTCAATAACCTCTTTCTTTGGTCTAGGAAATGTACTAGGTTCTCCTTAATAGATGTAGACAATGAATCTATAATCTTTAGGTTCTTGCTTGAACTCATCTTCATTCTTTTCGGAAAATTCATCAACTCTAACATTTTTACTTTCCACAAATTTTTAGTGTTAGAATTCAAACACATGTATTCCTTCCTTTTATTGGAATATCCTAGGAGTATACCTTCATCACTTTTTGCATCATATTTTTCTTTCCTTGCATCTTTCAATATGTAACACTTGCTTTTGAAAATATTGAAATAATTGACATTAGGTGCATAGACATACCAAAGTTCAAAAGGGGTTTTTTTTGTACATTTCTTAACTTGAACTTGGTTCAGAGTGTACATTGTAGTACTTAAATGATGGGGACACAACCCAAGAACAGAATGGACACAACAATAAAAGAGAAATTGTATTAATTGAAAAATAATCTAGTACATTTAGTACAGAGAAAATAAACTTCAAAACATGCCCTAAGGGCTTACAATAGCATAAATGTGGAGATAATTTCTCCTTTCAGTACCTCCTCTCAAACTCCACTCCGAACTGCCCTTTACAATGCTAGAAATATCCTTAAATAGACCCCAGAGGGTTAAGGACTAAGAGTACATTCTAGAAAGTTCTAGTAGGCATCCACTGACCAAATAGAAGGTTCCAGAAGCTACGTTATAAGTTAGTGCAAATCTAGAAGAATCTAGAAATGGTAACCGAACTTCCGGGAGGCATAACTTTTGAACCGTAGCTTCGATTGATGAACTGTTTACATTTTCAGAAAGCTCTCAAAGCGCTCTATAGCCCTATGGACGAGCTTCACTCATCCCCCATTTTTTGCCCTTTTTGAGGTCATTTAATGCCCCTAACCTGACTTTGAAGCATTCTTAGGAGGTCTCAAAAACTCGAAAAACTGCAATAACTTTCAAACTGTGGGGCCTTTTGACCTGATTCTTTTTTTGGAATGCTCTAAATCACAATTACATTCATCTGGCCAATTCACACCTCCTAGTTCACCAAAATGATGGCCCAATTACATACTCCTATTTTTTCAAGATTTACACGAACACTGATAGTGGAACTGTGAGAGTTGGAACCTTTATTTGACCCAAATGGGTATCCAAAAATGAAAACACATGAAATAGAAACTAAGTCCAAGTACATTTTTTGGGTGACACAGGATTGCCCTTATACCTCTGGATGCTCCTGCATCATTAAATCTTGTCTCCAATCATTTTGAGAAACACTATTCTTCATCATTATTGTTCTTGTACATTCTATGATTCGTGTATTCTTTGTTTCAGCTATCCCATTCTGCACTCATTTCTCTCTTTATTCCTTTGTCATTGTAGAATATGTTTAACTCACCTAATATTAATTCGCCTCCTTTATATGATCTCAAGCACTTTAGACACTTTCCTATTTCTTTTCAAGTCTAGCCAAATACTACTTAAACTTTTGAACTATATTAGATTTTTCAATAAGAAACATCACAATCATCATTCTAGAGATATCATCAACAAATAGAATAAAGTACTTTTCATCATCACAACTTTGTACTCTAATAGGACCACATAAATCCATATGAACCAACTAAAAAATATCATCAAAAGAATATGTTGTTCTCCTGAAACTAGACTTTGTTATTTTTCCTGTTTGATATTGTTTTCACATCACCTTATCAAGTTTTCTTAATCTTTGTAATCTTCTCACTCTTTTCATCTTATTAATGGTTACCAAATTATCAAAGCTAAAATTACATACCCTCTTATGCCTTAATAAAAAATCTTCAAATTGTGTAAATAGACAAGTATCTTCTCATAGGTCTAGATAGAAAAAGTTACCTCTTGTTTTATCACTAGTTCCAATTAGTTCACTAGTAGCATGATAAATATTGGCCTTCTTATTTTGGAATTCAACTTGGTAGTCTTAGCTGTTCAACTATACCACACTCAAAAAATTATATTTCAAACCATCAACTCAATATGAAGTGTCACATATAATCTTATCATTTAGTATAATTGATCCTTTACCTTTTGCATAACATGGTGCATCATTTCAAAAGTTATCACTACTTCCATTATAATATTCTAGATCTTCAAACTTACTTGTATCACCAGTCATATGATGTAGACAACCACTATCAATTAAATCCATCTTCATTCTTATTCACATATGAAATCAATGTCATTTTCTCATTCTCATGAGATTCATCTTTCATTGCAACATAAACAACTTATTCATCATTTTCATTAGAATAACTATCAGAACCATCTTCTTCAACAATGTACTAGGATTTTTAAATTTTTCCTTCGTAGCCTTTGTTACTTCAAATTTCTTTTTATCTCTCCTTCCTTGGTATTTTTTTATCTTTCTTTTCTTCCTTCTCATATCTGCTAGGACATCTAGTAGAAATAGGGGTAGCTTTGTTACATGTAAAACAAATAATAGGGAGTTTAACTTTGTATTTGCCTTTTCCTCTCGGTAGCCTTCTTGCTAGTAATGCTTCAAGATCATCAAGATAATAATTTGATTCACTATCACTAACACATGTTTTCTCCTCTTCTTTTTCTTAGATCATCAAGGGTTAGTTGAGACTTGAAAGCATACTCAACACTAGATGCTGAATAGTTATCAAAATTTAACAATTCAAATGTAGTGAGTCTACCAATTAGACTCTTGCGGGCCATACCATTACTAGGTGTACATATTAGTTCTTGAATTGTAGATACTCTAATTGCATAGATAGGAAGTAAATTCCTCAATACCTTCCTTATCATAGTCTCATTAGATATGATAGCTCCAACTCCTCTATTAGCATTCACAAACTCCTTGATTCAACCACAATATTGTGAATAATTTCTCCTTCTTTCATTCTCATGTCATCAAATTTTCCTCTCAAACTTTAGGATTTAGCTCTCAGCACATTTTTTTCTCCTCCATGGATTTGTACAAACTTGTTCCATATTTTCTTTGTAGTACACTATTTCAGATCGTGAAATTCAACATAAATAAGGGAAGATGTCATATCTATCATCATTTGATTATGATCATGGGTCTAGGAACTTCAATTTATTCATTTTCTAGGCAATATAATGTAGATTCTCCAATGCCTGATAGATGCAATTTCATTAGTCATTGTCATGCTAGGAAGTTCTCCTTGTTCAACTTATGTAACTCTCTCTATTGTACATCTTAATCTTTAGTTTAAGTATTTCAAAATTCCCTTACAAGCATAAGAGCTCTGATACAAATTCTTAGAACATTTAGGATAATTTAGAGGGGATTGAATCAGTTATCCTTGGGTCTAGATGTATTAATTTAGCTTTCACTATCTTTAAACAACTTATTCAAACTCATAAAACGACTCAGTCCATATAGAAACTCATCAGAAACTTAACATATTTATTCACTACTTAACTCTTTGTTAAGTATATGTTGACTAACAGAAAATAAAGAACAATAAATAGCATGTATCACAAATATATGACACTGAGATTTAACATAGAAACCCAATTTGAGAAAAACCACCAAATAACATGTTATCACTTTTAACTCTTCTGAGGTGACCTTGGTTAAGAGCCAACCCTATTAAAGGTTACAAAACACACTATTATGTTTGACCTTGTTAAAGTATTTAATCATCCTTTTAGGAGTGGCCTGGTTAAAGAACTTCGAATCATTCCATTAGAATGTGACTTTAATTAAAGGATTTACAAAATGACTATTAGGTCAACCTTGATTAAAGGATTTTGACCATTATAATGGTTAGAAAGTAACAAATAGGTTCAATCTATTCAAGTACAACTCACTTTGTAAATTTAGATCTTCATTTAGGTCATTTTCTAGTTTATTGACTAGACTTCATTGTAATATCCTTCTCTGATCTTCTTGGCAACCTTTCAAGAAATCATACTTCACCAATCTTCTCACTTTTCCTCTGCTACTATATTCTTTGCAAGTTCTCCACAAAATTACTAATAAAAAATGAACCAAACTTTAAAAATATCTTTTATGCCTCATTAAATATCTAGCTTTGATCTTTTTTCACTTAAACATCACCATAGATCTTAAGGTTTGATTAGATTCAATGAATCAATCCATGATTTTATCCTTCTACTCTTTTCTTGATACTTCTAGAAACTTCTCCTTCAATCCTTGCCTTTGATTACATAACCAACTTAGTTCTAACTCATCAATCCTTATCATCCATGCATTTTCACGAAGCCAAAAATTCAACTATGTCAACCTCAAAACTTGTTTTTTTTCACAAATTTTTGATTAACTGACACTCAGTCATCATTATGTTCTTCTACTTGGTCAATATTTTGTAGCTTAGTTTTTATTGTTATGTCTTACTCAACTTTCACCAGCTCGTTCAATCTTCACTATGCTCAGTCACTACTACATTTTAATCTTTATCTTACTCAACCATGACTATTACTTAGCTAGTACTATTTAGTCAACTATCTTTTAAGTTCCGTAATCTTCTAATTTAACTCCTTCATTAGCCTAGTGAAACTGTTACTCGGTCAAGATTAGTGTTTTACTCAACTTCTTGTTTTCTCTTTTACACATCAACTTAACTATATTCTTCACTTCATATAATTACTAAACAAAATATTATCTTGTCAAATACTAACTAATCATGTGTCAATTGTAATTCTAACATACTTTCCCCTTTTTACTCTAAAACTTCACTAGTTCATCTAGTTACCTCTCCTTTCAGGTCCTCTTCATTAATCAACTGATATGACACTCTACACTTTTAGTAAATTTCTCTCTAGTAGGTTTTATGTCAATGAGAACATAACAATTGTTCTAATTGTAGTTTCTAATAGTTTGTTCATGTGTCTTTCTCTATATTTAAGTTGGAAAATCTAGCAATCCCATTCATTAAATGCTTATGGATACATGTTAGTATTCTTTAGTGATGAAAGAGCAACCTAGGGTAGTTGGTGATATTATATGTTGGACTGGTTTTGATCCTAGAGTTGGGGAACTCGGTTGAAAGGAGATGGTACTCTATCACTATTCAAGCAGTTCTTGGTTGGAATGTGTGACTTCAATGATGAAATCAATGATTGCGGGAGCTCAATTATGCTTTTTATGCTCATCTGAGGATGTTATTTTTCAAACTAGTGCTCACTAATAAGAGAACTCAAAGGACATGCTTTCTTGTAATGCTCAATACTTAAAGTTCTTGGTGTTTATTATTTTTCTTGGTTTTTTTTACCAACTAGGTGTTCTTGAAAGATTTTGATCAACTAACCCATGCATTTAGTTTCTATTACATGGACTATGATGTGGATAAATCTTGGGATGTGTGAGGACCTATTTATGGTCTTGGTTATTTATCCTATATGCATTTAATGATTATTGTAAGAAAATTAAGGCATATTGTATTTATTTCTAGGTTCTAGATGATTCTATTTTGCAACATGCCAACTTGTGGCCATGCAAGTATAAAAGAGGCATTTGGGTAGTGTTGTAGTCTATAAGAGTTAGTAGTAGCAACACAGATTCAAGAAAATAATATGGAGTTGCAAATTTAGAGTAGAGCTAGTAGCTAAAAGTGGGCTTAGGAAACAAAAAGATTTATTGGTGGCTTGTGAGCATAAGTTTAGATATTGCTTGGGATTTCTACCAGGTTGTTATGTTACATATCTACGCTAGGTAGTGTTAGAGTGCGGTTGTCATTGTGCAAAAAGACCAATATTCCAATTTCTAATACAACCACTCAACTTATAGTATATAGGAGGTAGTTAATCCCTTGTCATTAATCTTGAGGGGAGTAGTGAACAAATTTTCAATAATCCCCTCCTTTAACATTACCTTAGGATGCAAGGATTCAAACCTATGACCAAGCTTTGATACCACTTGTTAGAGTGGGTTTGTCATTGGACCAAAAGACCAATCTATAAATTCTTGATACAACCACTCAACTTATTCTACATAGGAGGAGGTTAAGTCATTGTCACAAATCCAAAGGGAAGAATTGAGTAGGTTTCCAAGAGGTAGGAGTTATTTGGTTCTTGTGAGATCTTTTAGAATTGTTACTGTAATTACTCTATATTTGGTTGTAACTAGGAGGGCCTTACAACATAATAGATTTCATGTAATCACTTATTTTATGAATAAAGATTTCAATATTATATTAGATCTCACATCCTTTGTTGTGTTTCTGATATGTGGATATTTGCTAGGGGCTTGGTCACCTCCATTGGGGGTTCACTTGGCCTTACATTATATGAGATGGTATCAAAGTGAATATTTTATATAGTTCGTGATTGTTAGAGCATGGTTGTAGAGATTTCATGTGATTATTATTGCAGATCTACATTCCTAGACTTGCAAGACCTCTTTCTTGTTTTGCAAGGTGGCAAGTTACAATAAGACTTTGAAGAAACTCAAGTTTATCACAAGCTTCTTAGGTGAAATTTATTACAGAGGGTTGTTGAGGATCTTAAAAGACACCTTTAAGAATATTGGACCCTAGAGTAATTGTAGATCTTTGTGATGCCTTAGAGACTAAGATTTTAGAAAAAGTTAGATAAGATTTTAGATGTAAGATGGAGTTGATGAATAATGATATGTCGCTAAGATCATAATAGCTATAACTGATGTACCAAGGAATGTGGGTACAAAATATGGCTATGAAAAAGTTGGTGAAGACCTCAAAGTTGCTAGATCTACTATTGAAGATAGGATCGATAAGATGGAGAGATTTGTGGAGGATAAAACTAGTTAGTTGGATAGATTTGGAGCTTGAATGAGACTAAACCGTAAGATGGACATACTGCTTTATGATGGAGATAATTGTAGTGAGATAGAGAAGGGGAAGGTGAAATGAAGATCACTAGGTGGAGATTGGTGGTGAAAAAAATTGAAGGCTAAGTTCATTCTTGCTAGTTATAAGCTTGAAATATTTAATATATTTGACACGACACAAGGCCAAGTGAACACCTAATGCAGGTGACCAAGGAACCAAGAAATAACCACACATAATAGTCACAACACACATTACATGATCTAATAGAAAATTCAACTCTTTAATTCAAAAATAAATAATTACATACAATGTGTTAGGAATATCAAATTATTGTATAATCAACATGTACAATCACCATATGACCAACACAACTTTGGGAATATTGCATTACTCTAACAAAATTTTGGATGTGGAGTTTTTATTTGTAAGAAGATAGAGTTAGTTATGTAATGCATTATGAATTTCCAAACTCTAACTTTTCAAGTAGTTATGAACTTGAAAGTTACTTATTCTAAAGAAAGATATAATTAACTACCATAAGCAAGAAATGTAAAGGGACTTTTGAAACTTATTGAATAAAAGAGAATCTATAGTAGAACTTCACAAATAGATACATGTCAAGTGTTGGAAATTAGTTACAATCTTGTTCTTGTATTTGAAAAAATATAATTGTATTCTTGGTATAAGGATATGATAATCAATAATTTTTTTGACTCTTTCATAAATATAAATTATCAAAAAATTGGTTCATATTGTGACATTGTTCTCAAAGTATTTTGTGAATATACATAAAATATTGAATGATATTTATTTTGACCTTTGAGAATAGATATTGATAAATTTTCATTAGAAATTTCAAGGAAATAAGTCAAAGCTTCTAAAATTTGTTTGTATATTCACTTTCAATAGCTTTAACTTGAATATTTATTCCAAAAGCAAAAATAATTGTCATAAGAGGGAGTTTCTCCTCTCAAATATAGAGGAAATTTACAATTTTATAGTAATTACAATGCATAGGAGAGGGTGATGAACCTTTTACACAAGATAAGTTGTTCAAATTGGCTTACAAACCCACTTACTCCCCAAAGTGCTCAAATGGTTTTAAAGGGCCAAACATAACCAAGCTTCCTATAATTGAAAAACCATTGTAAATTTTTTTTATTAAGTTAAATGAGGATGGATTTAAGTGGTTTTAATGTTTATATACCTATCTTCAACTGACAAAGGCAAAAAGACTAAAGACTGGCCTAGAGGCCTAGAAATCAATAGTCAGCCTAGTAGCAACCTTTTTGGTCTTCAAACTATAAAATTTCCCAAAGAAAAAATATAAATAATACCATATTAAGATACCTTTTTTTCCATTCTATAACATATCTTAAATTTTTGTACTACTCTTTTGGACCAAATAGGAAAACTCTACTTCTACCCATTCAAACACACTCAAAAGTAGGTGATTTAACAAAGAAACAACCACCCAGAAATATCCCAAAAGTCTCAGCTCTTTTAAAGTCTCAAGAATTATCCCAAAACCTCTAGATCTAAGAGTAACTGGACCAAAAATATTAGGAACACCAAAAGCCCAAATTTGGTTGCTTCAAACCCTTGATTTGAGGTTTTCTCCAATATCACTCTTCCATACCTTTCCAAGATCAATTGGTAATTTATTTGCCATTAAATCTACCATATAAGACTATTCCAATCATAAAATAGTCATGTTATTGAGCCCAATCTCCTGCTGCTACACTTGTGCCATCATTTTCCAAAGGGTACACTCCTAGTTTCAGCCCGTGTTCACACTTTCCAATAAAATTATTGCAAGTATTAGGTTAGATTCATATAATACAAGGTTAGTATACATATTTCCATGTATGCTAGGCCTTTGAGTCCATGGGATGGGTGTTAGTTACCAAGAAAGCTTCAAAACAAGGAAAGGAAAACTTAGAAATTGAAACTAATTTGTTGATCATGAAAGTACAATTGTAAAATGACTCTCAAACACTCTAAAATGTGTAGAAAGGCCTTCTAATAACCTATTGAAACCTTCCACAAACTTTTATATGTTAGAACTTTGATCCAAAGCAAGAAAATCAATGCAAAACAATGGATTTGCTTATCCAAAACATGTATTTCATTGATTCTTTGTACTGTATGTATGCTCTAGGTTTCCTTTCCCATACAATGGAGTTCCAAAGAAAAACAACAATCAATATTAACTTCCCCAACCTCTACCAATGGTTGGAGGGAGTATTTAAGTGTTTTAACCACCATAACTCCTTTTCCCTCCAAAATGACTACTAGTCGTTATGCCTTGAACATTTAAAGTTTTAAACTATGAAAATAAATTAAAACTTATTAGATTTCCTCACTAAGGTGTCTCTAAATCTTAGAAGACTTATTTAAACTTATTTAAACCCAACTAAGCTCCTAGAACCTCCTAGACAAATTAGGACACTAATGGTCCAAATTACATTCATTTAATCATTTCAAGAATATTATTTCATTCAAAGCCATTTCATGCTATTTAAACCATTATAGTAGCCAATACATCATAGTTGATATGATTTTCATCATTTAGGATTCCTTAGACCTCCTTGGACCTTTGATATCCATTAGATATCTTGATCACCTTCATAGTCTTCTTGATTCTCTTGTTGCTTCTATGTACCCCTGCACCAGAAGAAAATAAGGTCATTTTTTAATTTGGTGCCCCTAAAGAAAATAAGGTTATTTTTTAAGAAGCATTTATAGTGACAAATTTGGTTACCAATAATTTAGTTCCAGAATTTCATTGAGAATAATTGCTTCAACACTTGCATAATGTAGTATTCATTTCATATAAATTTAAGTATCATTGTAATATTCTCATTTGTACATAATTTTCATAAAGGAGTAGGTGGATGTGGGTAAAAATAAAGTAAAGTATTATAAGGCACAAAATTTGTCAATTCATCAAGTTTCCCAAATACATAGAGTGCATAAATATTAGTTAATTGTTTACCTAATTTTGATTAGTAATACTCTATATAACATATATCCCAACGGTAAAAGTAAGGCTTGCATCACCATGCCAACCATTGACATTAACTAGCAAAGTAGATTCCTAGTGTGATTATTTTTTGTCAAACTATAGAATAGGCTGAAAATATGTTAGTTGTGTTGAAAATATATGTTTGATTATCTTTTGTCATTGATGCCAAATATTGTTATTTAGAGATGTTTGTGCTAGCTCAAACATTGTTGTTTGAAGTCTACTATGTTTGGAGAAGTAAGATTGTGTGCTAGGCATGCTGGTGCTATTGAACCTATATAATAGTTGAATAAAAATACATATTAATTGGAAGATAAGTATGTAAAAAATGTTATAAAATATTTAAGACAATGATTTATTCTTTAGAAATTGTTTATAGTGCTCTAGAGTTATTTTCTAAGGTCCAAAGTCATTAGTTTTGTTGACATGTAATTGGTCCAAGTGTCATTGGTTTTGTTATTATGTTATCTTCTCCAAATCATAGTCTCTTATTTTCTTTCTTGTATAAGAAGACACATCTACGTGATATAATCCAATATTTTGTATCTAGTCAAGTTTATTGAATGTTTTGTATATTAATACGAATACTAATTGTTCTTGTCTATTTCACTTCTCTCACTCTCTTGATTGTGCTAGTGATCAAGACATCTAGTGTTTGCATTATAGTTTCTATAGGAAAATTATTCCATGCTATCAAAATAACTCTTACATAGTATCAAAGAAATTCTTGTAGTAACAACTCTACCTCTAAATGTACTACACAAACCAAAGATGCACTCTATCCAACCTTGTTGAAAGGTTAGCTTTGGTTCCCTAATGCCTCTTATTAACTTGTTCCTTATTTCGCCATGGTGCTAGCCTTGAACTTCTTGCAACATATGTAGTCCTCTCATGTCATTTGACATCAAAAAATTTAATATATCTGGTATAATATTCTCAATCATAACTTGGTTCATTTTATCTGGTGTATTATTTCCAAGGCTTCCCAATTAACTCTCACTTTCAAAGTATTTGGGTGCTCTAGATTTGTGTTCTTTTCTCATCCATCAAACACTTTTTCTAGTTTTTTCATTATGCTCAACAATTGTGAAATGAGATTCATATATATTTTTTGACTCTTCCTAGTTTCTTTTGACTTTACAAACCTACAAAACATTTTCTTGGCCTAGTTCTCTTAAGCGATTAATGCTAACTCTCCTTTAAATTTATCTAGATTTGGCATTCTTTTAGGGTGAAAATCCTCTTTATATTGAAAGAATAAAACTATTATTTTATTTTCTTACAACTCAATTGATGTTAGTGTTTCACTTTTTACAATATCATGTTTATGTAGTAGTGTGATGCTATAGATTCAAGCACAAGCCAACAATGTTTTTTGGGAGGTGGCCTACTTCAACGAGTTATTAGAGTATTGGGGACATACTTCTTATAAGATTGTCAAATTGTCTCTTATATTAAATAAAAATGACTTCTATTAACAAATCTACATTTTAAATAATTACAAAAGAATCTATTTACTTACTATTGCATGCTATAAAATATATAACATCACATCTAGTTTCAATCTAGATTTACTTGACATTTAAAGTAGATGTACCTATAAAATAAATCTTCTTGAACTTAAAAATTGTTATGACTTGTTTGATGTAACACTTTCTTAACATCTGTGATATGATTTTTTTTAGTCTACTAAATTTTTTTAATAACAAGAGCTCTTAGAGAGTTAGAGTCCCCACCTTCATGATTTAGAATATATAAATGTTTTATTTTTAAGAAAAGTATTTAGTGATGAAACAATAGTTTTTGAATTTATATTTAATTTTTTGTATATTTAAAATAATTTGACATAATATATATATATATATATATATATATATATATATATATATATATATATATATATATATATATATATATATATATATATATATATATATATATATATATATATATATATCAATTGAACTATAATATTTTATGGGAATTTTTATATAGAATTTCAATTATTTAGAGCTGAAAATCTTGTTCATAATTTTTACTTACATAATATTTTATTTTAAAAGTTCTAAGCTATTAATGTTTATCCATATTAGATAAATATGATTAAATTTATTAATCATTATATGAAATATAGTAGAAAGGCTTAAGAAATAATATGTTAAAAAAGAATCTTTAAACTTTATCATATAATATACAAATGTACAAGTATCTCTGTATGAATTAGAATTTCATTAAATCTCAAATTGTCTTGTTTATTGTGATGGATATTGAATCAATAGTATGGTTAATTTATCGATCCATCAAATAAAACAACACATATCTAAAAATTATTATTAATAATTAGAATTGCATTTAACATATTCTCCAATATCATGTGTTTTACATTTAATTAATTGCAAAACAAAATTGTGCCTTTTAACATGATGATAATGATCATAAGTGTTTTTCTTTTTTTGAACTTCTTTTTAAGATAGTAGGAGATAGAAAAAAGGAAGAGAGGGATGTTGTTTCAAGTCAAAATCATTGAACCCTTAAAAGGCACCCGAAATTAATTTTTTCATCTACTTTCATGAGAAACATTTAGTTTGAAACTTATTGAAAACTCATGTTTGACCTGTTCTTAACCAACACATATATTTTAAGATTCTAAAATTAATAAATATTGTCATGATTGGAATGTGCAACATTTAGTTTCAAAATTATTGAAAATTCATGTTTGACCTGTTCTCAACCAACACATATATTTTAAGATTCTAAAATTAATAAATATTGTCATGATTGGAATGTGCAACCTATTGCTGCTAAGATCATAATAGATTGCACACACTAAAATGGAAAACTAGTCTATTGGCTGAAACTTTTTAATAAAAAATGGAAGGACATAGATGAATAAATAAATAAAAATCTCAAACATTCCATATAATTGTAGATCATTTATTTAAGGCCTATTGAAAAAATTACAATAGACAAACTTGTTAGAATGAGTACAAAGTTTTAACTATTCTAACATTATATTTATTTCATTGTTATCTCCATAGTTCTTCATTTATTATTTTTTCATATTTAAAAATAAAATTAACCCGAAAAATGACAATTAATCAATAAAAAATAAGAAATTTGAATTTATAAATATTTTCACCCTAACCTTAGAGTTCTGAAAAAAATTTGAACACACAAATTAAATTGAGGGGGTCTAATGAAAACATTAGTTTCCGGACTAATAATAATAGAGGTGATGGAACTCGCTGTTTGTGACTCCTACGTATTTTATTACGCCTATGTCTGTTTGGCTGCGGGCATAGGAATGGAAAATAGGCATGTAATATTGGGAATAGGAAAGGTAATTCCAATAACAGCTATTTTTTGGAATGGGTATAAGCTCATTTTATAAGCAAAATGAGAATATGTATTTCTATTCTCTATTCCAAGCGATGAACCAAACAGAAAATAAAAATCTTATTCCAATTTTTCTATTCCTATTCCATCAACCAAACGTGCCTGTTGAACAACCTCACTTTTGAAATCGATGATTCGCAGCGTACAAAGGAAGTGCAAGACGATTGAAGGGGCATAGTCCGTTGATTTTTTCCCTCGCTCTATGACCATTTGTTTGGAGAGAATGTGGGCCCTCAGAACGCATTTTTCGGACCTACTTTCTTTATTCTAAATCGTTGAAACTGCTTCTCACGCCAGTTTTCACCGTGAGCCATCGATATTAGTCAGCGTCCCCATTGGCATGTGAAGGAGAACTCGGTTGATGTCAAATGGAAATAATGTATCTCAAATCTTTTTCTAATTTAGATCATGATTTTCTTTCTTTAAATGGACAACGATTAAAAAGAATTGGAAAATAATAAGACTTTGTATAATAATTTATTTAGAAAGAAGATCGTCATTTGTAAAAACAAAAAAAATTACTTTTTCCTTTTAAAAATATTTATGAAAAGGATTTGGATTTTATAATATGATTTGATTTTCGAAAGAAATTTAAAGGTTTGTTTATCTATTTTTAAAAGAAATTTATGTTTTATTTATATGTTGTTAAATATATTTTTAAAATAATTTTTTAAAGTTATGTATTGTTATTTTTTAAACATTTAAGTTATGATTTTTTTTTTATTTTTCTATAAAAGTTATAATTTAATTGAAAGATCTATAATCTAAAATGTTCAAAAGTAAAATATTATGATAAGATAAAATTGGGATAACTTATATGTATTTTTAAGTTCTCATAATTATTTAGTTTTAATTTATTTCAAACAAATAGTTATATATAATCAAATTGCTAATAGTTTGTACTTTAATATTCTTATTTAATATTAGATATGCAAAATTATTTATTTAATGATAGTTATCAATTTTATAGATTATTAGTCATTATTAGATATTCAAGAAAATTTATTAAATAATAATATATGGTTAGAGTTAGTCTTTAATTATGATTGCTCATGGTTAGAATTATGATTATGTTTTAGAGTTAATGTTAACAAGTATAACTAAAATATGGTTAGGTATAATGTTCACATCATCATTACTATTGTCATTGGGATTATGATCAAGTCACATCATCATTACTATTATCACTGGGGTTATGATCAAGGCTTAGAATTATGATTATGGTTGTAATTCAAGTTAGGGTTAGAGTTTTAATTAAGGTTAGAATTGTAAGGTTAAGAGAAGAGTTTTAATTTCTACCATGGTTAGGGTTATGATAGGGTTTAGAATTCATGTTATGATCTTGTTTAGAATTATGGTTAGTGTTTTAGTTTGTGCTAAAGTAATGGTTTTAAGGTTGTCAATAGGGTTTAGTGTAAAAGGTATAGTTACGGTAAGGGGTTACATAATGGTCACTAATATGGTGGGAGTTAGGAGTTTGGTTAGGGTTGGGTAGCTTATAATTGAGGTTAGATTTAGGAATAGGTTAGTTTATGGTTAGATTCAGGATCTTTATTATGATATAGTGAGGCTAAAGGTTTATGCTTATTGCTCTCGCGTGATTATGATTATGTTATAAGTATATACAAAATATTTTTCTCCAAACCTTTGATATCTCTTCAGCATACCTATTGCAAGCCTAAGGTGCAATTGCTAATTTTTAGCTATATGCCAATGCTTTCAACGAGTTCCATAAAATGGAACGCAAGATTGAAAACAGTTATTCAGACCTTGTATACGACTTTCTCAGCTATTAGATGAACCGAGATTACATTCCTAAAACATTACTTTTACTAGGAATCACACATTTGTTCTTATAAATAGTTTGATGTATGCCTTGTTTTTGTAGAGATCTTGCAACATCTTAAGCAAAATAAAAATCAGCATCCAAAACTAGTAGTTTCATCTTCAATGATATAATCAAAATCAACTATTTATTTTAACCAATCGAATTCACTTCACTTCAAATCATCAAAACATATAACATACTCCTTGCCAAAGGAAAGCGCTTTTGTTATCATCAAACGGGTAATGAAGATTCAAGTACATGACCTAGAAACCACATATGATCAGGGGTTCAACATTTTTTTCCATTCATAACCTACTCCTTGAAAAAGCAAAGCACTTTTGTTATCATTGAACGGGTAATGAAGATTGAAGTACATGACTGAGAACCCACAATGCGGCCAGGGTTTAAACTCTCTCCTCCATTCATATCAGTAGAGATGGAGGGGAAGGCGAGGTTTTATAATGGCCTCCAATGGAACTAATTTGGGCATTGAGAGCCCAAGCCCTTCTCTCATATCAATTTCAGCTCCCCCTGGAGTAAACCACTCGAAGCTCTGAAGCAGCCGCCCCAATGTATGATTCACCACAATCAAAGCCAAAGACATGCCGGGGCAAATTCTTCTCCCTGAACCGAACGGAATCAATTCAAAGTCGTGTCCCTTCACATCCACCTCTTTGCCCCCGTTGAGATAACGATCAGGAATGAATTCCGTGGGGCGCTCCCACAAAGCCGGGTCTCGGTGAATCGCCCACGCATTGACTAGCAGTTGTGTTCCTGCGGGAACATGGTATCCCCCAACAGTGCACGCCTCGATAGATTGATGGGGAAGCAGAAGAGCTGCCGGCGGATAAAGCCTGAGAGTTTCTTTCACAATTGCCTGCAAATATTTCAACTTCTGCACATCTGATTCCTCCACTAACCGCTCCCGTCCAACATGTGTGTCGATCTCTTGCTGGGCTTTGCGCAAAATGTCAGGGTGATTCATAAGAGATGACAGTGCCCACTCGATGGTCACAGAGGATGTTTCAGTGCCTGCGTTTATTAAGGTCTGCAAAACCAAAGGCAAATCTAATAAGAACTTAAAAAGCTTCTGTATTCCTAACACCATCAAAAAATTTGGGGAAACGAGAACATACAAGGGCGGTGGCTTTGACCACGTCTTCGTTATTGTCAGACTGAATTTCATGGTTGTCTGTTGCAGATATGAGAACATCGATTAAGTCTCGAGCGTGGACCCCTCTCTTCTCTCGGTGCTCCTGCAGCAATTTCATCATAAAACCCTCTCTCTTCTTCTGCAGATTCTCCATGGCGGTCATTATTCCATGCAGATCAAGCCACTTGAGGGAAGGCAGGTAGTAGCCGATATCAAATGATCCAGCTAGCAAGAAAGTTTCTTCTATCAGCTCCCTGAACTGCTGCACCTCTTTAAAATCGTCCGAACAGAGATCTTGGGAGAATCTCTTGCTGGCAACCATTCGCACAATGATATTAAAAGTGAGATCTGAGAGCCTCGACTTGATATTAACTGGATTGCTCCCTCGCCGAGAACTCTCCAACAGGGAACGGATGAGACCGGAAATTTCCTCTGTGCGGACTTCCCTGAAGGATTCGATTCTGTGCGCAGTGAAGAGCTGGAGGCTGCAAATTTTTCTGATATTTCTCCAGTAGGAACCGTAAGGAGTAAAGCTCAGAATTTTGAAGTTGTACCCCAAATGCTTTCCTGCATAGAAAGGTGGGCGCGAAGCAAAGGCTTTGTCATTTGTTGTGAAGCACTCTTTTGCAAGGTCTGAAGAGGAGACAACCAGAACTGGTCGTACCCCAAGTTGGAGACGCATGATGGGGCCATAGGTCTGTGAAAGAGAGGACAGAAATCTGTGAATGGGCTGTTTGCTTCTACTTAAGAGAGGGAGATGCCCAATTATTGGCCATGAGGGAGGCTGCGGTGGCTTTGTCTTGGCCGTATAATTAACTCTACGTCTGACAGAGGTTGCAATTAACCAAATTGAAGCAAGGACCACAGTAAGAATTATACTGGAAGCTGCCTCAAACGCCATAACTCAACACCTATCCTCCTGCAAAGGCACGCTTTTACTCTTTTCTAAAGAGCTTGGCTCCGGAACAGAAAATATATATAACTTCTCTCTGTATTTTTTAGAATAACCTTTCTTGATTTTACTTTTCGTTCCAATGGATTAGCTTGCTGATTTGGACGGCCCTGCTTAAAATGCATATAAGATTAAAAGACTCTTTTATTTTTTTCATATCTGTCTGAAATCTGTATTTTACAATTTAAAAAAATTTAGTATGGGTGCATTTTGTACGGAGTTTAGTCACTTTAAATTTGGACTAGAATATCTCTGTCTAATCTCCATCAAATTAATTTTGACTGCAATATCACATTAAGTTGTTCTTCTTTTGTCCTGTCAAAAATAACATATGACTAATTACTATTTTATAATGTCACTATTGATCCAAAAATAGAAAATAAAAATCATAGGCTATCAAAGCTCCAGGCCATACATAGCTCAGCTATTACAAGTGGTAAAGGGGAAAAAGTCCAACTTATGTGATGGTATCTTGAAAAGTGAAGGAAAAAAAAGTCCAATTGATGTGATGGTCTCCTGAAAATTATTAATTTTTTAATACATTTATTATTCAAGAGAGTGACATCTTACAAGGGTATGATATAAGACAAATGATAAGATGTCATCCATGACCTTAAGAATAGTAATATTTTACAATATGAGTTAAGTTAGGTTAATAAATAATATATTTTTTAAAGATTGAGCTTGGTATCAAGATAAAGCTACAGTAGACACAATTCCACTAATATATATAAATTTTAATTTGTTTAATAAAATAAATATTTATAGAGTACTAATGAAAAAATAATTTGTTGATAAATTATTATTTAGTTTACTTGGTTAATTTTGAGTCACTAGTGAAATTTATAGAAAATGAAAATTGAAACAATTTCAACTTTTGAGTTGTATAATATATTATGTCAATTTGTATGCTAATTAAATAATGAGCATATACTAATTTTATTTAGCATGAAAAAATGAAGAAGAAGTAATATTCAAAATTAATAGATAGACAAAATCAAGTAATGCTATATGAAAATAAATAAATGAATCAATTAGAATTATTAGAATTAAATTTTAGACGATAATATTGGAATAGTATTGCTAGATTAATTGTTAATAATTATCTATATGACTAAACTAAAATTTGACTTTTTTGAGATGTAATAAATAAATATGTTTTGATTTGCAAGGCTTCAAATTATATAACAAAAAATACTTTGAAATTGAGTTATTTCTTGTATTTGTGACTCATAGAAAAAATAACCATTTTATTACCAAGGTCCCCAATAAAGAGAAGAAACATTATATTATGACATTCTTTTTATTATTATTAATTTTATTAAAAGAGAAAAAAAACTTCTCTTCATATATCTAATATAGAGTCTAACTTGCAGGATTGAGTCAACCATTCTTTTATTTTCTTATCATATCATTTGAAGCTATCATTTAGTTTTGAAAAATTAATTCCAACATCTAATTGATTTATATTTTAAATATTTTTCAGATCTATTGAAAATAACATCCAAGTAAAGATTGTTAGCCTCAATGGACAAAGCCATACTTCTTTCTATTTAACTATTTGAGGCTATACTAGACTTTTTTTGTACCATCTCCTTCCTACTAATGTCCTTTGTGACCCAGTTGTAATATTAAGATTTTAACCGAATAACAATAATGTGCTTGACTTTTTAATTTTCGAAAAAATATATATTGTTGGCTTTCATTTGGTTGGGGTTTATTGTAGGAGGCTTCTTTTTTTATCTTTAATTTTTGTTAGAAGAGATCCATTCTCTCTTATCATGGTATTTTTTTGGCTCACATATCTATTAAAGTAGTTTCTATATTGATTTATTATTGCTTAAGGGTTTCTTTTCCTTATATGGGGCAAGTTTTTTGTCATGTAGGTTTTGAGAGGGTCCCTTTTTTCTTCCTCTATTTTTTTTTTTATTGGCTAATCTTCATGATTCTTTTATGGATGTGAATCACTAGTTTGCTTTGGCGGCAAATTTATGTCATTAGGGTGTGATTAGGATATTATTGATTCTCTAATGATACCATCTTGTGCCTTTGCTATGAGACATCTAATGAAAAATGTATGAAAATAATTCAAAAATGACCAATATTCTAAAGACACTACTCCTAGCAGAATTCATGTTCTGGAAGAACTATCGATTTCTACTAAAGAAAAAAAAGCTAAAGATAAGAACACAAAAATAAAAAAAGATGTCTACAAAGGCTTCTTTATCTCTTGATTTTTTATTATTATTTTATATAAATTCATCTAGAGAGGTTCAAGCTACTTTTTTGAGTGTCTCAAATGGTATTGAAGAGAAGCAAAAGAAAAATGCATTGTTGAATAGAAATAATGAAAACTATTATTAATAAGAAGCATGTTTCTTGTCCAATCTTACCATAAAAATTTTTATATGTTAGTTAAAAATATTCTTACTATGTGGAGTGAGTTAAGAGGAGTAAATACTATTGGATATATACTCCATAATATGATGAGAAAATTGTTGAGTTTCTCTAGTAGAAGCTTGACGTTATCTCCTCTCTAGTAAATGAACACATATTCATTTGAATTATTCATGAAAACTCTTTGTATTTTTTAATGTTCTTTCAAGGTTGAGTAAATTATGAAGGACCACTTGAAATCATATTAAATCATCCTATAAGTCAAGTAAAGTAATTTTTTCATTGAAGACCTATACAATAGTAATGGAGTCAAACATGGTCAAATCACTCAATTCTATCCAAAATGAGTTAAAATAAGGTAATAGGAGTAAAATTGTCTATTTTTGCATGTATTAGGTCCAACCAATAAAGTTTTGGGGCCATATTGACAAGTTGATTAAAAAATGTCATATTTGCAAAAAAATTGTCAATGCAACAAACTGGAAAAAAAAGAAAACATTCAGATCCATCAGATTTCCACAATCCATCTAAATGAGATATTAGTTTCTAGATTTGATTGTATAGATTTTTTTACTGTCAATGTTTCAGATCATACTACATGTTCCATCATTAGGATGCAAGAGAACAAGAAGAACAAAATATGAATTTCATTAGTACAGTAACTATTTATCAATTTTAAATGACAAGAATGTTTTTTATAGTTTTTTTTAATATTTTATTTTAAATAATTCCTTTGCAAAAGGATGGTAGGTGGATTATTTGGGTGTTAGAATGAAGAAAAGTGAATAAAATGTAATTTTTCTAATTTTATGTTTTCTTTCCATTTTCAATCTTTTTGATGTGGACCACTTTCAGTGTGTGATTGATTTTATTTAATGGTCATAAGAGTGTAATTTCTAATGAAGCCAACTGTGTGTGATTTCATTAAGTTTTAATCTAAACACAAATTATTTTCTAAAAATGGGTCTACCAGAGGTACGGGAAGCCAATCAATGCATAAAATTACATTTCTCCCATTTCCTCTGGTGCATAAATATAAAGTTTTGAAAATGATGTATTTTACGTCTTATTTGATACTCCAAGAAAATTTTCAAACCTGAAAGATGCATTTTCTATAAATCATCCTTCAATGAGACCAAAATGATGATGTTCTAATTTTTTGCATTAGTGAATGCTCAATTCTCTAAAGCTTGTTATTTGTGTCATTGTTACCTACTAATAATATTAGACCCAATTTTGCAGTTTGGGGGAAGGATTTACGAGTACTAACTTTGGAAATTTAGTCTAATTAGGGACGTGCTAGGAGAAATTAGATTTGAATCATATGTTCCCAAATTACATATTATGATGATTTCCAAATATATTAGATAACTCCCAAATGGGTACTCAAAATAGGTTTCAAGTTGTGGATATTAAGCATGTGATTATAATTATAATAAAAAACCTTCATTTGTTTCTCTAATTAGCCTCATTATAAAAATAATAGTCTCTATTTTTGAGTCATGTTACTAAGAAACCTCTTATCCCTTGGATTCATTCTTGAGGAGTTCTTAAAGAGTGTTTGGATGACCATTTTTGTAACAGAACAATTTTGAGTCTAAGAAAGTGTGACGTGTTTTTATTGTTGACAAGGGTTAATGGCATTTGGGCTTGAATTCATATAAAACATGATACTTGGAAGAGTTAAGATTATTAAAGGTGGATTACGTGTGTAAAGATAGTGTGTTTAGCTATTTTAGGGAACTTCTAAATTTTTTTGAATCTTGTGAATAATAGAATTTCCCATTTTCCATTAGAAATATAGGAAAAAAGAGGCACCACTATGAAGGGGAAATTTGAGTTTGTCCAAGAATGGTATGGTTGTCTAGGAAATGATCCTTGATGAGCCCTTATATATTAGAGATGTTGGGATACCAAAAATTCTATTATATATAATTCTTGTGTTGAGTTTGGTGAAGAGATTTAAGCTCATTGTTATGAAATATGCCTCATGGGAATTTAAAATTTTATATTCTTTTGAGTAATGAACAAAAGCCTCTCAATCAAAGTGGTATCAAAGATAAAAAACTCTAGTAGAGGTAGTTTTTTAATGATGGTTGTGTGTGCATTTTGGCTTAGGATAAGATGTAGGGTGAAGACCATCAGATTAGGGTGAAAAAAGAGAAACCACAAAGTCGAGGTATCAAAAAAATGTGGATAGAGAGAGATACCTAATTGAGGTAAACTGTATACATACATACATACATACATACATATGTATATATACATATACATATACATGTATACATATACATATACATATACATGTATACATATAGATATACATACACACACATACACACACACACACATATACATAGATATACATGTATGTATGTATGTATGTATGTGTGTATGTGTGTGTGTGTGTGTGTATACATACATATGTACATACATATATATGTTGATCTTAGATTGGTTTTGACAAGTGAGTGTCAACACACTTAAGTTATTTTATTAGTTCATGCTGAACAAGTGCTATATGTTGAGTAAAACATAGACAGTGCCAAGTTCACAATGATTGTCAAGAGACTGATGTGCCAAGTCCCTCAAGTATTGAGTAGACAATGTATGTTGAGTGATAAAAATGTCAAGTCATAGTATAAACATTAGTATATGTTGAGCATCAAAGACTTTAGATGCCGAGTGAGACAGTTTTGACATATTTATTTGTAAAGGCACAAAGAACTATGTAAACCATTTTTTAGATGACTTAAGCATGAATTATGACATTTTGGAGATAACGATGAATCTTAAGTTAGATCCCAAATGAAATTACATTCAACCAATTAGAAAATGGGAAGGATTAAGTGGCAAAATGGATGAATCTTACCCGTAGATTCATACCTAACCCTAAGTCACCTAAGTCTTCTTAAAGAGGACAAACCCTAAATATTTTATGGATGGATGAGTGTTGAAGAAGCGAAGAGAGAAGTTTGCATGCACAAAAAAAGGAGAGGAAAAGGATACTACAAAGAGACATATGATCAAGAAGGATTAAGAAGATAAAGTGTTTAGAGGTGATCTATTATCAAGCAATCAAGTGTTGACCACAAGATCAATGCTAAGACATTTTACTAGGTGATTTTAGTCAAAATCTCTTAACATAGTAGTCCTAACAAGTTGTATTAAAATCCATTAATAGGGTGCTTATTTAGTTGTAAGTTAAAGTCCTTTAGCAAGTCACACTTATAATAGGATGTTGAAATCCTCTAACAAGGTGAGACCTAACAATCTTTGTAAGCCTTTAACAGGGTAGACCTTTCACAGGGTAGATCATGTCTCATGATCAAAACATTGCAACCTTCATTGGATATACTTTATTACTATAGTAGTGAATATTTGTGGGTGTCATCCCCACCCTAGTTTTACCCTCTCACTTTGAGGGTTTCTGGGTAATCATATTTGTTGTTATGTGTTTGTGAATTTTTCCTTGCTTATAAGTTTTAGATGTATATGCTTTACATGTTATTTCAGTTTATACATTGAATGCATGAGGTGGATGTATGGTGAAATTTTTATGGGTCCAAGTTTAAACTAATGATGTATGAAAGCCTTGTTCTCTAAAAGAGAAGCTTTGCATCTTTGAGGAAAAATCTTGAAATGGAAGTCTACAAGTTGGGAAAGACTACTGAGAATTAGGAGATTGAAATGCATCTCATTCTAAATCAACTAAATGAAGAAAGAGAAGAACTAAAGAAATCCTTGAAGAGAAGGAAGGAAATTTCTATTGTAGATAATGACACATAATATAGAGAGATAGACACTACTAAGGTATTTGTATATGGAGACTCCAATAAATTCAATGCAGTAGTTGCAGATCTTAAAAAAAAAGAATAGAGCCCAAGCTGAGGAAATCAGAGATCTCAAGTTAGAGCAAGAATCACAAGCTATACTATTATGTGAGGTGACTGAACAGAAGAAGAAAGCCATGGAAGACAAAGAAATTATTGAAGAAGACAAAAGAATTTTGGCCAATAGATTGGAAGAGAAGTCATCAAAACTAACAAAGATTTCCAACATGCAATTGAATACACTAATTCAAATGATGAATGCCAACTATGAGCTGAATGTCAAGGACATTGAGATAACAACATTGAAGTTACAGTATTAATAATTGAAAAATGACCTAAAGAATGAAAGGGAATTTTCTAAAAGTTTCAATAAACCAAGCGAAGTCATCAAATACTTTGAGCAATTATTGAGATCCCCTAGATCCAATAATGACACATTAGGACTAGGATACACAAGCACTAAAGAAGGGGAGTCATCCAAAAGTGCTAAAGAAAGGAACAACAAAGGTAAGAACTCCAAACCTACTTGTCATAATTGTGGTAAGAAAGGACATATTTCTATTGTGTGCAGGAGCAAGACTACAAATTAGAATGTCAATTACAAGAGCATGGTTCATTGTCATAAGTGCAACAAGCAAGGTCATCAGGCACATGAATGCAGAACCAAGATCATGCACACACAGATATTTGAAGGATATTGCTACAACTATCATAACTATGGACATAGATCTTTTGAATGCAGATCTAAACCCATGTGGTCATCAAACAAGAAAGCAAAGGTAAGGAACAATGGTAACTCTTATAATTGGGATTATAATACTAGATATAGCTATCATTATTGTCAAGAATATGGACATGTTCTTGAGAACTGTATGAGGACACAATTTAGTGGTGACTACTAGAGGTGGTTGAGTCAAACCACATGTTTTAGCTGTTTGAAGACTAGTCACATCAATAGGTATTGCCCAACTAGGTCAAAGGCACCAAGTTGTGAATTTGATAAAGGAAAAGGCAAGGCAGATGTTGAAAATGTCAGAAATGAAATGGATAACACATGGAAGAAGAAAGATGATTGCAATACATCAAATGGAGAAGGGATTGCTTCACCTAATGGATCAGGTGATCACACCTCAAAAAACTAGGCAATCAAGAGGTATGTGGGACTGATAGTTAAAAGCTATAATATACCTCAGTTCCAAAGGAGTTAGTATTCAAAAAGATTAATTAGCATGAATAAAGATGCAAGATGCTATTAGAAATCCAAGATAAATTTTTAAGTTTTTCATGTCACTACCGAGTATGAAGTATTTCCTATATGTGCCAAATGAAATGCTAGAAGATCTTGAGCGAACATACTAGCTAGTTGATGTTGAGTTCATAGTGGTTGTCAATTAAGTGGAATGGTAATGGATGCTGAGTGAGCCTAAAATTGGTTGATGCCAAGCTTACATCTATTTAAGAACTCAACATTTATTGTAGGGTTTTTTAAGGGTATTTGATCAATTTTAGCTCATTTCACATCATTTCAAATTTGAGTAAGAGCAAGTAGAGAAGAAAGAAATATGGAAAGCACATTCAAAGTAGTTGAAAAATATTTTAGCAACAATTCTACACCAGTTCATCAGATCTCAAAAGATATTTATCAAGAGCTGAGCTACTTAGTTAAATTGTTTTGTAAACCCTAGTTTCACATTCCAGCATCAATTTTGAAGAATACAAAGGGAAATGCAATTTTCAATGTTCAATTAGTGAGTAATGAGATCAAGAAAACCATTTTCAAAGCTATTCATAATATCACTTATAAGCAAGACCCTTCTAAAGCATTATCTATGATACCTCAGAATGTTTTAATGGTGCAAGATGTAAGAAAATGTTATAACTGCAAGATTGGTAGTATTGGGGATATGGATATTAGGGAAGCATATGGTAGATTGTGTGACAATGGTGTGTTGAAAAGAAGAGTTTAAAATTGTTGAGAGGAAAGGGTTGACACGAGCCCTAGATTTTTTGAATGTATTTAAAATAGAATGGATATGAGTAGTGCTTAGCTGAATTCATGACGGTTTATTATGGCTAGACAATCGACCTATAAAAATCACTAAGAGGGTAATCCACAGGGTTAATTTTTACCCAACCCTAGATCGACCTAAGACAGTGAGAAGTGATTTGAAGAAGGTGATTGAGAGAAATATTGGAGTTGTATGGAACAAAAGAGGAATGATAATTGAAACAATCAATGATCCTCTGATAGACTTTGTTGTAAGGGTCATATCATTCAAGTTCTATCAATCTAGCATATTAAACAGTGTGCCTTATATAGCTATGGATGTGTGATACAAAATTGTTAAGAAATATAATACATATGATGTAGCAGAACTATAATTACAATAATTGATGGAGAACCTTGGAGCAATAAGAAAGAAAAAGAGTGCACAATGTAAATTTGGTTCTATATTGATCTATGCAGTCTTTTATGTTTAGAACACATTCCCTTCATTCTACACTATGGGATGGAAAACTAAAAAATCAGTAGTAGTCCAGATTAGTCAATATATTGAGCAATTAGGTGAGAATTTTGATTCTCTAATGATAAGTTATTTTGAAGACTTAAAGTAGTCAATGAAGAAGAGGTTCAGAATACCAGTGTTACTGGTAGAGAAACACTATAATGACTTTTTTTTTCTAGTGGAAGTTGACTACACTTTTGTACAAGCTGCTACACCAAGGGTGAGATGGTTGAGACCCTTAGACTATAAAATAAATGTGGATGAGGCCTCTACAACTATAACTGCATTTCTTGCATAAGAGGTTGATACAAATGCTAAGGCATATGGAAATTATGAACTGGAAAAGTCCAAAATCAAAATGGAACTGAAGATTGCATCAGTTATTAAGAAGAAATGTAGGTTGGTGAAGAAACTAAAGGCAAAATTTAGAGAGGGTGTTGAGTAGGAGGAAAAAGAGGAAGAAGAGGATGAAGAGGAAGAAGACATTCAAACACACCTCTTACATTAACTCAAGGTATGGGTGAAGATTAGCTAGAAGAGGAGGAGACTGAAGTAGCTAAAGGTGCTAAAAAAGAAGAAGCCGAGGAAGCACCTACACTCCTCGATACAAAGAAGAGGAAGGCCAAGGAACAACTTGTGGCAAGGACTAGGAAAACTGCAAAACCAAGCCAAGCCAAGCCTACTTCACATACTACAAGAGCTAGTACATGTACAACAACTCAAAAGGAAAAAGTAAAGACCAAACCATTAGAGCAAGGAAGTCAAGAGTAGAAAAGACCAAGAAGGAAGTGTGTTGCACAAGCTGAGTCTAATGAAGTGAAAATAGAATCAGATGACAAAAGTCAATTTAAGGTGTTGAGTCATAATCCTCTTTTAGACCTATACAATTTATGTAAAAATGTTAGAAATAGTGCATATTTATTAGGATTCACACATATAGATTTTGATAATTATGATAAAGTTGAGAAATACAAATGAAAAACTATTAGAATGGTCAGAAAAATAATTCCAACATAAATTCATTGAAAAGATATTTGGTGATATAGCACTGATACAAGTTGTGTTAGCAACTGAGGTTGAGGATGTGAAGAAGGTTCATGAGAACATATTCTTATTGTAAACTAAATTGTGGAATCCCTCAATCTTCACCCAGGAGACTAGAAGTCACATCTTGAGCTTGGAGAGCCACATCAATGCATTAGGTACAAAGTTGCCTATGAATCTAGCTCAGAGTGAGAAGCATTTCAGGTCATTGTTTCAAACCTAGAGTTAGTTAGCTGTATTGACAATAGATGAGGCCAACATAAGGGCCAAACTAACTAGCATCTAGGGAACTCTCAACCCCCATATGGGAATTTTGTACAATGAGTTAGGCTATGTTCAAACCCTAATGAAGAAAGACCCAAATCTTTCTACTTTAGATGGTTTAGTTCACCTTGCTATTGAGATAGCTATCTAAATCAAGTCATTGGATGTAGCATGTGAGAACTAGGATGTAGCTCTTAATATGATATTGGATGTCCATAAATCTTTTTTGGAAAAACAGACTATAAGTGTATAGCCCATTGACATAAATAGAGATGAAGCTAAGGGGGAGCAAGCACAAAATAGAGATGAAGCCAAAGAGTACTAGTTGAGGCATATTTACTCAATAGGAGTACACAAACAACTCGAGGGGAGTTATCAGATTTTGAGGTATCTAAGTTATTGCAAAATTTTGAAATTTTGAAGTTTTGTATATAAGCCGAGTTAGAGACATGTTATCCTCATAAAATTAAGGATATTATTGCATACTCAAGTGTTTTTGACACTCATGTCAAAGGGGGAGATTGTTGATCTCAGATTGGTTTTGACAACTAAGTGTCAACACATTTAAGTTATTTACTTAGTTCATGCCGACCAAGTAGTATATGTCGAGCAAAACATAGAACATGCCATGTTAATAGTGAGTGCTGAGCTACTCATATGCTGAGTCATTCAAGTGTCGAGTAGATAGTGTATATCGAGTGATTTAGGAGCTGAGTGGATAATAGATGTTGAGTCATAGTATAAAGATTAGTGTATGCCAAGCACTAGAGATTTTAGATGTCGAGTTTGATAGTTTTGACATATTTATTTGTAAAGGCACAAACAACTATGTAAATAATTTTTGAGCTGACTTAGGCATGAATTACGATATTTTTGAGATAAGGATGAAACTTATGTTGGATTCCCAATGAAATCACATGTAACCAATCAAAAAATGGGAAAAATTAAGTGACAAAATGGATGAATCTCAACCATAGATTCATACCTTACCCTACATCACCTAAGTCTCCTTAACGAAGACAAACCCTAAACTCTTTATGGATGAATGAGTGTTGAAGGAGCAAAGAGAGAAGTTTTCATGCACAAATAGAGCACTCATGGTGACTAAGGAATTATGAAGTGAGACAAAATTGTAGAATTAGTTAGAGAAAAATAGAGGAGAGGAAAAGGATACAACAAAGATACATCTGATCAAGAAGGATCAAGAAGACAAAGTGTGATGCAAGAGCATCCGGTGGTGTAAAGGTAATCTTTTATCACCCAAAAATATGCTTAGTGTTAGCTTTTTTTAAATGTGTTTTCATTTCTAGATACCCATTTGGGTCAAATAAAGGTTCCAATTCTCATAGTTCCACTATTGGTTTTTTGGGTTATGTGCCAATGTAGAAAATAGGTTATTTTGTAATTGAGCCATAATTATGATAAGTTAGAGGGTTTAAGTTGGAAGGATGATTATAATTTTAATTTAAATCACTCTAGAAAAAAAATCAAGTCAAAAGGCTTTACGACATGAGAGTTATTGCAATTTTAAGTTGCCTAGAGACCTCCTAAGAGCACTTCAAAGTCATATTTGAGGCACTAAATGACCTTGTATGGACTTGAAAAATAGAGGAAAAGAAAGCTCATCCATAAACCTATAGAGTTCTTAGAGAGCTTTCTAGAAATGTAAATGGTTTGTCATTCGGTGTCCTAGATCAAAAGTTATGACTCCCAAAAGTTGGACTACCATTTCTCGATTCTTCTAATTTTACACTAACTTCTGACATGATTTCTAGAACCTTCTGTTTTGGTGGTGGATGCCAAATGGGATATTTTAGAATGTATTCCTAACCCTAAACCTAAATGGGGTTACTTAAGAATATTTCTGGCATTGTAAAGGCAATTTTTTTGGTGGAATTTGGGAGAGGGTAATGTGAGGAGGATTTTTCTCCATAATCAAACCATTGGAAGCCCATAGGGGATGTCTTCATGTTTGTTTACATTGTATTGAATGTAATAGCATATCACTTCTGATAATAATATTTCCCTTTTCCTGCTGGGTCCATTTTGGTTGTGGTTTGTGCCCTCATCAAGTGGTATCAGAGCCTAGTTTTCCTGAGTGTAGACAGAGCACCAATTGTGAGGTAGTTTGCACAAAGATTTTCTGGTTGTGGGTTTTATATAAGAAGATGCCTCCATGGAGGGAGCATGGTGGAAGGGTCAGAGTTGTTACTCTTGAGGGTAGAGCCCTCTAGAGACAAGTTCAAACATTGCAGGAGGAGATCTACACACTACTAGAATTTTGGCAAATAAATGACTATGTGACTAAAAATTTTAGTCATAAGACTAATAATTTTAGTCACATGACTAAAAGTGATCAAGTTCTACTAATGTTTAATAATGTATAAGTGACTAAATCGATGATTAATTTGGTCATCGGGTAAGACCACAAGGTTAGAAAAAGATAAGTGACCAAATGAATGATCAAATAAATGACTAAATAATTGGTTAGTAATAATTAACCACCCAAATAAATGACTAACAACTTTTTTCCTATTAATACACTCTTTTAACCTTTTTTATTATTTTTTTTACTCATTGATGAAGTTTTTGTCATATCAATATGTATCATGATCAGTTAAGTTCCTTAAATGTCCTCTCCATTAGTATTGAACTGGAAATGAACTCAAAATCAACCCAACCTACGCTCAACCTCCTCAAATTCTATCTATTTATTCCTAAAGAAAATAAAAAACCCTCCACAGACTCAAAAGAAAACTCCAAGTTTATCTCTATATATCAAAATGATTAATTATCAATTAAGTATTTTATAATCTCAACATATTTTTATTATTAATCATATTAATGCTATAAATATATTTTATTATTTAGTAAACAGTGATAAGTGCTATATAATACATATTAAACTTTGAAATAATTTTTTTTTAAAAAAAAATATTAATGTTAATGATATAAATTATATATATTAATAATATGAAGAAATTTTTTTAATAAACATAACTAAACATAAATTAATTTACAAACAATGTTCATATTACACATACAATTTAGGGTCAACAAATTTTACTCAAAAACTACAAGTTGAATCCTATTGTTATGTCACAATTTGACTCAAAATTTGCATGATGAGATGAAGATGTTTGACAAATGACATTATCCTATAGAGTAACATTTTGAAATAAATTTAAAAATAAGATAAAAATTAAATATAGACTATAATTACCATTTTTTTAAATATTAATTTGTTTGATAGCTATACTATTAATTTTTTAAATATCACTAATGAAAACTTATTCTCTTTCTATCATTAACAAATAACTTTCTTGATACCATTTTCATGTTTCCATCTCAAAAAATCTTTTGAACAATAACTACACTTGTAAATTTTTCAACCCCCTTTGACTCAAAAAAAGATACTTCTCTATATTTCAACATTATAAAAACTAGCTATATATATTTATATAATATATATAGATAAAACTGAGAGATATCAAGGCTTTAATTTTTCAAGGTGATAATATTTTTCAAAGTAAATTAAAGCCTCGATATCTCTTGCATATATATATATATATATATATATATATATATATATAGCTCTAGTAGGATCGGGAGGGTAAGTTGTGTGAATAAAATTCTAATATTTATTATTTATTATATACTATTATATTAGTACATTAATTCTCTAATATAGATTTGTATAAAATTTTAATTATATATTTACTTTTCTAATACAATGAATTTTTAATTGGAAAAATGGGTCTAATTTAATATAGGGTTGGGGATGGGGTTGTTTTGTTCAATATTAAAAATGGCCGATTTGAGTAGGATTGAGCTTCTATTTGGTTTAGGGGCAAGATTTACTTAATTTTTCATTTTAGTTTGGTTTATATGGTTAGGTTGAAATAATATATTTTCTTTAATATTAAGATTATATTTGAGTTAAATGTTGGGTTATGGCTCATTTTGATTTAGTGTTAGGGTTAGGGTTATATGTAGAATTGGATTTTTATAGGATTATAGATAGAATAAAAATTAGGTTCTAGATTAAAAATTTAACCTAATTGAAGGTATGGGTTAGCACTCAATATGTCTTTTTATTCAATTGGGGTTAGGGTTATCTTTCTTTTTAGTTTTGTATTATCATTTAATTTGGTTTAGTAGAAAATGTATTGTTCAATTATGTTTAGTAATATGGGTTGAATTAATTTTAAGGCCACAATACATTTAGTTTATGATTATAATTTGTTTTCATTTTGTGTATGTTTGAGTTTATTTAGCATTAGAGCTAGAGTCCACATTACTCCAAATTAATTTACTATTAAGGCTAGGGTTCAACTTAATTTAGTCTTAGGTTAGGGCTCATTATTATTTAGTGATTTATTAAATTTAAAGTTATGATGAGTCAATTTGGGTGGGCATTTAGTCACTAATAGGGTTCACTTCCCTAGGTTTTTTTAAATGCTATAATTCGAATGATGATTTTACTTTCTGTGAAGATTATGTAATGGGTACATTTAATGTCTGATTTTACAAAGGTTTTTACTTCTTTTGTGTATAATAATACAATACAATTAATATGGTATTATATTTAATTTAGGCTTCCATATACCATTTAGTTAGTTGTGGAACTCAAATTAGCTTCAAATAGAATTTAGGTTCGATATCTTATTAAAAATTAGATTTTTAATTAAGTATTACTATATCATATGTAGAGTTGAGGGAAAAAAATGATCATGATACAAATTTCTTAAAGGTAAGTCTTGAACTTGATGTACCATTTGATATTGGATTAATCATTTGGTGGACAATAATGTTTAATTTTATTTTATTGGTGTATCATATCTAGATTTTTTTTTTTAACTTGGCTTAATATTATAGGTAGTTAAAATATATCTCTCATCTTGCTCCTTTGTTTGTACTTCATCTTTTTCTCTCCCCTTATAACCAAATCTTCCTCTTCATTAACAAATATCAAGGCTTTAATTGAGTCTCAGGTTAGGGGTCATTATTATTTAATGATTTATTAAATTTAAAGTTATGATGAGTCAATTTGGGTGGGCATTTAGTCACTAATAGGGTTTGCTTCCCTAGGTTTTTATAAATGCTATTATTTGAATGATGATTTTACTTTCTATGAAGATTATGTAATGGGTACATTTAATGTATAATTTTACAAAGGTTTTTACTTCTTTTGTGTATAATAATACAATTCAAAGATCTATTTGAAAAAAATATATTTAATTTAGGCTTGCATTTACCATTTAGTTAGTTGTGGAGCTCAAATTAGTTTCAAATAGAATTTAGGTTTCAATATCTCATTAAAAATTAGATTTTTAATTTAGTATTAGTGTATCATATGTAGACTTAAGGGAAAAAATTATCATGATATAAGTCTTCAACTTAATGTACCATTTTATATTAGATTAATCATTTGGTGAACAATAATGTTCAATTTTATTTTATTGGTGTATCATATGTAGATTTCATTTTTTAACTTGGCTTAATATTATAGGTAGTTAAAAAAATATCTCTCATCTTTCTCCTTTGTTTGTACTTCATCTTTTTCTCTCCCCTTATAACCCCATCTTCCTCTTCATTAACAAATATCTTCATTATGAAAGTTAATTCTAAAGAATATAGATATTTATTATCAACAATAGTATGATTATTTTTGAGTTGTATAAAAATATATATATCTTCAATACACTATTATCAACTATTAAAATTAGTATTTTGGGGTCAGCCCCCTGTCTTGTTGGTTGCTATCAATTACTTCAAAAACTATTAAAATTAGTAATCATGAAATATAGAAAAAACACATACATGTTTCAAATTGAAGCCATATGACAGTCTAAGAAAAAATAATAATAATAGAGATAGAACATAGATGCAATCATTAACAATAAATATGATGGGTACATATAGCTCTGACCCTTGAAACATAGTCACTAAAAATACATTTATTGATCAAAATACTATAGTGAAAAATGAGAATAATAAACATCAATAGTATTCAATTATTTCTTTTAGAGAAAATTTTAGATCCAACGATATCATTTAAAAAAAATATCATGTGTACATTTAACTTTTAGTCACGTAACAGAATAATCTAAGGAAAACTTATGGAAAAATTTATACAATTTTAATTGAGAATGATGAACTTCCACAAGTTTTACTAAATATATTTATTTACAATCAGGTGCATTGAAAATATTTTTTCGTATGCATTTGATAAAATATTAACTACTGGAAATTTAATTCTAATAATTGAAGTCTTCTTTCTTCAGCTTTTCTTTTTTCCAGTTGTTTCCCCTTTTTCATTTTCTCATAATGGTCATAAGAAAATGGTGCCATTATCCTCAAACCTTGTAGTGATTTTATACGAGATATTGCCACAAATGTCAAACCTATTCTTTCAGTTTGTCTTATATCAATTGTTACCTTTTCAAGTGTAAATCCTTGAGATTTGTGTATTGTTAATGCCCAAGCCAACCTCAACGGTATTTGAGTAGTAGAACCTCTTTGTACAACACAAATAGGTACTATTTTGGAATCTACATTATTGAATGGAAGACCAAAGTAGTTGTCAAATTTCACCATGATATACAATGGTAGTTCAGGTGGCGCTCGTCCTGGCCTATAGACAATTTCCTCAACATAACCCAAAGCACCATTTACAAGACCTACTTCAATCCATAAATTAGAAGTCAACATAACTCTTGCATGCTTTGAAATTAACAATTCCATATCGAGTTCATCACTTGAATTGCCATCAACAACACCAAAATCTAATAATTTTGTAGCAATAACACATGCAACAAGTTCTTTAAGAGAATGCAAGTTATATCGATTATGATTGTGAACATTGTCATTGGTGGAAAATAGGTGAGAATTATTATCACAATTTGCATTTATGCTTGGTAAAATGTTACTTTTTTCTCATGACATTAGTAATCTCCAATCATCAATTGTTGGTTTAGCATCTCTAAGATTTGTTAGCAATTGAAAATATTTTTCTTGTTCCAAATCCTCTCCATTTTGTCTATAAACCTTTTTCAATGTGACTACAATTTTAAATTCTTCCCATAAGATCTTTGCTTGCCTCCTACTATCATATGCAACTTTGTCTCTCACTAGAGGGAGTTGTTCAAGGTCACCCACTAAAATCACTGAAATTCTGAAAAATAAAAACAAATATTTGAAAATAAATCAGTAAAATAGTGATTTATTTAAAGTTATATACATATTAGAAAATCATTTTTTCTAATTAGTGAATCCTATTTGAAAATAGAATCTAACCTACAAAGTTAACATCTGCATTTTGAGGAAATGCTTGACGAAGCCGGGAGTCAATATTTTCAAGGAAATTTTCTCCAATAAAGCTCATTTCATCTATCAATATATATCTTACATGGCTCATTTCTTCTTGAAAACTTGTCAAAAGTGTTCCTTCTAACTGAGAAAAATCATTTACTAGAATTTTTAACTTTGAATGTATTGTTGATCCACCTATGTTGTATGTGGCTACTCCTGTCGGTGCTAATAGAAGAATTGAATAATGATGAGGTAGTGCTACTTGATTGATATATTTATTGATAGAACCAATCAAGTATGACTTTCCTTCCCTGTTGTACCCTGAACTATGATATATAATGGTGTTACATTTTTACCCCCATTGTAGTGTGTCATAATAATGTCAAATGCCTTTTTTTGTTTTTCACCCAAATTGTCGCTATTAACTTTTTGTTGACATTAAGAACTTATAATGAATCCAATTTATCTCATTCTACAAATAAAATTGATAGCCTCTATAGTATATTGATCAAACATGTAGTGATTTGACCAATTAAATTGCTTATCAATATCCCTTCTTCCGAGCATATCAATTTATGAAATTTCCATTGTTTGACCATGATGTAACTAGTAAATGATTTCCCATTCATGCTCTATAATGTTACCTAGAACAATTTCATGGGTAAAAGCACAAACCTATGTCACCTTTTATAAAGAAATGTGATATCAGAATGTGACAGTTCAACAATATGACAAAAAAATGACATTTCTGTTTAAAATATGAAGATGATGTAAACTGATGAAATGTGTAGAATTGGATGAATTTTATGCCTATAATTTTTATTATTTTTTTGAGTAATAATTTATTCATTTTATTCTATTTTGAAGTCTCTTTTTTAATTGTAAAAAATATAGGGTGTAGTTCCCATCAAACAAGTATTTTCAAATCATCTTTTTTTGTTCTAATTTGAAAATATCTTATAGATGACATGTATAGCTAGTGAACAAAAAAATAAATAATTATTTTTAATGTATATTTTCTTTGTTATAAGTACTCAAGTTTGACCTTATCAAAATCCAATAGTTTTTTTCTCCTATCAAAACTTCCCTATCAAATCTATACCTTCTTGAAAAAAATTACATATTCGTGAAGAGGATTCTCTCCTCTAGAGATAAATATAATTTTTTAAATTTTTTTGATATGATTTACTATTTTTTTTCCTTTCTTGAGAGAGCATCTTCTGAAATGTTGAAATATCAACTTATAATATTTTGAGATTATAACATATTATAACTAATTAGAACACTTAAAAATTTATATAATGTTGATATTGAATCTGAACTCTATAAAAGGGTATTTTTAGTTTTTGAAAAAAATTAAGTTTGATAGAGAAATAAGATGTGACCAAAACATGCTTTTGTATCACAAATGGTGACACAGATCTATGCTTTTACCCTAATTAGTTTCACTTTTTGATTCACTAATGGAATCATTATCTCCTACATCTATTCTTCGTTCCACATGCTAGGGATCATAATTCAATGACTCCCAATTTGAAATTATTGCATTACTATCTTCACCAATATCTACTATAATTTCACGAAATGGTTTATATAACAATAATTCTGAAAAAAAGAAATCAACAAACTTATCTGACATGCATGGTGGAAATGAAACAAATCTTAGATACACCCTCACAATTGCAAAATTTTGTCTACACTGCCATTTGTTATATTTTTTCCTATTTTTATTATATATCCAACATTTTGATGCATCAATCAAAGAGATAGCTTCCATAGATGAAGGCCTACTTCTATATGCATTTATAAATGATTCAGCCTTTCCTTTAGAGCCATCCTCATTATTTTTGTTAACAGGTTTAAATATTTTACATGAAACATTAAGGTTAACAAAGCGTCTACTGCATTCAACCAAAGGAAGTTCAAGGAGCATGTGACATGTTTCCTAAGCATCAACATCTCTTTCAATGATTGTTTTTGTTAAAAATTTCTTGTACACTTTGGAAGCAAAATATTTAGGATTTTCAATATTTACTAGACGCATCAACATTTGATGGTATGTCTTTGAGATTTTTTCTGCTTTGGATGCATATTTTTCAATGTATCTAATTACAGTATGTGCTGACAAAACTATTTGCCAATCTATATTGGCTCTCCATAATTGCATTATATAATGATTGTGAGAGTTAACTCTTTCATCATTTTGCATAGGGTCAAATTTTTTTCTTCTACTTTCACCATCTTTGTATAGTTTTGAACCATTTATATTTAGAGGCCAAGGAGCATTGTACCTAAAATTTATTTAGAAATAGCTATAGATCAATAATTCGGCTTTAAACAAAAAATAAAGCTACATATATATATATATATATATATATATATATATATATATATATATATATATATATATATATATATATATATATATATATAATTACCTACAAGTCATTTTGCCCTTTTTTTTTTCTTGGGACATGCATCCTCTCTACAAATTGTATGCCTTTGAAAAGTATTTAAAATTTCATCATAATCTTGATCAACATTCATTTCTAAAAGTTGTCTTGTGTTTCTCAAACATGGATGTTGTGCAAAATTCTAAAATGCTTGAAAAAATAAAATATTTTAACATATAGATTTAAAATATAAAAATTAGAATGATAATTATTTTTTTATACCATTATAAAAATACCTACATATTGTGTGCACTAACACATGCCCGTGGATTCCATGCATGGACAATACGATGAAAATAATTTTCAGCATGTTTTACTTGTTCTTCATTATGCCAATCTAATGTATCCATATTTGGAGCACCATGAAGTCATAAAAACCCATGTACATGTGGAGAGCCCCTATGTTTCCATTCATATTTGGACAAAAAGTCTTTCACATTCAATCCTTTCTCTAAAATCTCTTTTTGAAACATTGTGTGCCTAACGTGCATGTAGTGAGGGACAATATGAGAGTAGTTGATAACATTTTTTGTTCTCCATTTTTGAGCCTCTCTAGGGTTTGTAGGTGATGTTCCAGGCATTAGTGCATGTAGATCTAGCCAATATAAATCAGCTGCACTAAGTGTGAAGAAAATCATTGGAGTTCCTAGTTGTTTAAGGAGATCATCCAATTCTCCCTGACTTTCTTTCCAATATGACTTGGTCCCTCATAATGTTGTGCCAAAATGTATTAAGTTGTCAGCCAATTTTGTGTTTGGTACATCTTCCATATGTTGATGTAACTCATCTATGGTTATCGGTAGATCTTGAATATTTCTTTTCGCAAAAATTGTACTTGAATTTTGTGCTCAGTGCCTCTGTATCATGTTCATCATATAATATCTAAACCTAGGGTGATTTCCAAATCGGTGATCCCTATATCAAAAAAGATGTCTCACATATTCATGGAGGTATATTCTTCATACACGGGGCTCCAACCAATCACATTTTCTAGTGGGAAATAATCTAGGAAAGGCCATGTCCAACAAACCTGGCATAACATATTCATTTACTGGAGGTGCACCTATTGATGGCCAATAAATTAACCTTAAAGTATCTGTATTGGGGTTATTTATCCATGCCTGTATGAATTCCATTTCCCTTTGCAAGTTTTCTAACCTTGTTTCCATTGAAGATGAATGATTTAGGTTACTATTTTCTTCATCATCCATTTTAGATTGTACATAGATTAATTCATTTGACTCACTCTCAAATTCAATGTGAACAGTCTTAATTTGTTTAAATATATTAAAATCACAATTCCTTTCAATATCATCTAATGCATGAGCATCCACTTGAACATTTGAATAAAATTTATTGTTTTCAATTTTATACTTTAGGGCATGATATACACAATCCCTACTAACTGTAAGGTCACAATTTGTATCACGTTGATCTTTATTTCAAACAATTATTATTGGTAACTCTTTTATTGGATGTGGAAGACTTTTATATATGTGATCAATATTTTGAGGGAAGCTTATCGTGTGCCCCTTATATTTATATTGCCCACCTATTACATGTGTTACCTGCAAAATTGGACTAACACGTGCAATCAACATTTCTTCTGCTTGTACTAAATTTGCAAGTTCAAATGGCTATGATCTTGGATCCATATTGTTTTCTGTAGAGAATTGATTGTTTTCTTTTTCTTGCTGACATCTAGAACATATTGGACCTTCTTCTATGCAACGAACTTTAATGCCAAGATAACACTCTTGCAACATATAGCACATTGATGGTTGAACCAGACTATCCAAGTGATGTCAAAATAGTAGTTGAAGATTTTGATAACTATTTACAAAATTTGTATTAACATTCTCTTGATTTTGAACACCGCAATAATTGGTGTCATTTTGTTGAGGAATGAGTGACTTAACACCACTTGATTCATTCTGATCAAGTTCAACCCTTTATGTATATGTTAGAATATTAGTTTGGACTTTTAATTCTTGTATCATTCTTTTAGTTTTTCTGCTAACATTTCTTTGCCTATCTTCTTGGTTGCACTTGATACATTGATTTTCTCATTCAATATCATTCATCTGGTTCCTTTTTCTTTTTCTATATTCTCTTTGATATTCTCTCATATATTTTCTTCTATCTTGGATAGATTGATGGATTGAATTTTCCCCAATATTGTCTTCATTAACTACTCTTACAATTTGTCTTTGTTCTAGATCTAGTTGAGATTCTATTATGTCAGCATTCGCATCCATCATGTTTGCAGTATCTAATCCATTTGTAATTTTTTCTTGTTTTTCTCTAGAATTATGCTCCTTTTCTTCTGAAATACACTTAATGTGTTTTTTTTTCTCTTTTTCTTTCATCAATTTGTGGTTTTTGACTTGGCCTACATTCCATGTGACATTCAAACCTATTATCCATCTCTTTCTCTAAAGAATGAAAATTCAAAGATCTAATTGAAAATTGAAGTTCATTTTCAAATTGAATTGGTGTATATTGATTAGAGCAAGCTAGAATATCTAAATAGTTTGTATTCCCTGGAACTATATTTTGATTTTTTATTCCACAATCCATTATTTCTATCCTCTTTCTAGTAGATATTGTTGTTTCATCTTCATTATGCACAAAATGTTTTGACCCATTTTCTAAATCATGCATTTGTTCTTTTCGCCTTTGCCTATATTCTCTGTGATAATCCCTTTTGTATTGCCTTCACTCCTCCTCAGACTGAAAGTTTAAATGTCTTGGTGGCATAGCTACAATGAAAAATTAAACATATAAATTAAAATATGTTTTGTTTCTTTTATTGATAAAGTGTGTTAATTTAAAAAAATAGAATATTCCTATTCCTATTTAACAATCCCTTCAAATTTATAAAAAATGTGGAACAATAGATACTTTTATCTTTCTTATTGAAAATATCAAACATACATTTTTCTAGTTGAACATTGAATGTTGTTCAAATTGAGCCATTTCCATATAAAAAAATTCAAAGAAATTCTACATTTTCATTCATAAACTAAACAAAATTTTGTACATAAATGTTTGAAATATAAAAGCTTTTAGATATTCAATAAAATTGGTGGCTAATTGTAGTACAAATTAATCCTTCATTAATTACATTTCTCCAACATGAAACATTATATTCCTTTTAGTCTCAATAAATATAATTTTTGATACTTCGAATTAATTTTGAAATTTCTAAATTTAAATACTCTAGTAAATAGATTTATAGATTTTTACTATCTTAAAAAATAGTTAAATAGAAAAATCTAATTAAAAAAATAAATATGAAATTGAATAGAAAACATAAAATTGAAAAATAAAAAACTTATTTCTAAACCTCTCAAAAATAATTCCAAAACTATATTCATTTATTTGTGTATTTGTGAAGGTGGCTCTAAGTTAAGAGTATATAAGTACCTATTTGATATATTTATAGTTTAAATATAAATTTAACTTCAAATAGTATAAATATATTATACCTAAATATTGTTTAATTTAATGGTTTTAAAAATTAAGTTGATTAATTAGAAATGACACTTGTCGACAGACGTAGTTAAATTACATGTAATAGTATCTCAAACTATTAGAAATTCATAAGGAACATTATCCCTAAGTCAACAATAGCTCTAACTAGGCCAGATATTAAAAGACCATTTTTTATAACATCATTTTTAATAATAAGTTCTTATTTACAAAAACTCAATTTCCACCTTTCAAAAATTGATTTATTTTCTTAGTAATTCAATTTAAGGTTAAATAAATTAGTAAAAAATAAATAAAAAGTACTTATAATTTATATTTCAAATGTCAATCTAAAATAAAATAAAATAATAACTTTATCACTATTAATATTATGTTCAATACTTGTACTTTCGGTACCAACACTTCTAGACCCCTCTTTAGTATTTTTTACATGTTAAAAGCTGCAAACTCAAGAGAATAGGAAGGTAAACTTTGGCTGCTCATTTCCACCTAAACTCCTTAAGGAATCTCTCAATCCCTTCTTGTATTTGTTTGATTTCCATCTCCCTTGTACCTACCTTTTGTTCCTTGGTTGTAGTTATAATAGACATCTGATTTTTAGATTATATTTTATGTTAGGATAAAGAATTCTTATATAATCTATAGTGTGATTAAATATATACCAATTCATTTGGCATATCTATTAGCACTTGTTTCATATTCAGGAAATTGAAAATTTGAAATAGGTTTTCTATTTTCAACTTGATTGGTCACTTAACAACATATTAAAACTTAATTGTCCATATCGATCCTGTCGAGAAATCTAGTATTAGTTTGGGGATGGAATTAGTGACACTTTGACATGTATGAACCAAATTAGCTTGCTTTACCATAATCAAATAAATCTCTAAAGCATATTGAAAAGGAATTGCTCCAAAATGAATACTGCAAATCAATCCTTTTGAAGAAAAGGAGTACTAAATTGGAAACAAAATTAATCACACTTCCACATCCATCAACCAAATTGGCATACTTTTAATCATACTTCAACATCTATGCACAAAATTGGCATGCTTTACCAAACATTAGCCTCCCCAACTGATCAAATCAGTGATGCTAATGGCATTCACATATATTTCAATTTCATTACAAGAATACCCCAACATGTAATGCAACACTTATTGTAGTATATACATAGCATCTTACCCAAAACTCAAATTAAAAAATAATTAAGATGAACCCTAAAACATTCACAACCTTCAAATTCAGATAATATTATAATTATAATACTGAGCTTTCAGAAAATATCATCACTCTACCCTGCAAGTTGATGAGAATCAGTGAATGTTGATGGACACCAAATATTATTTGTGATAAATAACATGATATGTCTAGTTGACTCAACACCTTTCTTATTTCCCACCTATAACCTACTATAATACAACGTCATTCACAGAGTGAAATTGGGCATAGACATAATAGGTGGGCTTTTATTTCTTAATTTCATTTCTTGACTCGGTCACATTCTGTAGTTGTTCAACATCATACTTGTGTCATACTAAGGAATCTTGCTTATTCTATTGAATGTGAAGTATAGTTGAGAAAATTTTTAGGAAAATAACTGGTAGTAGTTACTAGTTACACATTGTCCAACATAAGAGGAGATGAATGCATGCAATAAAGTATCTTAAGTGTACCCATCTCTGTGTGATTTAGTTAAAATATTCATTGTGATGGGAAGGCTTGTTTGAATGAAGTTTGGTCTTCTGTTCTAGAACAAGATGCTATCTCCCTGTACGGCTTGCAATTTAATAAATATGAAGTACATAGTCATTAAAATGAAAACTAGAAAAGATTAAGTTTCCCTACCTTCAAATGAAGTTTGATGTTGTTCCAAAGAAATAATGTCTACAAGACTTTTTCCAATCGAGCAACAAATAAATCCCCAATTCTTGACACACAATCCAAGAATAAAAAAACAATCCTCTCACATGCCAAACCCTCCAAGAATTGAAAACATAAGATTTGATTCATCAAAAAACCATGTATACATCCAACTACTCATAATTCGTAACTATTTTGATTGAATAACAAAAAAAAATCATAAATTAACTGTTAGCCAAGTAATGGGTAACACAATGTAATCAACTTTTCATTCATTGATACTTTGATCTATGAATGAAAGAAGAACAAAATTAGTTTTTGTTTCATTGTTTCATTTGCTTCAAAAACTCTAATTATAACTTAGTTTTCTTTGACAATTTTCTATATTTTCCTATAGAACCTTATCCTGTTCAAGATGTTTTTTGCATTGTTCCAATGAAATTGCGGTCTTCTGGACCATCACTACTATAACATCCACAACAATTTCTTAGCAAGATTCAAATTTTAAAGAAATTATAGAGTGGTTAAGAAGAACCTATGTGATCTTCGCACTTCACCAAGCCCTCCCTGTCTCCAGCCGTCGCTATGCCCAAATGCATAACTAAATCTCTATATAATTCTTAGCATTTGTAACTAACACAATTTTGGATTTTTTCTTGTTTTTTTTTAATTTACCAATTGTTGGTAAACAAATTTGTCATAGTAGAATTTTCCAGATGGAGTGTGTGGCAAACCGTTCACAATAGTTGGAGAGGCCCTTGGTATGTGGCCTTTCTCTGCATTTAGAGGGGCAACTCCCTTGTATGATATAATTTTGAAGATTTTTGAATAAATATGAAATCAAAATTTAAAGGTGAGAAAGCTCATGATGATGAATCCACAACATGACTTCAAGGCTTTCTCAAACTACTCAATTAAAACCACTAATAACAACAATCAAGATCTACGCTTGAAAACTATTACTAGCACAATGCTGATCCACAGATTCATAAACATCTACACCATACTGTGAGAATGCTCACTACAAAGAGAATCAACATTCCTAACAATTTAGATTTGGAAGAAGAGAACTCAAATTGCACGTTCCTGTATTTTCTTGTACCAAGAACTCAAGAGGAATTTCTAATTACAAAGAGAAAATTTGTACATACTTTCCAAATATCATCTCCTAATCAAAATTTTAGCATAGTGCTCCCTTTTTCCAAAGCCAAAAGGTCCCTTTACAAAGCCAATAGGTTTCTTTATATAGACATAGCGGTTAATAACTACCTCTTCATGGTTAATAACCACCTCCAGAATATGTGATTTGGGTGAGGTTAATTAACCTCAACAAAAGTAACCTCAATTGACAATGATCACTAATTGAAATGTATAGCTTGGAACATGTCTTTAGATGGTCTAATCATTGACTTGTTGAGTCATTGGATGTAGACTCTTCTTGTGATCTTGACCAAGTTTGATATATTGAGTATCAACATAGAAGCGATCATTCACAACATCAATTGCTCGTGCACAAAATCCTACCAGCGTGACAAGATGACAATGATGTTACTGACCCAATGGTTCTATCTCTTTATAGAACTCCTCTTGTTGAGAAATTGTGTTCATCTGCTTTATAGCAGCAATGAGACCATCATTAAAATGAGCTCTAGATTTCCATTCAAAGTGGCCTCATGGAGAGCAATCCTCCCTCTTAAATTTTTTTTTGACCGCATAGACAAACCCATTCGGTAGAGAGCAACGTAGAAGTTGTTCCAGATTCACCCTGTCAAAGTAAGCTTCAGGTTGTTTTGACTTGAATAACAACTTTGCTACTATTTCTTCCTTTTTGTAGTGGACCGCTATATCTAAAGGGCTCTTTCCATTTCTATCTTTTGAATCAACTATTTCAGTAATACCTGGATGCTCTATAAATACATTTATGACTCTCTTATCTCTCTGCCTTTTAACTGCAATGTGCAGGGGTGTCTTATAGTCTTTGTCTACAACATCTAGTTTAGCCCCGTAGTCAAGAAGCATTTGACAAGTATTTTCTTTATTATTTTTAGAAGCAAGGTAAACTGCATTCCATCCATCTTCCATTGGAGCATTTAGCAACTGCTCTTGTTGTTTCTCATCGCACTTATCCAGCAAAGATTTTGTAATCTCTACTTCAATGCCTCCACTTGATATAGCAGCATGTAAGGCTATTAGAATTTTGTAATTTAAAAGAGCATATGTGGGTCCAAGCTGAGCTCTACAATCCAATAACCTCTTTACCACATAGATCATTGTCTTTCCCTCCACTTCCAGCATTCTAAAATAAGTTCTGCCATTGGATGCGAGGAAAAGAAGCTTGTTTAGAAGCTCATAATTTTTGATGTCATGGTCATAACACCTCCACATTGCATTGGTTTCTAGTGTCTGCTTAAAACATTGAAGATCACTTGCCCTGCTGTTTGATGCCATGCAATATAATATTTATCAAGCATAGGTACTACTGAAACCATAGCCATGTACCAGAGGTGCATGTATGATCTCTCTTCTCCAATGGGACAGATAAAAAAGAATGAGAGAGGCAAACTGTAAAGAAAATCAAGTGCGAAAATAGCTTCCTACACTAATCTCTTAAGGAAAGTATGGTGCAAATCCATTTAAAATCTTCTACACTTATAGATTCAATATCATGTAAACAACAATATAGCAGCCAACCATGCATACATAAAATAGACAGAGAAAGAAACACACAACACAAAGATTTGCCGTTGGGGAAAAACCTTTCGGTGAAACAACCCCACCCCTCCAGAACCTGCACAATGTATTATCTTCAACACAAGATTACAATACACTTGCAATGCAAGTTCAACATCAACAATAGAAGACTCCAGAAGCACCTCAGTACTTGCAAACTTTCATCTATCACACTATTGCATTACAACATGCAATACTCATTTTATGAACATCTTAAGACCCAACAAAATTCCCACAAAGGAGTTGGGCATATTTCATGGCTCAACCACCAAGAAACATGCATAATGCCACATGTACATCCAATACCAAGAAAATGGCGTCCATCCCTTGAATAGGCAATGACAACTTGTCATAGAATCCACCAAAAATAGTGGTCACAAGAGAAGTGTAAGGGAATCCGTCATACCAACCTATTTTTGGCATATTCTCTTACACACACAAACCACTCATTCTTGGATGCCCAAATAGGCCTTATGTCGTAAGATGCTCTTACACCTGTCATAGCTTATTCCTTAAATAGCTCTTACGCACCATAGGAATCCGTCATAACCATTTCAGCCATGATCTCCTTCACACACTTCAAGATGCCGACACATGTAAGTGATCAACATGCCAACTAGACATGTACACTCACATTTACATATTATTTGCAAAAAATAAATTTTACAAAACAAATAATAATAAGAATATGAATTATACAAGGTTGAGACACCGTATTCCTAACATTCTCCCACTTGTCGAACACCTTGTACGAGCAACAGGAACTAACTGCTATCAGCTAAAAGGCCCATAGACTCTAAACACCATCTGAACTTCTTAGTGCCCACTGGTTTCATTAATGCATCTACAACATTCTTCATAGTATCTACCTTCTCCAAATTTACATTTCCATCTTCCACCATATCTCTCACAAAGTGAAACTGCACATCAATGTGCTTCGTTTTAGCATGGAAAGTTGGATTCTTCGCAAGGCAAATAGCACTCTGACTATCACACCAAATAGTTTTCTATTCTGCATCAACACCAACATCAGAACACAATCTCTTAAGCCAAATGGCTTCCTTAAAAACATTAGTAGAAACCATGTACTCAACTTTTGTAGTGGATAAAGCAACCACAGGTTGTCGCTTACTCATCCAACTGATGGCACCACCAAACATAGTGAACACATAACCACTGGTGGATCTCATGCAATCAGTATCACCTGCCCAATCTAAATCCACAAACCCATGAATACAAACTAAATGTGGGGATCCAAAAGAGTTACCATGATAACATATGGAGTAATCTGATGTACCCCTCAAATATCTAAATACTCTCTTAACTGCATCCCAATGTATCCGTCTAGGATTAGCCATAAATCGACTCAGGACTCCCACTACTTGGGCAATGTCTAGTCTAGTACAGACCATAGCATACATAAGACTTCCAACTGCACTAGCATAAGGTACTCTACTCATGTCCTCCACCTCACTAGGAGATTTTGGACAATCATCTACAGATAACTTTGTTCCCACAGAAATAGGAACACATAGTGGTCTACAATCTGCCATGCTGAACCTGTCCAACATAGACTTCACATACTTACTCTGACTCAACCAAAGTTTTCTGTTAGACCTGTCTCTACTGATTTCCATACCCAAGATGTACCTAGCTGCCCCAAGATCTTTCATCTCAAACTATGCTGACAACTAAGATTTAAAATCAGAAATCATACCCTTACCCTTCCCAAATAGAAACATATCATCAACATATAATGCAACAATAAGATGCCGATCATTTTCAACTCTCAAATAAACACAATGATTTGATTTCGATCTTACAAATCCAATTGACAACACAAAGGCATCAAACTTAAGGTACCACATCCTAGGAGATTTCTTCAAACCATATAGAGATTTCTTCAATCTATAAACAAAGGATTCTTTACCTTTAACAATGTAGTGCTCAGGCTGTGACATATAAATCTCTTCCTCCAAATCACCACGAAGGAAAGTTGTCTTCACATCCATCTATTCTATCTCTAAATCATATGATGTAGCAAGAGATAACAAAAATCTAATGGATGTCAACTTTGCAACAAGAGAGAATATTTCACCATAATCTATTCCCTCTACCTGTGAATACCCCTTTGCAACCAATCTAGCTTTGTACCTTTCAACACTGCCATCTGCACAAAATTTCTTCTTGAACACCCGTTTACAAGCAACAAATTTTCTCCCTTTAGGAAAAGGTACAAGGTCCCAAGTTTTGTTTTTCTCTAATGAAGCCATCTCATCATCCATTTTTTCAATCCAGAAACCTACATCTTCCATGCCCAAAGCCTCTTTCATAGATCTAGGCTCATCAGTGTTAGTAATCAAAGCAAAAGCACAACTGGAATCTAACATAGAATAACCAAACCTTTCTGGTTGGTTTCTTTCTCTCGTGGATCTCCTCAAGGGCTGAGGTTGAGGTTTTTCTTCCTCTTCTTCTGAACTGTCAGAGCTGCTAGAGCTCTCCTCATCATTAGACCCAACATGGTCTCTCTGTTCAGTCTTCTCAGGGGTACGAGGCAACTGAACAACATCTTTTTCCTTTTCTTTTTCATCTGGTTGTAGCACAATAGGAGAAGATGTTAGCTCTCTAAAAATAACATTTTTGCTATACAACACCTTACTAGTCACAGGATCCCAAAGCTTGTATCCTTTCACACCAACATTGTACCCGATGAAAATACATTTAACAGCTTTGTTTTCCAACTTAGATCTTTTCTCCTTTGGAACATATACATAAGCTTCACAACCAAAAACATGAAGATGTCTAATTGAAGGCTTCTTACCAGACCACACCTCCATGGGTGTCTTACCAACATGGGCTAATGTAGGAGATCTGTTAACCAGATAGCAAGCAGTGGCCATAGCTTTGGCCCAAAACTTTTTTTCTAAACCAGCTCCACTAAGCATACTCCTAGCCTTCTCCATCAGTGTCCTATTCATTCTCTCTGTAACTCCATTTTGCTCCGGGGTATAAGGAGTTATCTTATGCCTCTCGATACCTTGTTCTTTAAAAAACTTTTCAAACTCTGCTGAGCAAAACTCACCACCATTGTCAGTTCTCACACACTTAATCTTCTTACTAGTTTGATTCTCTATAAGGGCTTTAAATTCCTTGAATCGACTAAATACTTGTGTCTTACTTTTAAGGAAATAAATCCATTTCCTTCTACTGTAATCATCTATGAAAGATACAAAAAATATAGACTTGGAGATCGAAGGAACTTTTATAGGACCAAATACATCAGAATGAATAAGATCCAAAACATTAGAAGATTTGTAAGAACTAAAGTAAAACTGAACACGATTTTGTTTACCATATACACAGTGTTCATAGAAGTCAAACTTGAGATTGCAATCATTTAACCCCTGAACGAGATTTTTGTTTTTCAGGGTTCTGAGACCCTTCTCACCAATGTGACCAAATATCAAATGCCACAACATTGTCTTTTCTGCAGGAAGCTTTCCTTCCAAAGTGTTTGCATTGCCATCAGAAGCAATAACCATAGAATTCTTCACTACTTGTTTAGATGGTGAGGATGAAGAACTGTTACATAGAGGAATACATGCATCTAGCTGAAAAAAAGTACCTCTCCTAGTACCCTTAGCAAGCACCATCGATCCTCTAATCATCTTACATCCTTCTTTCAAAAAAACAACTTGCACACCTACATCATTCAGCATACTTACAGATAATAGGTTTCATGCTAGACCTAGAATGTGCATAACTCCATTGATTCCCTTTACTCATCCATCAAGAAATTTGATAGTGACCCTTTTGCGTCCAACTATCTTCAGGTGAGAATCATCACCCAAGTACACCTTTCCACCATCAAACTCTTCATATCTTGAGAACCAGTTTCGATGAGAGGTCATGTGAAAAGATGCACCCGAGTCAACCAACCACACATCATCAGATGCATGGGTTGCCAAAGCTACGATGAATGCATCGCCATCTTCTTGATATTTTTCAGAACTAGAATTTGAGGCTTTCTTCTTCTTCTTAGGCTCTTTACAATCTTTATGGAAGTACCCAGTCTTATCATAGTTCCAAAATTTTGCCTTGGACTTATTGGAAGTCTTTGACTTCTCATGGGATTTGGATCTACCCTTATTGTCAGACTTATTGTCATTTTTCTTTCCTCTTTCCGTGGATCTCGCACGAACAACAAGGGCTTCTTTTTTCAAAATGGAAGCCTTTCTCCACATCTCCTCTGATAGCAGTGAAGACACCACATCATCCATTTTGAAGGTGACTAATTTGCTTTCGAGAACCATCACAAGATGGTCCCATGAATCCGGCAAAGAGCACAAAAGTGTGTAGCAACAATCTTCCTCCTCTAACTTGACACCAACAGATGTTAACTGTGAAGCCAACAGATTAAATGCATTTAAATGATCTGTTAAGGATCCACCTTCCTCCATTTGTAGAGAATACAACTTCTTCCTCAGGAACAACTTGTTCACTAGAGATTTGGCCTGATACACAGCCCCAAGTCTTTCCCACAAACTATATGCGGTTTTCTCATCTAGAACATTCAGAAGGACTACATCGGTAAATAGAGTCTTATGAGACCCTTAGCTTTATAGTTTTTGATATCCCAATCTGCTTGAGTTATATTTGCTGGTCTTGTAGTGCTTGTAGTCGCTTCCCATAGGTCACGATCTTCCAACATGTCTTCCATCTTGAGTTTCCACAACTCAAAATTAGTGCCATTAAATTTCTCCACCTCCATTCTTCCATATGATGAACTCGCCATCTCAATCTGCAAATAAGATTTAGGATACTCTGCACAAGACTCCCACTCAACTTGAGATTAGCTCAAAAAACCCTACCCAACAACTAGGATCAAAAGTTGATCAAGCTCTAATACCACTTGTAAGGAAACTCAGGTGTGGAAACAGCTTCCTACACTAATCTCATAAGGAAAGTATGGTGCAAATCCTTTTAAAATCTTCTACACTTATAGATTCAATATCATGTAAACAACAATATAGTAGCCAACCATGCATACAGAAAATAGACAGAGAAAGAAACACACAACACAAAGATTTGTCAGTGGGGAAAAACCTTTTAGTAAAACAACCCCACCCCTCTAGAACCTGCACAATGTATTATCTTCAACACAAGATTACAATATAGTTGCAATGCAAGTTCAACATCAACAAAAGAAGACTCTAGCAGCACCTCAGTACCTGCAAACTTTCATCTATCACACTATTGCATTATAACATGCAATACTCATTTTATGAACATCTTAAGACCCAACAAAATGCCCACAAAGGACTTGGGTGTTTTTCATGGCTCAACCACCAAGAAACATGCACAATGCCACTTGTACATCCAATACCACGAAAAGGGCGTCCATCCCTTGAATAGGCAATGACAGCTTGTCATAGAATCTGCAAAAAATAGCAATCATAAGAGAAGTGTAAGGGAATCCATCATACCAACCTATTTTTGGCATATTCTCTTACACACACGAACCACTCATTCTTGGGTGCCCAAATAGGCCTCATGTCATAAGATGCTCTTACACCTGTCATAGCTTATTCCTTAACTAGCTCTTATGCATCATAGGAATCCGTCATAACCATTTCAGCCATGATCTCCTTCACACACTTCAAGATGCCGACACATGTAAGTGATCAACATGCCAACTAGACATGTACACTCACATTTACTTATTATTTGCAAAAAATACATTTTACAAAACAAATAATAATAAGAATAGGAATTATACAAGGTTGAGACACCTTATTCCTAACACAAACATGAAATTCTCCTTGCTTGATGTTATTGTGTTCATAAATATATTTACAAGAACAAGGCTCACATAAATCTCTAGAACCCAGCCAGCAAAGAATTCGGACAACAAGTTCCAGAATGTGTCTATGATGTTAATCTACTTCTCACCTCCCTGCTTTGGGCATGTCTTGCAATCATTGCGCTCCACGTAACCACACCTCTTTTAGACATTTTGTCAAACATGTGCCGTTGAAATTTATTCAAACGTCCACATTTCATATACATTGCTAGAAGAGAATTCTGTATGAAGGTATCTAATTCAAGTCCGACTCTTATTACATAATCATGGATGCCTTTTCCTCCTTGTAGAGCTTCTAGATGAGCGCAAGCCTTGAGAACTGATGCAAGTGTAAATTTGTGTGGCTTCAGTCCCTGCCTCTACATATGGTGAAACACTTCAATTGACTCCTGCCAGTGCTCGCCCTTGATATGCTCGTTGATTATGGCATCCCGTGCCTCCACATGCACTTAGAACATTGGAAAATGTAAATTGTATTGGTTCTATTTCCATCTCTTGCATTTGGATATACAATTCCAAGGCTACCTGGTCCAAGCCATTGCAAGTGTAACCAACAATCAAGGTATTAAAAGAAACACAAACTTGAAAAGACATTTCGCCTCTTTACGAGTATTGTCAATATCTTGGCATTAGATGTATGTGTCAATGAGGGTATTTTCAACTACAACGTCTGAGCCATATATTTGTTTCATAAGAAGGGCATGTACTTATTTTCCCTTTTCAGGATTTGGTAGAAAACTACACGCACATAGTATTCCTGCAAACGTTACTTGATCTGGTTGAATGCCAGTCTTCTGCATTTGGTAAAACAAATAGAAAGATTTCCAGAATTTCCCAAATTGAGTATATCCTTCAATCGTCACAGTCTGTGAAACTATATCCTGCTTTGAAGAGGTTAATAAAAACATGTTTTTAGACGTTATCATTAACCTTTTAAGAGGTTAAGAAAAATGTATTTTTGGAGGCTATCATTAACCTTTTAAGAGGTTAAGAAAAACATGTTTTTGGACGTTATCATTAACCTTTTGAGAGGTTAATGGTTAATGATAGACTTGAGAACACGTATTTTGAGTCTCTTTATTAACCTATAATAAGTTGGAGCTCAGAAGCTAGATTTTAAAATTTTCAAGTGTTGTGTGGAGTTGAGAATGAGCCGGAGACATGAAGGTTTAGAAACTCACAAAAAATCAGAGATAAAATGGCCAATTTAAAGCTTAAAACTAGGCAAGTTTCAAAAATTAACCGAGGCTTATAAAATTGAAACAATTTTATAACCGGGAAACACCAATAAAATTGATATTGCCAATTTTTTTTTCTTTGGTAAATACATGAAATTCATATGTTTACACGGTTTTGGGGGGTCTCTTATGAGATTGAAGAGCCTCTCAACTAAATACTAATAAACTAGTTTATAATTTTATCATTTAATAATATGATTTTGCCATTGAAATTATTGATACACATAAAATGAAATAAAAATTAATACTTATCAAAAGTATAAGAGTTAAAAAAGACTCTCTTTCATTTGCGCATCAAAAATTTATTTTATCCTTGCATTCTTATGAAAGTAATAATGGAAAGCAAATCTTTTATCCTTGCATTTCCACTCAAACTAAATTTTAATAGAATTTTATTTTATAGGTAATGGTTCTAAGCTTAGAGATTATGTTTTATTATTTATTTATTCTTATTTGTTTATATTAATTATTATTATTATGTGTTAAGGTTAGATTCAAACTGAATACCTCTTCCATAAAGACTCACAATTTATCGTTATGTTGTAGGCTCTTGCCTTATGATATAGAATTTTAATAATATAATGATAAAGTAAAATAATATATTATAAATATGTGTATATGTATATACACACAATTTAAACTATATATTATTACTCATTTCAAATTTACAATATCTTTAGTTATTTAAAATAACTAAATAAAAATATTATTTAAAGTTAGCCCTAATACTTATTATAATCTAACTCTAACTTTAAATTAATTGTAATTCTAATGTAATTTAAATTTTTCTATATAATTATAAAATAAATGATATAATTATTTAAAACTTTCTATGTACAATAATAAAAAATTATAAATTAATAATGATTAAATAACTTAGTTATTTTACATATTTATATTTTTAATAATAAAACTTAAAAATAAAATATTAAAAAAGATGACTAAATATTTTTTTTTTTAAAATAGGGTAACTATACCATACAAAACTACTAATCTAAGCTTTATCTTGAACCAAAAAACTTGGTAACTCTATCTTTAAATTAAGGGTTTGTTTGGTTTGTGGAATTTAAAAAACCAAGATTTCTACAAACTTGGTTTAGCCAAGTCAAGGTTTTGCAAATCTTCATTCCGAATTTTGGAATTTTACTTGAACTATTTGTTTCACTTGGAAGATGCGTGTGAGGACACATTTTTATGCATAAGCTTGGAGTTGAAGGCGAATTTCAAAAAGTAGTCCAATCTATTGGTTTTACACTCCTTAAAAAACACAACCAAGTTTTGGTTTTCAATTCCTACATGCTAGTATGAAGTTGGAAAACCTACTTTTGAGACAAAATTGGATGTTCAGTATGCTAATTCCATTTTGCCAATTTTGAAACAAATGCAAAAAATTTCAAATCTAGATTTAAAAAAAGCCAATTCTTGTCATCTTCCAGGAACCAAATGGACCCTAATTGTAACTCCAACCATAATTAAAATCCATCTATGTGCCCACTCCCACTTAATAATGCATATGAATGTCAACTCACCAAATCCACCACTATCCCCTATATCAAATCCTTCCTCTGTGGGGTTGGAGTGGGAGGACACAACACAAGAAGTAGAAAAAGCTATAGAGAGGTTTATGAATCAACTAGGGCACTTGTCTATCGATGGTAACTAGTCAATAATATCAATTGAGTGCAATAGAAATGTCTTTATATAGGGTTTTCTTGGAATCTGGAAGTGCCTCTATGCACTACTATGTCATAGGGCTGCTAGTGTTGGACAAAAACTAAGATTGGGGTAAGGCCTCTAAACTAACTATATCTACCATAGCCAACTAAAATTGTGAATAGGGTTGATTGAATGAATGAAAGAGTATCAATGCGAGTTCAATAAGTTCAATAAGTGTCATAGATTAACCTCCATTTTTTCTTTCCTTGCATTCACTCCACAGTTCTTCTGGACTAGTGGAAGGAGACGTGTTATTATGAAATGTGATTATTGTAGCTTACAGAAGACATGAGTATCTTCATGAAGCATTGAAACTATTTTACCGAATTCAAAGAACACATCTACAACTTGATTAATTCACCTTTTCTAGTATCCTATTGTTGGAATAATTACACCTTTGAATGAGTAATTATTGATGTTTGTTACAACTAAACAACATGTTGTTATTGACAACTTCCAGCCCATCAATTGGTGACTAAGTAAACTTGCAGTACTATCATCTTTTACCTCCACACATGAAGTTTGTTGATATTTTGTTGGTTCTAGAAAATGTAAATGTCTCTATATAGAGATAGGTAATTTCATTGCAAATTAATCAATAAAAGTTATTTTCTCTTCTAATAAGTTTTTTACTATTGTTCCTTGCTCTTAGATTTATTTAAATTTCATCATGGTATGAGAGCATATTTCGTTTCAAGGGTTGTAATATAGTTCTTTGCTCTAATATATGGCTATATCAGAGCATCTATGATTCGTAGAGAAATTTTTTTTTGTGTAATGTAATTTTCTTTAATTCAGGTTAGTTCATGTGACCAAGTATTTTTACTATCAAGTTGAATAAAGATTAGACAAGTGCTGAAAATAGTAGTAAGCAAAGATATTGATATTTGTGTAATTCTTTAAAAAAAATCTTGGGTAGTTTGGGCCTTACGTTGGCTATTACATCTGTGGTTTTCTTTTGGAGTTCAGTGTCTAGGTATATGAAATAGTTGGGAGTCACACAATGAAGATTTTTTGAAACAATTTTTTTGACGTGGGAAGAAAGTGTATGGGTTGGCATGTAAGTGAATGTGTTTATCTAAATGTGAAGGTTATGTTTTTGGCAAGATGTGGTCATGTAATAGAAGATTGTTGAATTAAATATTCCTCAAGTGAGTATTCTATTGATCTATTGTAAGAAGTGCATTATTGGTAGTATTCGACACTCTAAAATATATATTTTCTTTATTGATGAACCATGTAGCTTAAATATATTTTTTCTTTATTGATGAACCATGTAGCTGAGAAACATTTCTAGAGAACTGACGAGCATAGCGGTTGGGTACCCATGTGACTTGGTAGATGAATTTTTTTTTATATGGACTCAATAATTATTGTGCATGAGAAAAGATAGAGCTAGTTTCCTCATCATTGGAACATGTTTTGCAAAGTTGGAAGGGTTTTTGGTAATCTAAAACCATTTGTTTAGGTGAAAAAACTAAAAGTTTATTAAAGGGTTTGTGGTAAGCCAAAACCATTTGTTTAGGTGGATAACTTAAAGTCTTTGAAGGGTTTATGATAAACCAAAACCACTTATTTGTGTGAAAAAACCTAAAAGTTTTTTTTAAAAAATTGGTAAGCTAAAACCACTTTTTTGGGTGCAAAATCCAAAATTTTTTTGAAGGGTTTGTGGTAAGCCAAAACCATTTGTTTGGGTGAGAAACCCAAAATCAAATTAGTTGCACTAGTTGGGGGAAATCCCAAAAGGTTAAGGGTGAACTAATTAAAAACCCAAAAACCCAAAAGCATAATAACAAGAGGAATGAATTTTCCATAATGATAGTGATAAGGAAAACCAAAGAAAAAAATTATGTTGTGAATGGGTACCTCAAAAGGCTTAATGTTGAGACCTATCCTACTTAAATTTCTTATTGTAGTATCTCCCACTCAAAGATGCATAAGTGGTAGAAATTAAGGGAAGGTGTTGAAATAATTCCACCTTTGAATGAGTAATTATCAATGTTCGTTACAACTAAACAGCAGGTTGTTATTGACAATCTCTAGCCCATCAATTGGTGACTGAGTAAACTTATAGTTCTATCATGTTTTACCTCCACACATGAAGTCTGTTCAGATTTTCTTGGTTCTAGAAAATGTAAACGTCTCTATATAGAGAGAGATAATTTCATTGCAAATCAATCGATAAAAGTTATTTTCTCTTCCAATATGTTTTCCACTATTGTTCCTTGCTCTTAGATTTATTTAAATTTCATAACCTACCAGCCTACACCACAACAAGAGCTTTGGAACATATTCATCAAAGCATAATTCAAATACAATTTTTTTTAGATATTGCGGTTACAAATTCCCTTATAAATACTTATTAAAAAATGTGGAATTAATAACAAGGCATGAGAACTGTTTGACAAAATGCCTCGAAGAATAGGTGATCTTGTGGAATGCTTCAATTGCAAGTTATGAACAAAGTGTGCTATTGACGAGGCTTTAAGGATTTTCAATGAAATGCCTAGACAAAATGAGGTCTCGAAATATGATAATTATAATTGCACGATATGCCCAAAATGGGCCTTTTGAAAAGGCATTGGATAGTTTTAAGAAAATTGAAGTGTCAGGTGTAAACCTAAATTCTACAACCATTACCACTATCATTTCATCCTATGCAAAAATGGGAGCTTTCGAAGTGGCTATGGAAATCGATCAAAGCATAATTAAAACTGGATTTTCGTTTGAGGATAGTTATGAATGGTCCATTAGGCATGTATGCAAAATGTGGAAGCATACACAATGCACATGCATTATTTAATAAGATTCGTCATAAAAATATGGTTTCCTGGACTGCGTTGGTTGTAGGGTATACAAAAAATGGGCTTATTGAATAGGAAATTGAGAAGCTAAAGAAAATACAATTAACAAGATTAATTCCAAACTCTGTAACATTTGTGATTATCCTCCCAGCCTGCGCTAAAGTGGGTGCTTTAGAATAGGGTGTGGAAATCCTTCAAAGCATAATTGAAAGAAAATTTTTATTAGATGTAGTCGTGAGTGCTCATGTGTTAGAATAGTGGAAGATAACCAAAAGTCTTAATGGAAAATTGAATCTATCCTATAGAAACAATAATGATATAGATTAATGGGCTTAAGCATACCCTAGAGTAGATCTGATCTCACTCAAGTGGGTTATTGGATATGACTGCAAGATTAGTAATTTTTCTCATTCTTTCCATAGTTTTTCTCAAGTCTAATTAACAGGTCATAATTAGATCCACACAGTTAACACCATTTCATAAATATAAGTATTGAAATGCTTGTCTTATTCAAAGGAGCCATCTTAAATCTTCTCTAGACTTTGTCATGAATCTTTCAAATTTACACTGTTGTCCTGTATCCATGTCAGCTCCACCTCTTCTTCTGCATATTGTTCATCCTCTCTACCATTCAACCTCTTCCCTTCTTATTTTCCATGTTCAATTGGCCTTACTGTGCTATGATCAGATTGTATCTTCGTTGTGTGCGAGGACATAAAATTGGTTTCCTAAAAAGGTTTTGGAGACATTTAGGTAAATAAAATTAACAATTTTAAAAGTTGCTACCAACATCCTCCCAGTACATGCCAAAATGGAAGCTTTAAAATATGGTATGTAGATCCATGAAAGAATAATTAAAAGAAAATTTTCATCAGATCATTGTTGCAATTGGCCTGGTTGACATGTATTCAAAATGTGGAAGCATAGAGAAAGCACATGAACTACTTGACAAAATGCCTATTAAAAATGTAATCTCGTAGCCCTTTCATAGGGATGCTCTTAAACTCTTTCAACTACTGAAATATTGTAGAACATACCCTAACTATATAAGCCTCACTTCTATTTTTTGTGCATGCGGTCAAGCAGGTTTGGTGGATGAAGGGTAAAAATACTTCAATGACATGAGTTTTTTTTCATATTGCATGTCTGTTTGTTCTAGCCATAAGTTTCAATTGCAATTTTGTTATTTTAAATTCCCATTTACTACATGTCAAACAATGGATTCTCATAGCTATACAAGGTGTGTGTGGTGATATGGCTAATGGAGGCACTGGTAACAAAGACATAGTGCTCATACATATTTGTAATTTTGTAAATTAAAAGATGCTATTCTCGTTGGGTAGTCAAACTGCCTGTTATAATTTAAAACTATGTAGGCTTATATTATTGCTAGCTCATAACTCCAGAAAGATAGTGAATTCTTGAGAAATAGAAAAAATTTCAATAACATCTAATGATTTTCATAAGCTTCTCAAGGGCAGGGATTGAAACTTGGGTTTCCTGAAATATCATCGCATGATAAGTGCTTGGGTCAATTTTATTTTTCATTTTACATAAGAACTTTCAAATTGTAATTTTTTGAAGATTAATCTAATATGTTATTTGTTTCTACAGACTAATCTAATCGCCGCACATTTCTGCCACCAACTGGGCATGTCTACCCAATATATCAAATACATCTTAGGTATTTATTTTTCACTTAATTACACATTCTCTTTTTTTTTTTCAAAGGAAAACATGAACCTCTTCTTTCATAATGAATAATTAAATATCAATTATAGCTTAGGGATAAAATTTCTTCTCCATATAGACAATTCTAGATTCCAAAGAAGTATTAAGAATGGATTCTTGTATTAGGATTTTTTATATGAATTGTTGAAAGAATTCTAAAATTAACTCTTTTACAAAATACCACAAATGATTGTGTTGATTGTTTTCTATTTCATAGTAAGTTATATTAGAGTAGTACAAGGGAGTTGACTAACCAAAAGAAAGAAATGTATGAATTATCCATTTGTTCTTGGCATTTACTTTTGGATACAGTTCCGACACACTCTTTATTTTTCATGATATAGATCCCTCTAAAAAGGGAGCATGTGTACATTGACCCAACTACCTCCCACAAGAAGGGAGTGTACACCCATTGACTAAACCACCCTTCACTAGAGATTCTTGAAAATGGATTCTTGAAACTGGAGAATGTAGAAAAAGTATTGTGAGTCTAAATGGCATATAAAACATATAGTGTCTATCATAGGATCCACATATGGTGATTTTAAGCATACCCTTTACATAGATTTGATAATATCCAAATAAATGACTCGTCTTTACAAAACATAAACACCATTCAACTCAACAATTAACTCGTTTCTAAAAGGAACTAACTCATTTCTAAATAGAAATGGAAGCTTATCTTTGTGCATGGTTTTGTTGAGACCTCTTAGTCCACACAATCTCGAGAATCTATATTTCTTTCTAACCGTGATCACTAGGAAAAAATGAAGTTCTAGAGGGGCATAGCATGTTTGTGTGTATTGTCTACCATGTGCCAAACTATTTTTGAACCTTACATGCTTAATCATATAGTTAATAGTGAAGTTTAATATTGGGAAGTTGAATACATAAAGTTATCTCTATTAAAAATTAGCTCTTAATAGGATGGTGATATTACCTAATTATTTGAAAAACATAAGGAGTCTTATATGTCCATGAGACCAAATGACAACTTATGACTATTACAAAATTAGTAAGAGTTTCTTGACTATCATTGAGTATGGCTGTGAATATATTCCATCAAACCCATTTTTAATGTTTTTTCAAGTTAATAACTTTATGAAAACTAATCACCTAATTTGAAAGGTTTTTTAATTGTAATAAATTAATGTTTTCTTTTTATTGAAACCAGTGAACATGTTTCCGAAATTCACAAATTGATGCATACTTTTTCAGGCCACTAAACTACCAGAACAACATTTATAATCCCTAAATTAGCAAGACACCAAAGGGAATCCATGAGATAATAATAGTATTTGGATAGATGTTATCACTATTGATCATTATGGCATTGATGTCAAAGGTAGCCTTTGATTTTCTTAATTAGTGGCAACTATATTGTATCTATGGTATTGTTTGTTGAAATAAATATCAACTACTCAAAGCGGTAATTTAGTGAGGCATAATTTTATTATTCTTGACATATGGCAGCTGCAGGTGCCTATGCATTGACAATTTTATACTTCGATTATAGGTGGCTCAATATGGTAATATTCTTATTGTATGGTTGCTGTGGGTGTTTGTATACTCTGAAAGTTTCAGATTTTTATTCTTGTGGTACAATAATTTATTTGTCCTTTTTGAGGAACAACATATTCTTCATTTGACTACGAGTGTGGGGCTTATTCATGACAATGTCTATGTAATCTTAGCATTAAAAAACTAGGAATCATTTTGAACTTTGAAGTAACTAATAACTACCTCACTTAGGAATCTTGATAGTTAGCTCTAATTTTCAAGAGAGCTAACTTTTTGTATTCAACTTCCCAATATTAAACTTCACTAGTAACTATATGATTAAGCATGTAAGGTTCAAAAATAGTTTGGCACATGGTAGATAATACACATAAACATGCTATGCCCCACTAGAACTTCCTTTTTATCCTAGTGATCATGGTTAGAAAGAAATATGGATTCTTGAGATTGTGTGGACTAAGAGGTCTCAACAAAACCATGCAAAAAGATAAGCTTCTAGTTCCTTTTAGATATGAGTTAATTGTTGAGATGCATGGTGTTTATGTTTTGTAAAGATGGATCTTTTCTTTGGATATTATCAAATCTATGTAAAGGGTATGCTTAAGACCATTTGTAGATCTTATGAGAGACACTACATATTTTTTATTCCATTTAGACTCACAATACTTTTTCTATATTCTCTAGTTTCAAGAATCTATTTTGAAGACGATTGTTTGAAAATTTGTCTAAAGTTTCCTTGATGAAATGTAGTTACAAAAAAACTTGGGAAAAAGTCTTTGGCATGTTGGCCGAGAATTTTGGATAGTTAAAGATAGTGAACATGATTAGTGGAACTTGAAGTCTTCCTTTTTGGTATTTGAGTTACATGGTGAGTGCATGGAGGAGCTAAGGTGATATCACAATGTTAAAGTGTAGCTTCAGTAGAAGTGAAGTATACTAAGTATATGAGTTTGTGTTTGAAATGTGCTTTAAAGTAATATTGATATTAGACCTTTTAAAATATATGTTTCAAAGGTTTTTTAAAGTAATCAAGTGTTTTATGTAGGTTGCAGGGCCAATTTCTTTGGTAGAATTTAGTCAACTTTCAAGAGATGTAGATCTGACTCCAATGTAGCTTGTGCAACCTTTTTCTGGTCATGGGGCTATAGGACAAAGAAGCAATTCCAACCTTGGTGCTATCTATGATAATTTGGTTGTCTCAATTGGCAATTGTGGAGGAGCACATGATCACATTTACAATCTCTAGACACTTGATTCAACATACCACAAGCTTCCTCAATCAAAAGATTTAGAGTGCTTGAGGAGTTATATACTTGTATGTAAGATTTCTTCTACAGTAAAAAAAGAAGCTTAAACCTATTATTCATATGCATGATATTGAAGGTGGACATGATTATATTATAGGTCTTTCATTTATATATGTTGTGTCGTCATCTATGAAATGTGCATAGACAAGATGCTCTAACACCTACAAGCTTTCCTCAAGTTCAATTTCCTATATTTGAAAATCTCATCTTTTGGGAGCACTTGGATAGTTATACTCTTTTTTGCTTTTTTTAATACCAATAGGTATGGTACAATTCTACAAGATTAATACTCAATGCTTCTAAATTAAGACAAGCTCTTTATATTGAATGTTGTTTATCTAGTAAAGACACATCCTAGCTTGAAAACATGACATAATACATATCAACATTACTGCAAGAGAATTGAAGAAAAATTCATGGAGGTACGTAGGAAATATAATACATGGTTTTAGAGACATGAGGAACTGAAAGTCACAACTAATGAATATGAACATGGCACACATGTGTACTTTGATTTCAACATATTGCAAGATGACTATCAACATGACTGATATGATATTTTTCAAGTTTTGTGCTTTCTCATAATTTCTCAATGAATTATTTTGGATAAATATGTAGGTTCCTGCTGCTACCATGAAAAAAGTATATCATTTTACAGTGACCATGATCATGGTAGATCTAATGTTGGAAAGACAACTTTGTCAAAAAAATTTCATTATTCTTTAAAGTGTGCTAATTCAATGGAAGAGCATCTGGTTTATAAGTAGGAGGATGGTGGTTCAATTCCACCATGCCCTAATATGACTATATTAATGATTAAATAAACTACCAATTATATTACCAAATATACTATACTACCAAATATACTATACTACCAAATATACTACCAAATAAACTACCAAAATTGCCAAATAAACTACCATATAAATTACCAAGTAACAACAATGAACAACTAAATAAATGACCTAATCAATGATTGAAATAGTTTAGTCTTAAATTTGGTTGGGAGATAAATGTCTAGAAATAAACTACCATTGGTTATGTGATCAAAATTAGTCAAATATCTACAATTTTTAGTAGTTTATTTAGTAATATATTGTTTTTTTTTGTACTAGTTGCATAGAGGGATGAATGTTGCCGTAGGCTATGAAAGTGAGGAAGACAATGAAGATGAAGGAAATATTGGGCAAGAAGGGAAGGAGACAGAGAAGTCCTAAACTAGGTAGAGAAGAGGCTTTTTAGGGCCATTGCCAAGCTTGGGAAAAGACCTAAAATTGACATCGTCATGTTTTTGGGAAACCTAAAACCAAATGAGTTGATCGACTAGATTAATAAGCTAGAGGACTATTTTGAGTATGAGGATATCGATGACCCTAATAGGGTTAAGTTTGCAAAGGCCAAAATGAAAGGCCATGCCAAAATCTAGTGGTAAGAGATTTAGTTGGAAAGAAATAGAAGAGGAAAGGAGAAAATCACAAGATGTAATTGCATGGTGGACAAAGTAAAGAAACAGTTCATTCCTATTGATTATGAGCTTGATTTGTTCAAGAAGATACAAGGGTTAAAACAAGTGGAAAAATCTATCCATGTATACACAGAGGAATTTTACTGAGTCCTTATTAGGGAAAGGCATGCAAAAGAAAACAATGAGAAGGTTTCCCATTACCTTAGTGGGTTAAGACCTAACATTCAAGAGGAGTTAAGTCAGGTTAGAATGACTAGCATTGAAGAGGCATACTAGTTTTCCTTGTGAGTTGAGGAGGAGCTAAAAAAAAAGTTTGATGGAAGACAAAGAGGGCACAATGAAGGTGGAAGGGGTGGTGGTAGGTCATTTGGAGGCCAAAATGAGAACTAGAAAAGAAAATGAAGATGTGGGTACTAGATAAAACCATAGAAATGAGGGTTTCAATTGCTCCTGTGATCAAAAATTTAGAGATCAGAGAGGAAGAGGTAGAGAACATGGAAAATGTTCAAGAAGAAGAGGCTTCCATGGTACCTATTTTCATTATAATGAAGAAGGTCATCGTGCCTTCAAATGCCCTCAATGCCAAGGAAGGAAAGACAAGCAAGCTGATGGTCAAGCAAGGGTTTCTCATGTAGATGATGATGCACAGTCATCACATTCAGAGGATGTAGAAAGAGGAGAGGTTCTAGTTAATGAAAGGGTATTACTGAGTGGTGAGATTGAACTTGGATAAAGGAGGAGTTTGTTTCATACCAGGTGCAAGTGTAAGGGTAAATGTTGTGATGTGATTGTTAATGGTGGAAGCACTAACAACTTGGTATTAGAGGAGATAGTCTCAAAGCTAATACTTAAAAGGGAGAAACACCCCCAACCCTATCAGATTGCTTGGGTGTAGGATGATCATAAGGTCCTAGTGAATGAGCAATGTTTGATAAAGTTCAAGATTGGGAGTTACCATGACAAGGTTCTCTATGACATCATTCCAATGGATGTCTACCATTTATTGTTGGGAAGGTTGTGGCAGTTTGACACGTATGTTGTACATGATGGTCATGCAAATACATACCCTTTGGAGAAGGATGTAATTCACCAAAAATTGAAGGCTTTGATAAAGGAGGGTGGAAAGGTATGCAATAGTGCTAGGGTATGTGTTGTTAATGGAAGAATTTTTTTGGATGGCAAGAAACATCAGCATATGTGTTATGCTTTGATTTCTAGAAAATATAAGGAAGGTATTAGTGAAATTCCACTTGAAGTTCTAGGTCTATTAAGTGAGTATGGAGATGTCATCTCTAATAATGTTCTAGAAGGATTGCCGCTAGTAACGTAAATTAGTCATCAAATAGATTTAGTCCCTAGAGCTAGTTTTCCTAACAAGGCTTCTCATAGGATGACTCCTACTGAGACTAAGGAGCTAAATATATATGTTCAAGAGCTATCGAGGAAAGGTTTGATTTGAGGGAGCCTAAGTCAATGTGTAGTACCTGCACTATAGGCACCAAAAAAGGATGGAGAGTGGAGAACGTGTATAGACTCTTGGGCTATAAATAGAACAACCATTAAGTACCAATTTCCTTTGCAAAGAATGGATGATCTTATGGACTATTTGAGAGGGAGATGAGTGGAAAATTGCATTCAAGACCAAGGAGGGTTTATATGAGTGGTTAGTCATGCCCTTTGGAATGACCAATGCACCAAGAACCTTTATGCGACTTATGAATGAGGTACTAAAGAAATTTTTGCAAAAAATTGTTATGGTCTATCTGGATGATATTTTGATTTTTAGTAAATCATCAGATGAACATTTATTGCACATTTGTAGTGTCCTTGAAAGGCTGGGGGAAGAGAAATTGTTGATTAATTTGAATAAGTGTAGCTTTTTCAAAAGGGAGTTAGACTATTTAGGATTTTTCATATCAGTTGAAGGTCTCAAAATGGACCCATAGAAGGTGAAGGTCATCTTGGAATTGCCTACTCCAAGGTCTACTACTAAGGTGAGGTCATTTCATGCACTGGCTAGTTTTTACAGGAAGTTCATTAGGAATTTTAGTAGCATATGTGCTCCCCTAATTGAAACAATGAGGGGGGATAGAAAATAGTTCAAGTGGACTACAAGAGCTATAAGGAGTTTTTAATTATTGAAGAACAAGGTGACAGAGCAACCCATGCTGGCACTTCCTAATTTTAACAAGATATTCTAGGTGGATTATGATGCTAGTGGTAGTGCTATTGGGGCTATGTTGAGCAAGAAGGTAAACCTATTTCGTAATTTAGGGAAAAATTGAATGATGCAAAGAAGAATTTTTTTTTTTATGATTAGGAGTTCTATGTAATAATTCAAGCTTTAAAGAAATGGAGACATTATTTGTTGCCAAAAGAATTTTTCTTTTTTACTGATCACCAGACATTGTAGTACTTAAATAGCCAAGGTAAATTGAATTAGAGACATTTGAAATGGGTAGAGTTCATGCAAAGCTATACATTTGTATTAAAACATAGAAGTGGAAGGTCTAATAGGGTTGTAGATGCATTAAGTAGGAGACAAATTGTTGCTGACAGTAATGCAAGTTAAGGTGGTTGGGTTTGATGAACTCAAGAATCTATACCATGAGGATCCTAACTTTGTAGAGGCTTGGAAGACTTGTAAAGAACCTGTTACTCTAGACAGGACCACATGACTATATTACTTGATTTAGGAGATATGTTGTTCAAGGGTAGTGAATTGTGTATACCAAGGAGTTCTATGAGGGAGAAATTGATCAAAGAGAAAATTAGTGGAGGGATGACATGACACTTTGGTCAAGATAAGACCATTGCCATTATTAGAGAGCATTATTTTTGGCTTCAATTGCCACAGGATGTGAAGAATTTTGTGTAGAGTTGTCAAGTATGTCAAACAACAAAAGGATTTAGTCAAAATACTAGATTCTATTAGCCATTGCCTATTCCATCAAAGCCTTGGAAGGACATAAGTATGGATTTTGTTCTTGGATTGACAAGGACACAAAAGGTTAATGCCACAATATTTGTGCTTCTTGATAGGTTCTCCAAGATGGCACATTTCATTCCATGCCACAAGACTAATGATGCATTACATATTGTAGATTTTTTTTTCAAAGAGGTGGTGAGGCTACATGGTCCTCCAAAAAGTATTGTTTCTAACAGAAATACTAAATTTGTTGGGTATTTCTGGAGGGCTTTGTGGAAGAGGTTGAAGAAAGAATTGAAGTTTAGTTCTTCACATCATCTGTAGACTGATGGACAAACAAAAGTAGTGAATACGAGTTTGGAAAATTTTCTTAGGTGTTTATTAGGAGATAAGCCCAAGGGATGGGATTCAATTCTACTATAAGTAGAATTTTCTTACAATAATTCTGTAAATAGGAGCATTGGTAGATCACCATTCCAAATTATGTAAGGGAGTAGTCCAAGGACTACACCAGAACTGAGGAAGATGGAGCAAGGGGAGAGGATAAGTGTTGAGGCAGAAGAATTTTTTGAACATGTCAAGAACCTCCATGAGGAGGTACATGCACATATTACCAAGATGAACCGATAGTATAAGGTTAGGGAAGATCAAAAGAAGAGACATAAAGAGTTCTAGTTTGGGGATTTCTAGTAGGTAACTAAAACAAGCTAAAGATGAAGAAATTTGGCCCCTACAAAATTTTGAAGAAATATGATTTAGGAAATGCATATGAGGTGGAGTTGCCGAATGAGATTCACATTTCTCCTATTTTTAATGTTGTAGACTTAAAAAAATATCACGATGATGGTGCAGATGAGGAGTTGATCCTAGAGTCATGTCCAATTCGTACCTCTAAGAAGGAAGAGATAGAAAAAAATTTACACAGTCATGTGGGCCAGAGTACTCGAAATAGGCAGTATGAAGAATACCTAGTGAAGTGGAAAGGATGACTAGTAGAAGATTCAACTTGGATATCCACAATGGAGGTTTCCCATTTTTTTTCCTCCACCAAGTATAAAGTGACAAGGTCACTTTTCAAAATACCTCAGGTGTCTAATGTAGGAGCATCTAATGGTGTAAGGGCAATCATGTATCACCCAAAAATATGCTTAGTGTTGGTTTCTATTTAATGTTTTTTCATTTCTAGATACCCATTTGGGTCAAATAAAGTTTCCAACTCTCATAGTTCCACCATTCATTTTCTAGGTTAGAGTTTTTGAGTACCTTGAGATATGTGCCAATGTAGAAAATAGATTTTTTTAATTGATCCATAATTATGATTAGTTAGAGGGTGTAAACTAGAGGGATGATTGTAATTGTAATTTAAAGCACTCTAGAAAAAGAATCAGGTCAAAAGGCTTTACAGTTTGAAAGTTATTGTAGTTTTAAGTTGCATGGAGACCACCTAAGAGCAATTTAAAGTTAGATTTGAGGCACTAAATAGCCTCGTACAGGCCCAAAAAATGTGGGATGAGAAAGAATAACTTTTTTATTGGCTTATAGAGTGTTTGGAGAGCTTTCTGGAAATGTAAATTGTTTGTTAATTGGAGTCCTAGATCAAAAGTTATGCCTCCTAGAATTTGGACTATCATTTTTGGATTCTTCTAATTTTACACCAACTTCTGATTTGATTTGTAGAACCTTCTATTTAATTGCGATGGATGCCAAATGGCATATTCTAGAATGTATTCCTAACCCTAAACCTAATCAGGGTTACTTAAGAACATTTTTGGTATTGTAAAGGCAATTTTTTTGGTGGTGTTTGCGAGAGGGTACTGTGAGGAGGATTTTTCTCCAGAATCAAACTATCGTAAGCCCGTAGGGCATGTATTTGAGTCTATTTTCATTGTACTAAATGCAATAGCATATCACTTCTGATAATAATATTTCCCTTTTCCTACTGCATCCATTTTGGTTATGGTTTGTGCCCTCATTAAAGCATTTAGAGGTGGTCTGTTATCAAGCAATTAAGTGCTAAGCACAAGATCAATATTGAAACATTTTAATAGGTGATTTTAGTTGAAATATATTATTAGAGTAGTCCTAATAGGTTGTATTGAAATCCTTTAACACAATTCTTACTTAGTTGTAAGTTAAAGTCCTTTAGCAAGGCACACTTCTAACAAGGTGTTGAAATCCTCTAACAAGCTGAGACCTAATAGTCTTTGTAAGCCTTTAACAAGGAAAAAATTTCATAGGGTGGATCATGTCTCATGATCAAAAATTTTTAACCTTCATTGGATACACTTTATTACTACAGTAGTGAAGAAAACTGGGTGTCATCCCCACCCTACATTTACCTTCTCACTTGGAGGGTTTCTGGGTAATCATATCTGGTGTTATGTTTGTGTGAATGTTTACTTTCTTACATGTTTTAGATGTATATTCTCTACATGTTATTTTAGTTTATACATTGAATGCATGAGATGAATGTATGGTGAAAGTTTTATGGGTCCAAGCTTAAACTGTTGATTCACCTCCCCCCTCTCAGAAGTTTACCTTTCCTATTGTAATTCCAACAAAATTATATATATATATATATATATATATATATATATATATATATATATATATATATATATATATATATATATATATATATATATATATATATATATATATATATATATGTATCTGTGTGTGTGTGTGTGTGTGTGTGTGTGTGTGTGTTATAATTATTTAGAGCAATTGAGAGGGGAATGAATAAGCTATCCTCAAGTCTAGATGTATTACTTCAATTTTTACTAACTTGAAACATATTAATCAATCTCAAGTACCCACTTGATCTATATAACATATCATCAACAAATCAACTTTTCATATAATTTCTCAACTTTTAGTGTGCTATATGTGCCAACTGCCAATAAATAAACTACTATAAAATATAGCATATATAACAATAACATCCACACATGAATATAACACTTTGACACTATAATTTAATGTGAAAACCCAATTTGGGAAAAACCACCAAGTAACATGCTGCCAATTGTTCACTCTTCTGAAGTGAGCTTAGATAAGAGCTAACCATATTAAAGGTTATACAAAATAGTATTAAATGTGGCCCTATTAAAGGATTTAAAAACCTTGTTAGGAGTGGCCTTGTAAGAGAAATTTGGATCATTCCATTAGAATGTCACGTTGATTAAAGGATTTAACAAATGTATGTTAGGTCAACATTAATTAAAGGATTTTGACTAATATAATGGCTAGAATGTAACAATAGGTTTGATTTTTAAAGTAAAACTCACTTTACAAATTCAGATCTCCATATGCTTATCTAGTGGTTCATTGAATGACCTCCATGGCCATCTTCATCACTATTCTCCCTGACATCTCCTCAACCAATCACTCTTCACCAAACTCTTCACACTTCTCCTCTATTGTTTTTTTCTTCATAGCTTCTCCCTAAGAGTGTCAATCAATAACCAACTAACCTTAGAAAACATCTCTTATTCATCAATAAATAGGTAATTTCTATCTTTTTCCACTTAAACATCATGGTTGATTTTAGGGTTAGGTTAGATTCACCGAATCCTTCCATCTTTTTTTTCTCCTTCTTCTTCTAGAAACTTCTGATCAAATCCTTTCCTTTGACTACTTAACAAACTCTCTTACTGAATTAAATACATTAGCTCATCAATCCTTATCTTCCATGCACTTTGACTAATTCAAAATTTCAATTGTGTTAGTCTCAAATTCAATTGTTTTGTAAACTTTAACTTTGTCTATCGCTCGACAATCATTGTGTTTTTCTACTTGGACATCACTGTGTAGCTCAAAATACACAATACTATCTCATTCAACATTCATAACCTTTCTTGGCTATTACTATGCTTGGTCACTACTTGCACTTCTTCATACATTTTCTCCATAATAACTAACACTTGGCTTGAACTATTTTTTCTAGCTTCTACATAAGTTCCTTAGTCTTCTACTTCAACTCCTTTATTGACCAATCAACACTGATACTTAGTCAACCTTATCATTTTGGCTTGTTTCAACTCTAAGATTCATCTAGCTATTTTCATCACTTCATGTATTGATTGAACAATATATTATCCTGTTAAGGACTAACTTATCAAGTACCCATTGTATTTCCATGATACTTAACTTCTCATCACTAATCAACAGTACTATTTGACCTTTCTATCTCTTCTTTTTCAAATCCTCTTCATCAATCAAATGATATGACACTCTACACTCTTAGCAAATGTTGCTACAATAGGCTTGCCATTATATCTTACTAATAGGTTTGACATTAATGACAACATAACAATTTTTCTAATTGTAGTTTCCAACAATCTCCCTCTTTGGTATTGATGACAACACCTCACATATCTCACAAGTGACCATGCAATCCAAAATCTTCAATAATTGTACTATTAGATCACTTTGTGTTTTTCGTTTCTCTTTCTTAGTTTCATTCTGATTCTCATCCATGTAATCTCTAGATTCTCCCTCTATATCATTTCAATACAACACCTCACAACTTCAACACTATATGTCTCCCTCTTGACAACAATCACTCTCTCCCTAGTAACTTGATCATTCTCTCCCTCTTTATGTGATAGGAATGGTAACTTCCATACATATCCCTCTTTAAAGACAATACCAAAGACATCAACCATTCTCATACATAATCCTATAATTTTTCTAATTGATATAGAAATTTCATCTCAAAATTAACTCTTTGTAGCTTCATCTGCTCCTAGTTCAATGTCTTACTTTTCACACCTTTAGGCAGCTCCCAAAGTGTGACTTCTTGCATCAATGTATAAGATATTCTAATTAAAACATTTGATGAAATGCAATGTCTCTTCTTAGTTTTATTCAGGTAGGGGAATAACCTCTAACACACCTCTCAAATAGTCAAAATCATCCTTAGGTAGTGCCTTTGTGAATATGTCAACTAACTATTATTTTTTGTTCATATATTCCAATCTCACTTCTTTGTCTTATACAAGCTCTCTAAAGAATTCATACTTGATCTAAATATGGTTAGTCATTGTATGAATCACATGATTCTTTGATAAGTTTATAGCACTTTTGTTATCACAATATATCACAATAGGTTCAGTGATTTTTTCCTTCATTCCTTTCAACAATTTCTTGATCCATACAATATTTGAACAATTCACTACTATAGAAACATATCTAGCCTCTATTGTAGATTGTGAAATACATTTCAGATTCTTTATTGTCTAAGAAATCAATCTTCTTCCTTAAAAAAAAGCTCCCCCAGTTGTACTCTTTCTATCATCAACATTTCCTTCCCAATCAACATCTGTGTAAAGCTTCAGCTTAGATTTGTCACTTTTCAATGTACCATAAATCATAGTCTTATGTTCCTTTCAGGTATCTTAGTATCCTCTTTACTGCAATCATATGATTTTCACTAGGATTAGCAGAGAGTCTAGGAACACTTCCAACAAGTAATGGAATTTTACGTATGCTATGTAAAATAAATTACAATTTTCCAATCATTGATATGTATAATTAAGCCGAGAGGCTTTCTAGAATAGAAACAATCATCAATGTAAACATTTTCCATTTTGAAAAAAAATTGACAACCATTTACAAAAAAAAGAAGAAATAAACTAAATATAATTAAAATTAAAATGGTGAAAATTACAGAGAGGAAATAAAAGTAAAAATGAGGCAGATCAAGAGTCTCCAATCATTTACTCACGCCTCTTAGACTCACATAAATATGTGATGATGAAAATTATGAGATTATGAAAATAGGAACCTTGAGAGAAAGATTATGTAAACTAGTGTTTGATTCACCTCAACATAATCATCATTCTTTCACAATTAATGTCTAGTCACCATAGGTGTTCCAATAGGTTTTGAGTCTTCCATGCCAAAAGTCTTCAAAATTTCTTTGATGTACTTGGATTGATTAATGAAAATATCTTTATTCATCTAATACACTTGCAATCCAAAAAAGTATTTAATCTCTCCAAACATTGACATCTCAAACTCCTTTTTTATTTGATAAAAAAACTATTTTCTTAATGAATCTTTTCCTCCAAAAATGATATCATCAACAAATATTTCAGCTAGCAATATGTCTTATTTTCATATTCACTTTTTAGATACAAATTGTTACTATCATTAGTTCTTTCAAATCCAATTTTCATCAAGTAATTTTGTAACCTTTCATACCATGTTCTAGGGGCTTGCTTCAAACCATATAAATCTTTGTGTAACTTACATACCACATTCCTTTCATTTGGATCAACAAATCCTTCAGGTTATTCAATGTAGGCTTCTTCCTCCAAAATTTTATTCATAAATGCAATTTTACATGCATTTGGTACACTTTAAATAATTTATAAGCAACATATGCAAGAACTATTCTCACTCCTTCCAAACTTGCAATTGGAGTGAAAGATTCACCATAATCAACCCCTTCCTCTCATTCATATCTCTTACAAATAAGTTTTTCCTTGTTTCTTATGACTTCACCTTTCTCATTCAACTTGTTTTTGAACACCCACTTAGTTTCAATCATATTTTTATTCTCTCTCTCTCTCTCTCTCTCTCTCTCTCTCTCTCTCTCTCTCTCTCTCTCTCTCTCTCTCTCTCTATCTTTGTATCCCCTTCTATATCTTTATCCTATCCTCACCCTCTCTCTCTCATTCTCTCCATCATTCCCTTCATCCTTCAATCTAGCTTTGTGTAGTGGTAAACTAGAACCTAATTGGGTTATACAAAAACCAATCGAGTTATTGAAAACTGTAAATAAAATAGCATGTCAATAGTTATTATTTTATTTTAGTGTAGTCTAGACCAGATTCTATTACTGTTCACATGTATTTGTATACCAGGTATGCAAGTTTAAGTTTGTCTGTGCTTGGAAATGCTAAATTTAATATTTTTCTTGTGCCAAAATCTAATTTTATGTTAGTATCTTATTGTTTATTTTATTCATGTTATTATTTGTAGGGTAATTTGCATCTACAATCATGGGAAAGAACAAGAGAGGAATGATTGAAAAATAAGAGCCAACAAAGGAAAAAATAAGGGAGCATATGAGGAGATTACATGAAGGTACATCATCAAATGCCTCCAATGTAAGTGATGAAAATATACCTATTGATATTGATGTCGAAAATGCACCTAATTTGACAAATGAAAATGTTCAACATACCCCAATTGAAATGATTATGACAAATACACTTACATAACCTGATGCCCCTAATATAACATCTCAAGTTGAAATGATGTTAGTAACGAAAATATAGAGCATGCACATACATCAACATCTACTAGAAGAATTTTTAGAAAACCAAAGTTTCTAATTGGCATTGATGAAAATATTTTGAAGCCAATGCATGATAAAATGTCAGAAAGAAATTGTAGGAGAATTGTTTGACAGATTTGGAATAACTATTTTGAAAATTTAAATCAAAGTGGAAGATGCCAACTTGTTGCTTAAATGGTTAAAAATCTGAAATTTAGAGAGATAATAAGAATTTTGGGGTTAAGAACATTTGAAAATAGTAGTGAAAGAACCATTGTTAGAATTCTCTTTGATGCATACAAAGCCATTGATTCAAAGCATGTGCTAAAGATACTAATACAACTCAATAGGTCATCACATTGACCATAATGGGAAAGGAAATGACAAAAAATTGTATGGTAAGAAAAACAAGTAAATCATTAAGGATAAGTAGAACAACATTAGTCAAAGCCCTAGTGAGGCGAGAAAAAATTGAGAATTCTAATGAGTCTTCTTTTTGGTCATTCCAAGAAAGACTCCAATGTAAGGATAAAGTTATTGTTGATGCAGTAAGAACATTGATAGAAAATTTTTGGCATCACAACACAAGGGCTTCACCAAACCAAAAAAGAGTTGTCAAAAGATGAATTGGAAAAAAAACAATGAGCCACATGCAAAATATTTTTTGGATATGAGTCAAACACAATTTTATAAAATGTTTCTTCAAATATTTGCTCAAATTAAAATCAGCCAAAGTTTTTTTTAGATGTCAAAACCATTCTACATTAAGATAAATCATACACGCTACATGTTGTTGTAGGGTTCATGTTGAGTTTTCTGTGCATTATGATGTTTATCATTATGTATGTTGTACTTTGCATACTAATGAAATATTGTAGGAATGTGGTCTACAATTATCTCCTAAGTCATAGAAAGAATTTATTACAAGTGTAATATGTGAATGAGATGATGGGTGCATTTAATATAAGACTATGTGTTTGAAAAGTTTTTTCCCTCAATGTGGTGGTTCACAAAAGTTGCATAGATGACTACATCTAGATAGCACACATGAAATTCGTAAGACACTAGTTTCTATTGGAAAGTAGAAATCAGTTATATATGGTGTTAAAGATGGAAAAGAATTAAAGAGGAATGAATTAGTGAAAAGTGGTGTATGTATAGCTGATTTTATGAAATTATTTGAAAAGAAAATAGTTTATGCCTACATAGGTCATACACATAGAGCTAGATGGTTAGATGATCATTTCAAGTTGTGTAACGAAACATTTCCCTTGGGTACAATTGTGTCAGTTGTTGACTTCATGGAAAACTATACACTAAGAGATCAAAATAAAGTGCCAACAATGTATTACAATTCTATACAAGTGTTAATTTTTGTACATAGAATTTATTCATGCACATGATAGCACAAAGGATGATAGAAAAATATTAAGAGAGTATCACTTCTATATCATTGATGATTGAACTCATTCATTAGAGTTTGTGCAAGGATGTTTTCAAGTTTTCTATGACAATTTGAGGGAAAGAGATGAAAGATACAATTGACACATTATATGAAGGAAATGGAAAGGGAGACCATGATAGTTCTGGAGCATGTGTGAAAAGAGCCCTTAGTAGAGAGGAACTAAAGTACAAAGGTGGCACAATATTAGAAAATTCTAAAACAATTGTCCAATGGTGCAATTCTATGATGAGACAAGGTAATACAAGTAAGTCTATGGTTTATAGATATTTTTGGTTGATAAATGAACCTAACATTGAAAATTTGCAAGATTTTTGTGCACTTACAAGATCAAGTGAGATACTTTCATTTCAAAATACAAATGTTGTATCACTAGGTATTCATACTAGAAAGCTTGTATGTTTTTTCTCTTAATGTATGGATCATTTATGGGATGAATGTGAATCAAAATAGTGGGTTGACTAATGGTCTTGTATATCTCTACATCCAATTGATTTGTATCAACTTCCTACAGTACTACAACTCAACTAGGTCAAAGCATCAATAGATTTTGAGCATGTACTTGACTTAGTTAAACTAGGTACTAAGTTATCAATTTAATACTTGGTTAAAATAGATTACATTCAATTTTTCCATTAAATTATCCTTCTGTATAATGTAGGTCATGTATATGTAGTTATTATATATGAGAATAATGATGAAGGAACATATTACTTTCTATGTCTATGTATTGATCCCAAAAAGAAACTAATAGCTACAATCATTGATAGTGAGGATATTGAATACCCAATAGAATATGTTGTGTTGATAGGAACATGGCTTAGAAGGTAGTATCTTTTTGTCCCAGGATACCATGAATATCTATTTAAGTCAATTTTTCATGTATAATATATTGAAATTTTAACTTTAAATTGTATTTACAATTAAATTTAGGTACCCTATCAAGAAATCTACCATGTGGTTGTTTGAGGATTTTGAGACACATAGACATTCTTCATTACTCCAACCGTATTGTTGCAAAAAATATTCAATTCATAGCATATCCTGTTAGGCTTCTTAACAATAAGTTGTGGATAGTATGTGAATCTGATCACGAGGCAATACTTGATACAATAAGGGTTAGAGTTGATCCAAAAGGTTCCCTTGATTGATTGTGTGCTATATAGCTAAATCATTCTACATATGTTAGAATAATTTTGAAAATTTTGTATATATGTTATGCAAAATGTTGCAACTTCCTAGTAATGTGCATATGTAGATGCCACCTTTTTTATATAAAAAAGAGAAGACATGTAACATGTGCATCTTTGTATTTTATATTTTGTTAAAAAAATTGATAAGAGATGTCACATGTGCATATTTAGATGCAAAATTTTGTGTATAAAAAAGAGAAAACATGTAACATGTGCATATTTGTATGCCATATTTTGTAGAAAAAACTAATAAGAGATGTTGCATGTGCATATTTGGATGTCAAATTTTGTATATAAAAAAGAGAAATCATATAACATGTGCATATTTGTATGTCATATAATTAGTTTTGTAGGTTTGATGATATCCTTAAAAGAATATTTAATTATCTTCAACTTATATAGATTTAGTTAAGATTCCTAGGATGTATTAAGTAACCTAATACCTTAGTTTCCCATCCATAATAACTTTTAACCTATTGAAGAACTTTTAGCTCATTAAGAAACATTTTACCAACTTAGGACCTATTCAACAATTTTGGCTTTTCCTAGCAATCCATAGCTGCTCTGTTAGATTTGGTTGGTCAAATTTAGGTTTTGACCAACCCCATTTCAGCCACAACATCCCTCCAATAGTATTGACCATACTAAATGGAGCATCCCTAAGGGTCTCTAAGCAACATTGGACTACAATCTTTGATTAGTCATTTCTCTGAGCTAGTGCAAAAGATCATGTTATCTAGGCCTACAACAACCTTAGTTTTTTATAGATTTGACTTTGTTTGAATTTAGCATCTGTATCTTGCCTATTTCCAAAAGGTGTAATGTTGCTCAGTTAAAATTTGCAATCTTGTGTATATTTCAAACCATTGGTCCTAGGATCAAATCATCTACTCCATTAGCTTTGGTTGCTCAGCGTTAGGCTAGGACCAACCTCATTTCAACCACAATGTCTTTGAAATTGTATATGTTGATCTTAGATTGGTTTTGACAAATGAGTATCCACACACTTAAACCATTTACTTAGTTCATGCCAAACAAGTACTAGATGCCTAGCACAAAATGTCTATTATAGAGCATGTCGAGTCAATAGTGAGTTTCAAACCACTCATATGTTGAGGAGATAGTGTATATCAAGTGATTCAAGAGCTGAGAAAGCAATGCATGATGAGTGATACAGTTGCCAAGTCTTAGTATAAAAGATAGTAGTAGCCAAGCATTAGAGACTTCAAATGCTAAGCGAGACAATTTTTATATAGTTGTTTGTAAAGGCACAAAAACTATGTAAACCATTTTTTAGCCAACTTAAGGATGAATTATGATATTTTGGAGATAAGGACGAATCTTATGTTGGATTCCCAATAAAATTACATGCAACCAATCAAAAAATGGGAAGGTTTAGGCAAAAAATTGGATGAATCATAGCCATTGATTCATACCTAACCCTAAGTCACATAAGTCTTCTTAAGGAGGAAAAACCCTAAAACTCTATAGAGTGTGTGTAATGTGTTGAATGAAAGTATAGAGAAGTTTTCATTTGCAAACATAGTATTCATGGTGGCTAAGGATTTATGAAGTGAGATTGCATTATAGAATCAGTTAGAGAAGAATAGAGGAAAGAGAAGAATATACAAAAAAGAGACAACTGATTGAGAAGGATCGAGAAGACAACAATTTAGAGGTGATCTGACATCAAACAACCATGTGCTAACTACAGGATTATTGCTAAATCATTATAGAAAGTGAATCAGTGAAATCTCTTAACAGAGTAGTCCTAACAAATTATATTAAAATCATTTAATAGGGTACTTACTTAATTGTGAGTTAAAGTCCTTTAGTAAAGCACACTTCTAATAGGGTGTTTAAATTCTTTAATATGGTGAGACCTAACAGTCTTTGTAAGCCTTTAATAGGGTAGATCTTTCATAGCGTAGATCATGTCTCATGATCAAAATATTGTAACCTTCATTAGATACACTTTATTACTGCAGTAGTGAAGATTTGTAAGTGTCATCCCCATCCCAGTCTTACCTTCTCACTTTGAGGGTTTTTGGTAATCATGTCTGGTGTCATATGTGTGTGAATATTTACTTGATTACATGTTTTAGATGTACATGCTTTATATTTTAGTTTATCAATTAAATGTATGAGATGGATGTGTGGTGAAAGTTTTTATGGGTCCAAGTTTAAACTATAGATTAACATCCCACCACCTCATAAATTCACCTTTCTTATTGTAATTAAAAAAATTACTATCAGAGCCTTATTCTTTGAAAGAGAAGCTTTGCAGCTTTGAGGAAAGATTTTTAAATGGAAGTCTATAAGTTGGGAAAGACTATTTAGAATTAGGAGATTAAAATAGATCTCATTCCACATCAACTAAATGAAGCAAGAGAAGAACTAAAGAAATCCTTGAAGAGAAGGAAGGAAATTTCTTTTGCAGAGAATGACACACAATACAAGGATAGAGTCACTACTAAGCTATTTTTTGATGGAGACTCCAATGAATTTGATGCAAAAATTGTGGATCTAATAGAAAAGAATAGGTCCCAAGCTTATGAAATCAGAAATGTCAAGTTAGAGCAAGAATCACAAGCCATATTACTATGTGAGGTGATTAAACAAAAGAAGAAAGCTATGGAATAAAAATCCATGATTTAAGATGATAAAATAATTTTGACCAATAGATTGGAAGAAAAATCATCAGAGCTAACCAAGATTTCCAACATGCAATTGGATATATTGAGTCAAATGATGAATGCTAACTATGAGCTGAATGTCAAGGACATTGAGATAACAAAATTGAAATTGTGGAAAGAAAAATTGCAAGGTGACCTAAAAAGTGAAAACGAATTTGCTAAAATTTTCAATAAGCCTAATGAAACCATCAAATACTTTGATCAACTATTGAGATCCCCTAGATCTAATAATGACACATCTATACTAGATACAAAATTATTGAAGGAGAGTCATCCAAAAGTGTTGAAGAAAGGAATAACAAAGGTAAGTATTCCAAACCTTCTTGTCATAATTTTGGTAAGAAAGGACATATTTCTAATGCGCATAGAAGAAAAAATACAAATCAAAATGTCAAGAACAAGAGCATGGTTCACTGCCATAAGTGCAACAAACAAGGTCATCAGACACATGAATACAAACCTAAGACCATGAACACAAAAATATTTGAAAGATAATACTATAACTATCAGAAGTATGGACATAGATCTTTTGAGTGTAGATCCAAACCCATGTGGTCATCAAGCAAGAAAATGAAGGTAAGGAACAATGCCAACTCTTATAACAGTGATTATAATACTAGATATAGCTATCATTATTGTTAAGAATATGGACATGTTCCTAAAAATTGTATTATGACACACTTTAGAGGTGACTACAAGTGGTGGTTGAGTCACACCACATGTTTTATCTTCTTGAAGACTAGTCACATCAGTCGGTATTTTCCAACAAGGTCAAAGACACCAAGTTGTGAATTTGACAAAGGCAAAAGCAAGGCAGATGTTAAAAATGTCAGAAATGAAATTAACAAGACATGGAAGAGGAAAGAGGATTGCAACACATCAAATGGAGAAGGTATCACTTCACCCAATGGGTTAGGTGATCACACCTCATCAAATTAGGCAATCAAGAGGTATGTGGGATTGATAATTAAAGGCTATATCATTTATCAGTTGCAAAGGATTTAGTACTGAAGAGATTAAAAATAGCATGGGTAAAGATGTAAGATGTCATTAGGAATCCAAGTAAAATCTTTAAAGATTTTCATGTTGTTGCTGAGCATGAAAATTTTCTTGTATGTCCTGAGTGGAATACTAGCTAATGTTGAGGTCGTAATGAATGTCGAGTGAATGGAATGTTAATAGATGTTGAGTGAGCCTAAAATTGGTCAATTCCAAGCTTATATCTATGTAAGCACTCAACATTAATTAAAAATTTTCAAAGGGTATTGTATCAATTTTTAGCTCATTTCACATAATTTCAAAATTGATAAAGAGAAAAGAGAGAAGAAAGCAATTTGGAAATGCATTCAAAGGGATTGTAGAAGGTTTGAGAAATAATTCATCACCAGTTCATTAGATCTTATAAGGTATTTATCAAGAGTTGAGCTATGCTATTTATATTTTCATCAACCCTAGTTTCACACAATGACATCTAGTTCAAAGAATGTAGAGGGTAAGGAGATTTTAAATGTTCAACTAGTTAGTAATGAAGTGAAACAACCTATATTCAAGGCCATACTAGACATTTCTTACAAGAAAGACCCCTTCAGTTCATTATTCATGATACCATCAAATGTTTTAATGGTGCAAGATGTTAGAAAATGTTACAAATACAAAATAGGAAGCATTAGGGATATGGAGATTAGGGAAGCATACAATAGACTATGTGATAAGGGTGTGTTGAAGGAAGAATACAAAATTGTAGAGAGGAAAAGGTTAAATCGTGCCCTAGATTTCTTGAATGTATTCAAAACTGAATGGATAAGAATTTTATTAAGTAGGATACATGATGGTTTATTATGGCTAGATAATGGACCTATCAAGATAACCAAGAGGATAATCCATAGAGTTACTAGTTATCCAACCTTAGATTGGCCCAAGACATTGAGGACTGATTCAAAAGAGGTGATTGAAAAAAATGCTCGAGTCACATGGAACAAGAGAGGAATGAATATTAACACCATTACTGATCCATTGATAGATTTTTCTATAAGGGTTATTTCACACAAATTCTACCAATCTAGTAGATTAAACAACGTGCCCTAAATAGCAGTAGAGGTTGGATATAAAATTGTTAAGAAAGATCACACATATGATCTAGCAGAGCTACAACTATAACAATTGATTGAGAACCTAGGAGAAATTAGAAAGACTAAGAGTGCACAATGAAAATTTGGTTATATCCTAATATGTATATTCTTTTATGTTCAAAACACTTTTCCTACTTTTGGCACAATTGGTTGGAGAACAAACAGGTCAGTGACTATGTAGAATAGTGAGTATATTAAACAGTTGGGGGAGGATTTTGAATTTGTGATGACAAGTTATTTTGAAGACTTCAAGAATTCAATGAAGAAGAGATTGAGAATACTAGTACTTATAGTAGAAAAGCATTATGATGATATATTTTCTCTAGTGGATGCTGAGTATACTTTTGTACAAGCTGCTACACCCAAGGGTGAGATGGTTGAGGCCACTTGGATATGAAATAAATGTGGATGAGGCCTTCGCAGCTATAATAGCTTTACTGGTAGAAGAGATTGATAAAAATGCTCAGGCATTTGGAAACTATGAGTTGGCTAAGTCCAAAATCACCATGGAATTGAATACAACTTCTATTATTAAGAGGAAAGATAGGTTGGTGAAGAAATTGAAGGTCAAATTTGGTGAGGGTGCCAATTAGGGAGGAGAAGAAGAAGAGGAGGATGAAGAGGAAGAAGATTCTCAAACACAAGCACCATTTACACTCACACAAGGAATGGGAGAACACCAGCAAGAAGAGGAGATTGAAGTTGCTAATAGTACCAAGGGAGAAGAAGTCGAGGAAGCACCTACTCCCAAAAATCCAAAGAAGATGAAGGCTAAGGCCCAACCGGTGAAAAAAGCCAAGAAGGTAGCCAAGTTGAGCTAGCCCAAACCAACTACAGCTACTACAAGGGCTAGTGCACATGTGACTACACAAAAGGCTAAAGAGAAGAAAAAACCAACATATGAAGGAGGTCAAGTGTAGAAAAGACCTAGCATGAAATATGTTGCACAAGCTAAATCAGATGAGGAGAAAATAGAATTAGATGATAACAACCAATTCAAAGTGGTGAGTAACAAAACTCTATCAGACCTTGAAAATCTATGTGAAACTATAAAGAATAGTGCAGATTTATCAAGATTCTCTCATGTAAAATTTGATAATCTTGAAAAAGTGGAGAAGAATCAAGTGGAGGAGGCTATATATGCCATGATGGCAAAATCCAAGACTACCTCACTAGAGATTGCCAACTCAATGCCCAAAAGCTTATATGATAGAGTTGAGTAGAAATGACACTATGGTCTGAACTTGGAGAGATAGATTAGAGAGAAACCTCTTACACAAGTGATTCCTAAACTAAGTAAGACACATATTGCTAAGGCTATAAAGAAATATGAAGTTAGGTTTACACCTCAATATAGAGCCTTTAGCATTTTGCAAAATAATATTGGAGATGTTGTTAAGAAGTCCACACAAATGTGGAAGCTTACATATGGGTTGACTATAATCAAGGAAGATAAGAAAGAACCCATAAAGATCAAAGATGATGAAGAAGATGATAAAAATGATGATAATGTTGTGGGAGGAACAAAAATTGAAATAGATAACAAGGCAACAACTGAGGTAAAGTAGCAAGAAGAATAGAGTGTGCAAGACACACAATTACCTAATGTCATCCCTTAAAATGTAATAGGTGAGAGGACTAAAATAATAATAGTTAAGGATATTTTTGATGTCACAACTCAGAACATTGATCACCTTATAGAGTAAGATCTCAAGAAGATACTTGATCAGTCCACACTATAGGAAAAACTTTGTGATAATCTTGTATTGGTGAGTGTGAATGAGCAAAAAGGAATGATTGAAACAACTAGGGAAGAGGTGAATACACAAGAACCAACTGCTATTAACCCTCAAGTCACTCATGTAAAACCTTTGGTCAAAATACCAAAAGCCACATTAGACAAGGTTGATACAATTACTAATGATGATATAGTTGAGAAGAGTACATTGGAAACTCAAGCCACTCTAGAAATACAAAGTGGAATAGGTTAGATAATCTCATTTTGCACTTACAACATTGGAACAAGGTACATCACAAATCATTATGGAAGTTAAGAAAAATCCTAAAGAGATAGAGATGACATCATAGCTAAATGAGAAAACAACAATTCAATCCCTAGTCACCTTACCAATATTTGGCACTCCTTCAAGTCATACTCTTCATAAGCAAAGCATAGATGCAACACCATTGTAGATCTCAATGCCAAGCCTAAGTTCATCAAAGGCTAAAGAAGTGATCCAATATGGAGATGTTAACCTTGATGAAGAAATTATTCTACCAAAGTATGATTATGATATAGTGACTATAGAATAGATGGGCATAATTTAGGAATCCATAGCAAGGAAGAAGCATCAGGAAATGCTTAGAAAGGAGAACATGCAAAAGTAGGCATTGTAGGATATCAAAGACATCTATTTAAATGTATTTAGTCTACCGACTCTAGATGAGACCAAGCCACTAATTGAACAACTAAAAAACATGGTGGAAAAGGTTAGTGATATAGACCTTAACACTAATGCAAAATTATTAGAGTGGTCATAAAAGAAGTTCAAGAGAAAAATAAATAAAATGATATTAGGTGACATAGCACTGACACAAGTTGCATTGGTAACTAAGGTTGTGGATGTGAAGAAGGTAGTTGAGAACATCTTCTCATTGTACACTAAACTATGTAATCCAACACTTTTCATCCAAGAGACTAGAAGTCACATTTTGAGTTTGGAAAGTTAGATCAATTCCTCACGTGCAATACTACCTATGAACCCAAATCAAAGTGAAAAGCACTTCAGAAAATTGTTACAAACATAGAGTTAATTATTTGCATTGTTAGTAGATGAGGCCAATATAAGGGCCAAATAGATTAACATCCAAACCACATTGACCCCCCATATGGAAATTTTGCACAAGGTACCAGGTTATGTTGAACCTATCATTAAGAAAGACCCAAATCTTTCAACATTAGATGGCCTAGTCCACCTTGCTACCGAGCTAGCCATCCAAATCAAGTCTTTGGATGTAGCATGTGAGAATTGGGATTCCACTATCAAGATAATCCTAGATGTCAATAAATATTTCTTGGAAAAACACACTATAAGTGTATAGCCCATTGACATAAGTGTCAAAAAGGGCGATAATAACATAAAGGAGAAGAGCAAAAATAAAGAGGTTTTGGGGGAGATATAAGGAGAATGTGAAATGGGGTAGATTAAGCAATAGAGAAGAAAGGGAGAGAAGGGATAGAGGAATAGAGAGAATAAGAAAAGGACAAGCAAGAATAAATAGAGTATGAAGTCAAAGAGTGTTAGTTGAGACACATTTACTTAGCAGGAGTACAAAATTTTGGATATAGAATAAACCTATCGACTCAGGTGGAGTTATCACATTTTTAGGTATCTAAGTTTTTCCAAAATTTTGAAAATTTGAAGTTTTGTACATAAGCCAAGTTATAGATATGTTATGCTCATTAGGATAAAGATATTAATGCATGACCATGTGTTTTTGACACTCATGTCAAAGGGGGAGATTGTTGATCTTAGATTGGTTTTGACAAATCAGTGTCCACACCATTAAGTCATTTACTTAGTTCATACAAAACAAATAGTTCATGCCAAGCACAACATATATATTATAGAGCATGTTGAGTCAATAGTGAGTGTTGATCCACTGATGTGTCGAGTCACCCAAGTGCTGAGAAAAAAGTGTATGTGATTTAGGAGCCAAGCAAGTAGTGCATACCAAGTGACACAAATGTTGAGTCTTAGTATAAAACATAGTATACGCCAAGCATTAGAGACTTCAGATGCTAAGTGAGACAATTTTGATATAGTTGTTTATAAAGGCACAAACAACTATGTAAACCATTTTTGAGTCAACTTAAGGATGAATTATGATATTTTAGAGATAAGGACGAATCTTATGTTGGATTCCCAATAAAATTACATGTAGCCAATTAGAAAAAGGGAAAGTTTAAGAAAAGGGAAAGTTTAAGCAACAAAATGGATTAATCACAGTCATTGATTCATACATAACCCTAAGTCACCTAAGTCTTCTTAAGGAGGAAAAACCCTAAAACACTCTAGAATATATGTAAGGTGTTGAAGGATAGTACAGAGAAGTTTTCATGCACAAACAAAGCATTCATGCTGGCTAAGGAGTTATGAAGTGAGATTGCATTGCATAAATAGTTAGAGTAGAATATAGGAAAGAGAAGAGTATACAACAAAGAGATAGTTGATCAAGAAGGATCAAGAAGACAAAATTTTAGAGGGCATCTGACGTCAAGCAACCAAGTTCTAGCCACAGGATCATTGCTAAATCATTCTAGTAGGTAAATCAATGAAATCTCTTAATAGAGTAGTCCTAATAGGCTATATTTAAATCCTTTAAAAGGGTTCTTACTTAATTGTGAGTTGAACTCATTTAGCAATGCATACTTCTAACAGGGTGTTGAAATCCTTTGATAGGGTGAGATCTAACAGTCTTTGTAAGCCTTTAATAGGGAAAACCTTTCATAGATATAGATCATGTCTCCTGATCAAAACATTATAACCTTCATTGGATACACTTTATTACTATAGTAGTGAATATTTGTGGGTGTCATCCCCACCTTAGTTTTACCTTCTCACTTGGAGGGTTATTGGGTAATCATATCCGGTGTCATATGTGTGTGAATGTTTCCTTGATTACATGTTTTAGATGTACATGCTTTACATGATATTTCAGTTTATCTATTGAATGTATGAGATGGATGTATGGTGAATTTTTTTATGGGTTCAAGTTTAAACTACTAATTTACCCCCACCCCCCCCACCTCTCAAAATTTTATCTATCCTATTGTAATTCCAATAGTATTGACTACACTAAATGAAAGCATCCCTAAGGGTCTCTCAACACCATTGGGCTATGATGTTTGATTAGGAATTTCTCTAAGTTCATGGAAGGTATTGAAGAACTATTAGGTGATATAGGATCATGTTATCTAGGCCTACAACAACCTATTTTAATTTTTAAAGATTTGACTTTGTTTGGATTTGGCATTTGTATCTCACCTATTGCAATAAGTTGCAATATTTCTTAGTTAAAATGAGCAAGATTGTATATATTTCAAACCATTGGTCCTAGGATAAAATAATCTACTTTGTTAGCTTCAGTTGGTTAAGTTTAGGTTAGGGCCAACCTTATTTTAGCCATAACATCCCTCCAATAGTATTGACCATACTGAATAGAAGCACCCCTAAGGCTCTCTAAGCATTATTAGGTTGCAATATTTGATTACGCATTTCTCTGAGCTCATGCAAGGTATTGAAAAGATCTTAGGTGCTATAGAATTGAGTTATCTAGGCCTACAACAACCTATCTTAGCTTTTAGAGATTTGAATTTGTTTGGATTTAGCATTTGTATCTCACCTATTGCCAAAAGTTGCTATGTTGCTCAGTTAAAATGAGGAAGGTTGCATATATTTCAAGCCATTGATCCTAGGATCAAATTGTTTACTTTGGTAGCTCTGATATTTCTATCACACACACAAGAAATCCAAATTGAGATCACAAAGGGCTTCAAATAAGACTCTACATACATACATTTGGCCTTTGTTGTGTTTGACCCCATCTTTGATGCTCAGGATTCCTAACAAAATGAAATATGAAAGGATTTACACAAAGTCTCAAAGAGTGTTGTAATAGGTAAAAGATAAATAACACATGTTAATAAGAAAAATTGTTGATAATTATTATAAAAATGAAAAATAAACATGTTCTCATTTGTAAATGCAACTATTTAATATGTATATAGTACAAATGCATACTATAACCTAAAATTTATGAGAAGGAAAATATGAAATTTTACCTCTTCCATTGCCTCAAAATTGGCAGTCATGGGAGCATTCATAAACTCTACAAAACTAAATTGTTTCCACATATACTCAACAAAAAAATCAACACATATCCATCAAAATTGACTACATGTATATACATTCATTTATAATAAATTTCAAAATATAAACTTGACTTATATTTAACATCTTTTTTGTTTTGTTTTGGTGTTCTTTCTGATTTTCCCTTTCCTCTAGACCTCAAGCTATGTGAAGTACCCTAAAAAAGAAACAAATGTAACATAAGAGGAATCAATAAGAAACATCATGAGTTCAACTAAAATTGAAAACTTGATAGGTGTGTAATCTATGATACTGCATAGCTCTCAAGGCCAAAGTTAATGGCAGAAAGTATGGCATCATCAATTTGAGAAATTTCAGCCCTCGACAAGCCCTATAAAATAGTAAAGAGTATTATTATAAATATGAGATAATGTTGTAAATGGAAAGAAGCCACAATAAAAACAAGAAGATCATAGGATGGAAAGAAGACAAAAGGACTTGAAGGACAATATTGGAAGGATAGTGCAAGGCCTAGAAATTGAAAACAAAGAACCAAGAAGGAAAAGAGAGATACAAATGAACTTTTGGCACCTTGTCAATAAAAGTGGAGATTCATGATCTCCACAGTCCTACAAGACACCCTATGTGATATGGAGGTTCTTTGATGTAGATGGTATATGGAGGATGAACTCACATGAGGTTCATTAGATGGAGTTTGGGTATGCTAGGAGCAAGATATGAATATGTGAATTGGATAGATTAGATGAATTTGGGAGGATTTCAATGATGGTAGGAGATGGAAAGGTATTATTGTACTTTTAAGAATATTTAGAAAACTTTACCTCAGGTGTTCTTTCTCCTAGCTTCACACCACTAGAAAAATCATTCCTATGTGGTGTTCTCATTCCATTTTTTGCACTCTGCATTGCATATTGTTTGAACATATTAATCTAAAGTGTTGTATAAAATTAAAAAATATTTTCTTTTATGATATTTCTAGACAATTAAATAATATCATGTCAAAACTCATGAGATTCATTAGATGGGGTTTAGGTAATGCTAGTAGCAAGAGATGTTGATGGGAATTATATGGTTTTGATGAATGAGAGGGTTTCAGTGATGGTAGGAGATGGAAGAAGATCTATAAGTACTTTGTTAGTGTCATACCAATTAAGAAACAATATTTTAAAGCCAATGTATTATTGTACTTTTAAGAATATTTAAAAAACTTTACCTTGGGTGTTCTTACTCCTAACCTCTCACCTCTAGAAGAACAAGTACTCTGTGGTGTTCTCATATTGGTTATTGCACCCTACATTTCATATTATCCACATATCAATCTAGAGTGATCTATAAGTTTTTGTAACTTTTACAATATTTAGGTGATAAAATAATATCATGTCAAAAATCAAACAAACTTGTGTCCCCTATCCACCAAAGACCATCGCCACCAAATCATCTATGAGTGTGAAATCTTGGTAGCCTCTATATGAATAAAAAGTATGTGCATAATGTACACATGGATGAGATGATACTCCATCCTAAGACACATCCATATCTATCCCACCACACATGTGTTGACAGCTAAAACAAAAATGTTGATTGGGCCCTAAAGACTGTAATGATGTATGTGATGATGATGCAATTAGCACAAGTGAGGATGACACTAGTGGTGTAGGTGACACAAGAGGAGATGACACTAGTGGTGTAGGTGACACAAGTAGAGATGACACTAGTGGTGCAGGTGATGCTAATGGAGCTGTTGTAGGCTATGATGATCAAGGTGCCATAGGTGATGATGATGGATCCATCCCATGTTGTGATGACCCTAAAGGCACATGTAAGGATGGTTAGGGTGCCTTAGGTGAAGGAAAACCACCTAACTGTGAGCCATATTGAATGATAATATTTGTCAATTATGCAACTACATGAAGATTCTATAAATCAATAGACTACTTTATAATTGATAGGAGCACAACATGAGGAATTTTTCTCATCCTATATATCTCCACTCATGTTGTGGTGCCACCCAATGAGCCCTAGGTCTATCCTATATAGAGCCTCTCCCACTACCTTGGAACTGACAGATGTCAAAGTAATTTGGCTTCTCGCCAAGGATGAACTCATAATATATCTTTCTCAAAAAATATAGAGGCACGTCATTATTATTACATGGTGGTAGGTCAAATACCATATACCACCTATCCCAAAAACATGATCTCATCCTAGCATGAGTTCACTAATGAATAGGAAAAGTTTTGATTGTGTGTAATAGGGAGTTGCTAGATATAGGATCAATGAAAAGAGAACATATAGTACCTTTCTTTATGTCTTTATCTTTCACTTGGTGGCATAATAACCCATCAACATAAAATGTATGTGTAAGAATTTGGCTTAGGCCAAAATTCACCCAAGAACTAAAGAATTCAACACAAACACATAGTAGACCAAAATAGGCAGAGTATGATCAGAATGACGATATTCATTCAATAATTGGATACCGAGTACACTAGGAGTGCCTGAATCTAAAGGTCTCAAGAGAGCTTCTAGAATGCATAGAAGTTAGCACCATGACATGTCATACAACTAGGTATATGTCCACCAGATATGGATTATCCTCCATTAAGCATGGGATTAAGTGAGATGATGTGAGGATAAGACTACAATGGTGTAGCATGCAAATCAGTAGAGTAGTCAACATGTGCTAAATAAGGAGTGCGGAAAACTGTGTTGTCATCATGACAACTCAGTTAATGATGCATACTCCTATGTTGTAGACACCATGTGCCTAATTAGAGTTGTGTAACTCAATGAGAGTTCAGAAACTCCTAAGTGTCTCACCTAAAATAATAATAAAATAATGCAAAATAATTAAATAATGCATTAACCTAAGTAAAACTTAAGTAAGTGTAATAAGTAAATACTTATTTACACCAACACCCCCCCTTAAGTGCAACTTAGGAGACTGCCCTTAAGCTTACGAAATCTAGGATGATATGAAGAATGGGTCTTGGCTACAAGGCCATGTTAGGTACCCATGTACATAATGATATACAATCTCCCATAAAGCGGGGAAAGAGGGAAAACCTCACTAGAAAAACCCTCCCCCAAAAAGAGAGATAAAGAAGGATGCATTGATGGATGGAGTAATCAAGACCCCCCCATTATGACATACATCCAATATATACATAAGAGAATGATGAGAAGAGGTAGAGACATGATGGGCTTCCCCCCCCCCCCCCCCCAAAGAAGAATGGAAAACAATGACTGCTCCAATGAAGAAGCTGATCCAAGACTACAGAATGGTGTTCCTCCCCTTAGGAAGAAAAAATGCCAAGGGTACAAGTGAGACACTTTTGCTGTGTGTGGAAAGAATCCCATGTATAAGTGAGGTCTCTAAAACCTACTCAACTGGCTAAAGAACCTATCCCAAAGAACTGTATGTCTCTGCAAGTGATGAAGAATCCTACTGCAACTACTGATCATAAGTATCCACAATCACTTCAACCTGGGATGATTGATCATGTAGAGAATGAACAAGAGAGTCTAAAACCCTCATGACAATTTAAGAAGGAACTTTTGCATCAAGAAGAAGAGGCAAATCATGAATACCTATCCCCCAAATCTGTCACTGAACCTGTGTCTAGAATACTGGAAGTACCCTGCTGTTCTGGACCTATCACTGTGGTGATCTATGCATGCAGACTGAACTGATAAAGTGAACACTCACTGTATCTATTGACAAAAATCCACATATTTGAAGCTATTTAAGCACTATCACTAGTGTCACTATTAGTATCCACACTATATGATCTGTGAAGAGGAGTAGAGGACAAGCTCAGAGAACTTTCCTCAAAATGTACATCCTTCTCCACAAATATCTGATGTGTCTCAAGATCTAGAAGTCTATATGCCTTCACACTGTCTTCATAACCAATGAAGGTACAAGGCTGAGATGATTGTGCCTTGCGACCCTTGGAATATTTTTTTGCCTAAGAAGGACAACCAAAGACTCTAAAGTGTGTCACAATAGGTTTTCTACTGCACCATGCCTCAAAAGGAGTTTTTCTATCTAAGGCTGGATGAGGAGAATGATTAAGAATGTGAGTGGCACTTGAGATTGCTGTGACTTCTAATGATGGATCTAGAGACTTGACATGAATCATACAACTTGCCATAGACTTAAGAGTTTAGATCCTCAAAGCTGCAACGTCTATCTTATGCGGACTGAATGCTGAAGGAGTTTGAAGATCAATGCCCTCATGTCTACAAAAGTCCTTAAGTCTTTTGTTCACATCCATGTTTCCATTGTCCATTCGGATTACTTTGATGGCTTTCATGGATTTTTGTTCTACATGAGCCTCAAAGGCTAGAAACTTGTCCAACACTTCACCCTTACTTTGCAGAAAGTAGACCCAAGTGAACCTTGGAAAGTCATCAACTAAGGTGAGTATGTAGCAACCTTGGCTGAATGAAAAAGGACCTACTAATACCATGTGAACCATCTGAAGAACACTTGTTTCTCTTGAAGACTTCCCTCTTTGTAACTTCCCCTTTGGATGCATATCCATTGAATCTATTGAACATTCACCCTTAGAAAAGTTGATTTGAGGTCCACCTTTCACCATGTGGTATGTGCAAAGTTGCTAAAGATAGCGATAGTCAAGATGACCATACCGCTCATGCCATAATTGCATGTTTGAATTAGACTGTGTCCACAAGGCCTTTGAAGGAGAATTGGGCACAAAATGAGAGAAAGAGTACAACCTCTTGTGATCATTCACTTTCCCCACTACAACCAAGGAATTATATCTAAGACTGTGCACTTTTACTGAGTCTGGAAGAAACTCAACTCTATGTCCATCTCCAAAGTGAGTGACTTGGTAGATTGAGAGAAGATTCAAACTTACGTTTGGAACATACAGAACCTCTTGAAACTCTCCAATTTCCATTTCCACATTTCCTTTTCCTTCAACTTCCATTTTGCTATCATTCCCCATGAAGATGTGCAGTACCTTTGAGTGATCCATTGAAGAAAAATCCTCCTTTGAAGAACCCATGTGATATGTGGTACCTAAGTCAAATATCCATTCCTTTGAAGAGTTTGCATTTTCCACGAATGCTTGCCCTTTGCCCTTGGAATTTGAAGAAGATCCCTTCTCCTTGTAAGCATTAGGAAATGGAACATTATGTTTCTTCATGATGTTGGTTAATTCAACAAACTTTTTAAGATAACACTCATGCTCTTCATGACCCAATTTCTTGCAATAAGCACACTTCTTCATCTCCTTCTTGTTGTCCCCTTTCTTGTTGGAATTCAAGGACTTGCCTTGTTTATTGGATTGTGGTGTTGTCTTTTCTACATCCTTAGATTTACTCTTCCATTTCTTCTTGCCCTTTCCTTTGTTTGAAGACTATCCAACAGAATGTTGAGAACCCTCATTGGCCACCAATGCTTTGGACTGAGGTGATTTGAGAATCCCCATTGTTTTCAACTTTTTTTCTTCATCATCCAACAGTTTAGCATATTCATCAAAAGTGACTTTCTTGTAGGCAGACCCTAAGGTAGTCTTTGAGGTGTTAAAATAAGATACAAATGTGGAATATTTGGATGGCAGCTTGTTATGGATGAGATAAATTAGTTTTTCATCTTTGATAGAACTCCCACAATCAATAAGCTTTTTCCTTAATTCATTCACCTTGATGATGAAATCCTGTATTGAGTCATATGACTTAGGATCTAAGGAAACAAGCTCATCTTCTATTTTGAACACATCCTCCTCAGACACTTTACCATAAAGGCTTTCGAAGGTATCCCAAGCTTCCTTTGATGTAGTACATTTATTGATTTGATACATGATTTTATCATCTACCCCCAAATATATATCACCTAGGGCTTTTCTACCCATTGCTACCCATTAAAAAATTTCACTTGTTGATACATTATCACCTGCTGGTTTAGGAAGAGTACCATCTACATATTGTGAAACTTCATTATGCATTAAGTGATACAACATTTTGATTGACCATGAAGCATAGTTATGAGGAGTTAATTTAGGAAACTTAAAGTTACCCATAATGAAGAAAATGAAAGAAAATTGTAGAAAAGAGAGAACACAACACCAAGAACACCCCCCCTTTTCACTAAATCAAGAAACTCCCCCAAAATAGATGCTTTGGGAACTTTATCAGTAGTGCGATTACAATGGGCCACTTGCCAAATTTGGCCTTCATGAACTTCTAATTTTTCTTGTTACAACCTCTTAATAGAGTACAAATCTAAAACTTTACAATGTGCAACAATACTGAAGCATTACAAAGCAAAGAAAGGCCCTATGCTGAAAGTGAAAATTTTGTCAATGCAACACTACAATCTGATGCAAAATTTGGAAAGTAGACAAAAAAAATGCACTTTCAAAAAAGATGGAACCTATTTTTGACTCCAGATGTACCCAAACGGAGCGTTTGAAGTTACAAAATGTAGGATTATCCAAGTATAGTCACCAAAAAATGCAATTTTTGAATAGTCTGTGCACCAAAACAAAAAAATAGCTACACCACTAAAAAATTTAAGAAATTCTACCCAATTTCAAAAAAAAATGCACCTGATTTGGAGTCCAGATGTGTGAGTTATGACCTCTTGAAGTCAGACTATAAAAATCAAAATCAATTTGGTGAGGGGTTGCACCAACAAAAGAAGGGGTTAAATTTGATGATCATATGGCCATTACAATAGTTGTAGATTGACCTGTGATGATTTCTAGATGGGCATCAAATTTAGGCACTCAGAATGATGATGTCAGCAAAAATTTTGGCAGTTGGATGATGTGGCAGCTAACATGGCTATCCGTACTGTACAAATTGAACAAATTTTTTTGATGTGTCAGGTGATGTGGATGTGCTGATGTAGCTGCTAAGGTGGCTAGGTGTCAGTCACTCTTGACTAGACTCAGGTCCACATGTGGTGGACAGGTGGAGGTTGACAGGGCACAGACCGTGTGGTGGGAATCGTTGATGCCATTGCCGAGTAGTTGAGTGCCGCATGGCGGGATGGGGAATGCCACTGGGAGTTGATTTTTTGTTGCTGAGACTGTACACTATGGACATCGAAGAGTTTTTTTCATCGCTGCCAGAGTTTTTTTTTATAATCGTACATGCATGGGATCAACACAGAGGGTGCTGTTTAAAACAAAAGTTTTGTAGGCAATAACCAAAGTTGCCTAAAACTTGCGTTGCCATTGGATGTTGGTGTCCAGTTGTGCAGTATGGTCACCAGTTTGTGGAATGTGATAGAATATAATGACACCAGTTGTTGAAACCTGTTAGAATCAGAGGTTACACTGGGGGAATTTGTTGGTCGATGTGCCAAAAAATTTGTGCGCAGTACAATTCTGCGAACTAGTAGAGGTACAACCCAATCAGGGTCTTAATTAACCTGCCGAACTAATAATATAATAAGCCCTAGGGAATAACAAATAATCCCTCCAACTAATAGAGCCGAGTCGAGGTGTCACTGCCCGGTTCGGTAAAAATATTTTCTCTGCTATTCTAACTAAAAAAATCCAAAAATATACAGATTTAGAAATAATGCAGAGATGAAAATTAATTTAGATCTCAACAACAATTTAATTAGATCTAAAAATAAGCATACCCAATTGCAAATTGGTGCCTTCGAGGGCCAGTTTGCAAAAAAAATTTGCCTCACGATCAACTTTCACCCAAGATAGGCAATTTTATAGTCAATCTTCACTGAATCGATGCTCTAGATGCAACAGAGAGGTCAGTTCTAGCTCTAGATGCTTCCAATTTTTGTGGATTCTCTGAAATCAAAGTGATGAAGCATGAAAGGTCTCAAACAACTACATGATGAGAATCCTCATCAGCTTTGTTACTATGTAAGAATTTGGCTTAGGCCAGAATTCACCCAAGAACTGAAGAACTCAACACAAGCACACAGTAGACCAAAATAGGTAGAGTATGATCAGAATGCTGATATTTATTCAATAATTGGATACCAAGTACACTAGGAGTGCCTGAATATAAAGGCCTTAGGAGAGCTTCTAGAATGCGTAGAAGTCAGCATCATGATATGTCATACAACTAGGCACATGTCCACTAGATATGGATTATCCTCCATTAAACATAGGATTAAGTGCAATGATGTGGGGATAAGAATAAAATGGTGTAGCACACAAATCAGTAGAGTACACAACATGTGCTAAATGAGAGTGATGATAATTGTGTTGTCATCATGACAACTTAGTGAATGATGCATACTCCTATCTTGTAGATACCATGTGCATAATTAGAGTTGTGTAACTCAATGAGAGTTCGAAAAATCCTAAATGTCTCACCTAAAATAATAATAAAATAATGCAAAATAATTAAACAATGCATTAACCTAAGTAAAACTTAAGTAAGTGTAATAAGTAAATACTTATTTACACCAATAGTATGACACCTATCCCTCCATGTACCCCATTTTGTAACCTCCCTAGACACCTCATTTGCATTTTGGGCCATTTTTTCAAGTGTATTTGCTAGGGTTGAGTGGTGATCAAGTGCAGTTGACTGCAACCTATTTACCATTTGGGTTTTGTTAGGGTTGGTGTAATTAAAGATTCACTAATTACACTTAAGCTTACTTAGGATAATGTATTGCATGGTAGTTTGTGATTGAGACACTTAGGAGTTTGCACCTCTATTAAACACATGGTGTAGGAGAATTCTACTCTAGGTGGTCGTAGTTGTTATCTCATTCCACCTTTAGTGTATTTATCACATTATCATCCTCATCATTGCACATCCTTCATTGCACAATGGAGGATGATCCACCTTTGGTGGACATGTGATTCCACCTTGTGTGGGTGATATCTTATCTTCTCTTTATCTTTATCTCTTATCACCTCTCCTACATAAGGAGGTCTATTATGTACATTTGAAATCAAGCCATTGGATCTTAATCAAGACCATTATTAATAATAGCATTTTTGCATCTTTATGCAATTGTCTTGCCAATCTCTTGTAGAATTTATCTTGGTCTTTGATTTGATCCTAGGGGTGTTGTAGAGTCACCTAAAACTCTAACATGGTATCATAACTCTCATGGTATGAATACCTCTTCTCAAGAAGTGCAATCTTGGCTTGAATCATTATTGGTGCAGTATTTGGCAATTTGGACATCACCATTTCGAGGAGATTTTGAGATTCATATTTTGTAACCTTCTATTGTAGGTGAAAATTAGAGCTTTGGCATCCTATAGAGGAGGTTCAAAAAAACCTAAATCAAATTTCGTTTCATCCAAATCAGACATGTGAGGAAAAATCTACAACCATTTGATTTTTGAAGGTGTGATGACAATGATTCAAAAAAATAATTTAAGAGGCTATTTTCAAATAATGATATCTCCCTCATACAGGCTCCTTTTTCTTAACAATTTTTTTTTTTTTTGGGCATAGAATTTCATAATCTACACAATGGTGCACCTGATTTTGGATCTTTGTCTCTGAATTTTTTGGAAAATTGTAAATCCCATCTTTTGCAACTTTCAAGGCTTTGTTTGGGCACATCCGATAACATTTTCAGGTGCAATTTTTTTTTTAAAGTGCATGATTTTTCCTCTACTTTCTAGGTTTGTAATCAGATTTCAATGATTTGGAGTGGTCATATAACTTTTAGAAATAGGTGTTTTTTGGTTATATTTGCACTTGGTGAATACTTGGGTTTCAATTTTCTTAATTTAATCAATAATTTGAAGGAGTTATCAATTGATTTCAGTCATTCTTTGGGTTCATTATGGATTTTTCAAAAGTTCCATTACTCACTCCCTATAATTATCATGAATGGAAACAAGCCATTATTAATAAGTTGACAAGAATTGGATTACTTAGAATGATTCTTGGACAAGACCTACAACTAGCTCAAGGTGTTGCAGAAAGAAGGAAATGATTTGATAGAAGAGATAAAACACTTAGCTCCCTTAAATCTACCATATCTCATGATTTACTCTATCATATTGTATCCTACACACATTCTCATGATGCCTAAAGAACATTGGAAGAAATCTTTGGTAAGCCTGATAGAATAAGAAAATTGAAATTGGAGAATGATCTTATAGGTCTAAGTCCATGTAATTTTGACAATATTCAAGAGTTTTTCTCAATGTTCAATTCTATTAGATTGGAGCTTTCTAATTTGGCATTACTAAAAATGATGAGCAATTGATATTATCTATTCTTTCCAAGCTAGGTCATGAATTTTCAATCTTTGTCTCCACATTCTATGCTACCATGGATGCTCTTGGTAGTGCATACAAATTTTTTTCTATTGATGAATTTGCAACTCAACTCACGAGGGAACAAGAAAAGTTAACACACATTGGTCAATTGAAGCCTTCAAAGTATCAAGCATTGGTTGCAAATGGCTCCACTCCAAAGGCTCGCAAAGGAAAGGGAAACAAAAAATATAAGGATCCTAAGCAACATGACAAAGGTGATGACTCTCCTTTACAACATAATATTGAATCCAAGTCCTCTTCAAGAGAGGAAACATCTAGAAGAAAGAGAGATGAATGTGCTTATTGAAAAAAGTTGGGACATGATGAACATAAATTTTTCAATAAGAATATTGATGAGCTCACTTAAATTATTCATAAGAAGAATATCCGGTTTCTCCCATCAGTATCTTCTCCTTCTTCTCAATATTAGGTAGCTTCTACATCGACATCATTAGTCAAAGCTAAAGGAAAAGCACTCATTTCTTCCACACATCTTGAGCAAGGTAAATGACTTCTTGATTTAGGTGCATCACATTATATGGAATCTTCTGTGGATATGTTTTCTTTTATTGAGCCTTGTACTTCTCCACCTATATTGATGGATAATAATACATACATGAAGGTTTATGAGAAAGGTTTAATTCCTATGGGAGAGGGTACATTTAGTGATTATGTATATATTAGAGACATGGAGACTAGAGAAGTCAGAGCTATGCAAGTTTTTGATCATCCATCATGCTTGTATTATTTTGCACATTTTTTTGATAATCATGATGATATTCATTATATACCCAACCCTTTATCAAGGGTGAATAATTCATGTGAGGAAAACATTGGACACTTGAATAATTTTGTTCTTGAGACAAGTGTTTAACTTACTACCTCTCCACCTCATGTTTCTTTAGAGATGAGTTTTACTATTCAATAGGATGATCTTTATGCTTCAGATCTTGTAGTGTGGGATGAATTCCTAGACTCTCTTTTCGATGAGTTCCTAATATAGATTTGGTTAATACATCTAAGGGGGTTTCTCTTCAAGATACTTCTTGACCATCTCTAGAGATTGGATTTCCCAAATCTTCATGTTCTCTTGTTTTTTTATATCTCATAGGTCAGCTTGATGGTGTGATAGAATCTTTGAGCTTGGAGATACCTATTCAGTCTTTAGAGATGCATACATGGAGACCTTCTTCCTCCTTTCTCACTTTTTACATGGTGTGGTTTCTTCATCTTTTGATGCATTTATGTATTCCTAAGGAGAGACATGTTTCTTGTAGGCATTGGATTATCTCTTTTTTTGTAGCTACTCTTCATCTATATAGGAGCTTCTTCATTATGGGGGGGGGATATCATGTCTCCTTATTTCCTTCCTATGGGGGGGATCATTCTTTGTATATGCATGATGTATACAATTTTTGGGGGGTCTTGAGTATTCAATCCATCCATGCATCTTTTTTTCATCTCTCTTTATTGAGGAGGGTTTCTCTCATGAGGTTTTCTCTCTTTCTCCACTTTATGAGAGATTTTATTTCATGTATTGCTTTGCATATTGTACATGGGTACCTGAAATGGCCTAGTAGTGAGAAGCCATCTTGCATTGTGAGTTTAAGTGCATTCCCCTAAGTTGCACCTAAGGGAAGGTGTTGGTGTAATTAAATATTCACTAATTACACTTACTTAAGCTTACTTAGGATAATGCGTTGCATAGTAGTTTGTGATTGAGACACTTAGGAGTTTTCACCTTAATTAAACACATGGTGTAGGAGAATTTCACTCTAGGTGGTCATAGTTGTTATCTCATTCCACCTTTAGTGCACTCATCACATTATTATCCTCATCATTACACTTTTTTATTCCATAATGGAGGATGATCCACCTTTGTTGGACATGTAATTCCATCTTGTATGGGTGATAGCTTATCTTCTCCTTATACTTGTCTCTTATCACCTCTCCTATATAAGGAGGCCTATTATGTACATTTTAAATCAATCCATTGGATCTCAATCAAGTCTATTATCAATAATAGTATTCTTTCATCTTCATGCAATTTTGTTTCCAATCTCTTGTGGAAGTTATCTTGGTCTTTTACTCAATCTTGGGGGTGTTGTAGAGTCACCTAAAACTCTAACAGTTAGCACTATATTGTGAGAGGTGGTCTATGAGGTCCTCTTATATAGTAGTTAAATGATGTAATTGTATGTGTAGAGGGTTTAAATAGGAAGTGATGGTTGTTGAAAGGGAACATTGAGTGGAGGGTTTTGTGATTGTGTCACTATGGGTGAAGGGTTTTGCAATTGTGTCACAATGGTTGGAGTGTTTTTGGTTGTGTCATGATGGGTGGAGGGTTTGATTGTGTAGGAGGTGGTCTTTCTTCTCTCCTTGTTTTTCATGAATTCCTTGATGCATCTATATTAATAAATTTTTAAAAAATTACAAAATATATAAATTACAAAACCAAATTATAAAATTTAATTAAAAAAATACATAAACAAGTAATAGAATGGAGACTCACCTTGTTTGTGGGGCACCATGGATGGAGATGCAATCAAAAATTAGTTTCTATGGTAAAACTACTTGGGTTTTTGTGTTCTCACCTTGGAGTCTATGTTATTGCTATCATTTGAGGGTATAAAAATACCCTCAAATGCGGACAATAGTAAAAATATATACTTTACAAAACCCAATCAGTTTTGTTAAGTATAATGGCCAAGCTTGGATACCAAGCCTGGCTGACATTTCACTTTTAAATAACCCAATCAGGTTTTAAAAAACCCAATCAAGTTATTTAAGATTTTTCTTTTGCTTGGACGGATGTTCACTTTTTTGTAGACCATCTTGGTGCACTTACCCGCTTATCAAAATAAATCTTATAAAATAAATCTCAATTTGAATGATAAAATACATCATTAGATCTAGTCAAATAATCATAAAATAAATATCAAAAAAACCTCTAGTGCACATCCTAACTTGGCCAACTAGACAACCCACAAAGAAAAACATCACAAAAATAAACATTACAAGACTATAAATAGAATATAAGAAAACACATAGTTTTCAGTCGTATGATTTAATTCAATCAATAAGTTTTTCTTTTCAAAATCTACAACATAATTCATTATCCAAAAATTAATGCAATACATTAATAAGCATTATGCAAGCACCTAGGAAGACACCAAGTAGACAGATCTTTCAATAAAATTCTACAATGGGATTTCAGACTCTACCTCAAAATCAAAGCTAAAATTTGAGACAATATGTGAATGCATGCAAATTGAAACCCTCTGCAACTTTCAACTATTCTTTCGATCCAATTCCAAATTTTTCTTGCCAAAACCTGTGCGTCTCTAAAATGAACTACCAACCCCATTATAAAGAACCATAACCCTAACTTGGGTTTCTATTCAACAACATTTGAAAAGCCACTAACTTTATTTAATAATAATTACTTCAATTATTTAATCCTTTTGTGCACACTAAATTTTTTTAATTATAATATTCTTTTATTTTCTTTTCCTCCACTTTATTAATTAGTTTAAGCACTATTTGAAGTGTAGTTTATGATTTAAATTAATAATAATAATTAAAGCTCATTATCTAAATGAAACTATAATTTAATTATTATTAATTAAATAATTATAATAAAAAAATTAAATCTTTAACTTTTTAATATTCTAATTGTTTTTAATGCAACTTCTTAAATTAGACTTTTAATTAAATATTTTAAACTAAAGCACATATTTAATTAATTTCTAATTAATTAAATATCATCATATTTCATTTCACTTTAACCAATTTCCTAAATTAGACTTCCAAATTAATTGTTTTAAATTAAAGCGCATATAACTAGTTTTAAATTAATTAAATATTCTCATGTTTTAAAATTTTCTTTTTAATCAAATAATAGTTAATAATTTTGAATATTATTTGATTAACCTAAATATTATAATTGAATCATTTACCAAATAAATCACATACTCAAATCTACATAAAAGGAAAATTACAATAATTGACAAAAACTCAAAAGTAAACTACACACACAAAGATAAACTCATGGGTTTAAAAAGGGTGGAAAGTTAGTTATGAGTCCTCCTTGCAAGTCAAGTATTTAGGCTATGGCTAGGATTGGATCTAAACATTATCTCCCGATTCTTACTATTGAGTTATTACAATAGGGAACAGTTATCCTGTCAATTTAGGAAAGTTGATGCCTGATACCTGCAAATCTTTATAAAAGATGAGCACGTACATGTCCATATATATCTAAGCTAAAAAGACAATGGTAGGGAGTGGTACATCATAAATATCCTAACTAGTAAGTGACTATGACTTCCTCACTTGACTATATTAGGCACATCGAACATAAATATAATACAAACACATGCACCTTACATATGGAAGTATGAGGTAAGTATAATAGTAAATCCTAAATATAAATAGCATCATATTCTAATATGAATATCTCATTATAACAAGGACATACTAAACATCTTTCTAAGACACACCATATGGCATCATTATAAAACTAATTTCATTAACTAACTAAGAGAAATTAAAGAACCATCACTACTAGTAGGAAATTGTTAAAACCTAGCTTAATCAATTATTCAATGTATTGTATTTAAAATATCAAATAAGGGTTAATATATCGACAAAAAAACTATTTATAATTTTAACAATTAAGTCTACAATGATAGAAAAGGAGGAGCATTACATCTTCCTACCCTTGAAATAGGTTTACTCTTGGAAGTTGACTATTGCTACTAAGATAACACAGATGAAATATATAGTCACAAAATAGCATTTGAAACACCAAGTGTTATGAATCCAAGTTATTTAATTTTGTAGTTCAATGTTTGAAATGTTTTTGTTTATATTTTCTATTTAAACTTCTTATTTTTTAATTATTTTTGAAGTTTAATTACTTGTTAACTGATAGCACACAATATCCCTAGGGTTCCCAATGTTGACACTCAAGCTCTAATACCAGTTGTAACACCCTACTCAGGAACCCAAGAGAAGTAAACCTATTATGTTAGAATGTTTACTGAACTATTTTTAAAAATAATTAAACAACATCAAGATAGAATTAATATGGAAGTAATATACACATACACCTCAAGTAAACACACAATTACAAATCAATTTCAATTTTGCAAGGGCTCCTTCACATTGAGTTACGTTAATAAATTATATTAATTAGTTTCAGTTTCCAATACAATGTCTAATGATCATAAAGAAATAATAGATACATAATCTCATAAGATTTTTTTTAAACTAACTACCAACATTCCCCTATGGGATTCATGACATGGCTTAACCACCTCATATGTTCTATAAGTCTAGTGGTTGTATCGAGCATTGACAGGTCGATCTTTTGGTGCAATGACAACTCTAGCTTGTAGCAAGTAGTATCAGAGCTTGTTCACAGATTCAAATTTCCTCGAGTAATGCTAAGGGAGAGATTGTTAGAATAACCACCAACATTCCCCTTTGGGATTCATGACATGGCTTAGCTTCCACCTATATTCTATAAGTCTAGTGGTTGGGTTAGGCATTGATAGGTTGATCTTTTCGTACACTGACAACTCTAGCTTATAACAAAAATGCATAAGTATAAATTTAATACAATGAAAGTACATCCAATAAACTATTGACATAAAGGTCAATTCATCTATCAGTGACTCAACAATTAGTAAAGTGGTTACATTTCTATTGACCTATATAGTTGATACCAAGCTTATCATTCATTTTGTAGTGCTAAACAAGTGATTGAGTTGTTACCAAGCTAAAGAGTTAGTTTGCAATATTTACCAAGCTAAACAATGTTTACTGAGCTTTAGAGACAAAGTACAATGCAAATCAAGCATAGTAGAGGTTACTGAGCTAGTCAGTGGAAGTGAAGAAGATCATAGTGATAACTGAGCTCTATAGTGTTAACCAAGTCCAAAAGTATCCACTAATCTCTCTAAGTTAATAAAGTGGATCTAGTAATGACCAAGTCATGCAATGTCAACCTAGTGATCTAGTTGCTACTAAGTTTCTCAGAGTACACTGAGTCGCTCAATGCTGACCAAATTCAAGCTACTTAGAAGTGATTAGTATGTATTGAGCTTCAAGTTCAACTAAGTGCCAAAGATTTCCAAGTATTGATAGTATTTTTCATGTATCAGAACATCACTGAGTTTGTCTTCAAAACTTGAGTTACAACAGTTGCGTTGACTTTGTAAATTATGATAAAATTGGTATTGTAGCTAACTCTAGTAAGTTATAATTTGGATTGGCATATATGTGATGTATTGTATCATATCTAGATATATATGTAAAGAGTATATAATGAGCATAAGTGTGAATTCAAGAAGGCTACAAGAAATATAAGGGACAACAAAGTATTATCTATCATAGTTAGGTGATAATTACAAAACAAGGAATCTTAACCAGCAAATTAGAGTTGTAGATTAGAGATCAGGCACTAGTTCATCCTAATAGGTGCATTAGTCAAATACTTTAATAGGGTAGACTTAAAACTCTTTGCTCAATCTCTTAACCAAGTGCATACTTCATTATATGTTTGTAAATCCTTTTACAAGGTGGACCTCACATTCCTTATTGTTCCTAATAGGGAATATAACTAGAAGTGGTCAATTGTAAGCCTTAACAAGTTAAATTTATACTATAGTACTAAAACTTGTGGGTATCATCCCCACCCCACTTTTAATTTCTAAATGGAAGATTTCTAGGTAACCATATAATTGTTATGATTTTTATTTATTTTTTCATACTTTCATACATGCAATTAGATAATAATATTATATAAAGGATTAATTCGTGAAGTAAGAAAAAGTTTTATTAGTTCCTAATTCACCCCTCCCCTCTTAGTAACCTTGCCTAATTTATATTTCCAAAAATTGGTATTACAACTATTCAAGTTCTCACATCAGAAGTCTAAGAGCTTGAGAAAGGATTAAAGGTAATGGAGGTATATAGGCTAGATAAGGCTATTGACAATGAAAAGTTGGATCTTGAATTGGCCATTGGAAAACTAAAGAAAGAAAAGGAGCAACTCTCTCAATCATTGAAAAGAAGGAAAGATCTTGCAATAAAAATGAATGGCAATATCTACACTAAAATAAGAATTGAAGATATATATATATATATATATATATATATATATCTATATATATATATATATATATATATATATATATATATATATATATATATATATATATATATATATATATCTTGAAAGAAATTCAAATGAGGTGGACAAACCAATCAAAGATCTATTAGAAAAGAATTCCAATCTTCAAGAAGTTAGAAAGTTGAAAAGAGAATAAGAAATTAAATCATTCAGATTATGTAAAATCGTGGAAGAAAAAGATAGATCCAAAGAAGAGATAGAAGAAAAGAACAATGAAATCCAACAACCATGCCTTCAATAAGAAGACTTCATTGATTAGCTCACCAATGAATATGAAGAACTTATGAATCTAATATCAAAGAATGAAAGACTATAGAATGATCTCAACACTGAAAAGAAAACCTATGAAAGAATGATGAAATCTTGGGAAAACATTAATTAATTAAATGAATAAAGTCAGTACAGACACAAAGGTAAAGATACAATAGGATACATAGAAGAAGGTGAATCATCTTAGCAAGGAGCTCAAAAGAATCAAAGACCTACTTACAATCATTGAGGTAAAATAGGTCATATATCAAATAAATGTTGTAGTAATGGAAAAGAAAAATTCAACATAAAGTGTTATAGTTGCAATAAGCATGGTCATAGAGAAATTGAATGTAAAGTGAAACCTAAGTTTGAAGGTAACTATCACAATTGCAAGAAACAAGGACACAAATATTCAAAGTGAAAAAACAAGTAGTGGAAACCAGTAGAACAAATTGTGAAAGAAATATTTGGATGGAATTATAATACATGGTGCAGATGTCACTATTGTGGTGATGTTGAGCACATTGAAGAAAATTGTGTAAAACATCATATGAGCAAAAGAGACACTACAAAAAGAGGTTTTATTTGTAGAGAATTTGGACATCTTGCTAAGAACTATATGAACATAGGTAGAATTGAAGATGGAAAGAATGCCAAAGCTGAGAATATAAGAAAAAAAATGAGGTAGAAATGGGTACCATAATATCCAAAGAATGAAAACCAAGATCATGAAGTGAATGGCACCCAAGTCAATAAATTGGGTGGTACAAACACTTTAACTTAGTTCCCTATGGACATGACTAGAGTTGTGATTTGGAAAAAGAAATCTAACACTAGTTCTAGCCAACAAGAAGAATGATCCAATAAAAATTAAGATGCATAGGGATCACTAAGCATAATGAAAAGTAGGAGACCTTCCATGAAAGGCTGGGTTACAAGACCTTGCCGAGAAAGGTTAGATTACATATTGTTACAGACTCAAGTTGGTAGCTTCCACCTAGTGATGGTGACTCTACCAAGTTGTAGATCTCTTCTGAGCATTAAAGACTAAACTGAGTGGAGGAAAACCTATCACTAAGCAAGTATGAATTACAAAGCATTAATGGTGATTGAAAGATGGAAATTCATTAAATAGAAGAAATAAAAGGCATTGTTTCACTACGAATTTCCAAAGCTATTTGAGAAGAGAGAATTTAGAGCCCCCAAGAAATTTGAGTACTTGTTGTTGAATTTTTCTGAAGTCTTTAGGAACCCTACCAAGAAATGGCATCTTGCAGTAGTAAAAAAAAGAAAAGATTTAAAATGTTAGTCCATGAAGTCAATTGTAAGGCTCCAAACTTCAAGTTAAGTCTAGCAATTATAGAGGCACTTGGCCCTATTTCTGTACAATCATAAATTTTTTTTCTAAGATATTACTCATGCATGACATCCATTCTTTTTATCACTACTCAATCCAATAAATCAGAACCCTAGAGATGAATGAAGCATTCAAGGAATTATGTGTGGATGGTGCAATAAATCCTGAAAATCTACATTTGGAAACCAAGGGCTTGATGCATATCTCTCATATGCAACGAGACTTTCAAGTCAAACAGAAGATATATATTCTAAGCCATGTCCATAATGGACAATTATGGTTGGAATAATGTATTCAAATAATGAATAAAATGATTCATAGAATCACTAGACTACCAAAGCTTAATAAAGAAATTAAAATGAAAACCATAGGTTGGGTCAAATTCAAAAAAAAAACTCGTGCCAAGTAGGATGAAAGAGTAATGAAGATTAGTAGTGTAACTAAAATAGAACTAAAGTTAGACATTCATATCATTGTACATAATATTTTCAGTTCAAGCAAACTAAACAACCTATCATGTGAAGCTATCAATCTCACATACAAGGCTCTAAAGAACAACCTATGCTTCAACCTTGCTAAGTTACTATTGAACTAGTTTAACAAGAATGTGGAGAGCATTAGAGGATCAAAGAATAATCCCTATAAGTTTGGACCCCTTTTAACATGTTATTTTTTCTTTGTTCAAAGATTCTTCTGTTCCAAAGGCATGGTACTATGGAGGAAAGACATTCTTATTTTGTATTAGAATAATGAGTATATAGCGAAGATGTGTGAAAATTTTGAAAGTACAATGGATAACTACTTTGAAACATTCAAATAAAAGATGAATAATAGATTTAGGATTCCTAAGAAGCTTGTAGAAGATTACAAGGATGATATCTATTTCATGGTGGACTATGAAAAAGTATACATTCCTGGTGTTCTATGACTATTTGTGGTGATATTAAGAGAGTGGGCTTCATTCTCTTGGTTACATGTAAAGTTCTTCTTAATGCTAGATCCCCTTGTAGGCAAGGAAGGATTTGATATTATTTCATTGTCTCAATTGGTTTGTCTTTGACATTTGCTAGTACTTTCTCTCTTGAGATTGGTGGTGATTTTTGTTGACTTTCCAAACCTCAATGAAGTAATTATAAATTAGCTTTTTGATGAATCTGTTTACTATGTTTGGGTGAGGTGAAGTGGCTAGCGGAGTATGCTCTATTCCCTTTTGTACACATGATAAACTTGGAACCCTTGAATCCAAACTAAGTCTCCATGTGATACAATTTTGTGAGTCTTCCTTGATTAAAGAGGGATAACCGTAGTGGACACTTCCTTTATTAGGTAAACCACATGGATGAAACCTCAAATGGTAGTAGGCACTTTCACCATGGTAGCAACACCTACTATATAAATGTCCTTGTGGAAGAAATATCCATGAGTGTAGTTTTTTTGGGCTATTATATTTCCTCTGCATCTTTGATTGATTAAATTCTCAGAAAGTGTCAAAACCCTGGTGCACCAAAATTGGATTTCACCCACTTGAGATTGTAAGATTTGTTCGGTTGATAATTATTAATAACCATAATGCATCCCATTTTTTATTTTCTAGGACTATGTGAGTGATTGGAAAACATTTTGAGAACATATATAGTAGTGGTTCTAGGGATTAGATTTATACTAAGACATTATTCTTGTTAATGTGCAAGGTTTCTTTATGCCTTGCCCATTTCCTGTAGAAATTTGCTTGAACTTCCTGAGTGTCATCTTGCATGCCTGATTTATAATAAAAATATATTGACACATCTAGTTGGTCGATTAAAATGAGTAATAAAATTGAGTTTGTGAATTGAAACCTTTCTCGATTTGTTATCCTATCATTTTGAATCCTCCTTGGTTGATTTGGATCATATTAGGTCACTTACCTTGTTGTTGGAAGCTTGTTTATGCCTTGGCTTTTTGTGTTTTGACCTCTTTAACTAGTAATTTTTGATTTTGCAAGTGACTTTGCTTGGAGTTAGTGATTTAGAAACCATCCTTGTTGAGAAGATAACCTTTAGATTATTTGATAACATGCTTGGAGAGTCCTAGAAATTTCTTGTCCATTCACTTCCATTCAAATTTAATTTTAGTTAATTATAATTCAAGAATATCATCCTCCTGATCCATATGCTCTAGGGTATTCACCCAAAGTAGTGGGCACCTCTATAGTAGTGTTGATTTATGAATATTGCAAAAATTCTATCTTATCATCTCTCTTTTGGACAAGTGAGTGCTTTTACTATCTTGTTTTGGTACAAATTTTTCTTAGGGTCATCCTATGAACTAGTACATTTTCTTTCATGTTAGTTACAACAAGATATCAATTATATCAAGGAAAGTGACCTCAAGTTGTTTTAAACAAAATACCCTTAGTTTAAACTTACCAAAGACTTAATAAAATTGAGCATGAAATGAAAGCCTTCCTAGATGAACAAGCTACAAAGGAAGAGAAATTTAGACTACTAGAGTTGGAGAGACAAGCCTTGTTGGAAATAGAAAAAATCAAATGATCCTACTTACCTTTATCTCACTAAGTGAATAATGGGAATGCAATCTGAATTTAAAAAAATTATTACAAGAGAAGATTACATAATTACATGAATCATCTTCTTTCATGTCTACATCTTCTAGATCTAAAGACCTCTTGAGAGATAAAGTGAGTAATAACTCCTCTGAGTATATGCCAATATTTCATGATGGATTTATCTTTGACTAGGATGAGAATGACAAAAATGGTCCTAGACATACTATTGAGAGGAATTTTACTCCTTTGGGATTTTCATATGACATGGTGCTTGAGACCTTATTTGAAAACAAGATAATTACTTAACCATAAAATCTATACCTTATGAACTTGAGGTAAAACCTCCATGGTGGAGAGATGATCACTATTATGGTTACCATAGAAATAAAGGTCATAAAACTAAATAGTGTATTACATTGAATTGTAAAATTCAAGATCTTATTGATGATGGAATCATTGGTGTTGAAATTCATAAAGACTTATACAATGAGGATATTTCTCTTGAGAAAGATCATGTTGATGAACCTATGTCAAGTGATGGTTTCCTTGACACGTCCACTTATTCTAACACTCACAAACTTCCTCAAACTTCAAAGCTATCCAACATACCTCCATGAAACAAAGAGCATAATGCTTTCAACATTCATTATGTGTATCCTCAAGGAATACATCTAAAATAAACTCAAGATAATAGACACTTGTATGAAAACTTTTTCATGCTACTAAGACTAAAGATGCTCAACCTTCATGTGATGCTATGCATACTATTCTCACTTCATCTAGTCATTGACCATATCCTTAAGACACTATCATGCAAACCTAATATACTTCATTTTCCTTAGAGGTAGCTCTATGTCAAGAGGACTCTCAAAAGAATAAAGATAAAAATGTCAAGAAAGATCAAGGTCAAGAACCCCTTCATCTCCTTCAAGATTTCACTCTTCCATATCCTATGTCTTATACCACTCCTAAGTATGATGAAGACACTACTTCCAAAAATTCTCTCGATCTTACTAAAAATAATGGTCAAAGTTCTATGCTTATGCTATCCAAAGATCCTTGTCAAGATCAAATTATTTCATCTTCTTGTTTTAACACTCCACGTTCAAGTTTCCACTTTCTACTCTTCTTATGTCTTTTCAAGATCCAAATAATCATATTAAAGAAGTTGCTCCTACTCAAGATTCTCATGATCCTATTGAAAATCTTAATGCTCACTCTAAAGATGATGTCCTTGGTTTTCATATAGATGTTTATGGACTTATTGATTATCCTTTCTCATCTTCCACATCCATCCTTGGAATTCCTCCACCATTACCAAGAACTCTATGTATTCCTTCCATCTTGGGTCCTTATATCCCTTCATTTCCCCCTCCCAACTCTCATAATTTGTCATCTATCTTGGGTCCTTATGTCCCTCCATCACCCATATTTCCTCACAATTAATGTAGTTGCATATCCTTGAATCCTTTTCATCCACCTACCCATATAAACCAATCATATCCTCCTTCTTCCTCCACAAGTTCCAAGTCTTTTGGAAGTAACTTGAATGTCCAATACAAGAAAAATAAGAAATATCAGAATCCATCTATAAAAGAAGATCATCATGGCCCCTCTAATAAGCATAGGGGCATAAAATCAAAAGAAATATCTAAGAAAAGAACTAGAAAACAAGTATGGGTTCCTAAATCATCAAAAAGAAATGAAAAGCCAATGACTATATGAATTCCAATGTCTCTCTTGAAAGAGTCTAATGTTGAGAAAAAATAAAAGTTGACATTCAAACTTCCAAATACAGTCACTTAATCTTCTTCCAAAAGAATTCTTCCATTCCATGTGCGTAAACTATAACGTCTTCAATCCATTCACCATATTCCTTCATTTGCATTTCATCCATCCTCTCACCATCGTTCAAGGGTTATGTTGATGTTGACCTTGCCTTTTTTTCCTATCCACCCTTTCATAATCCTTCCATTCACTATCCTTCTACCTTCTATCAGTTTTCCTCATTATTGTATTACTCCTATCTTCCTACCTCTCTCACTTTGCATAAAACCTTATCCTCCATTTTTCTCTACCATCTTCCTTTACCTATCAACATCTTTGAGCATATCATGGTTTATCCTTTCAAGGAGCATTATTTAAGAAGATTTCCTTCTTCAAAAAAAATTCAAAAAAGAAAATTAGGAAAAAAAAAAAAAAAAAAAAAGAGAGGAAAAAAATGAAAAAATTGAAAGTATTCCTTGGTGATAACTTGGAAACAAGCACCTTGGTAGTGAAATTAAAGAGAAATAAATTAATCCTATGGTGAAAACCACTCCCTTGTGGTTTCTAGGATAAGTACCAAGATGAAAACTTGTTAATCAGGCATCATGCATAGTTATTTTGCATCATCTCACTTTGATCTTGACAATGTTGACCTATACATGAACATTTGGCTATCTCGTGAGATATTTTACAATGATCTTTCTTTCATTCCTTTCATTTTTATTCTTTACATCTATTTTCCTTAATTCATTCTAACCTTTTGCTATTATTTTCTCATTTAGACTTCATCTACTAAAAAAGAGTAAAACATGATGCTATGAAGTCTCTTGACATTTCTACTCCTTTGGACTACATTCATTCTTGCTTTTGCATTACGCTTTCATGACTTATCCTATGCTAGCCTTTAGCTTGTCCAAATGTGCTTTACATGATCATTTTTCCCTAGCTGGGGTACTCTTGAGGAGTTTTCCCTTGAGAATTTCTTGTCTTCATTCTCCTTGATTTTCTTGTCTCCCATCTCCTCCACGAGTTTTTTAATCCCTCTTGTCCTCCACCTTGCTAGATATTGGGACTACACGATGTATTTCTTACTTGGGAGTTTGATGCCCATTATGTCTGGGGGCATCCTTTGTATATATTTATTGATCCTAAAAAATCCAAAAAAATGATATATTTAAAAATACCAAAAAATGATATATTTCAAAAAATCCAAAAAAAATGATATATTGTCAAAAAATCTAAAAATCAGAAAATGTCCTAAAAAATATGATCATCTTAGTGAAAACCTAGCAATAGGTGCTTTGATGTATCTCCAATGTAGTACCTACCCCTAGGTCACATTTTTGTTATTGTTTCTGAACTCTTTTAGGACTGTTTTATGTTGATGATTATTAGTAACATTATTTTGAGATTATCAGATATTATTTTTACATTCAGTTGATATATGATGAGATTACTTGGTATTCTATATTTAATGTATGGATGATGATTATTGCAGTGTTTTCTGTTATTAATGATGATTAGTTAGTTGCTTTATTATTAGATGTATCTTCTTATGGATACTGACCCCATACTTGCATGTGTATGGTGTGCATGTTTGTTTCCTTTCTGTATGGCATTTCTGATGTGGTTAAGTTAGGGAGTCGTAGTCACCTGCTAGTCAGGATCTACACGATGCACCACTTCCTACCATTGCCTGTTTAGTTTAGTATATATTGTGCTTGTACAAGCATAGTTTTTATGCAGGTTGCAGGTACCAGGTATCGACTTCCCTGAATTGCCAAGATGAGCATACTCTATCACATTATCTCAATGGTAAGAGAAGGGAGATTAATTCTCAAGTCCAAATCCTAACCCTTTAAACCATTCGTCCTAATTGAAAATTAGGACAAGTATCTGAGTCGAGAACCCTCCGAATGTGTTGAATGATGTAATTTGTGATATTAACCCTTGGTTTGATTTTGTATGTGTTTTGCTATGATGGGTTCTCGTATTTTACTTTATGAGTCTTTAGTGTATTTTCTATTAACTAAACCTAATTAAAAGATTTAATTAATGGTTTAATTTAATGGAAAATTATAATATTTTATTTTATTTAATTAATTGGGAAATTAATTAAATAAAATAATTAAATTTTAAGATAAAAGTTATAAGTTTAGATTTGGAACGTGACAATATTTATTTTAATAATAATATATTTAAAGTTCATTTTTAAATAAATTTTAAATAATAATATTATTATTTAAGTTAGTAAATATTTTATCAATTAAGTTTCAAAAATGAATTTAAAAGTGGAAAAGATATTAAAATTATTAAAGATTCTAGATTGCATGATGTGTGCATGTGATTATATATATATATATATAACAAGTGGATTTGTGAGTGCATGAGATATAAGAATTAATAAATTAATGTGCATTATTTTAATATTTATTCACATAGGAGTATGCGAACTCTGAAGAGTTGTCATGCAGACAACACAAGGGTTTGCACTCTAATTATGCACGTGTTGTCTACACTTAGGAGTTAGTAAATTAATTGAGCACATGGTGTCTACAACATTCTAGAGACCTCATCATCATTTCTATCTTCTTATCATGGAAGTTATGTGCTTGGTTGTCATGCTTATCTCCTAGTTCTTTCTAGACACATTCTAGATGCATCTTAGAGGCCTTTATATAGAGGCTCTCCTAGTGTTTATGGAGAAGCAAAAAATTTATTCGAGAAGCTCATATGTTTCTTCATGCTCATATGCTTCCACAAGCACTTCTAGTCAGTTGGTGGTTTCGGTTGGTTTGATTCTTGGAGGAATGGCGAATGTTAGAGAATGAAGAGATTTTTCGATGGACTTTTGAGGCATAGCAAATTAGCATCAGTATCCAGGTGCACTCATGATTTTTACATATTTCATTTGTACTCTTTCTTTTCCTGTCACAATGCAATTTTGGATTTATAGTTCTGTATACTATCTTCCTGTCGCAATGCAATTCTAGATTTATAGTTCTGTATGCTATCTTCCTATTGCCAGTAGACTTCCTGTCACAATGTAATTTTGGATTTATAATTCTATATGCTATCTTCTTGTCACCACTAAAATTCTTGTCGCAATGCAATTCTAGATTTATAATTTTGCATGCTATCTTCTTGTCGCCACTAGACTTCTTGTCGCAATGCAATTCTAGATTTATAGTTTTGTATGCTATCTTCTTGTTGCCACTAGACTTCCTGTTGCATAAGCTTTCTGTTCTATCACTGCAGTAGGTTTGGGTTTGAATTAAAATAGAATATTATTATTATGCATTAGTTTTATATGATTGATTAACTAATCTAATTTAATTTAATTTAATTAAGATTAGTTAATAGTAGAAGAAGTGTAATTAATTATTAGTCAATTTAAGTAAATGGATTTTTAAATGAGGGAAAATTAAAGGAGATATTAATAAGTGTTTAGTGGAATTAAATAATTGTATTGATTTCAATTAAAACCAATGAAGATTACTTTAAATAAATGATTGTCCTTGAAGTGTTTTAAGAAAATTGTAAACTAACTATTTAGAGGTTGATAAGTATTATTCTAATGTTTTGAATAATGTGAATGATTTTATCTAAAAGTCAATGGGAACTAGTTCAATGATTTAAATAAGTAGATAGTTATCTTATGATTATTTTAGAAAATTATTTTAAAACAATGGACGGATAATTCTGTGTTGACATGGAAATTAAATGTAGAATCTTAAACACTTGAAGTATACTTGAAAATGAAAATTGAAACCTAATATTTGGCCTAACTATGTGATTGCAAAACCAAACTAAAATATGTGTTTGTATCTTGATTCTTTATGCTATCCATGTTTGGGGTTTGGGTGGTCCTAGAGTGTTGACCAGTCAGGATGTCTACCAGAGGCTTGGGAGTTATGCAAATGTGATGGCATGTTGATGTTATTGGATCTCAATCTTTTTAAAACCCAACCATGGTAATGTAATGGTATGTTCTATGAGATGTTTGTATTTATCGTTCGTTGATGTTTTTCAGTCTTCTTGGGTGAAGCTGAGATTTATGTGTATGAGACACTTGACTTAACCATTTTTTGAGTCATCGATCAATTATCCTTGGACTACTTTCCAGTCACCATGATGGGATTGAAGTGTTGATTTATTTCTTGATGTTGTCATGTTGTGACATGTTTTGACTCAACCATTTTGGAGTCTTCAATCAGTATTATTTTCTTTGAGATGCCCTTTTAGTTTCTCGTTGAGAACTAATGGATATGATGATTTATCACTGATATGGATATGATGATTTATCATTGATATGGATATTCAGATTTATACGATTTCATGATGAGGATTGATGGATATTGTGATTATCTTTGAAATTGTGGATATTTGATGTTCTTATTTTGGATTATCTTTTGGTATTTTTCCAATCACTTGGATAGGACTGTAGTGATTTTTTGATTTATGATTTCATGAGCTTAGGGTAGGTTATCTACTTATAGTGTCAGGAAGTGGCTTGCAATGGGGGCTGGGGCCCTAAGTGGCTGCCAAGGTAACTCATTGTAAGTTATTTAATAAGTGAAAACATTTACACTAAATGGGGATTAAATGAACCTAATAAGATAATTGTATGTTCTCGCCCATGCCTCGAGTGCTTGTACAGACTAGGATGGGAGTAGAGAGAATGCTTGATTGTGACCTTGCATTTCGTAGTATGCCTCGTTAGTATGAGAGGATACTAGTGGTCGCATAGGGATCACTAGCGGGCCGAGGTCTATTGAGAGATTGCTAGGGTAACTCTATCGTGATTGGTGCGATGACACTTTCCCGCTTGCATAGTAGGTTTCCTACATGTCTTTGTGGTGCCTCTAGGATTAGATGTCAGTTTGTGATTGGAACCTTTGAGTTAGTATACTTTTAGTATTCTTGGATTTAGAGAGTATTTGTGCTATGTAATTGATAGTCTATTTAGGATTTGAGATTATCTCCTTAGCACGATGGGAGTGGGCCATTTAGGTTCCATGCAGTCGGTGGTAGTGCTTTTTCACTCTTACCATTTGAGATCCATCAGTAGACACTATGGTCGAGCATTTATTCTATTCTTGGATTATGATGATGGACACATATCATTATATTGATGATTAGCATGTTATAGATGATGTTATCTGCTTTGTAGGATCATCTAATGCTTAATTTGCATGATTAGATTTATTTCTACATATGATATAGTATGTTTTAGGAGTGACATTCCTACTATGATAATATCGATGATCTCTTCGATGAATTGGAATGTTATGCATAGAGGGATGGCTAGGGCCCATGATGGTCTAATGATGCTATTGACAGTTGCAAGGAACTATGCTTTTAGATTATTATGTGTAGTGTTTATGATTTATGGCTATCTTTTACAATGGATGTTTATATCTTCTATGATGATGTATCATGTATGGAATTTGGTTTCATTTACTTTATTGCACTTGTATCATGGGTTCAATGAGGATGATGTATCTTTATTTTTACACATTTATATTCTTTTAAGCCTTTTGTATCCTATGTCATGTACAGTGGATGATTGAGCATTCTGAATTTAATTGCCAAGAGGCATTATGAAACAAATGTGTAATATGGACATTGGACTTTCTATTCATTCTTTCATGTGGATTTGGTAGTGGTTAGACTTAGTATTAATTAGATGAAATGTGACTCAATGTCTTGGGATCCTTAAGGAATGTAACTTGTTATGAATGTTTTTAGTTGTATGTATGATATTACTTCTACTACTATGTGTTAGATGTGAATGAGTTATCTTTCATGTTTTAAAAAAAAATTCTACCAAACTTAGTGAAATTTTAGGATCCCTTGGCGGGGCATTATATCCAAAAAAATTATATATTCCAAAAATAAGGCAAGAGCCTACAACATGTTGGTGTTTGAAAATGTTGGAGCATTTTCAATTACCTAGATGAGAATATGACACATCTAGGGGCAGCTAACTCCCATTTTCGACATGCCATTTCAGACATCAGTGCAACTATAAGGCTTGACCCTTCTTCTACTTCAGGCTCTACAAGACCTAGGTAGGTACATCTCAGATTCAATTGATATCGTACCAATGCAAAACATATCCCTGAATCCATTTACGACAGATGCAAACCCCTTATATCTCCTAATAACTCATGAAATGACATAGATCTACAGTAGCTAGGTGCAAATATATGAAATTCATAAGTTTAGTGAGGGCATCACATTTAGGTTCTTCAACATGAAAAGGGTAAAACATGTTTGATTAATAATGTTGAATTCAGCCAAACCTCACATATGCAGTAGTAAGACCTAATGATCCTATAAACTAATTAGTGCATTATCCATTGGGAAAATCTACGAATCAAAAACACACATATGGATATCTGATACCTATTTTTATCTTCATATATCTAATCTATCTATTCAACTTGTAAATAGACATCAATGTTTAGTTTAAACCTCATTCTTACATGATATCCCCATTAGTAACCTCACAACCGTATTGTTTTCCCTGAAGCATTTACGTAACCCTTTGAGTTACTGGCAACAATGAAATAACATACAACCTTAAGGGATTGCAACTACAACCTAAGCTCTGTGTCAAAGATTATAAAGCATTGAAGATCACTGATGAAGGAGACAAGATTCAAGATGAAACTCAACCATTTTCTATTATTTGTATTAATTTCTTGGAAATTATACATTCATATGCATGAAATGAAAACACAGAAAACACCTAACAGATATGAACTATCTATATTATCCTTCCTAATGCTATTCATACAAGAGAGAATATGCTGAAGAAAATGGTTTCGCAGTAAAACATTGGAACCTTGCTTGTATTATCCAGAGCAAACTGCCAACAACTACAATGAAAGAAATATAGAAAGATATAGAAGAAGATGAATTCCTGGATCTAATCTGAACATGACATCTATCCACTTGGAAAACCTTCTCAATAGGTTCTAAACATACTTCAAATATTTTCTTTCAACTTGCATCAAATCTTCAATCAGTTTTGCCTCCAAAAGCACAAAACATCTAAAATATCTGATTGAACAAGTAACTAATTTGATGCTTGATCTGGAATGGAAAATTTTTGTTAAAAATGAACTCAAGAAGGGTTAAAACATTTCCATAATTCATTTTAAGCTTCAACAAACATCAATATATGTTCCTCAATTGATTCTAACATCCCATGATGAATTCTACCCCTTTTACTGAGAATGCCCCAAAAATTACAAAATTGCTTTTAGACTAAACTGGTGAATTACTATATAAAACTTGACCTCAAATCTGGAAAATTCAGCTTCTCTTGGTTCCAATGGTATATTGAATACCCCCTGGTAGCAATTTGAAAAATTAGGTCTTGGACTGAATCATAGCTTTAAAAGATGAAAAATTTAATAATTATATAGTTAAAACTATATAAAACTTTTAAATTTATCTAAATTTTTCATTTTATATGTTTGAAGCCTCAATTTGATTTTTATTTTCACTTTATTTTCTCCTTCAATCTGCCATTGCCATGTGTCAATTTTTTATTGACCATCACCAATTGCAACATTTTTAATTAATTAATCAATCCATTAATCCCTCTTCTCTTACATTCTCACTGGAATGCCTAATATCATTTTCCTTAATATTTTATTAATATTTCTCATATCCCATAACCTTAGGAGCATGAAAATTTTGCTTCCCAACCATAGGGGGTCTTCAAATTTTGTAGCATCGTAATACCCAAGGGTTTACCTTTACATTCTTATGCTGAAGATTTCGCTTTACATTCTTATGACCCTTCACATTTTACTCACCTTTACGCTCTTACGAATCCTCAAATTTTTGAACCACATACCATCAGACCCCTTTAAAAGATGCCTTATGCACTTACATTATACTTCAATTTCAAACCACTGTAATGCTTTGAAAATTCCCTTACACTCATATGAGGTAATTGTAGTAGCGTAAGGTCTTCGAAAGAGGCCTTCAATCATACACGAGTCACCAGAACCTAACAAGTCAAAACTTTGACTTTCAACCCTGTGAGCCCCTCCTCACATGACTAGCCTTTAAAAGGTTCTTTTCATTAGACACTACACTATATGCATGGAATTATATTTAAATAACTCAAAAAATCTTCTCTTGTCGAATGTGGGATTAAGCAACTTAGCTTGAACCCCTGCACTTTTCACATGTTGATGCCACTTTGCATCACTCCATCGGTGGTCTGTGTGGGGCTTGCCTTGGTGCCTCATACTTTTTCTTATGCTCTTCTTAACTATGGCTTTACTACCTTTGTGTCTTCCCCTTCACCATTCCTTACTGGATTGGCATGGACTTTCTTGTTTTATTTGCCATAGGTGACTTTTAATTGATGGTTTTTCTTTCATGATGTGATGGCTTGCTCTTAGGATAGGGCACTCTCCCCTCTTTATGAATAGGCACTCCATTCTTTAGCATTGACATCTTCTTTTAATTTGTGACCTTTGTTAGTGGCCAATGGTTTTGGATTTCCTTGTTGCATGTGGAGGCTGCATATTCTTCTTTGTTAATTGCATTGACTATTGTTGGTATTCAATACCTCCCCTATTCTTTATTTCATAGGCTTCCTTATTAGCTGATTGGTTGGCTTCACTATGTGGGTATTTGGTTTTTAATGACATGAAGATCTCTAAAGACGCCTCTGATTGCTATAGGTCTTCTCACATGAAGCTCTTTTTCTATTATGCCTTGGCCTGCTAAGTTAGTTGATGGTTTTGCTTCTAATGCAACCCCTTTTAACTTTCCTGTCTTCCTTTTTATCTTGCGAGGGGCTTCCTTTTGCACAGGCAGGGTCTTCTCTTGATGCTCTCGATGCTCTTAACAATGCATTGGTTCTTTCTAAAATGGCATGGACTTCTCTTTTTTAACACCTACTTGGGCTTCTTCTAATAAAATTCAAGTTCTTTGCCCATTCCACAGAGAGATGACGAATGTTCTGACCAAATTCTCTTTGGTCAAGCCCTCAAATAGTAGCATCTTCAACACGCTCCTCGTCCATGTAGAAAAAAGAAAAACATAGTTAGAATAAGACTCTTGTTATGAAAATTTCCCACCCTTACATGTGTGACCTTCCCCTTTTCAAAAGATGGACACCCTCAAGTTGGCCCAACTGGCTTCAGCCAATATGGAGTTGTGGCATCCACGACATGAAGAGTATCACTTCATCACTATATTATGGTGGCTGAGAAAACCACTCTACATCAACTTGAACCATCTGGATGAGTTCTGATATTCTTGACCATCCAATTGGGATCCAATAGCATTTTTGAAGTGTATCCACATTTCTCTTCATTCTTTCACTTTTGACATGATATATCTTAATGTACAAAAGTAATAATTGAAAACTTTTAACATTTATTGGACCATTCAATGATCTATCAGCTTGATGCAATTAGTCAGACCCCAAAGTGGGTCTAGCTTAAAAAATTCATTTTTGAACAACTAACATGGCAAAGTGATCCATCAAACATCTTGAACAAATTGGAATCAACTTTGATTAAAAGTTCGCCACTGAAAATCATTTTAAAACATTTTTGCACCATTATGAAATCTGTATCAGGAGGCCTGTTGCCTAGCTTTAAAAACTGACATAAACACCTAGTCGGGCTCTGAAATCTAACATACTAATTCTCTGTTTCACATAATTTCACCCTGTCAGATCTCCTCTCATGAAGAATTCTCAGTCAAAAGATATTCACTATCAAAGTTGACCTCTTGAAATTACCTGCAAGTACATGTCAAAAAGTAATAAACTGGGTTTGGATTTGGCCTTGAAAACTAGGAAAATGGATACATGGGGAAACAAAAATTGGGACATTGTTTGTTGTCATGAGGACATTATGGATCTGTGATTTGGGCTCATGATGAATAATAGGGCACAAATGGTGAGTGTTCAAAATGGGCTAGTCAAATTTTGTAGATTGAAACAATGGTAGGAAAGTGATTTTGGCAAACAAAATTGACTTGGAAAAGTGTGCAAATGGATTCGTTGAGACTTAAAAACATAAAAAAATGGAGTATTTTCAAAGAAAAATATAGTGGTACAATTCATTTGACCTGACCTATCATGGATCAAGAGATATAACATCATGAATAGGGCTACTAATCAATCTACAAATAATGACACCATTAAAAAGATAGAAATTCCATTTGGAATTGTGTTTGAAAACTAATCAAACGGATTCGTCATAACTTGAAACTTGAAACATAACAAGTCTTTGACATTTATAATGCAACAAAATAGGAATTTCAACATTTTAATGAGTTGGTCATAAGTTATAACACGTCAAATAGGGCTTCCCAGAATTGTGAACTAAGTGCATCAGCATGGAAACAGTAACTGACCAACTTTGAGGGATTCAAAACCTAGTCAAACGGACTTGAAATGACTTGACATTTGAAACATAGGTTCTCAGTTATGGACACTAGATATTATCAAAGTGATGAGTCATGAAACATTTCTAGGTAAAATATATTCAATCACAAACATGGCCTCCTGTCATTGTTTGACACTTGGGGTAAAATGTAGATTTGGAACTAGCTCAAAATAGGAGTTCACCAAATGACTTGGAATGATGCTTTAACTTCATGGAACTTTAGACACACTAAAAGGAAGGTGTTAGAAACATTAAACACCTCAGTGGCCTGAAAGGCACAACTAGGTACACATGCATTTATGGGCATTTAAAGGGCTTGAATTGACTCAAAATTTGAAATAGACGCTCAAAATAGGAACTCAATTTTGAGCGCCAACACAATAGAACAATAATTTGTGAGCCTTTCATGTGGGAGGTCTTGGGTTCAAATTTTCTCAACACATAAAAATAATTAATTATAAAAAACAACAATAATTAATCTAGGCTTCAACCCTTTAACTATCAAAAAAAAAAATTTAATACCAAAAAAAAATTCAAAAAAATCAAAAATTCAAAAAATAAAAAAGAAATGAAAATAAAAATTTCAATAAGATCCAAGTGGTGAAAGCCTAGAAATAGCCACTACTTGAGGTCTTTGTATTGAAATTTCTTAGCACGTGTCATCGAGACTTAGCCTTTCTCCATCATGAGTTGTCCTTATTGCCTTGGTTTTCAATTGGTCTTTGTCTTTGTTTAGTGGGCATAATTGTGTTAACTTTGGTCTCTTGGATATGTTAGTCTTGAAAACACCTCACAAATAGTGTTTTTCATCACCACCCCAACTATATTTTTCAATACAACCCCTAACATTGAGTTTTTTTCAACACTTATTGGTTTGGTCTTGCCCAGTTTTTTCAAGTGATCTTACCTACTTGTAGGCATTTGATCCTTGTCCTTGGAACTTAGTATCAGTTAATACAGGTCAATTTTTAAAATAGAAATAACTAATACTTGAGCTATGCCATGATTTCTTCTTTGTGTGTTGATTTTTATTGATTTTTATTGAGTGTTATTGTCTAATAAGTCTCTTCAAGATGTCATGGACTAGAGGACTTGGGGCATGGGGCATGTTTTTATTTTCTTTCTACTTGTGGGCATGGTCTTGAAACACTAGAGTGTCTCTTTTTGTCACCTTGAAATACTTAGGAGATTTGAGGCATCATCCTTGATTATTTTTGCACAACCATTCTTATGGTCATTCCAGCTTCTGTGCCTTGATGCGAGCATGGTTTTGCTACATCAAATTGGGTAAGCTAACATTGAAGTCATCTTGAACTTTATGTCTTTGATACTTATGTTAGAATCTTTCCACATTCCAATCCGATATAAATCACATTCATATCTTCATAGTTACGCCTATGACTAGTGATGATTATGTGATTTTTTGATGTCTATTAATAATGGCCCAATGATGAAAATAAGTTCTTTAACATTCTCTAATGAATGATGAACACAAAATCCTATGTTATAGTTACTCTATTGCAAGTACACATTTGCATTTTGGTGTAGCTTTCATTATTAGAATTCATGTTAATTTTCTTTTTTAGGTTTCATTATGAGTTTGAGAGGGTTTTCCTTCATCTTTATTTTGGACTTTTAATCAACTGTGGCCATGTCTTTATCTTAATTTCCTTATCTTCTTTCTTAATCTCAATTAAAATTTTCTATCTTAAACACTTGATTGATTTTGGGGCATTCTCTTTCTTGAGGAAAATTCTCTTTCTTCTTGTAAGGAAACTTGGCAATAAAGAATATAACCATTTCTACATAACCCATAATAGATCTAAAATAAACCCGGAATTAAAATCCACATGCAAGAGAAAAGACAACATACCCACAAAATGTGACACAAGATATACCCTGGGAAACCCTCATTGAGGGAAAAAAACCCAGCCTCCAAAAGCATCCATCATCATGTATTATTCAGCAAAAAATACCATTGCCATAAAACCATGGAAGCCTTCATGGCCATAGCCACAACCGAGAAAACTATGTGAACAAGCATGAATCCACACATCCCATGCCATGCTTTCAACCTTCACAAATGCTCCCTTGGCTAACCTGTCAAGCCTTGTCCCGCTCAACTCTTGCCTTTTGTCTTCTCTTTGTCACTCTCTTTCTACAACAACTACCCTTGTGGCTGCTTATATAATAGCAAGTCCCACAAAACCACTAAGTGGTATTACATAAACCATGTGCTAAAACCATGTGCTACCTAACCCACTGACCCCACATTTAATATTGGGCATTTAATTCTTTTCCCCAATATTAAATAATTACATAAAATATTATCACAATGTTACAATACAACTCATCAAGAATATTCCATGAGAATCTTTACATGTTGCATGTCCATCTAGGCTCAACATTACATAATAAAATAAAATAATAAAATAAAAATATTATGCAATGTGTGCAACACCCATTATCTCAACAATCTCCCACTTGTTGTATACATTGCATAGGGTCAATCTGTAGCCACATAAATGAACAAGGGAACAATCCCTCCCAGCACATCCACCATCATGGATCAAAATACATCAAGTGCTTCATCCTGGTACCTGCAACAAAATCAAAGTATCCAGTATCTCGAACATGAATGATCTCACCTCCTATTATGCCACTCCCACTGGACATACACAAAAGCCATCCAAAGAGAAAGCCACCCAACCTGTCACATTAGAAGATCATAAAATCCTGTACCAACTAAAATTCCAAGCACAAATAACCTGATCCAATGGTAATCACATGTATCCATAGTTGTCAAAATATCCATAGCTTAAATAGCACCCACAGCAAAGTGCCAAACCCATCCAACTATCCATACCTCAAAGGTATAACAAGTGAATCTTATATCACTGACATATCCAATCCGTAACCTACAATCACAAGCCTCAAGAGCAATACCTGCCACATATATACCAAGAAACTCTCACTGCAAAAGATAATGTCAAATCTATAACCAATCCACTCAACACATCTCAAAGAAGTGAATCCATGTAGTATCAAGGACATCCACAATACATAAACCAATATCCTGCAAGAAAAACTCTCATAACAAGTCTCCAACAGTCTCCCAAATTCTCCACAACCAATAGAGGAAAGAGAAAGAAACAACCATGTCATCTCTCACATGACATACATGAGCACAAACCAGTGATCACAATCTCCAACCAATCTCAAATCCAATGTAGGCAAAACTGAACATCCAAGAAAATAACCAAGATCAGAGAAACCATGCAAATCATAACCTGTATCATGTCCTTCTACACACACCTCTAGATGTAAACTGTGCAAGTATGATCTCCTTCATAAAACCCCAACAAGAAGCCTCAACAACACCCAAAGCATACCATATAACTAATCATGGATGTAAGCCTCTCACAAGAAGATCAAACTCAATAAAACCCATTCCTAAACCAAGGAATAACCATTCCTAATCCAAGGAAAATGCCCAATATAAAACCATCTCCCAAACTCAACCAGCATAATAACATATGCACATGGAGATAACCAATGCTAAACCATCTCTCAAATGAACCCTTTAGAACTAACTCATGTACCATAGCTCAAGATCCATATCCATGAAAGACAAGCATAAATATAATGCAACTGAGAGAAACAATGGGTTATACCTCTCAAGTAGCAAACCGTCGAGTAGACCAAGAGTGGGGAATGAGAATGCTCATCAAGATACCCAAGTCTCCAACCAAGACTCATCCAAGAACAATCTCCTCTCAAGTCCATATCAGGTGACTGCCCCTCGGACTTCCTGCTGAAATAATCAACTGTCCCAACAAATACTTCTATAATCAAAGAGAAATCAGCGTCACCATTGTCTCTAAGTATCCATGAGCACCTGTAACCAATCAATCCATGCCAAATCCAAATGCAACATAGCAATATCATGAAGTATCCAGCTTATGATTAGTGTACTCAATACCAAGAAACTAAACCAAGATCAATGTCAAAGTTCCAACCATGGCCTCAGGAACATAAACATGACAACATGATCTTACCATCTCAACTAAAGAGATAACATGCTCCACATGAACATACCATAACATGTCACAACTCTAAACGCGTATCAAGAATATACCATGACATAATAATGAAACCATCCTCATACCAAGGATAACATGCCAAATAAAAATATAAACCACACCTTTGCCAATAACCCTGTGAGTCCTCAAGATGCAACCATCTCCACACACCATGAAGAAAACCATCTCCACATACCAGGAAAAACCATCTCCACATACCATGAAGATAACCAAGAACTCCATGAGTCCTCAAGATCTAACCATCTTCAAAAACCATGAAGATAACAAGTGCACCATGCAAATGTCAAAGATGCTTCTGCAGCAACAGGATCTAAGACAAACTTCCAACATCTGCAAACACTCAATAAATATATCAATGCCAACAACTCCCACTCAACCATGGTACCAAGTCACCTATGGCATCATAAAATCCATCCTCTCCAAACCAAGAAGATATAAACCAAACTAGGAACTAATCCTGCACTGTCAACCCATCACTGTCACAAGCTCCCACTAAACTGTGTATCCAAGCTATCCATGACATCATGATAAAAAATAACCATCCTCTAACCATGAGAATCAACCAAGGCATCAATCCATCAAAGAACTCAAAGTGCACATCATGAGCTCCTCAAAAGAAACCAAATAACCATGATCCTCAACCAAGAAGATATACCACCATAACTGAATCAGAAATCCAAGCTAATGAACATCAAGGATGTACCTGTATATCCAATCATGTCATGCCAAAAATCCATGACACCATGATCACATCCATGAACCGAGCATCTGGCTCTCAATATGTCCAACCTGTCAGCATAGTCAACCACAATCCTCTGCCATGATTGTACCTGGTAACAACATCTCATCCCTTCTACATGAAGAAAATAGTAAATCATGTGACTTAGGGCATAAACAACCCAAATCCAAGCCACCAATCTGAATATGCATCAACAATGAAAGATCAATGGGCAAAGACAACCCATAACCAAGCTATAAATGCAACCTGTAAGTATAGACCGCTTACAACACTGCACAACTTGTAGACCCAACAAGTCATCATGCATATCCAAATCAAACACTGATAACCATATCATCATGAGACCAATCTGAAATATGAACTAAGTATACAATGACATCAAATCTTAAATTTCCAATGCCATAAACTCACAATGTTACCATAGTCAAAATATACCTATAAACTTTTTAGATCAATATATCAACAAATAAATCATGCCAAACATGCACTAAATCTGAACCAATGTGTAGAGCTCTCCAAAAGCTTTCCGTTGACTACTCGAAGTCCAAAATCCGACTCCGTATGCCCAAGTTATGCCCTAATCCGTGCTCAAAATAAATAACATCTGACTTTAGGGCTCTTAAAACCTAACAAAATTTTAAAATCACAGAAGCAAACCTACACCATCTTGTAGTGCTTTGAATTAGCTTTCCAACGCCTATAAGAACTCTAAAATCTGATATTCTGAGAGAAAGTTATGGTTGTTTTACTAAGACAGTCTTTTTACCATTTTCAGTACAATTTTTCATTTTTAATTTTTTTAGTGACGAAAATTCTGACGGGATTAAATTTGACGGCCATCATGGGCTGAAACTAAAAAACTCTTTCATTTCCTCTTAACATGGCCAAACTAGGGCATATTGTATATAACAATTTATGGAAATGTCGACCCAGATACAATGGCGAGGTCTTTTTTTACCCAGGAGGTCATTTATGTAAGCTACCCCCCAAAACCCTCATTTAAATGAAACATCCGAAAAAATCTTTTTGTCCAACAATTTCACATGCCCAAATCTTTTAACATCCCATCATAACAGCAAATCCAAAGCCCTTAGATCTGCAATAAATCATTCATATATCTTGCCCTTTCTTTTATCCTCTCATGCATTCCCATGGATTCAATCTAGGGTTACAATAATAAAACCATAGCTCTGATACCACTTGTAAGGAAACTTGGCAATAAAGAATATAACCGTTTCTACATAACCCATAATAGATCTAAAATAAACATGAAATTAAAATCCACATGCAAGAGAATAGACAACATACCCACAAAATGTGACACAAGATATACCCTGGGAAACCCGCATTGAGGGAAAAAAACCCAGCCTCCAAAAGAATCCATCATCATGTATTATTCAGCAAAAAATACCATTGCCATAAAACCATGGAAGTCTTCATGGCCATAGCCACAACCGAGCAAACTATGTGAATAAGCATGAATCCACACATCCCATGCCATGCTTTCAACCTTCACAAATGCTCCCTTGGCTAACCTGTCAAGCCTTGTCCCACTCGACTCTTGCCTTTTGTCTTCTCCTTGTCACTCTCTTTCTACAACAACTACCCTTGTGGCTGCTTATATAATAGCAAGTCCCACAAAACCACTAAGTGGTATTACATAAACCATGTGCTACCTAACCCACTGACCCCACATTTAATATTGGGCATTTAATTCTTTTCCCCAATATTAAATAATTACATAAAATATTATCACAATGTTACAATACAACTCATCAAGAATATTCCATGAGAATTTTTACATGTTGCACGTCCATCTAGGCTCAACATTACATAATAAAATAAAATAATAAAATAACAATATTATACAATGTGTGCAACACCCATTATCTCAACACTTCTTTCCATTTCTTTCCACCTCTTCCAAACTTAGATATCTTCCATATGCACTTCTTTTCTTCTAATTCAAATTTGGGCTATAATATTTCATTCTTGATGATCTAACTTGGTTGTGTGATCCTTATTTTTTTCATCATACATCAAGAACCTTATCCTTAGTTTGATTTGATAAAATTTATCAATTTGTTGTTTCTCCTCTATTTCATTTCGATTTCGATCACTAGGGAGGAAGTACCTATCAAACTTCAATTTTTGATTCAACTTTATCAATATTTATTTCTTCTGGGATAACCTTTTCTTTGTCAAGACAAAATCATTATCAAAATTTGTATTCTTTGTCCTGATTTGTTCCTTAGTTGATCATACATCTATGCTATTTTTTGATTCCAAATTGATGTTATTTTGTGATCCCAAATTGACCTCACACTTCAACTACATTCTTTGACTACGTGTGTTCACAAAATGATCACACATTAGTCAAAGAGGGGCAAATGTATGCACCCTAAACTAGTCAGCTAGGCTATGGGCACCAATTCTTCAATTTATCAATTTCCTGAATCAATGCATCACAATATTTTATTGAATCAATTCAATCATTTTCCTTGATCAAATTGCAACTAATTTAATTATTTCAATATTTCCTAAGATTTGATTATCTTAAATAAATAAAATAATCTTACTTAACTAGAAGAAAGTCTCTCTTTTAATTAAATAGTTTTCTCTTATCTAATTAAGATCTCTCCTCTAATTAAATTATCTAATCTTATTTAATTAAAAGAAAATCTCTCTTTTAATTAAATATTTTTATCTTATTTAATCAAAATCTCCCTTTTAATTAAATAATCTTATCTTATTCAATTAAAAGAAAATCTCTGTTTTAATTAAATAAATAAATCCCCACAAAAGCTCTTTTTTTAATGGAAAATGGAAATAAATCAAATAAATCAAATAAATCAAATAAAATATTAAAAAGATTCCTTTTTTTTCGCACATATCTCTAAGTGGTGGGATTTTTCCTCTTACTTTCCTCTTTAGGGATTTATCCCACATTTATCTTGAGGATGCATTCCTCTCCACACTTTTCTTTATACAGAGCTCTCTCCTTCTCATTTGGATAGATGTTAGTTGCTATAGTATTTTTATCCTATAGGTTTGGAGATTGATTTTAGAGAAGAAGTTTGAGCATTGGGGTTCAAGTCTTAGGGTTTGGACATTGAAAATTCAGTGCAACTTCTCTCTTCTTGTCTTCTACTCTCATGCATCCATGGCTTCTGTCATCATGCTTCATCCTTGTATTTTAATATCAAACTAGAGTCATATTTACTTTTATAGATTAGATTTCCTCTTGCATTTCTTGCATTGTTATTATTAATATTAGCTTACATCTTCATTTGCATGAATATTTTGATTTTTGAATCTCTCATTTTATGGTGTACTTGAATAGGCACAAACTAAGTCAAACTAAGGGCCTTAATTAGAAACCTCACTCCATGAATAGAGAGCTATGGATTTCCATCTAAGATCTCATCTTGACAAATCATGGATAAAATGATTCATATAAGAATTTCAACATTTTAGCACACATATTCAAGTAGTCAGACCTAGAGTGGCATGGATTAAACCTCTAGAGTATGAGGTTAACAATGATGACATCAAAGATATCATAGAGGTTCTGATGAATGAGTTTGTGGATCCTAAAGCTACATACTTTGACACATATGATGAAGCTAAGGCAATAATAGAGCTTGAGATTAAGTTACCTCAAGTAGTATATAAAGGAAGAAAAAGAGTAGAAAATCTACTAAAAGGCACTAAGAAAGAAGGTTCCCCTTTAATTCTTACCAAGGAAAAATGCAATGGTAGTGAAGAAGATGATGTAGAGGATGAAGGAGAAGAAGAAAACTTTGAGGAAGAAGATCCTCTAAGGAAGAAAGGAAAGGTTATCATGAATAGATCTACCATGTCATTGCCTGATGTGTTCACTAAAAGGCTAGCCAAGTCAAGGAAGAAATAGAAGTTAGGTGAAGATGAAGCCGAGTAGATAATATTCAAGAGATCTCCACCTACACTTCAGGAAAGATTAAAGAAAATGGAAGAAAGAGATGGCATGGACTACTTCAATTTTTTCAAATATGAGAACATGTTGATTGAGGATGTTATTATAACCAAGATTGGTAAATGGAAATAGTCTCCAGATGAGCTTGTACAATAGATGCCCATTAATTTTATGCAGGCAATTAAACCTAGATGGGAGCATGCAAAGAAGACAACCACATACATATTTTAGTAGATCTTAATACAACTCATGCCTAATCTTTGTAAGAAGGAGGTCAAAGAATCCTTAAAGCATAATGAGAATAAGTTCCCTCTCAAAATGAACACATGTATGATATTGATAAAAGACATTGACTATGTAATGAAGGCAACAACTGCTACTTGGAAAAACATTTATAAACTACATCAACCTAGTGACTTCATTGTACATATTGATGACAAAGATGATGATGAAGATAAAGAAGATGATATAGAAATAAAATATGATGAGATTAATGATGTCAATCTGGATGATGAAGATGAGGAACATGAAGCTACTAAAGGAAGTCTTCTAGAGATACAAGTTTTTGAGTAGACTAGTGCAAAGAAAATTGTTGCAGTAGTCATGGCCTCATTTCCTAACTCTTCAAACACAACCTTAGTGCAATCTGGCTCAGAGATAAGTTCTACTAAGTTGGTTATGATTGCAACCATTGTACCAAGAGCCTAACCAAGCTTTGAATTTTTTCAATTGAATGTAACAATGATAGAAGTACTTAGTACTTCATTTTTCGAGCAACAAGGTCCTCCATCATCAGGCTTGATTGAGCAACAACAAGGTATTCATCTTGTTAGTGTTGTTTCAACATTTTTTGCTAGTCCATCCTTTTTCATAGTTACTTCTATTCCAAGTATATCTATAGCTAGTATAATGACAGTTGAAAACTAGTCTCAATATAGTATTGAAGTCCTAGACACGGGGAAACAAATTATTTCCACCATTCTGAAGGAAAAGGACAAAGAAGTAGAAACAATTGATCTAGATGAGGATATAATTACTCTAAATTGGGATATCTCTACCCTCACTCTTGATCAAATGAACACCATGGGAGAATTACTAATGAAGAGAGATACGCAAAAAAATTTCAGAGAAGAGAAAAAGAAAGAAAATCAAAATTTTGAAGACATAAAGAGCATATTTGTTGATGCTTTAAGTATTGAGGTTCATGGCACACAACCTATTTTGGATCAATTAGTAGATATTGTCCATAGATTCAATGAAGACTTGAATGGATAGGAGAATTTACTTCAAGGAGCAGAAAGCATGTTTGAGAACAGAGTGTTAGAATAAGTTGCACAAAGAATTGCAATAGACCAAGTAGAATTAGCTACTATTATCGGTACACTAGAAACATCTGTTAAGAGTGTTGTATTATTATTTGTCAAGTTAAGTGACACATCTATCTTTACCAAGGATATCAAGGAGAAATTATACAAGATAGATGAAGACATGAAGGAAAATGCACACCATTTGTCACTTGACCTAAGCCATAGATCTATACATTATTCAAAGATTAGCTATCTAACAAATTTGTAGGCAAAATTATTGAAGGAAGAAGCCAGGATCAAGTCCATACTTGCAGAAATACAAGGCATGATTCTTCCAAATATGGATGCATTGTAGAAACATATTGGACATGCAAAGACACTCATACATGATAAAAACTTCTCAATAGCTGATCAGATGATGGAATTATCAAAAGAAGTTCAGATTGCATTAAATGAAAGAAAGGTGCTACAAGAAAATTGGGACAAGACAATGGTACTTATTCTAAAGGTACATTCTTTATTCTTGTCAAATTTTTGGTATTAACATATAGTTATTATAAACCTTTGGAATTTATGTCAAAAAGGGGGAAAAGTGTATATTATATATGAATAAGAATGGGGTAGAAGTAATATGTAAAGGAGGAGAAGTATACTATACTCCATTTGTATGTATATAAAGGAGATATATGTATGGGGGAGTATTATAGTGTAGTATGAATAATCATAAAAATCTTTTACAAAAGCAATTTTGAAAAATTAGAAAGAAGAGTATGTTATCCAGCTACAATAGATGAAAGTCAAAACTAAGTTGAAAACAAAGAATGATGGCAAAGGAAATTTTGATGTACAGTTTTGATTGATCATATTTTTGATTTGATAAGTGTTTTTTGTCACTAATGCCAAAGGGGGAGATTTTTGACATAAAGGTCAATTTGGCTATCAATGACTCAAAACTTAATCAAATTGGTTACATTTCTATCAAGCTCTACAGTTTCTACCAAGCTTATCATTCAGTTTGCACTACTAACTAATTAATTTAGTTGTTACCAAGCTAAATAGTTAGTTTGTAGTGATTTTTTACTAAGTTTAAAAGACAATGTTCAGTGCAAACCAAGCATAATAGAGGTTACCAAGCTAGTTAGTGGAAGTGAAGAAGATTGTTGTGATCACTGAGCTATGTAGTGTTAACCAAGTCCAACCATATTTACCAAGCTCTCTAAGTTAACAAAGTGGATCTAGTGTTGACTGCATCATGTAGTGTCAACCTAGTGATCAAGTTGCTACTGAGTTTCTCAGAATTCACCGAGTCACTTAGTGATGACAGAGTTCAAGCAAATTGGAGGTGATTAGTATGGACCAAACTTCAAGTTCAATTGAGTGCCAAAGATTACTGAGCATTAATAGTGTTTTTTGTGTGCTAGAACATCTTAGAGCTTATATTTAGAACCCAAGCTACAATAGTTGGTTCAACTTTTTGAATTATGATCAAATTGGTATTGTAGTCGACTCCAATAAGTTATAATTTGCATTGGTATATATGTAATGCATTGTATCATATCTAGATATGTATGTGAAGAGTATATGATGAGTAGAAGTGTGAATTGAAGAAAGCTACAAGAAGTATAAGGGACAACAACTTGTATTATCTATCAAAGTCAAGTGATCATTGTAAACTAAGGGGTCTCAACTAGAAAATTAGAGTTACAAATTAGATATCAGTCATTGGTTCATCCTAATAAGTGCATTAGTCAAATTATTTAACATGCTAGACTTAACAATATTTTCTAAATCTCTTAATCAAGTGCATAATTCATTGTATTTCTATAAATCCTTTTATAAGGTGGACCTCATAGTCCTTATTGCTCTTAAAAGGGTAGATCACAAAAAGTGGTAAATTGTAAGCTTTAACAAGTTAACTTTATACTGTAGTACTAAAGCTTGTGGGTATCATCCCCACCCATATCTTACTTTCTAATTGGAAGGTTTTTGGGTCACCATATCTTCTGTCAAATTATTATGAATGTTTATTTTCTTTCATTATTTTATTCATGAAATTAGATCAGAATATTATATGAAGGATTAATTGGTGAAGATAATTTTTTATCAATTCCCGATTCACCCCTCCCCTCTTAGTAGCCTTTCCTACCATATATTTCTTGTAGTGCCCACCTATAGTTTTCTTTTCCATTATATCTACCAAACACTTTTATGCCGATTTCATGGATGTGTTAGTTTCAAGGATATTATTTTCATAACTTGGACTAGAGATATATCAACAATGATTACTTCGTTGACTATGTTTCATGTATTGTTTAATGATTATGGTTACTGGTACATTAATGATGCTTTAATGATTCATAGTTAATAAATTTGATTCCTTTTATAGTAATGTCAGATGATACTTTAATGATGATTACTTCATATTTGTATTGATGTGCATTACTTTATCTGAGCATTTGATGTTTGACCTGTAATTATTATGAAACTTACCTCATACTTGCATGTGTATGGTGTGCATGTTTATTTTATCTTTCTATTTGTCATGTTTATTGTGGTTAAAGGAGGGAGTCATAGTCACCTACTAGTTGGGATCCACATGATGTACCACTCCCTACTATTGCTTGTTTAGTTTAGATATATTTATATACATGCACATGCAAGTCTTTTATAAAGAATGTAGGCACTCAGCATTGACTTTCTTGAATTGTTAGGATGAGTGTGTCCTATCACAATAACTTAATGGTAAGAATGGAGAGATAATGTTTAGGTCCAATCCCAACTATAGCCTAAATACTTGTTATGCAAGGAGGAATTGTATCTAACTTTCCACCCTTATTAAAACCCGTGAGTTTATCTTTGTCTGTGCTATTTGATTTTGAATTTTGGTCTGTTTTCATAATGTTTCTTTTATGTAGATTTTTCTATGTGATTTATTTGGTAAATAATTTAATTATAATATTAGGGTTAATCATTTAATCAAATATTATTTGATTAAAAAGAAAATATTAAAGAATGAGAATATTTAATTAATTTTAAAAAAATTTAAGTATGTGCTTTAATTTAGAAGTCTAGATTTAGAAAATTGGTTAAAGAGGAATTAGAATATGGTGATATTTAATTAATTATAAATTATTTAAATATGTACTTCAGTTTAAAATATTTAAATTAAAAGTTTAATTTAAGAAGTTGGACAAAAAGAGAATTAAAATATTAAGATATTAAAGATTTAGTATTGCTTTATTATAATTATTTATTTAATAATAATTAAATTAGAGTTGCATTTAAACAATGAGCTTTAATTATTATTATTAGTTTAAATAATAAACTATGCTTTAATCAATGTTTACTCTAATTATAAACTAGAGGAAACAAATTTTTAAAAAAATCAAATTTAAAGATAAAGTTAACATTCTAATTGTGGCGTAGTTATATTTATTTAATTTAATGATAATTATTTAGGAGTCTTATTTTAATAATAAATTCTGTATAATGTTATTAATTAAATTAATAAATATGTTATTAAAAATACTTCAAAAATTAATTAAAGAGAGAAAGCTAATTATTTAAATTAACATATTTTGTAATTAAATATCTCAAAGAGTTGTGCATGAAAAGGTAAAAGGTAATAAAGTAATAAACATTAATTGATTAGTGAGGTTCCTCTTCTGATTCCACAATCAGAGCTTCAATTTGGGGGAGGACTCTTTATCAGAGATCTAGAGCTCATTTTGCAATTACACAAGTTTTGGAGAGAAAAATTCAGAATTGGATCAAAAGAATTATTGAAAGTTTCAAAATGTTTGTATTTGAATGCATTCACATATTGTCTCATATTTTAGCTATGGTTTTGAAGTAGGGTTTGAAAAATCATTCTAGAATTTTATTGAAACATTTGTCTACTTTGTGTCTTCATGGGTGCTTTCATATTTCTTATTAATTTACTATATTGATTGTTAAATAAAGAATTATGTTGTAGATCTTCAAAAAGGAAAAAAGAAAATTTAACTACAGAAAATTATAGCAAATTATTGTGACTATATTCTTATAAACCACTTTTTAATATAACAAAAATTTTGATTATTAAAAATTGGAAGAAAACAATAAATTGAACAATTAGGATTTCAATTTCAAATTTGTCATTAGAACTATGTGATTATCATGAATTTTCTAAATATAGATAAATATTTTTATTACATCTCAAATAATTTAACTGCAATATCTATTTAGAAAGTAAAAGATTAATTCAAAGGAAACAATGTTGTAACTGAACTTATGCATGCATGTGAAAATAAATATGCTAAAACTAGAAAACTAAGTACAGTAGGGTTACATGCATGTGAAAAGAAATATGCTAAAAATAGAAAACTAAGTATAGTATGGTTACATGCATGTCAAAACAAATATGCTAAAGATAGAAAGCTAAGTATAGTAAGGTTACATGCATGTGAAAATAAATATGCTTAAAATAGAAAATTAAGTATAGTATCCTTGCATGATTTGAGAGATTAAAGACATGTAGAAATACTAATTGCACAATTATTTTTATTTTATAAAAATATAAATTAATATATAAAATTTTTGTTGATGATCTAATATTTGGAGGAAAAGATGCTCTATGCAAAGATTTTTTTGATCAAATGAAACATGAGTTTGAGATGTCAATGTTTGGAGAAATCAAATTCTTTGTTGGATTGCAAGTACATTAATTGAAGCATGGCATATTTGCGACCCAATCAAAATACATCAAGGAGATATCTAGACATTTGGATTAGAAGAGTCAGAACCAGTTAGGACACTAGTGGAAACAAGACATAAGCTATCTAAGAATGATGAGTCTGCTGAAGTGAATCAGACAATGTATAGATCAATGATTGGAAAGTTGCAGTATGTTGTACATAGTAGGCTAGACATTGCATTAGTTATTGGGATAGTGGGAACATTTTATGCAAATCCAAGAGAAAATCATCTGATCGAAATGAAGAGAATATTGAGGTACCTAAAAGGAACTGATGACTTTGGTTTATCCTACAAGAGGAGTGAAAATTTTGAGCTAAAAACCTACACTGATGCCAATTGGGGAGGTAACATTGATGACAAAAAAAACACCAGTAGAGGAGAACTTTTCTTGGGAAAAAGATTGATTATATGGACCATCAAAAAACAAAGTTGTACCTCATAGTCCACTGCAGAAGCTGAATATGTTGTAGCTGCTATCAATTGCACCAATATTGTATGGATCAAACATTTTTTGCAAGGTATGAAGGAAGAGGTAAATGAGCCTGTGATACTTTATTTTGATAATATAAGTGCTATCAACATATCAAAGAATCCTATAATGCATGCTAAAACTCAGCATATTGCAATCAAGTATCACTACTTAAGAGAGTTGGTAGAAGAGAAACAAGTGAAGATGGAATATGTTAGCTCAAAGGAACAAATTGCTGACATCTTCAAAAAAACACTACCTAAAGATAATTTTGAGTATCTTAGAGGTAAGTTACCCCTAGCCAATGCTACTTAAGAATAAGCAACATTGCCCTGCATCAAATGAGCTGACTATTGAAGAATTTACACATTGATGCAAAGGATGTTTACTTTAAGACTCATGCCTAAAGTAATTAAAGTGATGAAATTTCAAATCAATCACAATCAAGGTGATAGAGGGAGAAATTGAATGAACTTGCAAAAGCTACACTTGCATATTAAGATGCTGAAATAGTATGTCTTTGGCATTGTTGTCAAAGAGGGAGGAGTAGTAAGAAACTAATCAACAACAAGTGACCAAAAACATGAGGGAGTTAAGATAGAAACTGAACAAGAATGAAGATTGAGGGAGATGATGAAGAAGTTGATTAGAATAGAGAATAGTAGAAAATAGAGGGCAATGCATACAGAGGGAGAGTACAAAGAAAGGATAAAATAGCTAAGAGGGAGAAGTAGAAATGAACCAATCAAGATAGTCGAGGGAGATGTGAAAACTAATGGTGATGGTAACACAATTTTTTTTTGCATTTGACTCACTATTCTAACCCAATTAGCATATGGTTGAATAGTTTAGTCTGATGGTTGACTATTTTGGTTTGCCATCAATGCCAAAGAGGGAGATTGTTGGAAATCTGATTGAAAAGATCATTGCGAGTAGAAGATTAAAGATCAAAGAGGGAGATTTTTGTTAAAAGAATGTTTTCAATCATTTTTTTGTCATTGATGTCAAACCTACTATATATAGGAATGATAATTTCTTATAAGATTCAAGTACTATCACTTAGTTGATTGATGAAGATGATTTAATCAACAAGATGTAATAAGAGCACCTAAGAGAAAGGTTGAGTTATGATATTGTAATGAAGTACAAGGATCAATTAAGACAATGGTTAAATGATGTATTGATAACATACTCAAAGATATAGAGGTTGGTCACACTTAGAAACATTGGAGGAATTAGTTGTATCAAGGTTGACTACAAAGCTTAAACTAAGTTCATTAGTGGGTGCTGAGAAAACTAGTTGAAGCTGAGAAAATTCTCAATTGGAGCCAAGGAAAAGGAAATTCTAGTGTGTGCTGAGTGATCTTCAGGTGTCAAGCAAAGTATCAGGTGTCAAGTGAACTTCAGGTGTCGAGCATTAGTAAAAACACAGTTGATGCCGAGTAACACAATATGTGTCAAGCACTAGTATTTCAATAGTGCCAAGCTTTTGTATTATTTTAAATGACAAAGATTTGCCAAATTTGAGCCGACATAGTTGTTACCTTGAATTCTATGAACTAGTTGGAGGATAAGGATGATGTGTTGGTGGTATAGAATTCTATGTAAATTATTTTTGGACAAATTTAAGAGGATTATTCAAGAAGTTTCTAGAGGAAACAAAATATGGGTTAGATACAATGAATCCTACCTAATTCATATGAATTGAAATTAAAGAATGGAAGAATCGAGTAGGAAAGGAACTCCAAGACTTCTGTTTAAGGAGTCATAGATAACATACTCAAAGATACAAAAGTTGGTGACACTTAGAAACATTGGAGGAATAAGTTGTAACAAGGTTGACTACAAAGCTTAAACTGAGTTAATTAGTGGGTGCCAAGAAACCTAGTTGAAGCTGAGAAAATTCTCAGGTCGAGGTGAGAAAAAGGAAATTCTAGTGTGTGTTGAGTGATCTTCAGGTGCTAAGAAAAGTATCAATTATCGAGTATTAGAAAATCTTAGTTGGTTCCGAGTGAACTTTAGGTGTCAAGCATTAGTAAAAACATAGTTGTTGCTAAGTAACACAATATGTGCTGAGCACCATTATTTCAATAGTGCCAAGCTTTTGCATTATTTTAAATGACAAAGATTTGCCAAATTTGAGTTGACATGGTTGTTACCTTGAATTCTACAAACTAGTTGGAGGATAAGGATGATGTGCTGGTGGCACAAAATTCTATGTAAATTATTTTTGGGGAAATTTAAGAGGATTATTCAAGAAGTTTCTAGAGGAAACAAAATATGAGTTAGATACAATGAATACTACCTAATCCATATGAATTGAAATTAAAGAATAGAATAATCAAGTGGGAAAGGAACTCCAAGACTTCTATTTAAGGATTCATAGACCAAGAAGCAAATGTTGTTGATGTTGCTACTACTAAAGTGTCAAATTGCAAAGCAGTTAGAAGGGTGTTAAGGAGAAGGCATCTAGGAGAAGGAAGAGCACAGACACGTTTCTTCTACAAGTGGTCAAGAAGAGATGATTGTACTGGTACATTGAGCATGGAGACTCAAGGAGATAAAGCTTGAAAAGAGGGCAAGCTGATAGAGTTGCAGAGATTGAAGGCTAGGCAATGAAAAGAGTTGAAGAGTGCTCTGAGATCTGCAAGTTAAGTTGTATGTTGTAATCAAATCAAGGATTTTATAATAGTCTCTAGAAATTGTATTAGATATGAAAATCTTATGGACCTAGGTTGGTTTAATAACCATTTGTAAATATTTTAATAGGGTGACATTCCAAGTGAATGTTCTAAAGTCCTCTAACTAGGTCCACTTCTAACAGGGTGGATAAATCCTCTAACAAGGTCACATTTAACAGTGTGTTGTAGCCTTTGATAGGGCAGGCCTTTCACAAGGCATCACTTCAGAAGAGTCAGAATTGAGTAGCATGTTATTGGCGATTTTTTTCTAAATTGGGTTTCCACATAAATCATTGTGTTATGTGTTGATCTTCTATGTGTTATACTTGCATGTTGATTTACAATAGCTTGTTAATTAGGAAAGTTAATGCTTGGATGAATGAATGGTTGAATGGGCTCACTAGACTTAGTGAAAAGGTTTGAATTTGACATGTTGGACCTTGAATAACTGATTCATACCCCCCTCTTAGTTATTCTAAAATAATTTCTAACAATTGGTATCAGAGCCATCTGTTGATTTGGTTTCAAGGTACTAGAAGCAGGAAGATCAAGATGTCCAAGAGAGAAGTTCCCAAGTTCAACAAAGACAACTTTGCTACATGGTAGAGTTTGATGAAATTGCATCTCAGATCAATATGTGACTATGCACAAACCGTAATTGGAACAAAACATGTAAATATAGTTGGACCTCTTACTGTAAATGATTTGAGGAAAAGTAAGGAGCACAATAAAGCAATGTTGGAGGTTGCCTCTACACTCAGCTATGCAGAATATGATGACATCAAAGATTGTGACACTGCATTCAAGATGTGGAAAGCCCTAACAAATATCTATGGAGGAGATTAGAATGTTCAAAGAGAAAAGAGAGAAGGCCTAAGAGGAAAGTTTGATGACATCAAAATAGAGGAAGAAGAAAATGCTACTCAATATGTTGCTAGAATGAAAGAAGTGGTAAGTTCAATAAGAAGTCTAGGTGGTCAATTGTAAAAAGAAATTGTTAACAAAAAATACATAAGAACTCTACTTCCTATCTATGCTATTAGAGTTTCAACCATCCAAGAGCTAAGGTGTGTACAAGGAAACACACTAACTTTTGAAGGTATGGTGGGAAGACTTACTACATTTGAATTGTCCAACTTTGATAACTATAGACTTGAGAACCTTGAATCTACTTTCAAGGCCAAGATGACAATAAAAGACACTAAGGAGGAGACATCAAATAAGAAGAGAAGAAAATAACAACATGTATCAAGTGATAGCAGCACAAATGAGGAAGATGTGGAACAATTAGAAGCAGTATGGGCTAGGAGATTCCATAGAGGCAAAGGTAAATTCAAAGGTAAGATCCCTATCATATGTTTTAATTGCAATGAAGTAGGTCATATTGCTACAAGGTGTACGTCGGAGAAGAACTACAAAGAAGGAAAAAAGTACAAGAACAAGAGAGAATATGATAGCAAGGACTACAACAATAAAGGCAAAAGATGCTAAATTGTTGAAGAAGATTCTGATGAGAATGATGATGAAGTAGCCTATGTGGCTATGAAGGATGAATTAGATAAAGATGAAAATGAATCAATAACATTGGTAACCTATGTGAACAAGAATGACAAGTGGATCATAGATAGTGGATGCTCACATCACATGACAAGAGATAAAAGTAAGTTCATTACTTTTACTCAATATGATGGAAATAGTGTTAGATTTGGTAATGATGCTCCATGTGAAATCAAAGGAAAAGGTTCCATTAAACTTATAGAAAAAAATTCATGTGATAATGCATACTATGTTGAAGATTTAAACTACAACTTGTTGAGTGTATCACAGTTAGGAAATGTAGGTTGCAAAGTAGACTTTGCAAACAAAACTACCAAGATCTATGACATTGATGAAAATATGATAGGAAAAGGTGAACAAACTAGGAGTAACGAGTTTTACCTAGATACAAAAGATGCAACTTGTCTTGTTGTTAGACTTGATGATGTGTGGTTGTGGCATAAAATATTATGTCATGTTAACTTTGATAATCTGATTAGCATTAGCGAAAAGAAGAAAGTTAGAGGGTTGCCCAAATTGAAGAAACCTGAAAACACAATGTGCAAACAATGTGAACTAGGGAAGATGACTGAGTCTAGTTTCAAAAGAAAAGGATACACTTCCAAAGAAGTACTAGAGTTAGTCCATTCAAACTTATGTGGTCCAATAGAAGTGAAAAGCTACCTAGGAGATAGATACATAATGTTATTTGTAGATGATTATTCAAGGATGATGATTGCTATATTTTTGAAGAAAAAATGTAATGCATTTCAAAATGTTAAGTGGTACTTGGCTAGAGTTGAGAAGGAAATAGGTAAGAATTTGAAATGCCTAAGGTCAGATAGAGGAGGTGAGTTTACATCAAAGGAGTTTGAAGTATTCTGCAATGATAAAGCTATCAAAAGGAAAACATCATCACCAATAACTCCACCTTAGAATGGTATTGCTAAAAGAAGAAGTGGATCAAGGATAGACTGTGCTAGAACCTTGATGGTGGAGAAAAATGTTGCACTAAAGTACTGGAGAGAAGTTGTAAGTACTATAGTCTACACACTAAATATAGTCCAAATCAAGAAAGGTACAAATGCAACACCTTTTGAATTGTGGTATGGTCACTCACCTAATGTTAAACATTTCAAAATATTTAGTTGTAAATGTTATATTCTTAAAGATATTAGAAATGGAAAGTTTGATGCAAAAAGTGATGAAGGAATATTTCTTGGATAATCCACTCGAAGAAAAGCATATAAGTCCTTGAACACTGACACTAATAAGATTGTGGAAAGTGCAAATGTAAATTTTGATGAGCATGTAAAAGTTTAGGTTGATAAAACTAAGTAATCAAAGGATTATAGATCCTTTGTATATTTCTATGGAGGAATGACTATTGACAATAATGTTGCGAATCAAGTTGGGAATTAGTAACAAATTTTAGTATTAGCTAAGTCATAACCAGTGAATTCGAAGCTACATTTAGAAGCTGAGCTGCAGAATGTCGAAAATGCATATTCTAATTTTGAAAATAGTATACATGAGAGAAATGATGAAGTACCATATGGAGAAGAAAAAAATGACTCTAAAATTGAAGGATCAAACATGGAAAGAAGGACAGAACCAAGATTAGCCAATAATGTGAGACACATCACCCTACAGATCAAATCATTGGAGAAAAAGATTCAAGACCAATGACAAGGAATACACTAAGGAATGAATCATGCCTACTGAGTAAGGTTGAGCTCAAAATAGAGAAGGATGCACTACAATATGATGACTGGTATAAAGCTATAGAAGAGGAGATAGATCAGATTTAGAAGAACAAAACATGAACCTTAATTCCTAGACTAGCTAACAAGAATGTAATTGGTACCAAATGGGTGTTTAACAAAAAACTTGATGAGAATGGTGAAATAACAAGAAACAAAGCTAGACTAGTTTATGGGAAAATATTTTCCCTTATTGCAAGAATGGAAGGAGTAAGAACATTACTTACATATGCTACTTACAAAGGTTTCAAAGTCTATCAAATGGATGTCAAGTCCACTTTTTTGAATGGTATACTGGAAGAGGAAGTCTACATAGAACAACCTGAAGGATTTGTTGATGATAAGAACTAGGACATGGTTTGCAAACTGCACAAGGCACTTTATGGATTGAAGCAAGCACCTAAAGCATAGTATGAGAGACTGGACAAATATCTTGTGAAGAGAGGATTTGAGAGAATAAATAACAACAATAACTTGTATATAAAGGTAGAAAAAGGTAAAGATATTTTGATATCTGAAATCTTTGTTGATGATATAATATTTGGAGGAAAAGATGCTCTATGCAAAGATTTTTCTGATCAAATGAAACATGAGTTTGAGATGGTAATTTTTGGAGAAATAAAATTCTTTGTTAGAATACAAGTACATCATCTAAATCATGACATATTTGTGAACCAATTAAAATACATCAAGGAGATACTCAAGACATTTGGATTAGAAGAGTCAAAACCTATTAGCTCACCAATGGCAATAGGACATAAGCTATCCAAGAATGATGAGTCTACTAAAGTGAATTAGAAAATGTATAGATCAATGATTAGAAAGTTACAATATGTTGTATATACTAGGCAAAAAATTACATTAGCTATTGGAATAGTGGCAAGATTTTCTTCAAATCCAAGAGAGAATCATCTGATGGCAATGAAGAGAATACTAAGGTACCTAAAAGGAATTGATGACTTTGGTTTATACTACAAGAGGAGTGAGAAGTTTGAGCTAAAAGCCTACATTGATGTAGATTATGGAGGTAACATTGATGATAGAATAAAAACCAGTGGAGGAGCACTTTTCTTGGGAAAAGGATTGATTACGTGGACTAGCAAAAAGTAAAGTTGTACCTCACAGTCCACTGCAGAAGCTAAATATGTTGCAACTGCTATCAATTGCACCAATATTGTATGGATCAAACATTTGCTACAAGGTATGAGGGAAGAGGTAAATGAGCTTTTGATAATACAAGTGGTATCAACATATCAAAGAATCCTATAAAGCATGCTAAAACCAAGCATATTGCAATCAAGTATCACTATGTAAGAAACTGGTGGAAGACAAACAAGTGAAGATGGAATATGTTAGCTCAAAGGAACAAATTGCTGACATCTTCATAAAAGCACTACCTAAAGATGATTTTAAGTATCTTAGAGGTAATTTACCACTAGCCAAGGCTACTTAAGAATAAGCAAGACTGCCTTGCATAAATGAGTTGATTGTTGAAGATTTTACACATTGATGTAGAGGATGTTTACTTTAGGACTCATGCTTAAAATAATTAAAGTGATGAAGTTTCAAATCAGTCACAAGAAAGGTGACAGAGGGAGAAATTGAATGAACTTGTAAAAGCTATAGTTGCATATTAAGATGTTGTAACAATATGTCTTTGGCATTGTTGTCAAAGAGGGAGAAGTAGTAAGAAACTAATCAACAACAAGTGATCGACAACATGAGGGATTTAAGGCACAAATTGATCAAGAATGAAGATTGAGGGAGACAATGAAGAAGCTAATTAGAACAAAGAATAGTAGAAAAAGAGTAATGCATACGAAGGGAGAGAACAAAGAAAGGATAGAACAACTAAGAGGGAGAATCAGAAATGAACCAATCAAAATAGTAGAGGGAGATGTGAAAACTGATGGTGAGGGTAGCACAATTACTTTTTGGCATTTGACTTACTATTCTAACCCAGTTAGCATATGGTTAAATAGTTTAGTCTCATGGTTGATCAGTTTGGTTTGCCATCAATGCCAAAGACAGAGATTGTTGGAAATCTGATTGAAAAGATCATTGTGAGCAAAAGATTGAAGATCAAAGCGGGAGATTGTTGTTAAAAAAATATTTTCAACCATTTTTTTGTCATTGATGTCAAACCTTCTATATGTAGGAATGAAAATTGCTTATAAGATCCAAATACTATCACTTAGTTGATTTATGAAGTGGATTTAATTAACAAGATGTAACAAGAGCACCTAAGAGAAAGGTTGAGTTATTATATTGTAATCAAGTACACAGATCCATTAAGACAATGGTTAAATGATGTATTGATAACATAATCAAAGATATAGAGGTTGGTCACACTTGGAAACATTAGAGGAATAATTTGTAACAAGGTTGACTACAAAGCTTAAACTAAGTTCATTAGTGGGTGCCGAGCAAGGTAGTTTTTCTTTTTTTTTTATAGAGGGTAAACAGTTTGACCTAGAGCTATGAACCAGTGAGGCCACAAATGGGGGATCTCATCCCCATTATATTTGAACCTTGATGGCAAGGAGAACAACTCAATAACTTAACCATCATGACATGCCACTATTGGCGCCGAGCAAGCTAGTTGAAGCTGAGAAAATTCATAGTTTTATCCAAGTAAAAGGAAATTATAATGTGTTCCAAGTGATCTTTAGGTGTTGAGAAAAGTATCAAGTTCCAAGCATCAAAAAATCTTAGTTGATGTTGAGTGAACTTCAAGTGTCGAGCATCAGTAAAAACATAGTTGATGCCAAGTAACATAGTATGTGCCGAGCACCAGTATTTCAATAGTGCTGAGCTACTGCATTATTTTAAATGACAAAGATTTTCTAATTTTGAGTTGATATAGTTGTTAGCTTAATCGTTGTGAACTAGTTGGAGGATAAGGATGATGAGCTAGTGGCATACAATTCTATGTAAACCATTTTTGGGCAAATTCAAGAGGATTATTCAAGAAGTTTCTAGATTAAACAAAATATGGGTTAGATACAATGAATCCTACCTGATCCATATGAATTGAAATTAAAGAATGGAAGAATTGCATGGAAAAAGAACTCCAAGACTTCTATTTATGGAGTCATACACCAAGAAGCACATATTGTTAATGCTGGTATTGTTAAAGTGCCAAATTGCAAAGGAGTTAGAAGAGTTTCAAGGAGAAGGAAGAGCATAGAGGCTCTGCTTCAACAAGTGGTCAAGAAGAGATGATTGTACTAGTACATTGAGCATGGAGACTCAAGGAGACAAAGCTTGAAAGGAAGGCAAGCTGATAGATTTCCAGAGATTGAAGGCTAGGAAATGAAAAGAGCTGAAGAGTGATATGAATTCTGCAAGTTAAGTTGTATGTTGTAATCAGGTCAAAGATTTTCTAATAGTCTCTAGCAATTGTACTAGATATGAAAATCCTATAGACTTAGGTTGTTTTAATAGCCATTTGTAAATCATTTAACATGGTGGCATTGTAAGTGAATGATTTAAAGTCCTCTAACCAGGCCCACTTCTAATAGGTTAGATAAATCCTCTAACAAGGTCACATTTAATAGTGTGTTGTAGCCTTTAACAGGGCTGGGCTTTTACAAGGCATCACTTCAAAAGAGTGAGAATTGAGTAGCATGTTACTGGTGGTTTTTCCCAAATTGGATTTCCATGTAAATCATTATATTATGAGCCGATCTTTTATGTGTTATGCTTGCATGTTGATTTATAGTAACATGGTGATGAGGGAAGTTAATGCTTGGATGAATGAATGGTTAAATGGGCTCACTACACTTAGTGAACAAGTTTGAATTAGACATGTTGAACCTTAAATAACTAATTCACCCCCCATCTTAGTTATTCTAAATGCATTTCTAATCGATAACTATGACAATTATGTTCTAGGTTCCAAGAATATTGAATCTACATTTGAGGCCAAGCTTTCACTTAAAGAAAAAGGCAAGAAAATAAAGGAGTCTTAGTCAGAAAGTGAAGAAGAATTAGAGGAAAGTTTTGATAGTGATCTTGAAGTTGTTGAAGCTCTACTTTCAAGGAAATATTCTAGAGGTAGAGGAAAATACAAAGGTAAAGTTCTCCTAATCTATTTTTCATATGAGAAAATTGGTCATATTGCTAAGGACTCTAATGATTCTGATAATAGTGAAGATGAAACTATTTACAATGCTGTGAAAAATGATTCAAATAATAATGAAGAATATAAGATGGCACTCATCTCTCATGTGAGAAAAAATGATACATGGATCATAGATAGTGGATGTTCACATCATATCACTAGTGACAAAACAAAGTTTGTACACTTTGAAGACTTTCATGGTGGCAGTATAAGGTTTGGAAACAATGAACCTTGTTGCATTAAAGGAAGAGGTCAAATCTCATTAACCAAAGAACTTGTATGTGATAATGCCTATTGGGATGAAGGACTAAAACATAATTTTTTGAGTGTGGAACAACTAATCAATATTGGATTCAAGGTGAAATTCATGCATGGCAAGGCAAGACTACTAGATGACAAAGTAAAAATGATTGGACCAGGAAAAAAAAATAAAAGGTAACTTGATTTATCTTGATCTTGGTGAGTGCTCATGTTTTATTACTCAAGTTCAAGAAAGTTGGCTATGGCACAGAAGGTTATGTCATGTGAATTTTGATAACATGGTAAAGATAAACAAATTAAAAAAAGTAAGAGGCAGTACTAATTTGAAGTGTTGAGGATAGTAGCTATAATAGAGATCTTTATCTCTAGAAGTATGAATTTTATTACAGTTATTGTCATCTTCAGTTGAAAAGGACACTTAAAATTTAATATGTAATATATAAATGTAAATGACATGTGTCATTCACATGCATTAAGGCATAAATATTTGAATAGTCATATTTTAGCTATAGGAGTTATGAGAAACTCAAGAGATCTTTGGATAGAATATGAAGAGTCTCTTCTATTGTTATATACTCACATCATGCGATAACCATCGTACACTTGAACATTTCATTATCAATAAAGATATTTTGTGTTGTGTGGCTGGGTTTTTCCCTTCACTCTCGAAGGGGTTTTCCATGATATTTCTAGTGTCGTCTATTTTAGTTTTTGTCTCTTTCTTATGTTTGGTTATTTTCATGGATTTTTGGGCTCTAGTTTCAACATGGTATTAGAGCCACGTTAGATTCCAATCTTTTCCTCGATGGGCTTCTAGATCACTAATGACATTGTATATGGATTTGCATATCTTTATTATTCAATGATAAGTCATGATTGCACAAGTTTTTTTTTTTGACGTCTACATACTTAGATGACATATAAGTTATATTTTTCAAGTTATTTATGAATTGCATGTTTTTGTTATGGTATTATATGCTATCAAAGATTTAAATGATTTCTTTCCTTTGATTTGGAAAGGAATTAATGACGACTCAATTCCCTTCATTTGATATTGCTTAGAGAAAGTTATTAGAAGGATTGCATACCATAAAGTAATTTTTGTCTTCTTGATTTGCATTTTATCTTAAGATGAATGGATATTATCATTGCTATTTGGCAATCTCATTCTCGACAAGAAGCCTTTCTGTGTAGTTTAGTGCTTTAGAATATTGAAATCTCCTTAAATTTTCATCTTTCATCTTTCTATTGATGGGGATTCTATGTGTAAAAAAAATTGGAAGAGAAGATGAAGGTAGTGTTGGTGTCGGGGGCATTTTCAGGGCTTGGAAAGTGAGAGATCTGGAGACTAGAAGCTATGATCAAATTTACAGATTCATGCCCTGCACTACAACTACTCTTGGAAATTTATTTCTATGCTGGCTTATATGATTATTTAATGTATTTGGTGGCTAAATATATAGCCGATGGAAGTGAGCTTCTATTGGAAGCTTTGGGATCTAATCTTGTTGAAGTTTATATATTGATTAGAGAATCTTCTTGCATGATCAGGGAGTATTGATTATTGCCATTTTTAATCATTCATGAACATTCAAATTCAAGGCAATGAAACTATTGTTCTTAATCACTCTCTCAATTTCTAGTTGTGTAGATGTCAAATCTGACTTATAATTCTCTCTGGACAAAGCAACTCTTAGTAGCTATATATCTGGTCACTGTATCTAGATATAGATGCCCTCATTGAATATTTCAAACACACAGATTCCCTCACAGTCGAGTACTTCAAATTCCCTCACTCACAAGCTTTCAAGCTTCCTATAGGAAAATAATGTTTAGGTCGAGGTCATTAACCCAATGTTATATGAGTTAGAGGACATGGTGAAGGAGGCCCTTGTGATAATAGTGGTCTTGATGTGAGAGGATGATAAGCCTCCAGATAATGTTGCATTTCTAGTGCAATGGCTTGATGAGAGCCCTAAGGAATTTAGAGTCATTGTGGGGCTGCTCCACACATGCAAATTTGTTGTCTTTTGTGTTAGTAGTAGCACCTACAATTTTTTTTGCAATCAAGCTCATTAACATGATATTATATTGTAATGGTAGTAGGAAAGTCTTGAGTTTTCAATGCACATAGCACCCACTCTCATAATAGAAAAAGAATGTTTATTCTAATTTTTTTTATTTGCCTTGTCAATTACAAGTATAAAAGAAAGAATCTCTGCTTTATTTGAAAATAGCGATGGATTTTGTCTTTCCATGGGCTCCATCTTTACCAGAAATAAGAGCATTATTGAAGTTATCTAGCGACAATCACTAGTTTTGATGTCGAAGGGGGAGAAATAGTAGTTCAAGGCTAGGTTGAACTCTCTTCTCAATACATCTTTGAATGAGGGGCAAGTCAGTGTGACATAAATTTTTGCTTTCTCTTGCTCAAAATCCATTTGCAATTAGTACTATAGTAGAACTTGTGATTCATATGATTGTTTGAATTTGTTTTTTAGTTGCTTCAAACATTGATAAATCTGCATATGAAAGAGATAAGTATTTGATACTTATATCATTGAATCTTGAAATTTTTTTTGCAACACTAGGTATAGTGTTTGCATTGTTCACATAATTATGTCTTAATGATAGATTGATTTTATATTTGACTTCAAGACTAGGATGCACTGATGAAGTGAGGAGAGATTGATGAACATGAGGACATTGTTTGCATTGTTTGTGTTTAAATAGGAAGAGTTATTTAGTTAGTAGGACTGAATGTAGATACAAAATATTACAATTTGATATGTAACAAGTTGTATGTGCAAGCATAATTGAGAGAAGAACTACGTCTATCATTCTTATTGACTAGAAATATTCAAATTGTCCTAATGTATTCATCCTTTCCTAGAGTTATATAGATTGCCATAATGTGTATATATATATATATTTTTTATTTTATTTTATTTTTCTTTATGGTAAATTGATTTTATTAATCTCTCGTGACTACTTACAAGATGTAACAAGATAAGGAATATATCTCCAGAGGAAGATGTTGAGCTTGAGAGGGAGATTTTAACTTCAAAAGGAGGGCTCATAATTAAGAGGGAGTATTTATGGAATCCCCATTACTCTCATAGATACTTGTGATGCTTGTGGTATTTATAAAATTTGAGACTTAAATAGAATCAAGTCCTAGTCTGTTATTGTCAATTTTATTCTTGTATGAATAAATGAGATTGTAAGATCAGCTATGATAACTCTTTCACTATGTGATAGTGAACATCATGTTGAGAGAGTCCATGATTGCATCATGTTGAGAGATTGTGTGATGAGAGTTCATGTCATGTTGAGAGAGTTTGTGAACAAAGGCTTAACTATGAGTCTTGCAAATCTTTTCATGCTAAGTGCTTCCATGAATGTGATTTATTGTTACAAGGTTTCATGTTCGGTGATTCCATGAATGTAATTAACTGTTACAAGTTTCATGTTGAGTGATTCCATGAATGTGATTGATTGTTATTCATGAATCTTATAGGATATATGGGATAAGATTTCATCATTAACATTTTGGTTGAAATCTTATGTGATTGTTTAGCTAAAGATCTCTCTCTGGCTAAGAGGGAGTGTTGAAGATTGTAGCTATGATAGAGATCTTTATCTCTAGAAATATGAACATTATTACTATTATTGTCATCTTCAGTTGAAAAGGACACTTAATGTTTAATTTGTAATATTATAAATTTAAATGACATGTGTCATTCACATGCATTGAGGCATGAATATTCAAAGAGTCATATTTTAATTATAGGACTTATGAGAAACTCAAGAGATCTTCAGTTATAATATGAAGAGTCTCTTCTATTGTTATATATTTGCATCATGCAATAACCATTGTACACTTTAACATTTCATTATCAATAAAGATATTTTTTGTCATGTGGCTAGGTTTTTCCCTTCACTCTCGAAGAGTTTTCCCAAGATATTTATGGTGTTCTCTATTTCATTTTTTGTCTCTTTCTTATGTCTAGTTATTTTCATGGATATCTGGGCTCTAGTTTCAACATGAAGAAACCTACTGTTGGTCTATACAAGAATTGTCAAATTGGTAAGATGGGAAAAACTAGCTTTAAAAGTAAAAAGTATCAATCTAAAGATCTTTTAGAAATTGTGCATACTGATTTGTGTGGACCTATTGGAATTGAGAGCTATACTAGAGAAAAGTTCTTCATTCTTTTCATTGATGACTACTTTAAGATGATGACTATTATGTATCTAAGAGAGAAGTTAGAAGTATTTGAGAAATTCAAATGGTATTAAGCTAGAGTAGAGAAGGAAATAGGAAAAAGATTGAAATTCTTGAGATTAGACAGAGGTGGTGAATTCATCTTCAATGAATTCAATAACTTTTGCATTGAAAGAAGAATCAAAAGACAAGTATCAACCCCTAAAACTCCCGAGCAAAATGGAATAGCTGAAAGGAGGAATAGATCTATCATGGATTGTGCAAGGACTCTAATGTTTGAAAAGAACATTGCTATCAAATACTAGAAGGAAGCTATCAACACTATAGTTCATACCTTAAACTGAGTACACTTGAAGAAGGACTCATTCAAAACCCCCTATGAGTTATGGTATGGCTATAAACCCAATATAAGTTACCTAAAAATATTTGGAAGTAAATGTTACATCTTGAAAGAATCTAGAAAAGGAAAATTTGATGTGAAAGGTGATGAAGGTATATTTTTTGGATATTCTTGCAAGAGTAAGCAATAGATGTTTGAATTTGTCTACTCAAAAAATTAAAGAAAGTGCACATGTGAAAGTTGATGAGTTTGTAGAAAGGACTAAAGAAGAAAGAAAAAAGGAACCAAAAGATTATAGGAGATTTTTTTTCATTGAACCTAATAAATTTCCAGACACATATATCAATTAGGAGACTTCTACTTCGGAGTCCTCCTCAGTCACCAAGTTGTAAGAAGTTCAAACTGAGCCACAAGGACTTGAGTCACATTCAGATGTTACAAAGCCAATGCTTACTGAGTCTAAGTAGCTAGAACCTAAAGTTGAATCTCAAGATGATGATAGTGCAATTCATTCAAAAGGCAAGAAACCTATATTCACCAAGTATGTCAGGAGACATCATGCACCATATCAGATTATTGGAGACAAATTAGAAGGTACTATGACAAGAAGTAAGCTAAAAGGAACTTGTTTACTTGTTGATTTTGAACTTAGAAATGTAAAAGATGCATTGGAAGATGAAATTAGGATTGAGACTATGAATGAAGAGATAGAGCAAATAGAAAAGAAAAAAATATGGACTCTTGTACCTAGACCTAAAGATAAAAATGTGATTGGAACAAAATGGGTATTTAGTAATAAGATGAATGAAGATGGTAAGATATCAAGAAACAAAGCTAGATTGGTATGTAAAGCATATTCACAAGAAGAAGGCTTAGATTATGGTGACACTTTGCTCCTATTGCAAGACTAGAAGGTGTTAGGACCTTACTTGCATATGCAGTACATAAAGGATTTAAGGTATATCATATGGTTGTCAAATCTGCATTTCTCAATGGTATTCTTGATGAGGAAGTCTACATTGAATAACCTAAAGGTTTTGTTGATCCAGACAAAAGGGACATGGTCTAAAAATTACACAAAGCATTGTATCATCTGAAACAAGCCGCTAGAGCATGGTATGAGAGATTGCATAACTACCTTATTCAGATTGGTTTCCAAAGAACTAATGATAACAATAGTTTGTACATCCAGGAAGGACTAGATAACAAGATTGTTTTAGTAGAAATATTTGTGGATGATACTTTATTTATAGGGAATGATTATCAATGTAGATTCTTTTTAGAGAAAATAAACAAAGAATTTGAAATGTCTATGTTTGGTGAGATTAAGTTCTTTGTTGGTCTTCAGATACAACATAACAGTAATGGTATCTACATCACTTAGTCTAAGTATATCAAGGAGATACTCAAGAAGTTTTGTATGGAAGATTCAAAACCAATTGGAACTCCATTGTGTACTAGACTAAAGCTTACCAAAGATGATGATTCAAAAGAGGTAGATCGAACCTTATATAGATCAATGATTGGAAAATTGTAGTATGTAGTTCATACAAGGCTTGATATTGCTCTTGCAGTTGGTATAGTGGCACAATTTTCAGCAAAACCCAGGGAAAATCATATGATGACAATCAAAAGGATCTTGAGATACCTAAAAGGCACTAAAGATTATGGATTGTGGTATAAACTTGGAGGAAATATGGACTTGAAAGTGTTTCCTGATGCTATTTGGGTAGGAAATATTGATGATAAAAAGAGTACAAGTGGTGGAGCATTCTTTCTTGGAAAAAGATTGGTATCTTGGACAAGAAAAGAAAAAAATTGTACATCCCAATCTATAGAAGAAGCAGAGTATGTTGCAGAAGTAGTGAACTATTCTAATATTGTTTGGTTTAAACAATTGTTGGAAGACATGAAGGTTGAGATCAAAGAACTAGTTGTTACTTTTTGTGATAATACAAGTGCAATTAACATATCAAAGAATTTAGTGATGCATTCCAAAACCAAGTACATTTCTATAAAATACCACTTTGTCAAAGATTTGGTGTAGGATAAGAAAATTAGATTGGAATATGTGCATACAAAAGAACAAATTGTAGACATATTCACTAAGCCATTACTTAAGGATGCATTCTTGTATCTAATAGGTAAGTTAGGGGTCATTCCCCTATTTGAAGCTCACTAAAATAAAGTTTTAGTGATGTATCAATAGGAACCAAGTTGAAGATCTATTAGTTGATGTAGCATAGTCAAGGGAATATTGCATATGAATTAGTACTTAAGGTAAATTGATACTCATTTGTTATGTGTTATCTTTAGCATGTGTTGTCAAAGAGGGAGAGTTTACTGTCATATCTTTTTGAAATTTGTTTGAGGGAAAAGTTAACTCTTTGGAGAAGAAGCTATGTAGTTCCTTCATAGAGGGAGATTACTGCATTTAGAGAAGTTTGTGGCATAAAATCTAAGAGGGAGAAAAATTTTTGTCAGAAAAAGAACTGTTTTCAAATTTCATTATGCTAAGACATGTTGTGTTGCCATCAATGCCAAAGAGGGAGATTGTTGGATACAATTTTCTAATTGTGTGTTGTCTTTGATGTTACACAAATATGATATTAGTTGGTAGACAGTGCTTACCGAGATCAGTTGGTTAGCAAAGCAATTCTCTGTGTCTACTGAGCATTCCTAGAAATTACTCTATGTAGACAGTATCTACCAAGGTCACTCATGTGTCAAAAGGAAATATGATAGATAATATCATTAATCGAGATCACATGGTTAACGAAGGGAATTTAGTGTTTACTTAGTTCACTCAGTTTCAAAAGGATCTTTGTAAGTTTTTTGTGTTAACCGAGTGTCTATTGGTCAACATATGAAATCATTTCAAGAATAGTGTTTACCAAGTAGGGTTGGCTAATGAAGGATTTTGTTAACTTGATAAATGAAGTTTAATTGTTTCAAGTAATGATTCTAGTTGACTGAGGCAATGATTATTGGTAATTATAAATTGTAATTGGGCTAACTTGACAATTTGTAAGGTATATATGAAAGGTCAAGTTGAGAATTCTAAAGTGTATGAACAAGTATGCAAGTGTATTGATTGTTTAAGGAGGAAAGTGTGAGTGAATTTTGAAGGATGGTTAGATATCCTTAAGGAGAAACAATGTTTCATTTGATCAGGAAGGATATTGTGTGAGGCAAAACAGAGATCTATATCAGCAATTTAGTTGCATCTCATTTAGGTCATTTCATTACTACTTTCTTACCATTGTAGTAGTGATTCTAAAATCTCTTGGTAGAGTTGGTTTAATAGCCATTTGTAAATTGTATAACAAGGTGACAGTTCTATTGAATTATTCTAAAGACCTTTTACAAGATCACTCTTGACAGGCTAATTAAATCCTCTAACAAGTTCACACTTAACAGTGTGTTTTGTAACCTTTAACCAGGTTGGCTCCTATCAAGGCTCACTTTAGAAGAGTGAAAACTAGTAGCTAGTTACTTGGTGGTTTTTTCCATATAGAGTTTCCATGTTAAATTTGGTGTCTCATGTGTTTGTGTTATTCCCTTTATGCTTGCATGTTAATCACTATGAATGTTTAAGATCTGTTAAAGTTAACATATACTGCATTTACCAAGTTACAACATTTTAAGTATGTTTACCGAGTGACATTACTAACTAGTTTTATCAGACATCTAAGGGATCTATAGATTTTTTTTTGTGATAACTGATTCAACCGCCCCCCCCCCCACCCCCAATTACTCCATCTATATTTCCAACATTTGGGTCCCCCTCAGATTGACAAATGGTGGATGCTCCTTGATACAATGATACCATTATCATTCTTCCTCTTATCTTGAAGACTTATATCCATTTGATGTATATATGTATCATGTGTTTTGAGATCTTATGAGATATTGTATTGTATATTGATGTACTTGTATCTATTTTCACACACCCTATGACATGTGCAATATATATTATTCATTAGATGTTCTTTCATATTATTAGTTGTACTTATGCATTTGCTTTTATGACTATGATTGTGTTTATTCATTTTATGGTTATGGACATTGTAATTGAGACTTAAATTTATTAATAAAATTGTATTAAATATAACTCAATGCAAAGAAACCCTCAAGGAATTGAAACTATATTTGTAATTGATTACATGTTCTTGATGTGTATGTATATATTGCTTTTGCATTATTGTTACTTTGATGTTGTTTAAAATTTTAAAAAATAGTTTCATAAATATTTTAATATGTTAGGTTTATTTGAGTGGGGAATTACATTTCCAACATAAATAACATCCACTACACATGTGACATGGTATGTGAAAATAGATATAATACATTTTAATGCATGATAACATATGTATACATTGACTAAATAGAAGTATCCAAGGTAGGAATAAGACTGATAAAGGTAAACCTACATCATTGATCATCCAATAGCTAGCAATATGAGGGGGGGGGCCAAATAGTAAGAAGAAACTATCTCTCAACTATGTGATTACCCATTTAGGCTTCCACTCCCACCTCAAAGGGAAGCTAATGTACGATCCACATATAGTTAATCAAATCATAAAATAATCCTAAGAAAGAAATCCTAATATCCAAATCTACCTCAAGGGTAACACAAACTACTCAAAAAGAAGAGATACTCAAAATCAAAAGGACACTCATCCAATACCAACACTGCATAGCAAGTCAACATACAAGTACCAAGTATGAATAAAGTATCAAAAGTCAAGATAAAGTAAATGAAAGGTATCTACCTTAAATCAGTAGCTACATGTCTAAGAACAATAATCAAAAAATAACGACCATCATCAATAGAAGTAAATCACCAACAATAAGTACACCACCAATAAATACTAGATTACCTCATCAATAAAAGTCAACTTTGTTCAAGAAATGGCAGTGAATCAATAAATAACAACTCAAAATAAATATACTATTGAAAGGAATATCCAATAAGTACATTACTAGAGGAAAATGTTAAAAACTATGAGGGAGACTTAGGCTACATACTAGGAAGTGTCATCATATGGTCAACTACTTGAGTTACCTTGGACTGTTCTCTCACTAGGCCCCAAATCCTCAATCATTGAGTTACCTTGGACTAGTCAATCTAGATTCCAGACCCTAATGTAACACATGCGAAACTAAAATACTTTCATGAAAATGAGGAAAACTAGTCATACCTCTCACTAGGTATCTTCACATTCCTATCCTTAGCCTATACAAGCATTCAAGACATAGGTGAGGCAATATCTCTAATCTATCTTTTCAATGTGTGTCTAATTATTTTAAATTACTATGTTACCACTTGCTACACAACTTACAATGAATTACCTTCATAACCACTTTAGGCCCTAGATCCCATTGCAAGCCACTCCCATAGCCATGCACCTAGACTACCTTTTCCAACACTTAGAAACGATAATTGTGTCCCACACCACAAAAGTAATACTGATCAAATTTGGTTCCTTAATAGATAACCCTAAAATAACACTGGTTCTCAAAACCCAATTTCTCATAAATGTTCATCAAAAGAAATGTTATAAAATAAATCTCAATTTGAATAGTAAAATGCATCATGACATCGAGTTAAATTATCACAAAATAAATCTCAAAAATGTCTTTGGTGTACATCCTAACTTGGCCAACTAAGCAAACAACAAAGAAAACCATCACAAAAATAAACATCACAACACTATACATAGAATGTAAGAAAACACATAGTTTTCATCTATATGATTTAATTCTGTCAATAAGATTTTCTTTTCAAAATTTATGAAATAATTATTTATCCAAAAATTAATACAATAAATTAATTAGTATTATGCATGCACCCAAGAAGACACAAAGTAGACAGATCTTTCAATAAAATTCTCCAATGAGTTTTCAAACCCTACCTCACACATGCAAATCAAAACCCTTTGAAACATTCAACAATTCTTTTGATCCAATTCCAAAATTTTGCTCCTCAAAACCTATGCCTCTCAAATGAACTATTGATCCCCTTATAAAAAACAATAACCCTAAATAGGGTTTTTATTATTCAATATTTGAAAAGCCATTAACTTTATTAAATAATAATTGCTTCAATTATTTAATCTTTTCATGCACACTTAATGAACTCTTTTAATTACAATATTATTTTACATTCTTTTCCTCCACTTTATTAATTAGTGCAAACACTATTTGGAGTGTAGTTTACTATTTAAATTAATAATAATAATTAAAGATCATTATTTAAATACAACTCTAAGTTAATTATTATTAATTAAATAATTATAATTAAACAATATTAAATATTTAACCTTTTAATATTCTAATTCTTTTTTAATGCAACTTCTTAAATAATTAAATCTTTTAAACTAAAGCACATATTAAATTAATTAAATATCATCATATTTAATTTCTCTTTAACCAATTTTTCAAATTACACTTCCAAATTAATTCTTTCAAATTAAAGCACATATGTTATTAGTTTTCAATTAACTAAATATTCTCATGTTTTAACATTTTCTTTTTAATCAAATTATATTTAATAATTAAATCATTTACCAAATAAACCACATAAAAGCAATATTACCAAAATTGACCAAAACTCAAAAGTAAACAACATAGAAAAAGATAAACTCATGGGTTTAAAAAGAATGGAAAGTCAGTAATGAGTCCTCCTTGCAAGACAAGTATTTAGGCTATGGTTGGGACTAGATCAGAATATTATCTCCCCATTCTTATCATTAAGTGATAAGGCATCATCGTCCTTGAAATTTAGGAAAGTAGATGCTCGGTACTCATAAAAATTTATAAAAGAAGAACATACATACATATGTATGTATGTATGTATGTATGTATGTATGTATGTGACTATGAATCCCTCCCTCAAACATATTAGGCATGCCAAACATAAATGTAAAACAAACACACATGACATACACATGCAATTATGCAGTAAGTATAATAGTAAATCCTAAATACAAATAACATCATATTCTAACATGAATATCTCATCATTGCAAGGACATACTAAACATCTTTCTAAGACACACCATATGACATCATCATAAAAGTAATTTCATTAACTATCTAAGAGAAATTAAAGCATCATTACTAGTAGTAGAAAATTGTTAAAACTTGACATTATAAATTATTCAAAGTATTGTATTTTAATTATCAAATAATGGCTAATATATCCACATAAGAGCTATATGTAATTTTGACAAAAAAGTCTAAAATGATAGAAAAGGAGGGGCATTACATGTACTAAGTTCACCCTCATAGATATAGACAAAATTTCTATAGTCTTTAGGGTCTTTCTTGCATTCTTCTTCATTTTTCTCTACAAATTCATCAACTCTAACATTTGCACTTTCTACAATCCTATACAATCCATAATTGATATATTCCTTCTATATGCTATACCATTCTCCTGATTCCTTTGTCATTGTAGAATATATTGAACTCATCTAAAATGAATTCACCATCTCTATTTGATCTAAAATATTTCAAACTCTTGCATGTGTCTTTCTCAACTCTAGTTAGATACCACTTAAACATTTGAAATGTATCAAAAAAATTCTTAATAAAGATCACAATAATTATTCTACACAATTCATTGACAAACAAAATGAAATATTTGTCACCATAATAGTTTTTTATCCCAGTAGCACAACAAAAGTTAGTTTGAACCAATTCCAAAATATCATCAAAAGAATAGGTCTTTCTCTTGAAAGTAGACTTTGTCATTTTTTCCATATGACATTGTTTGCACATCACTTTATCAAGGTTTCTTAGTCTTGGCACCCATCTAAGTCTTTTCATCTTACTAATGCTTAACAAATTATCAAAGTTCACATGACATAACCTCTTATGTCATAACCAAACATTTTTACATTGTGAAAATATAAAAGTATCTTTAGATAAGTCTAGATAGAATAAGTTACCTAATGCTTGTTCTTCAATTCTAGGGTGAAGGCACAAACCCGTACCACCCTTTTGTAAAGGAAAAGGCTAACAAAAGTATAACTGTTCACCTTGAATGACATAAAATTGGTATTATTATTCTGAATTTGAAAATGAAATAAACTAATCAAATGTGTACAAATGGATGAACTTTAAGATGATAATTTTTAATAATTATTTGGAATAAGAATTGATATATTTTCCTAATTTTTAAAGATAATTTTTCAGTTACTAAAAAATACTATAAATTGGGGGTCTAGTTCCCACCACAAAACTATAATGAAATAAATTATTTCCTTTTGATCTTAGCCTATGTTATAGATAACATATATAGCTAGAACAATAAAAAATTAAAAATAAGCTTTGGACCTATATTTTCTCTTTCATAATGATTCAAATTTTAATTGACCTAAAATCAATAGTTTTCATCTCCCACCATTTTTTTCAAAACAAATCTATTCTCACCAAGAGAAAAATTATGCATTCTAGAAGAGGGCTCTCTCCTCTATAATGTTCTATTATTTTTATAATTTTTGGTATGATTTAATTTTTTTTCTTTCTCAATGCAATCATATTTTCGGGTGTTAAAATATGTGCTTGTAGAATTTTTTAATTATAGTATACAATATCTAATTAAACCACTATAAACTCTATCTGAGAATTTTCTACACTCTGAGTTGTATAAAATGGTGTTTATATGTTATTAAAAAAATATTATGAAAAATAGTAAGAGTTATTAAAACACCACTTTTCTGAAATAATTTTATTTCTTTAGTAATTGGATACAAACTAGTATAAAATGTGCATTTAATAGCCATATTGAATTGAAAAAGTGTGAGACCATATATAACTTAGCTAGAATAAATTTATCTAGATCGTATGTTTTAAAAAAATTGATTTTTAGATAGAAATGCTGAAATTCAGTCATTCTGATAAGTTAGCCTAAAAGGTGACATAACTTTGTACTTTTACCCTCCAACTAATTTGCCAGTAGTATTATAGATCTTTTCCTTCTTGATTTTGAAATCAAATATGTAGCTTAAACTTATCAACTATGCCACATCAAAAATTTATATTTCAAACTATCAATCCAAAATGCATTGTCACATTTGATCTTTTCATTCAGTTTAATTGATCATTTATCTTTCACATAACATGGTGCATCATTATGAATCTTAACACTACTTCCATTATAATGTTCTAGATTATCAAGCTTACTTATATCACATCATATGATTTTATAAACCACTCTCAATTATCCATCTATCATTTTTATCCATGTGTGAGATCAATGTCATTTTCTCCTCTTCATTAGAATAATATTTCATTGTAATATAAAAAATTTCTTCATCATGATCATCAGAGTTGTAGTTGTTGAAGCTGATGAAAGATCAACCCCACAACTCCCAAAGATCACCTATATGCAAACACAAATCATAGAAAAAGAAAAGCAAAAGCTATGGAGAAATTCTGGATGAGCAAAAGGAGACATTTTTATAATCAAAAGTGAATGAATTAAATTACAAAGAGATCAATCTATATAAAAGGAGGTCAAAACTCTAAAAGGTAGCTAACCTAGGTTGCATGATAATAATTAATAAAAGAATTAATTATTATATACCAAAGGTTTAGCTTAAGTAAACTAGTGATAATAAGTGACTTGATAATGAAAGATTAATATGATTTAGTTAATAAGAAAATACCTTATTACTCTACAATCCCACCTAAGATAAACTTAAGGAGTAGCTGAAAATCTAGAAACCACTACTGATAGGAAATTGGGTCACAACAACAAGGTCTAATGAGGTAACCAAGCACAACCAAATATTTGAAAAGAGGAGAACTAGATAAAATCACATGGAAAAATTCCTACTCCAAAAAGAGATGAAAAGAATATTCTAGATGATTGAACAAAAGGATGATGATGAAAAACACCATTGAAGCATGAAGCTACAAACACTACCAAACTGTTGATGTGAAGAACCTCCATTGTATAGAACATGACTAGGTAGAGAAGACTAAGTCTAAAGAGCTGATCAATAGAAGATAAAAGGTATCTTCATGGCCTCCAAAAATAGGAATGAAAGAATTTCTATATGAGAAATGATCCATCTCACTAAAATGCATAGGTATCCAACCATTGCAATCACGTAGTACATAGAATCAAATACTAAATACATAGCTCACTAGACATCAAACCAAGAAAGAAATAGAACAAACATAACCCCCTATAATGCTGAAAGGTAACACATGAATATTGAAAATTAATGTAATATCTCTTGTAGTAAGAAGAATTAGGAAAATTGAGTTTGCAAAAGAAGTACAAACATCTATAGTGGCACGCGTCATCGACAGAGCAGGAAACCCCCCAAGGCATTTTATTGAGTGACACTTTATTGAGTAGTGTGTTTGAAAAAACACTACAAAAAGATGTCAACAAAGATCAAAAGAGACATAAGGATGATAAAATAGATAGTACAATCCATGAAAAATTACTTGAGAAAAAAATCAATCTCTAGAACTAAAATAACCAAGATATCCATCAAAATTCAAGAAAAGCAAAAACCTAAATGAGATGTGCCTAGAGCAGAATCTGGAAAATATAATGTCTCAAGATATGTCTCCCAGATTGTAAAATTAGGGATAACATTAAGAAACCTCACTTTAGAAAAGATTATAAAATTTTGGCAAATCAAACATTAGTTCAGGGAGAATAAATTAAGTTTTATTGGTAAATATTTATTTTTATGCAGGAAACTTTTTAATTTTATTGGTGATTATTTTTCAATTTTATGAAAATTCCATAAAATCTTAGCGGATCTTTCATTATTGATGAAAATCATGGAAACAGGTACACATACCTAGAAACAATGATTTTATTATTACTATTACTATTATTATTATATGGAGCCTACTTAATTATCAATCTTTAAGGTTAAATTTAGCCCTCTTTTACCATTACAACTTCCCTCCAAATTATTGAATGGTGGTTCGGGGGAAGCACTCCTATTATTTCTAACCATTATATGATCCTAAATCCTATTTCAAGCCAAAAATTTGAAGGGATATCGAGTTTAAAAGAAATTTCCCAAAGTAAAGAGATGTGTTCCAAAGTAAAGACACGTGTCCCAAATCAAATCTATTTCATGGAAAAGTGAGAGAGGATAAAAAGTTTCATGAAAATTCTTGAGAATAGAGACACATGTCAAAACTACATACTTAGTATATAGTGTAACTTAGATTTTTACTAAATATTGGTGAATATGACCATCAATTAGGACAAGCCTTGAAAATTGTAACTAAATATATTTAAATTACTACATAAAAAATTAGATTCTATTGGCAAAGTCATCACTAAAATATAAATACTTCTATATTATTATTGGTAATTAGCCTAAGCATCAGACTGAATTTTGGTAAAGTGTAGGCAACATAAACAACCTAAAATTGTAAAAAAGAAGCCAAATCTAGGGTCCCCAATGAGTGGGATTAGCCAATTGGAAAATATTAGCCACTAAAGTTATCCTTGTGCAAAATAGAGCCCAGGACTTTGACTGCATAAATCAAAAACTAAACAACATAAAAAATAAAAATAAACTACATCATGATGAGGGTATTGGAACCAGGTTTTTGGTAATATTTTGTTTGGGAAAAATAGAATCTAGATGAGCAAGCTATGACCAAAAAATCATAGATAGGTCAAAAAAGTGTTGGAAAAAAAAAAAATTGCTACATTGAGATCTGTGCCAAAATGTATAAGAAAGTATACCCATCAATACTAGAAATTACCTTGACAAGTGTGCCAATTTGTACCAAAATTATCTCGATTTACCTACCAATTTTTTTTGTCATGTGTGAAAAATCTCGTGTTTTAAAAAATGTCAGTTTTTGTACCAAAAAGCTCAATTTGCTTACCAAAAATATCAAATTTTACACCCAAAAAAATCTTGGAATGTGTGCCAAAAATCTCATATTGTGCATGAAAAATCTTGATTTGCATGCCAAAAATCTCAATTTTCATGCAAAAAGCTCAATATTCGAGCTGGAAAATCTCTATTAGTGTTCTCAAAAATATTAATTTTCGAGCAAAAAAATCTCGAGCTACATGTGTAGACACCTAAAAATCCTTTGGAAAATAAAATATTTTTATTTTCTAAAAAATGTCCCAGATGACATCATCATTAATTAATTAATTAATTAATTAATATTTTATGCCATTAAATCCCTTTATCTTAATTAAAAATATTTAATTAAGGAATCACTCCCAAAAATGTTTAAATCTTATTTAAACATTATTTCCTTATTTATTAATTATTTAATTGAAAAATTGACCAAAAATCCCAAAATAAATAAATAATTTAGTTTTTACCCAAAACTTGGCCAATTTTTTTAAGACCACTAACCTCTTCCAAAATCTTCTAATCCTTCTTTAATTTTGATTAAAGGCTAATCCCATCATTTCCTATCCCTAATCCCAACTCAAAATATTTAATTAAGATTAAATATTAATCCTCATGTTTATTAAAAATATTTTTAATAAATATCTCCTCAACCCAAACCCTTGGAATAAATAACAGTTTATTTATTTTCTAAAAAACCTTTTTTATCCTCATCCTAGGAAGTTCTAGACTCTTCTAGAAAGTCTTCATCCTCATCCAAAGCCTAGACTCTCCTAGAAGATGTCAATCATTATCTTTAATCCTAATCCTAATCTCCTCCTAACCTTGTCACATTCCCTAAACATGGGTTAAGACTTGCTAACTCAAACCAAAGTTAACAAATATCTCCTCCTTCACCCACCCTCATTTATTGCCATCCACTTGCCTATCCCTAAGCTAAACCTAAACCATCCTAATCCATCCTCTAATCATTTGCACAATCCTAAGCAAGATTAAAACCTTCCTAATCCAACCCAAGTTGAAATTCCTCACCCTCCAACATAAATGACCCTCAAATATCTCTTACACTCTCTTTCAATGCTCTTACAAAGCACTTATGAAGGGTCTTTATGAAGATATTATCCCTTGAGCCTCTTTTGTTGACTCGTCCTTGCCCTTTCTTCCATCCTCTCACCCTATGACATGTGTCACTCTCTGATTGGATGTAAGGAAGCACAATCCATGTGCTCTCCTCTCATTCAATCTGAGCCCTCCATAAGCTTTCTCCTTTCCTTCCATCTTAGCCCTCCATCCCTCAAGCCTCTTGCCTATGAATTGGATCCTTCCCCTTTGCAAAAACAAAACAATCTAGAAAGTAAAGCCATAATGCCATTTTGAGAAGCCATTTTTACATCAAATCCATTCACCAAAATCTATCAAAAATCTTCCATTGGAGCCCATTTGAGCATTTGAGCATACATACATAATCAAGCAATCTTAGCTATTAGACACACCTCTACATCAAGTGATCATCCTCATTGAGAGAGCCTATCCATGGCTCATATTCTCATTTGAGGACTTCACTTTGTCTCTCATGAAGTTATGTTAAATTAGTATGCAAATACTTTTTGATTGTTTTAATTTAGTGTTTCTAACATTCTAAAGTAGCATACACAGCATGCTGAAAATTTAAAAAATTACTGCCCTAAGAAATGTAGCAAATTTGGGGTCAATATTTTTTGGCCTCAAATTCTAACTATGCCAAATTGGACAAATTTTATATGAAAATATGGGTTTTTGTGTGCTCTGAGCTCAATGGTAATGTCCATTTGGTCTCAAAGTGCACCGAAAAATGATGACTCCCTAAATTCAATACAAAAAAAAATTCTAAAAAATGAATCTCTCCAAAGAAAACATAGATCTGAAAGCCAAGCCAAACTTACCATAAACAAAACATGCACATGAAGATTTGGAGCTCTAATACCATGTTTAAGTTGATGAAAGATCAACCCTATAGCTCTGAAGGATCACTTGCATGCAAACTCCTATCATAGAAAGAGAGAAGCAAAAGCAATGGAGTCTTAGATCCATACATGAGACATTCTTGATGGGCAAAAAGAGAAATTGCTATAATCAAAAGCGAATGAATTAAATTACAAAGAGTTCAATTCTTATAAAAGGAGATCAAAACCCTAAGAGGTAACTAACCTCAGTTGCATGATAATAATTAATTATTATATGCCCAAATTTTAGCTTAACTAGAGATAATAAGTGACTTAATAATTAAATAAATATAATTTAATTATTTAAAAAACACTTTATTACTCTAACAATAGTTACAAGCATCCTTTTGAGAAATATAAAAATATTTCTTACCTTCATCTTTGTAGTCTTTGTTACCTTTGTTTCCTTTGTTGTCCCTATCATCTCTCCTTCATTTGTACTTAAAGTCTTTCCTTTCCTCTTTCTTGTCTCTTTCAAAACATCTAGGAGCCATATGACCAACCTTTTTACATGTAAAAAAGATAATAGCAAGTTTACATTTGTATTTTCCTTTTCCTTTGTGAATTCATCTGGACAACAATACCTCAAGCCTATCAAGGTCATCATCTTATCCACTTCTTTTCTTATTTTTATTAGATCCATCAAGAGTTAGTTGTGTTTTGAATACAAATTCAATAATAGTAGGGGAATAATTATCAAAATTTGATAGTTCAAATGCAACAAGTCTACAAATTAAACTATGCAAGGTTACATCATTACTAGGTGTACACCTCGATTATTGAATTGTAGATACTCTAATTGCATAGATAGGAAGTAAAATCCATAATACCTTACTTATGATAGTCTCATAAGATATGTCTCCTTGAGCTCCTCTGATAACATTCACCACTTCTTTGATTCGACCACAATATTGTGCAATAGTTTCACCTTTTATTCTCATGTCATCAAACATTCTTCTCAATGTTTCTGACTTATTCCTCAATGCATTCTTTTCTCCTCCATGGTATGTACCAATTTGTCCCACATTTTCTTAGGAGTATTGCATTGCTTTATATCATCAAATTATGCATACTTAGGGTTGATGTAAGTTCAATCACCATATGGTTGTGCTCCTACTTCTCTTTTATTTGTTCAACTACCATAGGTCTAGGCACCTCAATGTATTGATTGTCCAAATAGTATGATATGGAATCTCCAATACTAGATAAATGCATTCTCACTAGCCTTTTCCATGCTATGAAGTTCTCCTTCTTTAGCATAGGTATTCTCTTGTACATTTTGATCTTTAGCTTGAGTCCTTCAAACTTTTCTTGCAAGAACCAAATCTTTGATACCAATTGTTATAATTATTTAGAATAATTGAGGGGCTATCTTAGATACCCACTTGGTCTATATAGCATATCATCAACAAATCAAATTTTCATGTAATTTCTTAACTCTGTGTCCTAAATGTGTTGAATGCTAGTAAATAAACTAATGTAAAATATAGCATGCATAACAATTACACCCACACATTAAAATAACACTTTGACACTAAGATTTAATGTGGAATCCCAATTTGGGAAACCACTAAGTAACATGCTATGAATTGTTCGCTCTTCTAAAGAGAACTTGGTTAAGAGAAAAATTTGTTATAGGTTATACAATACATTGTTAAATGTGACCTGGTTAAAGGATTTAATCACCTTGTTAGGATTGACTTTGTTAAAGGACTTTGGATCATTCCAGTAGAATGCCACCATGATTAAAGAATTTACAAAATCATTATTAGGTCAACCCTTATTAAAGGATTTTGACTTATCAAATAGTTAGAATGTAACAATAGGTTTGATTTGTAAAGTAAAACTCACTTTCAAAATTTTGATCTCCATACACTCATCTCCTAGTTCATTGATCGACCTCCATTGTCATCTTCATCGCTGATTTTCTTGGCATCTCCCTAAGCAATCACTCTTCACCAAACTCTTTACACTTCTCCTCTACTATTATGTTCCTCATATCTTCTCCTTAAGATCATCAATAAACAAAAAACCAACCTTGGAAAATATCTCCTACACCTCTTAAATAGGAAATTTCATATTTTTGTTGCTTAAACATCACTATTGATCTTAGGGTTAGGTCTAATTCATCGAATCCTTCCATCTTTTTGTTTTCCTTCTTCTCCTTGAAAATTCTAATTAAATCCTTTCCTTTGATATCTTAACAAACTCTCCTCATGCATTAAATATGCTAACTCATCAATCCTTATCTTGCACACACTTTGACTAATTCAAAATTCCAACAACTCTGGCCTCAAATTTAATTCATTCTCAAGATTTTATTTCTTTTCACTTAGTAATCACTATGTTCTTCTTCTTGGTCATTATTGTGTAGCATGACATACACTATACTGTCTCACTTGGTATCAATAGGGTTGCTCGATCATTACTATGCTTTGTTGCTACTAGCACTTCATCCATTTGTTTAGAAATAACTAGGACTCATTTTGAACTATTTTTTTAACTTCTACATAAGTCCCTTGTAGAGTCTGTCACTAGTTTATATTCAATTATTATTGCCAAACTCTTTTAGGCCAATTTATGTTTATGCTTGATAATTAGTAGCATTATTTTCCAGATTATGAGATATGATTATACTTTGATGATGATTATTTACAGTGATTTCAATTATTATATGATATGATTATACTTTGGTACTAGTTACTTCATGTATGCATGATTATACTTTGATGATGATTATTTATAGTGATTTAAATTATTTTATGATGTTAGTAGATGGATTATTTGTATGTGTTTTATATGGATACATACCCCATACTACATGTGTATGGTGTGCATGCATGTTTTCTTTCTGTATGATGTTTCTGATTTGGTTAAGGAAGGGAGTCATGGTTACCTGCTAATTGGGATCTACATGATACACCACTTCCTATCATTGTCTATTTAGTTTATAATATATGTGTTTGTACATGTGTGGATTTTATACAAATTGCAAGTACTGGGTATCGACTTCCTTGAATTGTTAGGATGAGTATACCCTATCACAATATCTCAATGGTAAGAGAGGAGAGATAAAATCTTGAGTCCAAATCCTAAGCTTTAAATCAATTGTCCAAAAAAATTAGGACAAGTATCTGAAATGATTACCCTTCGAAAGTCATCGTATGATGTAAATTCATGATTATAACCCTTGAGTTTGATCTTGTATGTGGTATTTTATGATAGGTTTTAATATTTCATCTTGTAGGTCTTTAGTGATTTTTCTGTTACTTAAGTCAAATTAAAAGATTAATTAATGATTTAATTTAATAGAAAATTATTAAAATAATTTTAATATTTAATTAATTGGGAAATTAATTAAATAAAATGAATTAAATTTAAAGAGAAAATTATAGTTCTAAATCTAGAGCGTAATAATATTTATTTAATTTGATAATAATATATTTAGGAGATGATTTTTAAATAAATACTAAATATTATTATTACTTAAGTTAATAAATATTTTACTAAAAATAATGCTTCAAAAATAAATTAAAGAGTGAAAGAGAAATTAATTATTAAAGATATTTTAAATTGCATAAAGTGTGCATGAATATCCAAAAAAGTTAATAAAGAGTTAAAAGATTGTGATCAACAAGTTCCCTTCCATGATTGCATAATTAGTGTCCTGATTTTAGGGAAGAACTCCATATCAGAGATTGAGAGTTCTTTTCATAGGGACTGAGATTTTTGGAGAAGGGATTTTTTAGATAGAAGGTTTTGAGAGAAGAGAATTCTCACAATCTTCACATGATTGCATATTAGCATCAGAACCAAGTAGAACCTCATGTTTTCTTCACCTAGTGAATTATGTAATTTAATATTCATGTCTACATCATGTTTGATAATTCGTGTTTCCAAATTTCTATTGTGATAAATTTTTTAATCTCTCATTGTGAATTACTGTTATTCATATGAATTCTTCTATATATAGGGATTGAAAATTACGAAACCCTCATTCCATGAATTGAATAATTATTAATTGATTAGAGTTAGTTTTGAAAAGAAATCAATTTCAAATTGAAAATTTGACCACTTGATCTGGATTTTTCTATCAGACAAAGTTTGCTATGTTTATTATTTTAAAAATATTAAAAATAATATTGAAGGAAGGAATTGTTTTATAGAAAAATTTATTTTTATATTAAAATTTATACTAAAAATAAATAAATAAGAAAAAGGAAGAGAGGCAGTTTTTACCCCACCTCCCTTCCTGATGACACTTTTCATGTTGTAGTGATTGTAGTGAGGATTGTGGCAACAACAACAGTACCTTGGACTATTGTTGTCGTCATAGGCCCATTGTGGCTAACAACCTTCAAAAAGAGCCACATGACTTTCCTAGACTAGTGGGCCTTAATCATAATATACAATGTTTTTTTTTTAATTTTTTATAAATTTTGTTAAATTTTATTTTATTTTTAAATTTTAATTATTATTAATAATTTTATTAATAGTTTTTATTATTAATTATTGATTTAATTAATGATAATTAATATTAATATAGTTTTTTTAATAATTAATAATTAATATAAGTAAATTTAGTTTAAGTAAGTTTAATTAATAACATATATTCTCTAATAAAGTTTTAAATTTATTTTATTATTATTAATATTTTTTATTTTTAATAATATTATAATTATTTTATTAAATAATCAATTATCTTTAAATTATTTTAGAATATGAAATTGCAATCAGATAATAGCAATTGTGGTTTTTGGTCAAATATGGGAAGTGGGTTAAGTTGTAAGGGTACACTGTAAACATCATATATTCAAAAACATACATTGAAACTAAAAACTTAAACCTTATTGTTAACTTAAACTATGTGTTTCAAAATCAAACCAAACTATGAAACTACACTATTATCTGTATATTGTCTTATGTTTCGGGGTTTGGGTTGACTAGAGTGTTGACTAGTCTTAGGATGTTACTAGAGGCTCAGGAGTTTTTTTTTTGTGATATTATGATGACTTAATCTTGATATTTTTAAACTCAACCATGGTAATGTGTCTGGTATGCTCTATGATGAGTTTGGATATATTGTTAGTTATTACTTTTAGTGTTCTTGTGTGATAACAATATGAATGTTATGACATACCTGACTTAACCTTTGAGTCTTCAATCAGTTATTTTTGGGATGCTTTCGAGTTTCTTGTAAAGAATCGAGGTGTTATTGTGGATTATCTTTTGATGCTTTCCAGTCACTTGTATAGGGCTAATGTGAAAATTGTGATTCTTTGACTTGTACTTTTATGAGCCAAGGGTAGGTAATCTATATGTGAAGTTAGGAAGTGGCTTGCAATGGAGACTGGCACCCAAAGTGTCTGCTAGGGTAACCCATTGTAAGTAGTTAATAAGTGAAAACACTACCCCAAATGAGAGTAAATTGAACCTAATAAGAGTCTTTTCTTTCTTCACCCATGCCTCAAGTGGTAGTATAGACTAGGATATGAGTAGAGAGGATGTTTGATTGTGATCATGCATCATTAGTATGCCTTCTCAATATAAAAGGATACATGTGTTGCATAGAGTCTATTGGGACTACAAATTGCATGCTTCATTTTAACTCACATTTCGATTTTTTTAAAATTTGAGCCCTATAAACGCTTTTTAATGCCTATGTAACTGGTTGTCAGTTTGAGGCCTAAGGGGTTTTTAATGTTTCTAACACCTTTCATTCAGTCTTCTTATGTGTTTTATGAAGTTAAATTCTGATCTATTCCGTGAAATCCCTCTTAAGCAATTGTCAAATCTGCATTTTCACCTAAGTGTCAAACAACAACAGGAGGCCTAGTTTGCATTTGAATATCTTGCACCCAAAAATGTTTCATGATTTACCACTTTGGGAATATCTAGTGTCCATAATCAAGAACCTATGTTTCAGATTTTGAGTCATTTCGAGTTCGTTTGACTAGGTTTTGAATCCCTCAAAGTTGGTCAGTTACTATTTTTATGATTGATGAACTTTGCACCTAATTCTGGGAGGCCGTATTTGACGTGCTATAACTTTGACCCAGTTGACCAAAATCTTGAATTTCCTTTTGTGTTGCATTGTACACGTCAAAAATTTGTTATGTGTCAGGTTTCATCTTTTGATGAATCCGTTTGATATGTTTTCAAACATGATTCCAAACGAGATTTCTAAAGTTTTTCTGGTCTCAGCACTTGCAGATTTGTCAGTACCCCTGTTCGTGGTGTTATAACTTGAAATTCATGATTGGAAAGATCAAATGGATTGTACCATTATGTTTTCCACTAAAAATACTTTAAGTGTGCCAGTTTTTAACTCATGACGAATCCATATGCAGACTTTTCCAGGTCAATTCTGTTTGCCAAAATCACTTTTTTGCCATTATTTCAGTTTGCAAAATCCAAGTAGCCTACTTTGAATGCTCACCATTTTCGTCTTGTTATTCTTCATGAGCCCAAATAATAGATCCATAATGTCCTCATGACAGAGAACCAATGCCCCAGTTTTCATTTCCCCATGTGCTCATTTGCCCAGTTTTCAAAGCCAAATCTGAACCTAGTTTGTTGTTTTCTGACTTGTTTACTTGCAGGTAAATCTGAGAAGGCAACTTTGATATTTGATATCTTTCGACCCTGGATTCATCATGAGACAAGATCTAACAGGGTGAAAGTACGTGGAGAAAAGAATTAGTGGGTCAGGTTATTCGATCATGGTTATTTGTTTAGCTCAATTTTTAAAGGTAGTCAACAGACCTCCTGGCGCAAATTTGATAGTCTGCAAAAAGTGGGTAAATGAGTTTTAAATGATCAGTCACCGATCAAATTTTTTTCTAATCAGTATGATGGGTTTGATGGATCAGTTTGAAGGTTTAGGTGTTTGGAAACAAAATTTTTTTTTAGCCGGACCCACTTTGGGGCCTAGCTAAATTCATCAGCTATGTCTCAGCCAAAGGCATCATTAGCCAATCCTCTCAAAAAAGAGAGATTAGCATCTTCAAGTACATCATAGGCAAAAGTATCACTTAGGGAGTTTTTTGGAAAGGAAGTGGTTAAGAAAACTAGAGCTAGGGCTGTGCGAATGACCAATTCTCTAGAAGAACTTGAATTAAGAAAAAACATAGAAAAGGATGTCCAGGAGGATAGTTTCTTGAAAAACCACAAGAAAGCAGAATTGAAAGGAATAGATGCTACAAGGAATGAGTTAAAAATGAGTGAACTCTACATCAATTCACAAAAGAGGGAAACTTCTGATTAGGTAGGCCATGTCAGGTTTTTGGGAGAGGATGTTGCTATGACATAGGTTCAGAAACTTGCAGATGGTTTCGATGATCAGAAAAATAAAATTTTGACTAATGAAAATATTAGTGCTAATGACACCCATACTATTGAAGAGATCATTGCTGATAAAAGTAGTCTGAAAAGTGTTCTTATAGAAGCCGAAGGAAATAAAGATTCCAAGGATCATAATCCAGTGCTTCAAAAACCCCAAGTGCATGGGTTCAATGTGATAAGTGCACAAAATGGCATCAGATACCTATTGAATTGGCTGAGTATATAGACATAACCAACCCTAGATGGTATTGTCATGACAACTTGGACAAAGCTTTTGCTGATTGTTCTATGCCACAAGAAAAGTCTGATGCTGAAATTGCAAGACTTGATATTTCTGAGAGTTCCAACTTCAATGAAAATAACAACTTAGATGGCCAGGTAGGCTCAAAGGCTATTCAGAAGAGCCATATTCAAGTGGCTCAGAAATATGTATGGACATGAATTGAGTGCAATGTTTATATTAATAGATGCCAGAAGAGTCCAAGAATTGATGAGATAATGATTAGTCAGTGCAAAGCTCTTGAAGATGGCACTCTTGGGTGTTGTGGGGATGATTGCCTAACCCGTTCAATGAATATTGAATGCATTCCTAGCACATGCCCTTGTGGAAGATCTGTGTTGTAACCAGAGGTAGCAATTAAAGAAAGAAGTTAAAAAATTGAAGACAAAGGAAGACCTTGTCATCACAATTGAAGAGGTCAGAGTAAGATTGGGGCCTTCCAAGGGTTGGGAGTTGCTTGTAAGAAAATTTGAGGCTTGCTAGTGGCAGAAAGACAATAGCATGCTTGGAAGAACAGACTACATCCAAGCACAAGAGGAGAAATTCACGAGCAGCCTGCAACATCCTCAAATGAAGCCTCACATTTTGATTGAATAGCTCTGCACACCATGCATTGAAAAGAGCTTGGGTAGTCAACTGCTAAACAAGAAAAACAGTCAATGCAAGCTGAAAAAGAAGCAAGTAAAAGCAACATAAAATGAAGCCCAATGCTTGTCAAAGAAAATTAAAGAACCCACATCTCACCAAAGGTGAAGAGTAGCCATAGTGTTAAAGTAGACACACCCTGCACTGTTGTTCAGTCAATAAATCTATGCCAAAGCACAATAAGAGAAGTTGCAGGCTTGCAAGAAAGAAGACATAAGCTCCACGACAAGTATTTTGTAAAAATGCAGCTCAAAGTCCCTGCACTCCACCCAAAGTAGTAGGGCAGCATGTAAAAGAACCCCAGCCATTGCATGAGAAGGCATTTGTTTTGAAGAAGAGCGGACGATAGTTTGAAAGGATCCTTGCGAGGGTAGAGGTAGCCCATTCCAAAGAAATACTTAATGTAAAAATTTCAAAGGCCTACATTTTAAATTGGAGGATAGCCCCACTCAATAGCTTAGGCATCACATGAATGGCAACTCCACATCTAAGAATAGAGGCAAATCAAATGAGAGGTGAACAGGATAGCATCTGCACATTTTTGGCAAGAGGGGTCGATATCAATTATCCCACATTTCTCTAGGGTTTAACTTTCATATTAGTTAAATACTATAACACATAATTAATATAATGTCTTAAGACAATGACCTTTTATAAGGCAAAACATGCTTGTGAGGTGGACCCCATGGCCAGTGTGGAGGTGGTTACTAGTTGTAGGCGAGTTAATTAAAAAATCTTGAGCAAATGCACACAAATGATGATGTGGCACCCAAATTGAAGATCGCTCTAAGATGACAACATGTGGCAGGATCGACCATGCCATCTTCCCCACAAAAATAAGTTGCACCCAGGTTAAATAAAATAGGAATGTGGGAAGCTACCATGTGGCAGTGGGTCCTGCAAGCATAAAAATGGCACTCAAAGGCAAGATGCAACTGATTGATGACACGTGGCTTGATCATTTGGTTGGTGCATTCTCGCAAAATGGAGTTGTGCGAAGTTAAAAAAATGCAGGAAAGCAGGCAAGGTAGCGAGGCCTGGGTGGGGTGTGATGTGGCAACCTCATCAACGGATGAGGTGGTAGTCTGCATAGCTAATGAAAGGCTACCACGTGGTGAAGATGAGCAGGTGGTGATGACAAGGAATAGGGTAGCCAATCAGGGGCTGCCACGTGGCAGCCCACTGGCCCAAAGAGGCAAAATTTTAAAAAATGCAAAAATAATAATTTTGAATTATTATTTCAAAAAGTGATTTGCACGTTCAGTCTTTTTTAAAATTCAAAAGGGTTTTAGTATAAAATTTGAACTTTTGGACTGAATTAAATTTTTGAATTTTTAAAAATTCAGTTGCAAACCTATCTTTTATAGCTAGAGGGGCATTTTTTCAAATTGACTTTCAGTAGGTTTTTGGAAAGCAAACTATGGCTTATCGTATACCATCAGAATCGTGGAAGTTTGAACTTTTCAATTCTGGAGTCAGTTTTTGCATAGGAATCCATCTGTTCAAGCTACAAGGGGATTTATCTCAGGTACCTAAATCACAATTGTATTCAGGTACGAAAGTTCAAAATTGTTTCCTAGGATGGTGATGACATGAATTTGGTTTAAAGGTAGTAAAAATTTAGTTTGGGTCGAAATATGTTCAGAATTGATTCAGTAAAAAACCCAATTTCACTGGCATTTATAAGGTAGATCAAATATTTTGGTGACTCAAAAAGGTTTCATCATTTCAACAAAGATATTTTGCAAGTCAATAATAGAAATGATGAAACAAGATCATATTAGAATAGGAGTTGGAAGGAAGCAGTTATTCAGTTACAGAGGATTGCATTTCAAATGGACACGTGTCACTTGAAGATCAGATTTGAGATTCTTTCCTTTGCTATATCTTTCTATCTTTCATTCTTTCTAAGGGTTCCAGTTTTTTGTTACTGAGAAACTAGTTGGTTCCAATTCTTTGGAGAAAATTGGCACATTACTATGATACCAAGGTTTTGGATCTAGTTCTTGATGCATTCCCATGACTGTGACCACATTCTTCAGCAATATTCTCTTGTATGAACAGTAGTAGGAAGGTTAATATAGCAAGTTTTGATAAGTTAGGTTTCTCTATGTTTTCATTTCATGCATATGGTTGTATTGTTGCAAAGAAATTAATACAAAGAATAGCAGGATTTCATCAGTTTCATCTTGAATCTTATCTCCTGTCTTAGTAAGCTTCAATGTTTTACGATCTTTGAACAGAGAGGATAGGTCGTAGCTGTAGTCCCTTAAGGGCTGTATGATGTTTTATTGTTTCTTATAACTCAAAGGGTTGTGTAAATTCTTCAGTAAATCAACAAGGTTGCAAGTTTATTAAGGGGGATATCAGGTAAGAATGAGGTTCAAATTGAGCATAAATGTCTATTTAGAAGTTAAATAGATAGATTAAATATCTAAATATATGTATAAGTATCAAATATCCATATGTATGCATTTGATTCATGGACTTGTGCAATGGAATATGCACTGATCAGCTACAGGGTCGTTACTTTCTTACTGTTGCATATCTAAGGGTTTTTTGAAATCAACATTATAAATCAAACACTTTTCCCCTTTATGTTGAAGGACTTAATTGTTTTGCCCTCACTCAGCTTATGCATATTCTAGATCTGCATTTAGCTACTACAGATATGTGTCATTTCATGAGTTATTAGGAGAAATAAGGGCTTGTATCTGCTTAATAGATTCAGGGATATGTTTTTGCACTGGTACGATATCAATTGAATCTCAGGTCCACCCGCCTAGGTTTAGCAGAGCTTAAAGTAGAAGAAGGGTCATGCCTTATAGTTGGCCCTATGTCTAAAATGACTTGTTGATAATGGGAGTTAGCTACCCCTAGATATGTCATGTTCTCATGGAAATAATTGAAAACCCTCCAGCATTTTCAAACACCAACAGAGTCACTAGGGGGTCGACGGATTAAAAGACTAGTAGGGTAACCCTAGAGTTGGTTCATATGATGACACTTGCCCAGTAGTAGTATAGATTTCCTACATGTCTTTGTTTGCTTCTACATTTAGATGTTGATTTATCTTAAAACCTTTGAGTTAGATCACTTTTAGGGTTTTCCTTGACTTAGATATTACGTTTGATTTTTTGGATTGATATCCTATTTGGGACCTGAGACTATCTCCTCAGCATGGTGGGAGTGGACCTTTTTGGGAGTGGTAGTGCATTTTACTTTTAGTATTGAAATTTGTCCGTAGATGTTGTGGCTAGAGTTTTCTTTCTGCATTTTCTTTCATTCTATCTTTGTGTATTATGATGGATGGTTATATCTTTATGGTGGATGAGTTTACTTATTGTACTATACTCTATTTCATATATTTGAAAGGAATGATGTAATCTATTTTATAAATGTATATTATTTTAGCCTTTCATATCTTGTGACATGTATAGTGGATGATTGTGCACTCCAAATTGTATTGCCAAGTGGCATTTGGAACGAATGTATATTCTTTAAATGGAATTGGACTTGTAGTTATTCTTTCATGTGGATGTGTTATTTATTAGACTTAGTATTATTTAAATTTAAATGTTACTCAATGTGTTGAGATCCTTAAGGAATATAATCTATTATATTTTCTTATGTATGCTTGTATATTATTACTTCCACTACTTTATGATTGTTGTACATGTTATTCTTTTAAAAAAAATGTTTGGCAAACTTAGTACAACTTTAGGTTAGTTCTTTTGGATCCCTTGGCAGGGCATTACATCCCTTAATCTTCTTAAATTCCTTCATTCATCAATCAACACTAATACTTAGTCCACCTTATCATTTTGACTTGTTTTAACTCTAATTAAGATTTATCTATCTATCTTTGTCACTTCATGTATTGATTGAACAACATATTATCTTGTCAAGGAGTAACTTATCAAGTGCCCATTTTATTTCTATGATACTTAACTTCTCATCACTCATCAAAACCACCAGTTCACCTTACTATCTCTTCTATTCAAATCATTTTCATCAATCAAATGATATGACACTCTACACTACTAGTAAATGTCGCTCCAATAGGCTTGATATTCTTTGTTATTGATAAGTTTGACATTAATGATAATATAACATTTTTCCCAGTTGTAGTTTCTATATGTGTATGTGTGTGTGTGATATATGTATATGTATATGTATATGTATATGTATATGTATATATGACACACACACACATACATAAATGGGTATGTGCAAGATTATGGTCAACCAAACTATGGCCTTAAGTGGTAGTAAAAAATCAACAAATTAGGGTTATGTCAACTTGACACATAATTTCAAAGTGGTTTTAGACTTTATATCAAAAAATTGTAAGAAAATAATCTATAAGAAATTAAATTTAGTTTCTAAAATACTAGGCCTTATCTAGAGAAAAACTAATTTGATTGGTCAAAAGTTTAGATTTTAATGCAGTACTATAAAATTTTTAGGGAAAAAATAAAAAATAGGTGTATGTCTAACAACTTTAATCAAAATCAAAGGAGAATATTTTTTAATATAATTATAGATAAAAAAATTAGACTCATGCCTAGATGTGACGCATATTTTTAGGTATTTTTATTCCAAGTGAATAATTAAATATCAATTTTCTACTAAAACTTTTTCAAATTAAAAAAATCCTATGTCTAACCACCTTAACTAATTGAAAATTTGACCAAATTTTTTTTCCTTATACTAGGTGAACCATAGAATGTGATGCAACTTTTGGATTTAAAAAATGTTATACCATTTGAAAGTTATAGGTATTGTTCAATTAGTATTTCAATCAACACTTTACAATCATCTTCATTGAAAATTAATTAATAAATACTTATCAAACTTAGAAGTTGAAAGATATTATATTGATAGAATCTTGAGAGTGTTATAAAAAAAACACTTTTCATTCACTCAATTTCAATGAAAATAACAATGTCAAAAGGCTACTCAAAGTCTAAGTGTCAGTGAAACCCTTCTCAAACATGTTTTTTAGGTTGACCAAATAGGTTTGGTAAATACCAAGCCTGATTGGATACCTACTTTCAAATTGGGTAACCGGTGATAGAGCAGATACCTGCTATGAAATCGAGTCTCTAATTACTTTGAATTTTCCAATTGGAAGGGAAACCACCCACATTGGAAATTTTGGAGGGAAATTTCAAAGATTTATTATGATTACTATTATTATTATTATTAAATATAATATAGTTATAAATATAATTATTATTATAAATAAATATAATATAGTAATATATATGATAAATATTATTATTAAATATATATAGTAATATTATATGATTATTACTATATATATAATAATATATATGGTTATTATTATTATTAAATATATAATCTATTAATATATATGATTATTAATGTTATACAATCTAATAATATATTATTATTATATTAAAATATACAGTATTACATTATTATTATATTAAAATATATAGTATTATATTATTATTATTAAATATAATATTGTCATGAAATGCATAGAGAGGGGTCATAGGTTAACATATGACCCATGTCGATGCATTTCATGACAACATATGTCAATAGGGTCCCTAGTGACCCCTTTCGAAGCATTCCAATGGGTCCCTACAGGCCCTAGGGATATACATTGTTATGAAATGCATCGAGAGGGGTCACAGGACAACCTATGACTCCTCTCGATGTATTCAAACCAACAAAATGGGTCCCAAGGGACTCTAGGGACCCTAGGAACATATGTTGTCATGAAATGCATCGAGAGTGGTCATAGGTTAACATATGACCACTCTTGATGCATTAGAAAAAGCCAAATGTGTATGTAGGGGCCCTAGGGCCCCTAGGGACATATGTTGTCATGAAATGTATTAATACAGGTCATAGATTAACCTATGACCCCTCTTGACGCATTGAAACCAACCAAATAGGTCCCTAGGGGTAGTAAGGCCACTAGGGATATATATTTTCATGAAATGCATTAAGAGGGGTCACAAGTTAACCTATGACTCCTCTTGATGCATTAGAACCAACCAATTGTGTCCTTGGAGATCCTAGGGCCCCTAGGGACATATTTTGTCATGAAATGTGTCAAGAAGGGTCATAGGTTAACCTATGACCCTTCTTAATGCATTAGAACCAACTAACTGTGTCCTTGGGTGTCTTAGGGCCAATAGGGACATATGTTGTCATGAAATGCTTTCAGAGGAGTCATAGGTTAACCTATGACCCTCCTCAATGCATTAGAACTAACCAAATGCCTCTCTAAGGGCCCTAGGGCCCCTAGGAACATATGTTGGTCATAGGTTAACCTATGACCCCTCTCAACACATTGCAACCAATATTAGAGTTTTTTTAGAATTTGATTGTTTCTTGGATCACACATAGTGATCTATCATCTGGATGAAGTGCAAGAAAATGTTGATGCTCTTCATCCTAATGATGGATCACTGTGTGTGATCCAAAATGTTGATGCTAAAAAATTTAGACGCAATCAAATTCTAGAAAAACTCTTATATTGCTAATTGATTGTTGAAATCAAATGACACTTATCATTAGAACCAACCAAATGGATCCCTAGGGGCCCATATGTTATCGTGAAATTCATGTATAGGGTTAATAGATTAACTTATGACCCCTCTCAATGCATTGGAACCAATTAAATGAGCTCGTAGGGGTCCTATGACACCTAGGGACATATGTTGCCATGAAATGTGTTGAGAGGGACCTATGACCCCTTTGAATGCATTGGAATCAACCAAATGCATCCTTGAGAGTTCTAGGGCTCCAGGGACATATGTTGTCATGAAATGCCTTAAGAGGGATCATAGGTCAACCTATGACACCTATCGATGCATTAGAACCAAAAAATTGCATTCCTAGCGGTCCTAGGGCCCTTAGAGACATATGTTGTCATGAAATGCATTGAGAGGGGTCATAAGTTAACCTATGTTCCCTGTCAATGCATTGGAACAAACCAAATGTGTCGATAGAAGCCCTAGGTCCCCTAGGGACATACGTTGTGATGAAATACATTGAGAGTGGTCATAGGTTAACCTATGATCCCTTTCAATACATTTGAACAAATCAAATGGGTTCTCATGAAATGCATCGAGAGGGGTCAAAAGTTAACCTATGACCCCTCTTGATGTATTAGAACCAACCAATTACGTCTTTGGAGGTACTAGGGCCCCTAAGGACATACTTTGTCATGAAATGAATTGAGAGGGGTTATAGATTAAAATATGACCCCTCTCGATGCATTAGAACCAATGAATTGCATCCCTGGGGGTCCTAGGGCCCCTAGGGACATATTTTGTCATGAAATCCATTGAGAGGGGGCATAGGTTAGCCTATACTCCCTCTTGATGCATTGGAACCAACACGTTGTCATGAAATGCATTGATAATGGTCATAGGTTAGCCTATGACCCCTCTCAACTCATTAGAACCAACCAAATGCGTAGCTAAGGGCCCTAGGGCCCTTAGGGACATATGTTGTTATGAAATGTGTTGAGAGGGGTCATAGGTTAACCTCTTATTCCTCTAAATGTATTCAAACCAACGAAATGCATCTGTATACGACCTAAGGCATCTAGGGGCATATGTTGTCATGAAATGTATCACCCTTCTCAACACACTAGAACTAACCAAATGCATCCTTAGGGGCCCTAGGGCATGTAGGAACATACATTATCATGAAATTCATCAAGAGGGGTCATAGGTTAAGCTATGTCTCCTTTAGATGTATTAAAACAAACAAAATGCATCCATAGGGGTCCTAGGGCCCTAGGGACATATGTTGTTCTAAAATGTGTCGATTGAGGTAATAGATTCATGTATGACCCCTCTCAATTCATTATAACTAGCCAAATGTGTCCCTAGGGGACCTAGGGCCCCTAGGGATATATGTTGTCATGAAATGTGTTGAGAGGGGGGGGGGGGGGGGGGGCTCATAAGTGAACATATGACCCCTCTCAACACATTCAAACCAACCAAATGCATCCCTAAGAGCCCTAGGGCCCCTAGGGATATACATTGACATGAAGTACATCAAGAAGGTTTATAGGTTAACCTATGACCCCTCTCAATGTATTAGAAATAACCAATTGTGTCCCTTGGCTACCTATGACCACCACAAAAATATGTTGTCATGAAATGCATTAAGAGGGGTCATATATTAAGCTATGAAGACTCTTGATGCATTAAAACCAACTAATTGCATCTTTGAGGGTCATAGGGTACCAAGGGACATATATTGTCATGAAATACATCGAGAGGGGTCATAGGCTAACCTATGATCCCTCTCAATCCATTTTATAACAACATATGACCCCAACGCATGACCCCTTGGGACATGCGTTGTTATGAAATCTATCAAGAGGGGTCATAGGTTAACCTATGACACCTCTCAATGCATTAGAACCAACCAATTGCATCCCTGGGGGTCCTAGGGCCCCTTAGGTCATACATTGTCATGAAATGCATCAATAGTTTTCATAGGTTAACCTATCACTCCTCTTCATGCATTATAACTAACCAAATGCATCCTTAGCATTCTTAAGGCTCCTAGGGACATGCATTTTAATGAAATCCATTGGTGCGGATCATACATTAACCTATGACCACTCTCGATGCATTGAAACTAACCAGATACATTAGTAGGGGCCTTAGGGCCCCTAGGATCATATGTTATCACTAAATGTGTCGAGAGGAGTCATAGGTTAGCCTATGACCCCTATCAATGTATTAGAACCAACAAGATGCATCCCTAGGGCCCTAGGACCCCTCGGGACATATGTAGTCATGAAATGTGTTAATAGAGGTCATAGGTTAACATATGACCCCTCTAAACTCATTAAAACCAACCAATTGCATAGCTAGGGGGCCCTAGGGTCCCTAGGGACATATTTTGTCATGAAATTTGTCAAGAGTAGTCATAAGTTAACCTCCAACTCTTCTCGATGCATTTGAACCAATGAAATGTGTCCTTAGGGGAGCTAGGACCTCTAGGGACATATATTGTCATGAAATGAGTTGAGAGTGGTCATAGATTAACCAATGACCCCTCTTAATGCATTAGAAACAACCAAGTGCATTCCTATGGGTCCTGGGGCCCCTAGGGACATATGTTGTCATGAAAGGCATCGATAGGAGTCATAGGTTAATCTATGACCCCTCTCGACACATTGGAGCAAACCAAATTCATATGTTGTAATGAAATGCATTGAGAGGGGTCATAGGTTAACTTATGAACCCTCTCAACTTATTAGGACCAACCTAATGCGTCTCTAGGGGTCTTAGGGAACTTAGGGACATATGTTGTCATGAAATGGGTCGATAGGGGTCGTAGGTTAACCTATGACCCCTCTCTTGATGCATTCGAACTAACCAAATGTGTCCATGGGGGTCTTAGAACCTTACAGACATATGTTGTCATGAAATGGATTAAGAGGGGTCATAGGTTAACCTATGACCCTTCTTGATGCATTAGAACCAACCAATTGCATCCTTGGGGGTCCTAGGGCCCTTAAGGACATATGTTGTAATGAAATGCATTGAGAGGGGTCATAATTTAACCTATGACCCCCTCTCAACACATTGGAACCAACAAAATGCATCCATAGGGGCCCTATGGCCTCTAGGGACATACATTTTCATGAAATGCATCGAGAGGGGTCATAGCTTAACATATGACCCCTCACAATGCATTCTAACTAACCAAATGGATTGTTTTGAAATGCATCAAGAGGGGTCATAGGTTAATCTATCACCTCTCAACATATTATAACCAACCAATTGCATCCTTGGGGGTCCTAGGGTCCCTAGGGACATACGTTGTCATGAAATGCATCAAGAGGGTTCATAGGTTAACCTATAACACCTCTTTATGTGATAGAACCAACCAATTGCATCCATGGCAGTCATAGGTACCCGAAGGACATACATTGTCATGAAATACATCGAGAGGATTCATAGGTTAGCTTAAGACTTGTCTCAATGTATTAGAACCAACCTAATGCATCCCTATGTGTCGTAGGGCCCTTAGGGACTGATGTTGTTGTACAATACATCGAGAGGGGTCATAGGTTAACTTATGACCCTTCTCGAAGCATTAGAAACAACCAAATGAATCCCTAGGTTTCGAGAGGGGTCATGTGTTAACCTATGATGCCTCTTGACACATTTGAACCAATGAAATGTATCCCTAGGGGACCTAAGGTCATTAGGGACATACATTGAGAGGGGTCATAGTTTAACCTATGACCCCTCTCAATGTATTAGAACCAGCCAAATGTGTCCCTTAGGGTCTTACAGCCTCTAGGGACATGTTTTCATGAGATGCATGATGCATTGGAACCAACTAAATGCATCACTAGGGGCCTTAGCACCTTGAGGGACATATTTTGTCATAAAATATGTCAAGAGGGGTCATAAGTTAACCTATGTCCCCTCTTGACACATTAGAACAAATCTAATCCATTGAGAGGGGTTATAGGTTAACTTATGACCCCTCTCGATGCATTAGAACCAACCAATTGCATCCATGGGCATCCTAGGGCCCCTAGGCACATATATTGTCATTAACCAATTGTGTCCATGGGGGTACTAGGGCCCCTAGGGGCATATATTGTCATGAAATTGTTGAGAGGGGTTATTAGTTAACCTATAACCCTCTTGACACATTAAAACCAACCAAATGCATATGTGGAGGCCCTAGGGCTTTTAGGGACATACATTTCATGAAATGCACTAAGACATGTCATATGTTAATCTATGACTCCTCATGATGCATTCAGACTTACCAAATGGGTTGTCATGAAATGGCTCTAATGTGTTGAGAGGGCTCATAGGCTAACCTATGACCCCTCTCAATGCGTTTAATTGTAACTTATGTCCCTAGGGTTCCTAGGACCACCAAGGATGCAATTGGTTGGTTTTGTCATGTGGAGAGATACATTTCATGAAAATGTATGTCCCTCGGGGCCCTAGGAACCCCAGGGATGCAATTGGTTGTTTTTAATGCATTGAGAGGGGTCATATGTTAACCTATGACCCCAGTCATTGCATTAGAACCACACAGATGTGTCTCTTGGGTTCCTAGGGCCTCTAGGGACATATGTTATCATTAAATGTGTCGATAGGGGTCATAGGTTAACCTTTGACCCTTTTCGACACATTGAAACCAACCAAATGCATCCCTGGGGCCTCTAGGCCCCTTAGGGACATACATTGTTATGAAATACATTGAGAGGGGTCATATGTTAACCTATGTCCCCTCTCGACGCATTACAACCAACCAAATGTGTCCACAAGGGTCTTATGTTCCCTAAGGACATATGTTGTCATGAAACACATTGAGAGGGGTCATAGGTTAGCCTATAACCCCTCTTGATGTATTATAACCAACCAATTGCATCCCTAGCGGTGCTAGGGCCCCTAGGGACATGTTGCCATGAAATTCATTTAGAGGCGTCATAGGTTAATCTATGACCTTTCTGAATGCATTGGAAACAACATATGTCCCTCGGGTCCCTAGGACTACCAGGGACACAATTGGTTGGTTCTATCACATCGAGAGGGGTCATAGGTTACCCTATGACACCACTGGGTGAATTTCATGACAACGTATGTCCCTAGAGGCCCTGGGACCCCCAAGGATGCAATTATTTTGGTCTAATTCATTGAGCGGGGTCATAGGTTAACCTATGACCCCTTTGATGTATTTCATGACAACCCATTTGGTTACTTTGAATGCATCATGAGGGGTCATAGGTTAACCTATAACCTCTCGATGCATTTCATGACAATGTATGTCTCTAGGTGCCCTAGGGCTTCTACAAACACATTTGGTGGGTTCCAATGTGTTGAGAGGGGTTATACGTTAACTTATGACCCCTCTTGAAGCATTTCATGACAACATATTTCCTTAGGAGCTCTATGACCCCTGGAGATGCAATTGGTTGGTTATAATGCATTGAGAGGGGTCATAGGTTAACCTATGACCCAACTCAACCCATTTTAGGACAACATATGTCCTTAGGGGCCCTAGGAGCCCTAGGGGATGCATTTGGTTGGTTTCAATGTGTCAACAGGGGTCATAAGTTAACCTATGACCCTTATCAATGCATTTCATGACAAGATATGTCCCTTCAGGTCCTAAGGCCCCTAGGGACCCATTTGGTTGGTTTGAATGTGTCAAGAGGCATCATAGGTTTTCCTGATGGACATATTTTTTCATGAAATGCATTGAGAGGGATCATAGGTTAACCTATTACCCCTCTGGACACATTAGAACCAACCAATTGCATCCTTAATAGTTTTAGCATCCCTACAGACATATGTTGTCATGAAATTCATTGAGAGGGGTCATAGGTTAACCTATGACCCCTCTCGATGCATTGGAACTAGCCAAATGCAACACTAGGGGCCATAGGGCCCTTAGGGACATAAGTTTTCATGAAATACATTGAGACTTTTCATAAATTAGCCTATGACCCCTCTTGATGTATCCAAACCAACCAAATAGTTCTCTATGGGCCCTAGGGGCCATAGGGACATGCATTGTCATGGAATGCATCAAGAGGGGTAAAAGGTTAACTGATGACCCCTTTCAACACATTAGAACCAACCAAATGCATCCCTAGGGTTCCTAGAGTCCCTAGGGACATAAGTTGTCTTGAAATGCATTGAGAGGGGTCATAGGTTAACTTATGATGCCTCTCGATGCATTGAAACCAACCAATTGTGTCCCTGGGGGCCCTAAGTCCCCTAGAGACATACGTTTTTCATGAAATGCATGTAGAGGTGTCATAGGTTAACCTATGAGCCCTTTCGATGCATTAAAACCAACCAAATGTGTTCGCAGGGGTCCTAGGGCCCTTGGGGACATATGTTGTCATGAAATGCATGGATAGGGGTCATATGTTAACATATGACCCCTCTCGATGCATTAGAACCATCCAATTGCATACATGGTGGTTCTAGGGCCCCTAGAGACATACTTTGTCATGAAATGCATCAATAGAGGTCATAGGTTAACCTATGAGCCCTTTCAATGCATTACAACCAACCAAATGCATCCATAAGGCCCCATAGGGACATGTTTTTTCATGAAATCGATTGACTAGGGTCATAGGTTAACCTATGACCCATCTCAATGCATTGAAACCAACCAAATGCATCCCTATGAGCCCCACTATGGACATACGTTGTCATGATATGCATCGAGAGGGGTCATAGGTTAACCTATGACCCCTCTCAATGCATTGGAACTAACTAGATGAGTCCTTGAGGCCTCTAGGGCCCCTGGGGACATACGTTGTCATGAAATGTGTTAAGAGGGCTTATAGGTTATCTATGACCCCTCTCAATGCATTAGAAACAACCAAATGTGTCCCTAGGTCCACTAGGGACATATGTTGTCATGAAATGTGTCGATAGAGGTGATATATTAACCTATGACCCTTCTCAATGCATTGGAACCAACCAAATGGGTTCCTAGGGGCCCTAGGTCCCCTAGGGACATATGTCATCATAAAATGCATCAAGAGGGGTCATAGGTTAACTTATAACCCCTCTTGACTCATTTGAACCAAAAAAATGCATTCTTAGGGGTCTTAGGGGCCTTAGGGACATATTTTTTAATGAAATACATCGAGAGGAATCATAGGTTAAGCTAAGACCCCTCTCAATGCATTAGAACCAACCAAATGCGTCCCTAGGTGTCTTAGGGCCCCTAGGGATATGTGTTGTAATGAATTGCATTGATAGGGGTCATAGGTTAACGTATGACCATTGTGGCTCATTAGAACCTATAGAATGTGTGCCTAGGGATACTAGGGCCCCTAGGGACATACATTGTCATGAAATGCATCGAGAGGGGTCATTGGCTAACCTATGATCCCTCTCAACACATTAGTACCAACCAAATTTGTCACTAGGGGTCCTAGGGCCCCTAGGGATATATGTTGCTATGAAATGGATTAATAGGGGTCAGAGGTTAACCTGTGACCCCTATCGACATATTATAACCAACTAAATACATCCCTAGGGGCCCTAGGGCCCCTATGTATGTATGTTGTTATGAAATGCATTGATAGGGCTCATAGGTTAACCTATGACTCCTCTCCATGCATTAGAACCAACCAAATGGGTCCTTGGGGGTCATAGGGCCCCTAAGGATATATGTTGTCATGAAATGCATTGAGAGTGGTGATAGGTTAAACTATGGCCCCTCTTGACACATTGGAACCAACCAAATGCATCCCTCTAGGTAGTAGGGCCCATAGGGACATATGATGTTATAAAATTCCTTGAAATGGGTCATAGGTTAAGCTATGACTCTTCTCGATGCATTAGAACCAACCAAATGTGTTCCTCAGGGCCTTAGTGCCCCTAGGGACATACTTTGTCATGAAATGTATTGAGACGGGTCATAGGTTAACTCATGACCCCTTTCAAACATTGGAACCAGCCAAATGCATCCCTAGGGGCCATAGGGTCCCCAAGGACATACTTTGTTATGAAATGCATCGAGAGGGGTCATAAGTTAACCTTTGACTCCTCTCAATGCATTAGAACTAACCAAATGCATCCCTCATTGTCTTAGGGCCCCTAAGGATATATATATTAACTTTAAATTTGTCAAAAATGGTCATAGGTTAACCTATGACCCCTCTTGACACATTGGAACCAACCAAATGCATCGCTAAGGCCCCTAGGGCCCCTAGGGACATACGTTGTCATGAAATAAATCCAAAGGGGTCATAGGTTATCTGATGACGCCTCTCAATGCATTAGAACCAATTAAATGAGTCCTTGGGGGTCCTATTTCCCCTAAGGACATATGTTGTCATGAAATGAATTGATAAGGGTGATAGGTTAACCTATAACCCCTCTCGATGCATTAAAACCAACCAATTGCATCCCTGGGCATCCAAGGACCCCTAGGGACATATGTTGTCATGAAATGTATTGAGAGGGGTCATAAGTTAACCTATGACCCCTCTTGATGCATTCAAACCAACTAAATGTGTCCCTATGGCCCCTAGGGACATACGTTGTCATGAAATGCATTGAGAGGGGTCATAGGTTAACCTATGACCCTTCTTGACACATTCAAACCAAGCAAATGAGTCCCTGGGAGCCTCAGGGCCCCTAGGGACATAAGTCGTCATGAAATGCATTGAGTGGGGTTATAGATTAACCTATGACCCCTCTTTACACATTAGAACTAACCAATTGTATTCCTATGTGTCCTGGGGCCCCTAGGGACATAATAAAATAATATAATAATCATATATATATATATATATATTAATATATTATATTTATAGCTGATAATAATAATAATAACAATAATGACATAGATTACGTTATTATATTTAATAATAATAGTACAAATCATAATAATATAATAGTAAAAATCATAATAATATAATATAATATTCATAACAATATAATACAATAATCATATATATATATATATATATATATATATATATATATAAATCATGCATATAAGTTAATGAAATTCGTTACATTGCCTGTGATTCTCTTTAGAATTTGGGAATAAATATCTGATATTTTATCTGATATTAGATGTCTAATTTAGTATCAGGTATCCAATATGAGATCGGATATCCAATTAAACTAGCATGATTTTTCCAACATATTCCCTATCATTGTAGACTTGACAATATCACTTTTTGTGGGCCATTTTCACAAGTTTTGGGAAAACTAAGTTTTTGGGGCCCAAATGACAAAAATGGTTCAATAATATATCATTAGGAGTAGTAGTCATTGAAAGGATAAATGTAAAAGAAAGGTATTGAATGAAGACATTGCAACATATAGAGAAAAGGACAAGGTAAATCACCAAAGGAAAACACAAGGTATATTAAATGTGAGTCAAGTTGATGATGTGTTGGTCGAAGGTGAAATCATAGAGTCAAATAATGAATATGTGTAGTTGGGGAATGATAATGTACCATTGAGAACGATAATGATGGGATTGAAAATTTAGAGAATGAAAATTTGGAGAATGAAATGCTACCAAGTCATAATGTAAATTGCATGATTGACCATGCCAAACATTATAATGCATAAGAACCTTACATATCTCCTAATTATAATCAACATGAAGGTTCTACAACACCAAAATGGATACTTGAAATTGATGAAATGATTATTACCAATTTTTAAGGGAAAAAATCAGAAAGAACCATTTGGTTATGGGCTTCAAGACTATATAAAATATTTTTCAGCAACAAGATAGAGATGGAGCAATGTTAGCTTTTTATGCACTTATTAAGGATGCAAAAGATGAGACCTATGCTTTCCAAATTGAAGATTCGTGTTAAAAAAATTGGAAAGAAATGCCATTATTATGAAAAATCTTTTCAGTGCTCTCAATAGCATTGAGAAAAATATTAGGGAGAAGGATAAAAGAGTTGCTTGAAGGGTTATTACAGCCTCTTTGGTAAGTCATCATTTAAGAAAGGGTAGATATATGAGACAAACTTGTATTGACTTGAACCTAAATCATACTACTTTGAGAAGAGCACTTAGTAGATAAGAGAAAATTGATGATTCTCTTCAAAATGAAACATGGGCATTTGGGGGGAGACTTCCATGTTTTGATAAGAAGCTATTCAATGATGTGAAGGAAGAAATTACACAATTTTTGCACTCTAGCTCAAGAGCATCACCCAATGCCAAAGATGTGTTAAAGTTGAGAATTGGCATTAGAGACCACACACCACATCTTAAACATTATTTGGAGGTGAATCAAACTATGCTATTCATACAATTTAGATCCAAGTCTTCATATATCACAAAGGGCTTTTGAATCTTTGAAACCATTTTATTGTGTGCCACTTCAAATTCAAAATATTGTAAATATCATGTCGAGTTTTCTATGCACCATGAACTATTACATTTCATCGATTCTACTTTGCATAGTAAAGATATGTTGGAGAATTGCGATGCTAGTGGTCTTCCAAAATCAACAAGAGACTTGTTAGATCAATTTTTATGTCATAGAGTAGATGGTTGTTTATTTTATAGAAATGTTTGCTTAAATGAGAATTTTTCATAAGGGGGTGGCTTATCCAAGTTTGACATATTTTTTCAAGAGGGATGAAAACAAGATGTTGGGAGGAAAATAGTAAAAAAAAAGGTATATGAAACAATGAAATACATATTGAAGAGTGGGGGTGATGGCTTTAGACATGAATTGGTTGTAAAAGAAATCAGTGTGGCTAGTTTTATTTTAGATTTCAAGACAAATATTTTTTAAAAGTATGCAAGACATAGTCACATGTCTCAATTTTTAGGTCAACAATTTAGAATGTGTAAGGAGACTTTTCCCATTGGCACTATTATATCAGTTGTTGACTTTGCTAAGAACTACACATTGCAGCCTCACAATGAAACACAATCTCAGTATTACAACTCTATTTAGAGTGCTATTTTATCCACACAAAATATAAACATGCCCATGATAGTGCAGAAGATAATTAAAAGATTATTAGAGAATGTCATATTTATATGAGTGATGATAGATCTCAGTCTCATGAGTTTGTGCAACATTGTTTCAAGAATTATTTTGATTTCTTATAGGAGCATGAAATTTCTATGGATAGACATATCATTTGGTTAGATAACTATATAGGTCAATTCAAGAATGCTGACATGTTTTATTGGTTGTGTAGGATGCACATAGAGAGGGAGGTGCCTCATATTTGGAGTTATTTTGAGTTCAACCATGAGAAAGGGGAACATGATGGAGCAGGGGCATGTGTGAAGACAGCTCTAGTTAAGGAGCAATTGAAGATTTCAGGAGCATAGCTTCTTTTTTGTTGAACCATTGTTGATTGGGTGTAGTTCAAAATTATCATGGGGAGACTCTTGATTCAGTAGTATACAGGTTCTTTTGGTTGGTTGAGGAAGGGTTCATAGGTGATAGAATAGATTGTGCTACAATGAGAGACTCATCAAAAATGCATTCATTTTGGAGCTCTGATTCTAGTACATGAACCATTTGGACATGACAACTAGCTTGCTTTTGTCCTAGTTTTTTTTAGTGTAATTGGGATCACTATGAGTTGAATGAGTGGATAGACACATGGGCTCCACATTATCTTACTCCATTGTCTATCATACCCTCTATCAGAAATGATGACATGGAAAGTTCACTTGAGCACATTTCTTTGCATTGGTTGCACCATAAGGGAACGATGAGAAATCAGATTATTAGTTAGCACATTGTGTAAGAGGTAAACAAAACCTTGGACAACTCATCAAAGATGATGATGGATTTAGATATCCTACTAGTTTAGTGGTTGTCGCTAGAACATGGTTACGAACATACATGGTTAGAAGGAATGGAATTCCTATATTCAAAGACTATTAGAAGCACATAAAAATTCTCATAATTTCGCATCTTATTATAGCAACAAATATAAAGTTGCTCAAGTGTCAAGGAAGACCAAAAGTAAAAGAAATTTTTACTATTACTAATGCTGATTAGGAAGCCCTTTTGGAGACCCTAAAATACAGAGAGGACCCTACTAGAACACTCAAATAGGTATATTTACTTCTTATGTTATTTTGTTCATAATGATTCAGTGAACTGATGATTATCTTGTTTAATACAATACATTACGAATATATTTTATCATATTTGAATGTAGGTACATCATGAAGCATAGCCATGCATGAAGATAAAAATCTAAATAAGGAGTAGAATGATTATTCTATTTTTGACACTATGATTTTTGGTAGTTGTGTATTGATGTAATAGTGATGAAACACTTTATATATTATAAATGTAAACTTGTTGATTTAATGTAAGAAACAAAAATGATTTTACTTAATGTAATTTACGTGGAGGGACCTAATAAATGATGATTGTAATACATACTAACACCAAACTTGCACCGTACCCAATGCAAAAAACTTGAGAGAAGTAAAAAAAAATATTTTTTCTTTTAATAATAACCCTAGTGACACCTTTTTTTCTAGCCACAGAGAGCCTCCATCGTCCGCTGCCACCCATATCAAGGAGTCTCCAAGGTGCTCTAAGTGCATGTTGAGGTCGATCTTTCAAAGGTAATAACTCAAAGCTCGTGGGGGCTATCGATGAAATGTCAAATTATACAAGACGATCATGTCAAGGCCTAAAATAACCTATCTCATTTTTGAGAGATCACATTCAATTTCGATTCGGCACAATGATCTTGCTCAATGCCAAAGCTTGTAGTGTGCCTTAGTTCATAGGTGCACCACAACATAACTTGTAAAATATTCATCTTGGAATTGAATCATCAATTCCATTAGCTTTGGATGGGTAGGTGAACCCTAGTGACACCCTTGTTTTAGCCATGGAGAGCCTCCATCATCTGTGGCTGACCCGTACCAAGGATTCTCCAAGGTGCTCTAAGTGCGTGTCGAGGTCAATCTTCTAAGGATTGTAACTTGGAGCTTGTGGGGGCTATAAAAATAAAATTGAATGCTACAAGATGGTCATGTCAAGGCCTAAAATAACCTATCTCATTTTTGAGAGATCACATTGTGTTTGGATTCGGCACAACAATCTCGCTCGATGCCAAAACTCGTAGGGTGCCTCAGTTCATAGGTGCACCACAGTGTATGTTTAAAATCACTAATCTTGGCATCAAATCGTCAGTGCCATTAGCTCTAGATTGGTGGATGAACCATAGTGACACCCTTGTTCCAGCTGTAGAGAGCCTCCATTTTTCATAGCCACCCCATACTAAAGAGTCTACAAGGTGCTCTAAGTGCATATTGAGGTCGATCTTCCAAGGGTTGTAACTTGGAGCTGATGAGGGCTCCAATGTGCTCTAAGTGCATATTGAGGTCAATATTTCAAGGGTCATAACTCAGAGCTCATGAGGGCTATCAATTGATAACCCCTTACTAAGTTTGGTGAACTCGTGTAATTGAGAATTTGAAGCTATAGCAATTTTTTTTGAAATTTTTTTTTGAAAATTGCAAAAGTTGCAAAATTGCAATTTTGCAACTTTTGCAACTTTTTCTTCCAAAGTGAAAATGAGTGCAAAGAGTTAGTTAGGGGTTTGAGCATGACCGTAAAAGGTTAGAAACACCTATATAAGGTGTGAAATGATAGAATGCATTAATGAAGCCAGTTTACATGAAAGTTGCATTATATGCAAAATATCGCCTAGAAGGCTAATGATGGGAATGTAAGGGATTACATGGTTTGTAGTGCTATATGGGGTGGAAAATGTCTTATTAGGGCCTTTAGATTCTGATTAGATCAATAATGGGCAACCAATATAATGAAAATTTAAATTACAATTAAAACTTGAGAATAAGTTGTCATTAATCGATTCAAAGGGAGTAGAAGTCAGTTAGTGGAGAAAGTTTGTCAGTTTATAAGTCCTAGAGAGTATCTTTTAGGTATATTGTTCAAATAAAAATAATATGTACAATGTATGATTAATAAGAAGTAATAAAACAAAGTTTGTTTCTGCAATTTGTATCATTTTCCATTGTTACACTTTGTTGGTAACATGTTTTTAATGAGATTGTCAAAGGAAGATTATTTTGTCGCATAATTTTTAGTGCTTTTGTGGGGGCCATATCTCAATTTTCCACCATTGGATTGGCCTAATTTTTGGATATGTTATGGAGGGACGAGTGATCTAATCAATTGATGGTTAGATTGAGTAAATAAGTTATAGTTCAAAAGTTATGAATGATTTTTGGGTCTATACAAAGGACAACAAGAAGGTATGTTTTGGATGATTTGGTTCCTAAGTTTTGTTAAGTGTGTTGAGATTATATTTGAAGCCAAGAGTTAGTTCCAAGGTTGAAGGTGGAGTTTAAAATTAGATTTTGGGTTATGTGAACCTTGTGTAGGAGGTTTAAAAGTGTGTTGATGTTATTGTCTAAAATGCCATGGATCTTTGTTGAAGCCTTTGAGTTCATCCCAATTTCTTGATAGACTACCATCCTTTTGTGAATCCCCTTACTTAAATTAATGTTTATTAAAGGTGTACCGAAGGGCTCTACATCATTTGACCAAGATAAGGAATAAATCCAATCTAAAACTAAAACCACAAGGAAAACAATGGGTTTCCATATGTCACTCATTTCTATGGTTTTTCTCTATAAATAAGGTTTCCCTAATTTTATTACTCTGAATCACATGATAGAAAGTGAACGGTCATATATTAACTATAGAATTTTTTATAGAAAAAAGTTATAACTCATGATAGCATTTCAAATTAAACATTGCATCCATATTTGATAATAAAGGTTGTTAAAATCTTAATGACAAATTATTTTATTTAAATCAAATATAACAAACATGATCAAAATTAATGATATTCCATAAACATGAACAATACACATGAGCCATGATAAATTGAACAATACTAGATACTAAATTAATATGTATATCATTATGCACATAAATGACAAAAATATATATCAAAATACATGTATCCATAGACAAATTACAAAACTATATATATCAAATTTCATGTATCCATAGACAAATTTTACAAATATATATCAAAATACATAGATCCATATACAAAACGTGCTGGGTCATGCCATCGAAATGTGTATAATATCAATGTTTCTGTAAACAATGTGGCATATGCCATCTCAAAATGTCTCATGATGCATCCCATGACAACTATACTATCCTAGGCTACTAGTGGATGATCAAAATGAAGCCTCTTCATTGTACTAGGTGGATCAAATGCCTCCTACATAAACAAAAAGGGAAACCCCAAAGTTAGACTACTAAATTTATATGATTCTTTGGATTGAATTACTCAAATAAATAATGATCTTTTTTTTAATGAAGATTTATGCTCTTAAACTTTCATCATAAATACCTCTCTCCTCAACCTATTGCATTGGTCAGGAATCCTCTCGTATGCCCTTGACAATGCTTGTATGATGGGGACACAAACCAAGCACATAATGGACACAACAGAAAAGGGGAAATTATATTAACTAAGAAAATAAGCTAGTACAACAGTACAGGGAAAATAAACTTCAAAACATGCCCTAAGGGCTTTCAATAGCATAAATCTGGAGATAATTTCTCCTTTCAGTACCTCCTCTTAAACTCCACTCCGAACTGCCTTTTACAATGCCAGGAATCTCCTTAAATAGACCCCAGAGGGTTAAGGACTAGGAATACATTCTTTAAAGTGCTAGCAGGCATCCACTGACCAAATAGAAGGCTCTAGAAGCTGCATTAGAAGTCAGTGCAAATCTAGAAGAATCTAGAAATGGTAATCGAACTTTTGGGAGGCATAACTTTTGAACTGTAGCTCCGATTGATGAACCGTTTACATTTCCAAAAAGCTCTCGAAGTGCTCTATAGCCCTATGGACTAGCTTCACTCGTCTCCCATTTTTTGGCCCTTTTTGAGGTCATTTAATGCCCCTAACCTGACTTTGAAGCATTCTTAGGAGGTCTCCAAAACCCAAAAAATTGCAATAACTTTCAAACCGTGGGGCCTTTTGACCTGATTCTTTTTTTTGGAATGCTCTAAATTACAATTACATTCATCTAGCCTATTTACACCTCCTAGTTCACCAAAATGATGTCTCAATTACATACTCCTATTTTTTTGGGATTTACACGAACACTGATAGTGGAACTGTGAGAGTTGGAACCTTTATTTGACCCAAATGCGTATCCAAAAATGAAAACACATGAATCAAAAACTAAGTCTAAGTATATTTTTTTGGGTGACACAGGATTGCCCTTATACCTCTGGATGCTCCTGCATCATTGTACCTCTTTGATCATGGACTGTGTATGTTCAAATATGTTTGTTAGATGAATCTACAACTTAAACTATAACATTATAATTCATAGCATGCTAAATTTATAACATATAATCAAGAATTAAAACTACAACTTACTAGTGTAGGCTCCTCCTCAGGATATAGTGGCTACATCATCAAAGATACAAAACTCTCTCGGCCAACCTCATGTACACTAGGAGTTTCCTATGAGATACAAAATACTAGTTGTTAATATTAGGGAAATTAGTTTTTAATTTATTTATGAAAATAAGGAAAATAAAAAATAAATGATACTTATACATACAATGGGGCTCTCAGTGCAAATGGAAATGCTTGAGCATCTATGACGCATAATTCTACATGGGCTCATGGCTAGTAGCCATGCTCTATACAATAAAGAATGTAATTAAATTTCATTACCACAAATATTTTACAAGAATGCATCAATATTTAATCATATAGAAAGCACCCAATTACCTTTCCTTTGTTAATGGGTCCTAGCTCATCCCCTACACTTTGTCCCCCAGGGACAGGTGATACTTGTAAGATAAAAGAAAGATTAGAAACCATATATGCTACAATATCAAATAGAAAAAATAATGAGAACACAAGATAATGTACTATAGATGTCTAAAGGCCAAATGAAATAGCTGAGAGCATGGCATCATCAACCTATCTTAACTCCTCCTCAGTCATCAACTAAACATGAATGAAGATCACATACATGTAGAAGTCAGTATGGCTTAAAAATTAAAATTACTATATTATAAAGATTAACTTTAAATCACATATGTAGTAATAAAAAAATGTAAACACATATTGACATAGGAGTCCATGCCTCTGCATGCCCCTCCTCTCTCGCATTAGGGTTTGTAGCCTCTACATGTGCATCTGGTGTATCCTTGTCAAATACAAACTGATACTCAGAATGATCACCTATGGGACCCAAAAAAATTCTTGCATATTATGTAAGGATGGGGCAAACAGACATGTGATGAGCTTGATGATGATGAACTAGCACCAACATCATCAACATGGGGAGGGAACACTAACCTAGCTTGGGATATCAATAGGCTACTCAATCTATGGATGGCTCTAATAGTCTAAGAGCTAGCCTCTATAATGATATCAGGATGCCGCACTTGAGGAGGAGGGAGACATTAGTAGGGGTGGAAAAAGTGCTAGCTTTCTTCCACTAGGAAGAGGGTCTATCCTAAGGAGCTCCTCCTTGTACACACATGTTGGGCTTCATGCTCCAATAGCTCATCTTGAGGCCCAACACAAAATTTGCATACAATTTTCTAAGGAAATAAAATGGCACCTCTGAATTGCCATGTGGAGAGATGTCAAAAACCATCCACCAATGATCCAAAAAGTTTTCGTGTATGGCGTCATTTATGCACCATTTAATCTATAGTTAGGACTTTCTGTGGTCAACTGGTAAACTAGATTTTGGGTTTGCAAAAAGGGCAACTAAATCATCTTTACTTATATTGAGGGCCAAAAGCTCATCATAGTCCAACCCATCATCAAACATCTCATGCATTTTGTCACACCAATGAAGAGCAACATTTTGTTCCTCATTAAGTGTTTCAATGTTATCCAGTATGGTATTTAACGTGGATAATATAGGAGCCAATGCAAGTATAGTATTATATGTTGTTCACAAAGTCCTCAATTCAGCGAGATTTTCAAATATCAATTTCTCAATTTTAGGAGGGTTTTTAGGGGGTAGAGGATCATTTGTTGGATGATTTTGAGGGGACACTAGAGAATTTGGTGGGTGGTTATGAAGAACAATATTTCTTGCCTCAGCATCATCATTTCGATCAGCCATACCTATTAATTCACAAAATATAATTTCTATTAAAAAAACCTAAATTTCAAAAATTTCTATCAAAAAACCAAAATTTTAACAAATTCAATTAAAAATAACAAAATTATAATAAAATTGATTGAAAATATTAAAAAAAGCATAAAATCACTAACCTATATTGTGTATATGATCGCAGATCAGATATTTGAGTTCAAAACCAAAAATACAATGTGAACAAATAGCCCTCGAGTTTGTCATTTAAAAAAAAAATCACAGTACAGGTATTGGGTATTCGATTTCATATCAGATATCCAATAATAAATCAGATATCTGATATGAAATTGGATATTCGATAAGGATTGGGACTACTTTTTAGCTTTAGTATCAGGATGGGTGGAAAAATGTTAGAGCATATTTTGAAACATTTTTAGACATTTTCAAACTCTATTTTTTTCACATTGCCACTTTTTGGCACACCATGATCTTACACATATCCACATGTATCTATGTATTTATATTTATATATGTATATACATACATATATATGTGTGTGGGTGTGTGTGTGTTTGTAGAGAGAGAGAGAGAGAGAGAGAGAGAGAGAGAGAGAGAGAGAGAGAGAGAGAGAGAGAGTATTTACAACTTGAGGGTTCATAGAAGAAGAAGAAGGAAAATAGAAAGAGGAAATAGGAAGAGATGATAAAACTAGTGTTCTAGAATAAGGTAAGAGAGATATGGAAATCTTAGGAGTACTTCAAAATAATAATTGATATGTGTTCCAAAACAAGGAAGAAGGAAAGAGTTTCAACATATACCATCAAGCCTGAATATTTTTCTTGTTTAAGTTTTACAAAGGTCTTAACCCTCAGATTCCTAGCTCAGTCCCTTCCGCACTCAAGAAAAATGATGTTTTCTAGACATTGCGCCCTTCTAAAAGAAAAAGGGATAATAAGGAGCCCTCTTCCACTATTATGAAAGTTAAAATCGAGAAAATAGAAGTGTTGGATGTGGAAAGTACTAGAGATATGGCTATGAAGGGAACCTAGAGGTTTAGCAAGAGAGTGAGAGACAAGAACCTCTCTACCCCTTCTAGCAAGGAAATACTAATAATTCAGAATTTAGAAAGAACTTTACGTAAAAAGGAGGCCTTTCACCTAAAAGAAAAGATACTAAGAGAAACTATAGTGAAGAAGACGATGGGGAGATATCTTGTGAGGATAAGAATTATGAGACTCTTGAATGGGCTTGGGACAATCCTATGCCTTCTAGGAAGTCAAATATTTAAAAAGTAAGGCCAAAACCCATGATTCTCCAAAAGAGTTTGATATGGGTGATGATGGGATGGTTACCTCCTCTGCTAGGGCTTTAAAATTGGAATGTCCAAACTAGGGGAGTGAGAATAAAAAGAAGGTATAGGCTAAGAAGTCCATAGGAGGTGACGACAAGAATGAGGAGAAGACTTTTCAATAGGCCATTGTTGACAACCATCTCCCTATTAATCAAGATTTTTCCAAGTTGGAGGAGTCCATTATCATCCTATTAAAAAAGAATGAGAACGTGGAGGACAATTTTGATAGGGTAGTCAATTTTTTTGCTTGTTTGATGCATTATTTTTTGAACACCCTCTATCTTCTACAAGTCAAGAAGGAGGAGAGAAAGTAAACTAAGGACATGAAGACTACCTGCTCGATGTATGCATTCTTGGTAGATGATTGGTGACAACTTCTACTTAAGAACTCAAGGAACCAGAAGAAGGATTGTTAGCTCTTGGTCCAGTTTCTTCTCCTTTTTGTCGTTTATGTTTACTAGTTATTGTTTTTCTCATGGGATGTATTATGTTATAAATCACTAGACTTGGTTTATGTCAAGAAATGTTAAGAGGGAAAAGTTTTTGTATAGTTATGACAATATGTTATCTGATATCTGTAGTAGGTTTAAGTAAAGGAATATTTTAGCATGGGGGTTTTTGGTATAATAAAGGGGGTTGGTTAGTTGTATGGTAATGACTTTTGGCTGATCTTTAGCCTTATTTTCCTATTGATGGATCAGTCCCCATTTTGGCTTCTTTTCTAATATATAAAAAAAATTAAAACATATGAGAAAGATTGCCACTTGAAAAATAACAAGAAGATTTATATGGATGCCTTAATAAAAGTCTAAGTAAAAAGGTAACGAAAGTAAAAGAAGCTGAAGCAAATGTAAAGAAATGAGTACCCCTCATAGACAATGGTTAAGATTAGAAAAAGGAAGGAAAAGTAGAGGATTTTCATGTATCAATTAGTAAAGAAGAATCAAATTTCTAGAAAGTGCATATATCCATTGAGGAAGAATACCAAATAAGTTTGAGGTGGAGTAGGTAGAGATGTTGATGATGGTAGAAGAAAAGGTATTAAGTGTGATAGTGTTGAACAGGATGGATTAATAAATTTAATATTGTTAATGAAAAATATGATAGTTTTGCATTAAATGTATGATTAGGTTGACGGTAAATCACAAAAGTTGCTAATAATACTTGAGAAGAAAACATATTTTATGTTTAATTTTCATACTTTTTATATTTCTTTAAGCATAGGATAAAACAAAATAAGATTGGAAAGGGAATCAATGTTTTCTTAATAGGTCTATATTCTTAAGAAAGAGGATAAGAAAATGGAGAGTTAAGATGACACATAGTGGTGATGTCAAAACATTAAAGGATGCATGTTTCCTGTATCTATCTAAGTTAAAGGGGATAAAAGGTGAAGAATAATTATATTACCTACGAGGTTATGTGAAGTGAGAAGATCTATTACATCTCCATTTCTAAGGGACATGGAATTGTTTTGAGTGATGTTGTATTGTGTAAGAATATCTCTTCAGTTTAATATCTCATGAAGGATTTTGATATTTACTTCTTTTTTTTTTGTTTAATATCATTTCAAGGTTCTATAAGGTCCTCAAGAGAATTAGAAACCAATTCAAATTGTGTTTTTAGGCACATTAACCCACTTTTCCAATGAAGACCTATAAGGTTTTGATAAAGTCAAGCATGATCAACCCACTCAGTTTGTCCAAATTGTGTGGAATTAATGCAATTGGATTAATATTGTTTATTTTTTCATGTATTAGAATCATTAATAAGTTTTTGGCATCATATTTTCAAGTTAATAAAAAATTTGCAGTCAAAAAAAGTTGCCAATACAAAAAAAAAAAGGGTTTGGAGATGTTTAAGAAAAGGAAGTTGAATATTAGGTAAATTTTTTTAATAGTTGTAACTAATCAAAATAGTTTGGAATATTAATAAATTAATATTGTTCCATTATTATATGATGAGAGGTGGATTTTTGTAGAGTTGGAATACATAAAAAGTGAATAAAAAGTAATAAATTTCTAATTTTATGTGTTTTTTTCATTTCCAAACATTTGTTTCTTGCATATATAGATATTTTTTATATGGAATTGATTTTATTTGATACTCCTTAGAGTATAATTTCCAATGAAATTGATTGGGTATGATTTCATTATGTTTTAAAAATGGTAGAGCTAATTTTCTAAAAAATGTTTGTACAACTTGCTAGGGAAATCAATGATCACATTAAATTATGTATCTCCCATTTCCTCTAGTGGATAATTCTCAAATTTTAGGAAATTAATTTTTTATTAATTCTTTCATATTCAAAAGGTTTGGATTTAATGGTCAAGATTTATATAGATACGTATGATGCCCTACATCTCATTTTAGTATTTTAGACTCATAAAAGTTGGCAAAATGAGTAGTTTGGGGATCTAATTTGATGAATCCTTTGGCCAAGAGGGTGCGGGATTATTTGGAGAAGACATGAAAATATTTCTCAATCTATTTGAAGTAGTTACAAGTAGTGTTCAAACATATACATTTTAAATAAACCCTCCTTGAAAGAGACCAAAATGAGAGCTTTCTTATTTGCTGCATTAATGAGTGTTCCTTGTTGCAAATTTTTTATTTTGAGAGTTTTTGTAAGCTATTAAGAATGTTTGAACCAATTTTGAGGGTTTAGGGAAATCTTTTTGAGTAATTAATTTGTAAAAGTTGCATTATTAAGCTTAAGTTATGCAAATTCAATCAAAATTTGTGCAAAACATTAAAAAAAATTACATGATAATTTTGAAATATTTTATATAACTATTAAGAGGTACTCATATCAAGTTTCATAGTGGGGATATTGTGTGTTGGTTTCAAAATATATAAAAAGTTCTTTGGTGGCTTCTAATTGACTTCTAGATCATATTGCTAAACTCTATTTTGTAGTCATGTTACAAAGAAACTTGTAATCAATTGTAGTCATGTATGAGAAAAAAGGGTCTTTGGAAAACAATTTTTAGAGATTTTTTTTAGTGTCTAAGAAAGTGTGATGATTTTTTTTGTTAACAAGGGCTAGTTGCATTTGGGGCTTATTGTGTATAAAATGTGATAATTAAAATACTTTAGATTCATGAAAATGATAGAAGGTGTAAGGATGGTTTATAGAGTTATTTCTAGGGTTCTTCTTGTTGGGACTCAAAATTGAAGCACTGATATTGAGTACCATTATAAAATCCAATTCAAATTGAGCCCATATAAAAACTTTTCATGCATGTGTACCTAACCATAATTTTGAGAACTATGAGGTGTTTCAACTATTTAAAACCTTTCATTTGGTATATACATGCATTCCATTAAGTTTCATTTTGAGTTATGCTTAAATCTGCATTTTTGCCGAAGTGTTAAACAACAACAAGAAATCTAGTTTGCAATTGAATATCTTCCACCTGATTAAGTTCCATGACTCACTACTTTGAGAGTGTTTAGTATTCATATTAGAGAACCTATGTTTCATATTTCAAGATAGCTTGATATGTTTTGACTAGGTCTTGAATCCCTCAAAAGTTGGTTTCTTACTATTGTGTTGATGCATATTTTTCAAAATTTTGGGTAGCCCTATTTGACTAGTTATAACTTTGATGTTAGCAAGTGCACAAACCCTAGTATCACACATGTAATTTTTTGTATAGACTATGAATTGAGAGTGCTATTGTAATTATAATTAACTGGGAAAGCCTCAAGGATGACTAAAGGAATTATTACAAAGATATGGTATAAAGGAAATGTGTTTTACTTGAATTTAATGTGTATCCATTGTTGCAAGAAGTGTGAAGTGTGAAAATAATCATAATTCTTACTAAATGCATGTAAGTGATTCAAGGTATTATTGAATGTGAGATTTGTGATCTAGTTACAAGATCAAAATGAGTAGTAGTCCGGTTGACAAGACAAAGAAAGAGGAAGGAACAATATAGTATAGTTCTATTATTTTGCAAGGAATAATAGAGAAATAATTTGGACAGTGGGTTCATTGTTCTTGCCCTTGAAGCTATTTGGGAAGTGGGCCCAATTATCTTCCATAACTCCTAAAAATGATTCAAAGTCTCCTAATAGGGACTCGTCTATACTGAATGTATTCATGTAGACTTTTAATAGGGTTCATTCTCTAACAAGGGACATTTATATTACTACATCATCTTGGGGGCACCATCTCCAACAGGGTTTTCCATCTAATCAAGGGTTTCCCTAGTTAACATATCTGGCATTATTGTGTATGAGTATATTGTTTTGGTTTTAGTTTATTTCACTCATATTGTTAAGTTTGTTTAAGGTTGATAATTGTGATAATATTTGGATAACTAATTCACCCACCCACCACGTCTCAGTTATATTAGTGGACTATATATTCTAACCATTGGTATGAAAGCTTTAGATGCTTAAAGGATAAGCTCAACAACTTTGGAAGATCAATGGAAAATATTTTCATAAAAGATAGTCCTAGATTTGATGGGGTCAACTATGATAGTTGGAAGGACAAGATGAAGACTCGTCTATTATGCATGGGTCTAGGATATAGGATCTTGACAAAGAGTAAGAAGAAAATTGTTAAAGAATAAAAGATTGAAGGATGCAATGAAGAAGAGAGAGATCTATTCATGTGTAACATGAGAACTAGAGAAGCTTTACTTATATCTCTTCAAAGACTAAATATAGATAGATAAAGTCTCTTGAAACATCTTATGAAATTTGGAAAGTACTAGAATCTACTTTTGAATGTAATGATCATGCAAAGAGAATGAAATTATAGAATTGGATATGTGCATTTGAAGATGCTAAAATGATGGAAGATGAACTTGTAAGAAGTTGTATTGGAAGAATAATAGAAATTTTTGCAAGAATTTGGTCTCATGGTGCAATGAAGGAAAAATATGAAGTTACATGGAAGATTTTGAAAATTTTCACACCACCATTCAAGCAAGTAGATCAAAAGATTAAGCTAGTAATGCCCTACACTAAGGATTAGAATCAATAGAAGTAGATCTGAGACAGCTTGGAGATCTAGCAAGAATCAAAATAACTTTTAGTGCCTTAAAATTTGACCTAATCTAAAGGGAGTGCAAACACATGTGGAGATTTTGTTGGTAGCAATAGATATGATGAAGACAAGAAGATTGAGGAAGGAATAACCCTTCTTGTGAGAAGAGAAAAGATGGTAAGAAAATCTATAAATGTTGGACTTGTGATCAATTTGGTCATTATGCATCTAAATATCCTAAAAGAGATAAAAAGTATAAGGGAAAGTTTAAGCCTAGAAGAAATAAAGATGAAGAATCTAATGAGAAAGATCAAAGTGAAAGTGATGATGAATTGGGATTTGTGGCTATCAAGGAAGATGATCTTGATAGAGAAATTAGAGAAGAGCTCCAATTTCCCAAGTGGAAAAGAAATATAATTGGATAATATACAATGGTTGTTCACGTCACATGACTAGTGATATGAACAAGTTAAGATCAAGAATCATGATGGAGGTATTTTTAAAGTTGGTAACAATGTAGCCTATCATATAATATGATTTTGATCCATTATTCTTGATGGTAAACTAATACTAATGATGTTTCTTTTGTTGATGAATTGAAGCATAACTTGTTGAGTGTTGGATAGTTGGTGGACAAGGGTTATCATTTGCAATTAAATGAGAAGACCTACATCATCAAAGATAGAGATGGTAAGATAATTGGAACTAACACTAGATCTAGAGGTAATATATTTTAGTTGAATCCTACTTAAATGACATGTTAGGTAGGTAAAGTGGATAACAATTGGTTGTGGAATAAAAGATTTTGTCACATAAACTTTGATAATATTGTGAAGGTTAGTAGCACTTTTGCAATCAAAGACTTGCGAAAGATTACAAAGCCTACTGATGTTGTGTGTAAAGAATGTATTTTGGCCGAGCAGAAGAAACTTTCATTTCTTAGCAAGAACTTCACTACCACAAAGAAGGTGGAGATTTTTTAGATAGATTTAAGTGGTCCCTCTAGAACAAGAGGATTCTATTGTGAAATGCATTTTATGATTTTTGTTGATGATTTGACTAGAATGATGTGGGTAGACTTTCTTAAAGAGAAATTTGAAGCTCTTGAGAAGTTTAAGAAATTTAAGAATAGAGTTGAGAAAGAATTTTTTGTTAAGATAAATAGTTTGAGATTTGATAGAAGAGGAGAATTCATATCTAGAGAGTTTAACATATTTTGTGAAGATAATCAAATTAAAACATAACTGTCTTCATCTAGAACACCAAGAAAAATGGGATTGTTGAAAGAAGAAATAAGTCAGTAGCAAGAGTGATGTTGTTTGAGAATGATTTTTCTAAGACATTTAGGAGAGAAGTAGTCAATACAACAGTATACACTCTAAATAGAAATATATAAAAGAATGTATGAAAAAGATACCTTATGAACTATGATCTAGTCATTCACCATTAGCTAAGCATTCCAAAATATTTGGGAGAAAATGTTATATTAAGAAAGATGATGACATTGGTAAGTTTGATGCAAGAAGTGATGAAGGTATGTTTTTAAGTTATTTGTTGAAAAGAAATATATACAAATGTTTTAATTATAGAACTAAGATAATAGCTGAATGTGAAAATGTAAGGATTGATGAAAAGTTTGGAACTAAGGAAAATATGGTAGAATATAATTCAGATGATGAAGAAGATAATTCTAGAATTGTTAGATAGAATGCTAAAGTTTTCTTTGAGACTAACAATGATTTGCAGAATGATGTACTAACTATTGAGCAAAGAGGAGACAATAGATATGAATTGAGAGAAGAGATTAGAACTAAGATGTCAAATCCTACCTCTAATAGGAATCTAACAAAGAATAACCCTCCTAAGTAGATAATTGGAAGCAAAGAAAAAGGTGTGATGAAAAGTAACATAGTAAATAAGGAGATATGTTTGATATCTCAATTTGAGCCTAAGAGAATAGATGAAGCATGTAAAGATGATCATTGGATTCAAGAAATGAAGAAAGAATTAGATTTAGTTGTGAAGAATGATACATGGAAGTTAGTTCCTAAACCTAAAGACAAGAATGTGATAGGAACCAAGTTGGTATTAAGAAACAAGATGAATGAGCAAGGCAAGTTTGTGACAAACAAGGCTAGACTTGTATGCAAGGGATATTTAGAGCAAGAAGGCATAGACTATGAAGAGACATATGCACCTATAGCCAAAATTGAAGTAGTAAGGATGTTCTTAACTTATGCAACAAATTAGAAGTTGGAGGTTTATTAGATGGATGTTAAATTAACCTTTCTAAATGGAGAACTTGAAGAAGAGGAATATATTGAGTAGTCTAAAGGTTTTCCTTTATCAAAAAAAAAAAGACATAGTATGCAGACTAAAGAAATATTTATATCATCTAAAGAAAGCACCTACAACCTGGTATGCAAGGTTCGATAGTTATTTGGAAAAACTTGGATTTGGTAAAGGTATGGCAGACAGTAACTCATAGTTGAAAGAAGTTGAAAATGGTTTGCTGATTATCGTAATATTTGTTGATAACATCATTTTTGGAGGTAAAGATGAAGCAAGTGATAAGTTTGCTAAAGAGATGAAGAATGAGTTTGAAATGAGCATGATAGGATAAATGAAGTTTTTCCTAGGATTGTCGATTGTATTGAATAGTTATGGTATTTTTATTTCACAAGCTAAGTACTTGAATGATCTATTGAAAAGGTTTAGTTTGAAAAGTTGTAAATCTTTTGTTACACCTATGATAACTGGTCACAAGTTATCTAGAGAATATGAGACACCTACAATAGAGTAGAAGAAATATAGATCCATGATTGGAGGATTGTAGTATGTGACTCAAACTAGACAAGATATAGTGAATGCAGTTGGGATCGTAGCTTAGTTGATCCTAAGGAGTATCATTTTGTAGTAGTGAAGAGAATATTTAGATATTTGAAAAGGACATTTGCCCATGGAATTTGGTATGATAGATCAAGTGATTCCACTTTATGTGTATATATTAACATAGATTGGGTAGGCAGTATGGATGAGAGAAAGAGCACTAGTGGTAGAGCATTATTTCTTGAAGAAGATTGGTTTCTTGGTTAAGAAAGAAGCAAGATTGTATTTTGTGGATTACTGCTGAGGCCAAGTATGTTGCAACAAAAAATAATTCTAATCAAGTTATGTGGATGAAACAGATGCTAAAGATTATTAGAATTGAGTTTGAAGAACAATTAATCATTTATTGTGATAACACAAGTACATTAAGCATGTCCAAGAATCTTGTATTGCATTCTAAGACAATTCATATATTTGTTACGTATCATGTGCTGAGAGAGAAAGAAATGAAAAAGGATATCAAATTGGAGTATGTGAGTACTAAAGATTAGATTGTAGATATTTTTATGAATTCTTTGCCTAAAGATACATTTGAGTACTTGAGAGGTATACTTGGGGTTATGCTCCTGCCTACTTCTGAGTAAGTGATGTAGTAAGTGCATTAGTCTAATTGTATAGAGCACTATTGTTAGCCTAGACTCATTTCTGATGCTTCCCATATGGGGGAGTATATGTGATGACCCAAGTCACTAAGGACTCTTGATATTTGGTATTGAATAGTGTATTTGGATACTTGAACTTATTGGACACTTGGTACATCATATTAGCAATTGGCATTTATCAATTGGTATGTAGTAATATTAAGATTAAGGTGTTAGAAGATTGTGTTGATAATAGATTGAAAAGAGATTGTTAAAGAAGGAGATTTTTAAAGAGGGGCATTATATGTTTCAATCATTATTTTGTCACTAATGTCAAACTTGCTATTTGCTAGTAAGAAAACTTCTTTTATGATTTAAGTACTATCACTTATTTGATTCATGAAGAGGATTTGATCAAAAGATGTAACACCAATACTTAGAGAAAAGGTTGAGTTTTGATTATATAATGGAGTACAAGAAACAATTAAGATAGTGATGACATGATGTATTGATAATCTACTTAACGTTACAAAGTCTAGTCACACTAAGAAAGTTTAGAAGAATAAGTTACACAAAGTTTATCTACCAAGCTTGATCAAGTGGATAGTAGGTGTCGAGAAAAGTTAGTGCAAGCTAAGAAAAAAATTAGTTGGAGTTGAGTAAATGCTTATTCTAGTGTATGCCAAGTATAACAATGGATATTAAGTAAATTTTAGTTGATGTTGAGAACTGCACTGAGTGATTTTATAGAGCATGTCAAGCAATAGAGTATGTGCCAAGCAGTAGAAGCGAGATAATTTTGAGTGGCTAAATATTTTTTTAAATAATGAATTCAATAGATTTGAGCTAATAAGTTTTTTTTCTTGGATTATGTGAACCAAGTAGAAGATAAGATTGATGAGCTAGAGGCATAGAATTCAAGGAAAACTATTTTTAGGAAAATTCAAAAAGGATTCAAGGAGAAGTTTCTAGAAGAGATATGGAATGTGAGGTAGATTCATTGTATCCCACCTAATTTTTTCCAACCCTAAATCAGATGATGGAGAATGAGCATCAAAGGATCTTAGTTTCCTATTTATGGTAATAGATTGTTAGAAGAAAAGGTTGTCATGTGTGAGATCCTAAGTAAAACAAGGAGTCAAGGGTTTTGCTTCATCAAGTGACCTAAGAGAAGAGTCTACAATGACATGTTAAGCAAGAAGGCTTAAGGATATGAATGCTTGAGGGGTGAACAAGCTATCAGAGCTACAATCACTGAAGGCAAAGCAAAATAGAGGATTGAAATAGAGATCTATAATCTACAAATGGAGTCGTAAGTTGTTATCAGATCAAGCCTTACTATTACTCTTTAGAAATTATATCAGTCTAGGGTAAATCCTTTTGATTAAGGTTGACCTAATAGTCATGTCTAAATCCTTTAACTGGGTGACATTCCAAGTGAATGGTCTAAAGTCCTCTAACAAGGATCACTCCCAATAGGTTGACTAAAATCCTTTAATAGGGTCACATTTAATAATGTGTAATGTAACATTTAATAGGGTTGGCCTTTCATAAGGCATCACTTCAGAAGAGTGAAAAAGAGTAGCATGTTATTGATGGTTTTTACCAAACTAGGTTTCTATCTAAATAATTATGTCATGTGTGTTGGTGAATCTATTATGTTATATGTTTACATTTTTGTATTTTGATTTGACAATAACCTACAAGTTTTAAGTGATTGCATAATCTTATGGATGCACACATTAAGATAAATGTTTAATGGGTTCACAAAGCTATGAAAAGTTTTATTTTTACATCTAGACCTTTGATAACTAATTCACCCCCCCTCCTCTCAGTTGTTCTAAAGTATTTTGACAATTCGTATCAGAGCCATCTGCTTAAGAGGACTTGTTTGGAGGTACTCAAAGCACAAAGATCAAGATGTTAAAAAGAGAAGTAGTAAAGCTTAATAGAGATAAATTTCCTGCATGGAAAAGTTTGATGAAGCTATACCTCAGAGAACTTGGAGATCATGCACAATATTCCATTACCACTTGGGATGTTAATCCTATTGGAGCCCCAAATATTGGGGATATGAAGAAGAAGAAAGAACACAATCTGACAATCTTGGGAATTGCCTCTTCCCTAAGCTATGCCAAATTTGATGATATCAAAGGTCTTGACAGTGAAAAGAAAATATGGAATGCCTTAACCACTATCTATAGAGGAGATGCAAATTCTCTAAGAGCTAAAGCTAAAAGTCTCAAAGGTAAGTTTGATGATATGAGAATGAAAGAAGGTGAAAATATTGCTCAATATGTTACAAGGATAAAAGAAGTTGTTAATGTAATAAGAGGAGCTACTAGTAAAATAGATGATGATATTTTTCTAAAAAAAGTTTTGAGAACACTACTACCTGTATATGCTATTAGATTTTCTATAATTCAAGAATTGAGATATATACCAGGGAATGATCTATCACTTGAAGGTCTACCAGGTAAACTCACTAATTTTGAGCTATCTAACTTTGACAATTACAAACCTGAAAATATTGAATCTACTTTCAAAGATAAGGTATCATTGAAGGAACCTAATGAGAAGAAGAAGAAGAGGAAGAAGTATGTGTCTAGTGACAATGATACATATGAGGAGGATGTAGAAAAACTTGAAGCACTATTGGCAAGAATATTCCACAAAGGTAAAGTAATGTTCAATGGTAAATTACCTATCATTTGTTTCAATTACAATGAGGTTGGTCATATTGCTGCTAGATGTCTAGAGAAGAAGAAATAAAAAGGTGGTGACAAGAACAAAAGTAGAAGAGATGAAGACATCAAGGACTGCCAAGACAAAGGAAAAAATTCATGCTATATTACTAAAGAGGAAATGAGATGAATTTGATGAACATAATGATGTAGTGGTGTATATTGCAATGAAGGATGAATCTGATGAAGAAGAGGCAAGTGCACTTGTGACTTGTGTGAACAAGAATGACAAATGGATCATTGACAGTGGGTGTTCACATCACATGACTAGAGACAAAAGAAAGTTCATTACCTTGAATTGTTATGATGGAAATAGTGTAAGATTTGGTAATGTTGCACCATGTTTGATCAAAGCAAAAAGTTCTATCAGACTCACAGATAAGATTTTATGTGACAATGCTTACTATGTTGAAGGAGTGAAGTATTATCTCTTGAGTGTGTCGCAACTGAATAATTTGGGATGTAAGGTTGAGTTTGAAAACAAGACCACTAAGATATATGACAAAAATAGAAAATTGATTCAAAAGAGTGATAAAACTAGGAGTAATATATTCTATCATGATATAGACGATGCTACTTGTCTAGTTGTAAAATTTGATGATGTGTGGTTGTAGCACAAAAGGTTATGTCATGTCAATTTTGATAATCTAGTCAGTATCAATAACATGAGAAAAGTTAGGGGTTTGCCTAAGTTGAAGAAGCCTAGTAATATAATGTGTAAACAATGCCAGTTAGGTAAAATGAGAAAGTCAAGTTCAAAGATTACTTTAGTGGCAAATCATTGCCTTTTGGCAATCCTATCTCATTGGTCAATCATTGTTTGGTGAATAGCACATGTAATGTAGGCCAACAACATAGCCAAATATTTATCAAATTTGGTTTCAATGCTTGTGGTAGTCACCAATTATTTATCACATGATTAGTCAAAAATATAGGTCTAATCACTAATGCAATATACATTTTGGATACATTTACTTTAAACATTTTGCCAGCCTTTGCATGTTTTTTTCTTATTGACCCACATTCTTTTTCCATTATTACAACCAAATAATTTTCCCTTGGGTTGGGCATCACCTACCATGTTCCTGACATGTGTCGACCACCTGCCCCATTTAACCAATTATTTCCTAATATGGACTTGCATAGGAAGGTGTGCTTCACTTACATTTGAAATTCCTACTATTTAATCCCATGTAATTTGCCAACCTAGATTGGACTATAAGATACTATTATTCTACACAATTCACTCTTTTCTAGTCTATAGACTAGCATTTCTTATTGCTATCAAAGTTTCAAAGTGCTGAGTGCATTGCCCATTGACTCGTGGACCCTACTTTTCATAAAAGGCAAGTGATTTTTTTAAAATCTTGATAGTGGTACTACCATTTTAGTACAGTGGTACTAGTTATTTTTTAGTTTTACTATCTAGTGGCCATTGGTGACTGGACACCTCACATGCTAAGATAGCCTATAGGTTTGTGAGTTATATTGGGTAGTACTATGGACTATAGTACCATAGCAGTAGTAACCTTTTTTTGAGAATGAATCATACTATTGTTATTATAAATAGTCTAAGTAGTCTACTATCACTACACACAATCTTTGAGTCATTACTATTTGAGTCTTTTGTTCAACAACTAAGTTGATTTATTTTTTGTAACCTTTATCAGTTTGCAATGTTAAACAATAGGGGTAATAGGGTTCCAATAAGATCGTTGAAAGCCAAGAGAGGCCACCATTTCCAAATTGTAGAAGAATAGAAGCATATTTTGGTGGTGGAAATGTTGGCAACCTATAAGATTCACTAGTTAGATCTCCAGTTCTTATTGAAAAAGGAGATTCATCACAAGTTGGAGACTTAGACCATATCGAAGTTCAAGTTGGTGAACCTAATATCTTAGTTGAGGACAAACTTGAATATAATTTGGAGGAACTTCCCCAGAGTAGTGATTTTCAAATTGATATTATAAAGTTGGAGTCCGTCCTAGACTAGTTGGGTGAGAAAACCAAAAGTGATTCCATAGGTCATGTTCATGCACAAAAGGGGAAAGGAAAATTGGAATCAAAGAAAGATTGATCTTGCTGGGGTTTGTCCAAAAGGAATTTTTAGTTAGAATGGGTGGAAAGCTACTAGTACATTGAACTAGTGGTCAATCCAATTGATGGTGAGTCTCTTGTAGAATGCAAGTGTAATATTTGCTCAAAGATAACAAAGAAGGAGAAGAGGTTGCAGATTAAACTTGACACCATAGTCAAGCATGTTGGTAAGTTTACATAAAGGAAACTATAGATGGAGTTGAAAAAATTGTGCTAACTTGGAAAAAAAAAAGGACAACTTTCTGCATATTAGGAATGCCAAAATATAAGAGTTACACTAGTAGTTATGGGAGAAGCATTTTGCAGTAAAAGGTTCCATTGAAGATTTCATTAGGAAAGCAATGGAAGTGCAAAATATGGGAAAAGCAGTTCATTTAAATGTGGTTTTTTATATTTTGAATAGAGGACTTCCTATGATAGACTACCCTTCAATTACTACCTTATTACACTTTTTCAAAGTTCTAAACTATCCGAACAGTGACTGGTCAGTAAACAACAAGTGGGAATGGGCTAGATGTCTTGCACAAGTTGAAAAAGAAGATTTAAAGGAAAAAATAAAACACTCAAATTTCATTGTAGTATCCTTAGATGAAGTCACAACAATTGATAATACTTCCTGAGTGTACATGTATGTTTATACTGTAAACAATCTTTGTTGTCAACCCTTTCTACTATTTGTTGCTAAATTGAATTGTAGTGTGATAGCTGGAAATTTATATGATTTATTAAAGAGTACTCTAATTGAATGTGGAGGTTTGGATAAAGTGGAGATTTCCAAAAAGTTGGTGTCTTTTGGAGCAGATGGAGCTCAGTTATGCAAGTTCATAAAGAAAATCTTTGCAAAAACATCAAGAATGATTTGGCAGCCTACACTATTCCCATTGATTACATGGCCCATTGAATGAATCTAGCTTTTGAAATTGTCAGTGATTTGGGTTGTGTAAGTAAAGTGGAATCTCTAATCAAAGAGATTTACCAATACTTTCAATGAAGTCCAAAATGAGTCTAAAAAATTCAAGACTTTGCTCAAGGATGTATTGATCGGACGAAGCTTCTTAAAGACAATGATACTAGATGGATCTCTTTGGACAGACCAAAACATCGAGTAATCTTTAGATATCCATCATTTCTTGGACTAATCCACTATGTGCAAGATAGATTTCATTAGCTATATTCAAGTCTAACTAATGTTAAGATACTTTTAACTTTAACAACTATTCTTTCTATGTTATAGGACATGAGAAATATTATTAAAATGGTTCAACAAAGAGCTATGTACATTGCAGAATATAATAAGCTGCATAAAATGAGATGTAATAACCTAAATACTTTGTATCAATTACTACCATTAGATGAATCAAAGTTTGCAAAGTGGATAGAAATCATAGATTTGAACAACCTTGGCAACTGTTTACATAATGGTGCAAATGATGGGGTATATGTTAGGGTATGTGGAGTTGACATACCAATGTAGTACCATACCTACGTCAACCCCAACTCCAACCAAAATGAAGTAGGAAGTGAAGTTGAATTAGAAGCAGAGAGGGTATTTTCATGTGTTACAAGTGAAAACTTCAAGAAGATGAAAGACTCTATGCTTGACTCTGTCAAGTCAGTTTGCTACAATCTTTCATCAGAAATTAGATTTGGATTCCCTCTAGAGGAACTACTTGAAGCAATGTTAATTCTTTTTCCAAAATAGGGTATGTGTAGGATCATGGCCAACCAAACTATGCTCTTAAGTGGCAATAAAAAATCAGAATATCAAGTTTATGTCAATTTGATGTGCAATTTTCTACTTGTTATTAACTTTATATCAAAAAGTTGAGAGAAAAGAATCTCCAGAAAATTGAATCTAGTTTCTAAACTACTAGGAATTATCTCAGAAAAATAAAAATTGATTGGTCAAAATTTTGAATTTTAATGCAATATTATGAAAATTTCAGAACAAAAATAAAAAGTAGAGATATGTTTGACCACCTTACTCAAAATCAAATGATAATATTTTTTAATAATATTCTAGATATAAGTAGTAGACTCAAGCTTGGAGTGAAACATTTTTTTAAGTATTTTTATTCTAAATAAATAATAAATAATTAATTTTTAACTTTAGTATTTTTGAAATTAAAAATCTCTCGTGTCTGACCACCTTAACTAATTCAAAACTCTGCAAAATTCAATTTTTCATTTTATTTCCTTATAGTAGAAGAAACATAGAATGTGATGCATCTTTTGGATTTAAATAATGTTGTACCATGTGAAAGTTATAGTTGTTTTTTGAGTAGTGTGTCAGTTGACACTTTATACGTAACTTCATTAGAAAATAAGTAATAATTACTTACTAAACTCATAATTTGACAAACCTGACATTTATGGAAAGATTAAAAATTCTTAAGAAACCCTTTTCATTTCATCGAATTTTGGTGAAAAAAAACTCATCAGCTACATGTTTGAAGTAAAAAGCACATAAAACAAGCCAAAAGCACATTTTTAGGATGTTTTTAAAGTTGACCATAGAGGTTTGGTATCAAAAGATATAGTAGACCTTATAAAGATTTTAATTGTTTTCATTTAGCATTAGGGTGGGTGGGAAAAAAGTTGGAATATATTTTGAAATGGTTTGAGATATTTTAGAACTACAAATTTTTCAGATCGCCACTTTTTGGCACACCATGATCCTACACATACCCAATATTGGTCTCTAAACTATTTGTCTAATTTTCTAAGAAGAATGAAAACTTTTATTCAGTATTTTTGCAAACCTATAGTAATAAATGAAGTAACTATAAATAGAATTTTAGATGAATCTCAATTGAGAGATCAATCATATTCTTTTGCAAACATAATGAAGGAACAATATGATCTTATGGAGAACCCAAATGAAGAGGGAGAAGTAACAAAGCTTTGGAAAAACCTTGGTGGGAGGAATCAGTTGATAGAGTCAATACCAAAATATTTCAAGCTTACCAATTTATGTTTGAAAATGATATTGGGTTCAGTGGACGATGAGAGAGTTTTCAGTACTTTGGGCTTCCTGAAGTTAAAGGTTAGAAACAAATTAGACAAAAATTTGGATAATTGTTTGAGGCTCTATAATTCTTTTTATGAGGTAGATAGTTTCCCTTATGATAGGGCTCTCAACATTTGGAGAAACATATGTCAAAAAAAAAGGATTGCCAACATTTCAAATGCAAGTGGCAGTGGTAGTGGTAGTGGCGGTGGTAGTGGTTCATGTCCTGATATTGGAAGAAATGAAGATGATGTTGACTTTGGCATGCATATCGATGTTGACAGTGAATCTGAAGAAAACACAATGAACAATGAAATGTTATATGCAATAAATGAGGAGGATTCTAATTGTAAGGAATCTTGGCAATAAAGAATATAACCGTTTCCACATAACCCATAATAAATCTAAAATAAACATGGAATTAAAATCCACATGCAAGAGAATAGACAACATACCCATAAAATGTGACAAAACATATACCCTAGAAAACCCTCATTGAGGGAAAAAACCCAGCCTCCAAAAGCATCCATCATCATGTATTATTCAGCAAAAATACCATTGCCATACAACCATGGAAGCCTTCATGGCCATAGCCACAACCAAGCAAACTATGTGAACAAGCATGAATCCACACATCCCATGCCATGCTTTCAACCTTCACAAATGCTCCCTTGGCTAACCTGTCAAGCCTTGTCCCGCTCGACTCTTGCCTTTTGTCTTCTCCTTGTCACTCTTTTTTCTCTCTCTACAAAAACTACCCTTGTGGATGCTTATATAGTAGCAAGTCCCACAAAACCACCAAGTGGTATTACATAAACCATGTGCTAAAACCATGTGCTACCTAACCCAGTGACCCCACATTTAATATTGGGCATTTAATTCTTTTCCCCCAATATTAAATAATTACATGAAATATTATCACAATGTTACAATACAACTCATCAAGAATATTCCATGGGAATCTTTACATGTTGCACACCCATCTAGGTACAACATTACATAATAAAATAAAATAATAAAATAACAATATTATGCAATGTGTGCAACACCCATTATCTCAACAATCTCCCACTTGTTGTATACATTGCATAGGGTCAATCTGTAGCCACATAAATGAACAAGAGAACAATCCCTCCCAGCACATCCACCATCATGGATCAAAATACACCAAGTGCTCCATCCTGATACCCGCAACAAAATCAAAGTATCCAGCATCTCGAACATGAATGATCTCACCTCCTATTATGCCACTCCCACTAAACATACATAGAAGCCATCAAAGAGAAAACCACCCAACCTGTCACATTAGAAGATCATAAAATCCTGTACCAACTAAAATTTCAAGCACAAAAACTTGATCCAAAGGTAATCACATGTATCCATAGTTGTCAAAATATCCATAGCTGAAATAGCTCCCACAGCAAGTGCCAAACCCATTCAACTATCCATACCTCAAAGGTATAACAAGTGAATCTTATATCATCGACATATCCAATCTGCAACCTACAATCATAAGCTTCAAGAGAAATACCTACCACATATATACCAACAAACTCCCACTACAAAAGATAATGTGAAATCTATAACCAATCCACTCACAACATTTCAAAGAAGTGAATCCATGTAGTATCAAGGACATCCACAATACATAAACTAATATCCTGCAAGAACAACTCTTATAACAAGTCTCCAATAGTCTCTCAAATTCTCCACAACCAACAAAGGAAAGAGATAAAGAAATAACCATGTCATCTCTCACATGACATACATGAGCACAAACTAGTGATCACAATCACCAACCAATCTCAAATCCAATGTAGTCAAAACTCAACATCCAGGAAGATAACCAAGACTAGAGAAATCATGCAAATCATAACCTGTATCATGTCCTTCTACAAAAACCTCTAGATGCAAACTATGCAAGTATGATCTCCTCCATAAAACCCCAACAAGAAGCCTCAACAACACCCAAACCATACCATATTTAACTCATCATGGATGTAAGCCTCTCACAAGAAGATCAAACTCAATAAAACCATTCCTAAACCAAAGAATATGTCCAATATAAAACCATCTCCCAAACTCAACTAGCATAACAACATATGCACATGGAGATAACCAATGCTAAACCATCTCTCAAATGAACCCTCTAGAACTAACTCATGTACCATAGCTCAAGATCCATATCCATGAAAGATAAGCATAAATATAATGCAACTGAGAGTAACAATGGGCTTTACCTCTCAAGTAGCAAACCGTCGAGTAGACCAAGAGTGGGGAATGAGAATGCTCATCAAGATACCCAAGTCTCCAACCAAGACTCATCTAAAAAAAATCTCCTCTCAAGTCCATATCACGTGACTACCCCTCAGACTTCCTGCTAAAACCATCAACCATCCCAACAAATACTTCTCTAATCGAAGAGAAATCAACGTCACCACCGTCTCTAAGTATCCATGAGCACTTGTAACCAATCAATCCATGCCAACTCCAAATACAACATAGCAATATCATGAAGTATCCAGCTTATGATCAGTGTACTCAATACCAAGAAACTAAACCAAGATCAATGTCAAAGTTCCAACCATGGCCTTAGGAACATAAACATGACAACATGATCTTACCATCTCAACCAAAGAGATAACATGCTCCACATGAACACACCATAACATGTCACAACTCTAAACGCGTATCAAGAGTATACCATGACATAATAATGAAACCATCCTCACACCAAGGATAACATGCGAAATAAAAGCATAAACCACACCTTTGCCAAGAACCTTGTGAGTCCTCAAGATGCAGCTATCTCCACACACCATGAAGAAAACCATCTCCACATACCAGGAAGAACCATCTCCATACACCATGAAGATAACCAAGAACTCCATAAGTCCTCAAGATCTAACCATCTTCACATACCATGAAGATAACAAGTGCACCATGCAAATATCAAAGACGCTTCTACAGCAACAGGATCTAAGACAAACCTCCAACATCTGCAAACACTCAATATATCAATGCCAAAAACTCCCACTCAACTGTGGTACCAAGTCACTTTTGGCATCACAAAATCCATCTCTTATATGAAGATCCAAACTAAACCAGGAACTAATCCTGCACTATCACCCCATCACTGTCACAAGCTCCCACTAAACCATGTATCCAAGCTATCCATGACATCATGATGAAAACCCATCCTCTAACCATGAGAATCAACCAAGGCATTAAACCATCAAAGAACTCAAAGTGCACATCATGAGCTCCTCAAAAGAAACTAAATAACCATGATCCTCAACCAAGAAGATATACCACCATAACTGAATCAGAAATCCAAGCTAATGAACATTAAGGATGTACCTGTATAACCAATCATGTCATGCCAAAATCTATGACACCATGATCACATCCATGAATCGAGCATCTGGCTCTCAATATGTCCAACTAGTCAGCATAAAATAGTCAACCATAATCCTCCACCATGACTGTACCTGGTAACAACATCTCATCCCTTCTACATGAAGAAAAAATCAGTAAATCATGTGACTCAGGGCATAGACATCCCAAATCCAAGCCACCAATCTGAATATGCATCAATAATGAAAGATCAATGGGCAAAGACAACCCATAACCAAGCTATAAATGCAACCTGTAAGTATAGACTGCTTACAACACTGCACAACTTGTAGACCCAACAAGTCATCATGCATATCCAAACCAAACACTGATAACCATATCATCATGAGACCAATTTGAAATATGAATTGAGTATACAATGACATCAAATCTTAAATCTCCAATGCCATAAACTCTCAATGTTACCATAGTCAAAATATACCTATAAACTGTTCAGATCAATATATCAACAAATAAATCATCCCAAACCTGCACCAAATTTGAACCAATTTGTAGAGCTCTCCAAGAGCTTTCCGTTGACTACTTGAAGTCAAAAATCTGACTTCGTATGCCCAAGTTATGCCCTAATCCGTGCTCAAAATAAATAACATCTGACTTTAGGGCTCTTAAAAAATGACAAAATTTCAAAACCATAGAACCAAACCTACACCATCTTGTGGTGCTCTGAATTAGCTTTCAAATGCCTATAAGAACTTTGAAATCTGATATTCTGAGAGAAAGTTATGGTTGTTTTACTAAGACAGTCTTTTTACCATTTTCAGTACGATTTTTCATCTTTTATTTTTTTAGTGACGAAAATTCCGACGGGATTAAATTTGATGGCCATCATGGGCTGAAATCAAAAAACTATTTCATTTCCTCTGAACATAGCAAAACTAGGGCATATTATATATCAAATTTTATGGAAATGTCGACCCGGATCCAATGGTGAGGTCTGTTTTTACCCAGGAGGTCATTTTTGCAAGCTACCCCCCAAAACCCTCATTTTAAATGAAACATCCGAAAAAAAATCCTTTTGTCCAACAATTTCCTATGCCCAAATACTTTAACATCCCATCATAACAGCAAATCCAAAACCCTCAGACCTGCAATATATCATTCATATATCTTGCCCTTTCTTTTATCCTCTCATGCATTCCCATGGATTCAATCTAGGGTTACAATAATAAAACCATAGCTCTGATACCACTTGTAAGGAAACTTGGCAATAAAGAATATAACCGTTTCCACATAACCCATAATAAATCTAAAATAATAACGAAATTAAAATCCACATGCAAGAGAATAGACAACATACCCATAAAATGTGACACAAGATGTACCCTGGGAAACCCTCATTGAGGGAAAAAAACCCAGCCTCCAAAAGCATCAATCATCATGTATTATTCAGCAAAAATACCATTGCCATACAACCATGGAAGCCTTCATAGCCATAGCCACAACTGAAAAAACTATGTGAACATGCATGAATCCACACATCCCATGCCATGCTTTCAACCTTCACAAATGTTCCCTTGGCTAACCTGTCAAGCCTTGTCCCGCTTGACTCTTGCCTTTTGTCTTCTCCTTGTCACTCTTTTTTCTCTCTCTCTCTATAACAACTACCCTTGTGGCTGCTTATATAATAGCAAGTCCCACAAAACCACCAAGTGGTATTACATAAACTATGTGCTAAAACCATGTGCTACCTAACCCAGTGACCCCACATTTAATATTGGGCATTTAATTCTTTTCCCCCAATATTAAATAATTACATGAAATATTATCACAATGTTACAATACAACTCATCAAGAATATTCCATGGGAATCTTTACATGTTGCATGCCCATCTAGGTACAACATTACATAATAAAATAAAATAATAAAATAACAATATTATGCAATGTGTGCAACACCCATTATCTCAACACTAATGATAGTGATGTTGAGCTAGTCCAGGCATAGTGGAAACTATAGCAACTTCTCAACCTTAAGTTCTAACTTTTGCATGAGTCAAGTATTAGGCTAGTAGCTCTGATTTAAGACTCTATCTACTAATTAATTATGATTTTAGAAGTTAATTTATAGCTTTCATTCAATTCCCTTTTATAGATGCTTAATTTTTTTTTTGAACATGTTGATGTTACAAACTTACATGTTGAGATTTTCATGGATTCTATTTTCTTTAAGAAATTGTAACATAACACATTTAATAGAATAAACTCTATTTAAAAAAAAATTGTAATATAATTTATAATTATAAATCAACCTATAACATAATATATTTAATGATTACAAACAATTACAACCCTTTTCAAATGACTCAATCTCAAATTGAAATGACCCTGAATTCCCTTTTGTAGTTACAAGGGAGCAATGATAGCTATAGGTTGGTTTGTAATTGCATATATAATTAGACCATTACTACATAATACATTATGTCTATACAATCACATTGCTAGTTTGCCACATTGCTAATTGTGCAATTTTTTCAAGGAGTAAGGAAATTTCTTCCATCTACTCTATGCAGTAATAATATGCCAGTGCCTAGTTGCCTAACTATCCTGATATGTTGGCTTTTGATTCCTGTAACAATTAACATTAAACAAATTTGGAATTAAATCCAAAATTTGAAATTAAAGAGAAACAAGTAATAAAATGATTATAGTGTGATCACTTACTAAGTTGTTACTTCTTAGTGCTATTAGCTATGACTGCCACTGACAACAACAATAACAATTTGTGAAGATGACCCAGCTCCAATGAAGTTCTTTAGGGCACTCCATTCTATATCATTTGGAAGCTCCATTTGTTTGAGGTTGTAGGTAAATAGTTGTAACCTTATCAGCAATGAATACTTCACAGAGTTAGTTTTACATGAATCGAGGAATTTATCTATAACTTCATTCATTGTTGATAGTGGTTTGATGTAACTTGCAATTCTTTCTAGAGTGGTTTCCTTAGGCAAGTTTCCTAAATCAAAACTCATGGTGTCTTGCAACTTTTTGATGCAATATTCTTTTTGAATGAATCTACCATCTAAGTTAGGTAGATTTTGTAATCCAACATTTAGCAAGTTCAGTATGATGTGATTCATCTTCATCAAGTCTTTGGAAGTAGATTTGAGAGCTTCATCTATTTCCATTACTTGTTCACAATTGTGATAGGCATCAATGGTCATTACAGAGGTATATAGGCAATTGTTTATTCCATGGTTTGCCAAATTCTTGTCACAAGATCTCTGTAATTTATTCAAAATTTGGTTAGCAAGATTTCTTAAGGAATTGGTGAAGATTCCTCTTTTACTTTGAACATCTTTTTTTACATTTGAGAAGTCTAAGATTGCTATTTAAATCAATCAATTCAAACAAACTATCACTATTCTTCATTATTTTGTCCCAATTTTCTTGTTTGACAAGCTTAACCATGTTTATTATCCTTCACATGATGTTCTTTGGAAGAGGTTGTTCTATTTTGTGCAATTACATTCTCCATATTTTTCATCATTTCAGACATCTCTTTTTCACTCTTTTTGTATTTCCTCTAGTTTCCCTTGCCAATTAGTTACTTTCTTCCTCTCATCCTCTAAGTTCTTGAAATCTTGGATTGTATTTGCAGTAGTTACCTCTTTTTTCTTGTCACCCTTGAGTTCCCTTTTCAAATCATGGATTGTATTTGTAGTGGACTTCCTCCTTTTTCTTTGCATTGTCCAATTCCTTCTTCAAATAATGGAGTCTTTGAGTAGACTCTTCTTTCTTTGCATTTTGCAATTCCTTTGTCAAATCCAAAATTTTCTTTGTAGCTGAATCCTCTTTTTTATTTGCATTCTCCAATTCCCTCCTCATATGGTGGATTGTGTTAGTGCTTGTAGTAGCATTAGACTCTGTTATCTTTGCATTCTCCAATTCCTTCTTCAAATCAAGGATTATTTTTGTAGTTGACTACTCTTTTTCTTTCATATTCTCCAATTGTTTATTCAAATTGCAAATTGTGTTTGCACTAGACTCCTCTTTTTTCTTCTCATTTACCAATTCCTTCTACAAATTATAAATCATCCTTGCCTTAGACTCCTCTTTTTTCTTTTCATTCTCTAATTCAATCTTCAAATTATTATTTTCCTTGATAGAAAAGTCCAAGTTAGTTTTCAATTTATTGTTGACCTGTGCACTACTCTCTACAAACTTGAACAATTGTGTAGTATAGGATTTTTCATGATGAAGTCTTTTTTGGCACTCATCCAATTTTTTAGTTAAATTTTTCATTATTCATTCATCTTTTCTTGTTGAACAATTTCCTCTATAGGAGAAGAATTTTTTATCTTGCTTTGCAATTCTTTGAACCTATTGTCTACTACTTTCTCCTTGGCCTTCACATTATCAAGGTTTGCCTGCAAATTTTCTATTTTCTTTGTAAGCATTTTGTTTTCCCTCTCCACTTTTATAAGTTTAGAGTAGACCATTTTGTTGCTCTTTTTTGATATATTGATTTTGTCAATATTTTTTACTGTTAACAAATGCATTTGAAGATTGGTAACTTGTACAACATTACAATTTATTAAATTTTTTGGTGGATTATTATCTCTACCCATGGACATAACAACCATGAAGTTCATCATTTCATTATTTGGATCATATGTTGAGAATATTCTATTAGTAGATCTCTAACATTCAACAACTACATCACTTTTCAAAGTCTTCATAGTTTGCCTATTTCTTTTGCTTATCTATTCAAACTTTGATGCACACTCATTCAAACTAAAATTTGAGTTTTCTAACAAAATTAAATGTTTGAAATGTGAATTATCAGTTGTATCACTGTATGCTCCTCCAACTCTAGTTAAACTTACTCCACCTACAATTGTATTTTGAGGATTGCCAACAAACTGAAGATGGCCCACTCTAAATCCTAATATTTTAGGACTATTTTCTAGGTTTTGTATAGAAGCTACTAGTGCATACATTACTAAACTAACCACTAACATTTCTTGTGGTGTAATTGTCATAACTCTTTTCTTTTTTGCACAAGGTTCATTCATGCTAGTGCTAGTGCCAGTGCCGATGGGATCAACTACAACTGGATTTCAAGATTTAACAAATAATGTAATGGGATGACCTTCAGAAGCAGAAGTATAATGTTTTTCCCCTTTCTAGATGAATCATCTTCAATCTTAGAGAGTAAAATAATTGGTTTACATCCTCTTTTGGGTGGTTCTAGTACTAAAACTAGATTTCAAATCCCTTCACCACTTACATGAATGAGCCCTATACCTGCATAACCCATTTTTTGTATCATAGTTGCCCCTTTACTATAAATTTGTTTAATAGAATCATTCATTTGAATTTTAACAATATATCTACCCCTACTTGACATAAAATCCTGAATATCTTGAATGTTGGAATCAGACTTGAGGTCCTTCTATCTTTCATTTTTACTATCACTACAACTACCAAAATCATATAGTATAGTTGGATGCTCTTTATTCCAATAATCATTGAAAATTTCATCCTCCTGAATTTCCTCAAAACCTATTGATGTCCTTGGTTCAACCAAATTTTTTCTTATTTTCCAAAAATTAGTTATCTTGGTTTGACAACATGATGTAGATGTGGATGCCTCTTTAATTACTTTCAGCATAGAACTCTTTCAAGGTTTAGATGCCTTCTAATAGAAATTTAAGTATGTTAGAGGCTCTAATTTGTGTGACTCTCATATGTGCAATGTCATAATTTGGGATGAAAATTCTTGCATTGAAATATTATTCACTATTGCATGTTTTTCCATCTCTTTCTTAACCTCATCCCATGAATCCTTGTTTTCTAAGTTTTCTATCAATGGCATCTCCTGATGTTGATACTTGCTCAAAGAGTTCCCATTGGTAATAAGTCTCATTTTTATTATATTCAGTAGATCATAATTCTAGTGACTGATAAAATCAAAGCCAAAAAAAGTTACCAATTCATTTGCCACTTTGAAAGCTTTTCTCTCAAATGCAAGGCTTCCAATTCTGAAAGGCAAGGAAGGAAATATCATTTTTCTTTTGTTGTCCACTTAAAAGTTCATCTGTGTTCTCCATCTGATGTACATATTCTAGTGCAAAAACCCTTTCTATAACAAGCATTAGAAGTTTGTATGGTTCAACTGCTGAACCATAAAACCTTAAGACAATGTACTCTTCCATGAAGAACCAATCTTCCAATTGAATCTAACTTCCTAGATGAATGCAATCTTTACAAGAAACATGCAATCTAGGCATTAAAATGCCTATGATTTTTTGGTAAGCAGGTGCCAAAAAGAAGTCTACATAATGGTTTTACTTTTTACTTTTAGCAATCACCTCATCTTATGTGTCCACTCATCTATTTGACTTGGAGTCTTTGATTTCTTCTAGGTTTTCTCATCAAAATTATAGACCTCAATATCAAACTTGTTGTTCTTTATCTCAAATATTGGGCAATGCTTTGGTAAAAGAAGGTAGCACAAGTAACTTGTGAACCTAAATGTCTTCATCTTGCCTATAGTTTTACTTTGTTTAATCATTAATAATTTTTGTTGCATAGATTCAACAATGTGCTAGCTAAACAAAATTAGATCTTACATTTACCTTCTCAACTGATTGACCTCAACAATGGATATTATAAATCATTTCAAGAACACTAATCCCCACTTCCTTGTTACTGTCCAATCCTAGACAAAATGATAAAAAAGAAATAATATTCTAAATCCATGGCACAAAAATATCATATTGATAAGGAGGCTTATGGTCTATGTCTAGTGTAACAAAAGTAGAGGACTCTGAGTTTATTAAACCATTAATATATGAGTTTTGAAAAACTCTTTCTAGTTTGTCATAAGCCTATGCTAGTTTATCTAAGTCAATGTGCTTGTTAAAGCTTTCAAGTCTAAACCCTAGCCTTAGGTCTAACAGAGTAAAAATTTCACTCTCAATTATGGATAAAACTTCCTCTTGAGTGTTTTTTTTTTATAATTTCCTTTCTATTTTCATTTTAATTCTAAGCACATAGCATTACAATTTTAGGGCAAGGGAATACTTCGGGTATAATGAGGTTTGCTAATCCAGTAACCAGAGTAGCTAGTTTATTTGTATGTGCACGAATACTATTATTATATTTGTAATAACTTAGCTGCTTCTATGGATCATTCCACTTATTAAACAATGAATGTCTAATTCCCATGATTGCAAAATCTACATAGATAATAGGATAAAAATTATCATGACATTCATCGGTGAAACTAGGGGTTTGTAGCACTTGCCTGAGTTCTATAATATCTTTCTTTTCCTTTATGCTTGCACTCATACAATAGGTTTTTTACTTTGTTTTGTCCATGCCCGCTACTATTTATTACACATAATTCTTCGTTAGGCCCTATTTAAAATAATTGTAAGGTGTAAACCTAAAACAATTAAAATCAAGATTTCAATTACTACAAATTACAATATTTTTAAAAAATAAATTAAATACCTAGAATCAAGATAGGATAATTGGTGTTGTCATCTGATACTCAAGTTTCACACTTTTAGTCTTCATACCACAAAATGGAATTCTACCAATCTTTAAAATTTTGAAATTTGAAAATCTATCATATCAAACTCTCGACTTGGAGAACTTTCAACTTCATACTCTAAAAAATTAGAAGGTTAATAATAAAATTTAAAATGAAAGTATTAAATAATTAATGGTTTTAGGTACTTTACTAATAGTATGTACAATGTACATGTAAACAACATAAAGAGTCAAGACTCAATAATAGAAAAATGTACATAACAATAATACAACAAGTAAAAATTTATTACATTAATATACATTTGAATAAATTTGTTCATTTTAAATAAATTAATTAATAAAAATCAAACTTAATTATCGATATGATTTTCTGGTCAATTTGTGAAATGCTATCGCTATTGTCAAGAGTCATCCGGAATCATGACACGTTTCAATTGTGACACTTGTCAAGGACACATCTCACAATTCTCAATATTTCTTGACCACAATGATAGTGGACCCAAAATTCATCCTTGATCATTGCCATTGGCTTTGATCTACCTTTTAGTTAACAATCACAATATCACCAAGTCGGGATTAAGTAATAATTTTTTTAAAAGACTAAACATAATTATTAATAATATTAATCAAGTCCTGACACATAATTGAGCTTTGCAATAACCAGACACATGTCACGATTTTAGATGAATCTAGACACATGAAAAACATTCCCAAAATTGGCCCGAAATTCATCTCGAGTTGTCGATCTTTCTTTAAATCAATAGTTGAGATTTTGGGTAGAATCATGGAGTATATGTGTCCCAAATTTAGGTTATTTTAATTATTTATATAAAATATTTTTAATAAAAAAATATAATTTATAATAATTATTATAATAGTTATAATATAATATAAATAAAGGATATTTTCTTTTCTATCATAAACTTTTTATTGTAAAGATGATATGAAAAATTTAATGAAGATATATTAAATTTTATAAATTAATTGGTGCAAGACATGAAACAAGTGCCATTAGTACTTGCCTTTAGTTTTTATATAGATCTAATTTAAATTTAATAAATTTATTATAATATATAAAATATTTTAATTAATGAAAATATTATAATTTTTTTTTTAATGATGTAAATTTAAATTTAAATTCCATTCATAAATATAATCATTAATATATGTTTTATTATATAATAAATAATTATCCTATAGAAATAATAATATTTTTATAATAATAATAAATCTTAAATAATTATATGATATAAGTAATACTACTTTTAATTTAATGACAAAAAACATATTATAATTTATAAAAAAATACATTAGTAAAATATAAACTATAAACCAATGTACTTACATTAAAAAAAATAAAAAAAATAAACGTTAATGAATCACATTGAAAATGAAATATTTAGCTCTTAGCCCTAAGCTTATCAGCAAGTACTAATAATAAATTATAACTACAATTGTTTAATTTACACAAAATAGTTAAAATTAAAAAATATAAGTAAAAATGTTATATATTTATTCATATTTATTATTTAGTTTCAAAATTAAAATGTAATATAGTTTAATTGTGTATAAATTATTAACATATATTGATAATTGTGATAATTGTTTATAAATATAATTATTAATAATATTAACCAAGTCTTTTAATGACTAGACATGTGTCATGATTTGGCATGAAATTCATCTCAGGCCATCAATCTTTCTTTTATGCAATGGTCAGAATTTCAGGTTGAATCTTCAAGTACACATGTCCTGATTTTGGGTATAAATGACCTCTATCTTCAATATTATAAAATTTGGCCCAAAATAGAACTAGAGTTATTGAAAAGAATTTACATAGCATATTAATTAATATAGAGAAAAATGTTGAAATAAATATTGCTAAAGAAATTGTTATTAATTATTCTTATTTTACTTTCAAGCTTGAGCATGTCAAAATCATGATGTTAATTTAATTATTTATATAAAATATTATATATAAAATATAATTTATAATAATAATTATAATAGTTTTAATATAATATAAATAAAGGATTTTCTTTTCTATCTTAAACTCTTTATTGTAAAGATGATATGAAAAATTCAATGAAGATATATTAAATTTTATAAAATAAAATTGGTGCAAAATATGAAATAATAATGACAATAGTTTAATGTAAATAAAATAATCACAATTAAAAAATTTAATTACAAATGCTATATTTTTATTCATATTTATTGTTTAGTTTCAAAATTAAAATGTAATATAGTTTAATTATCTATAAATTATTAACATATATTGAAAATTGTGATAATTGTTTATAAACTATTCTTCATCATTTAAAAGATTTTATAATGAAAAAGAGATAGAAATAAGTTACAAGATAGGTATGAAATAAAAATTTGACACATAAATTATCAAAATTATATTTAACTTTGTTAAGGGTATAATCTTTAGTTTTCCTTGAAATCTGCTCTTATTACTCCATTTGTTTTAGGCAATTAGATTAAAGAATTTTTTTTTAGAAATTATAAAACTTTTAATTGGATAATTTTTTATTGTATAATTTTTTACTATAAATTATTAATCAAATATATTATATGAAACCATAAAGGGAATCGAGGTTGTTGAAACTCTTTTTTTTGTTTGTAAGTTCTAACTTTATAACTATTAATATTTAATTATTTTTAACAAAGTGACAAACTAATATTTCAATAGTGCATTGAGAATTGAGATGCCAAAAAAAAAGTTGTAGACTAAGAAGAAGCGATTTGAGAAGCCAAAAACTATTATTTTCATTGATAATATTTTAGATTGTACAATGTACATAATACTAATTCATAGCATAGATATTCAAAATAGCTGATTAAATCAACATGATTTTACTATTTCATAATTTACAAAAAAGGGCAAGGCCTAATCCAAATAAAAATATTGATATCTTTAAAACATTTTTTTCCTAAAGGGCAATGGTTAAGAAAATAATATTAAGAAAATAGGGAATAGGGAACCGGGGAGGCTGGAAGCATCAATGGGCTGAGGGGCTAAGGGCTTGAAGTCTTCAATCAGAAAAGTCTTCAAGTCACTCCACGAGGAATCTGTAGGAGAAGATGATGTTGTTCAACTCGTTTAGCCATGTGAAATTGGTCTAGCTGATATCGTCAAACAACAACCACTTCTGTAGAAAATCCATTCCAGGCTGCACCCATTTCCAATGGCAATTGAATTGTCGTTCATTCATACCAAGTAGAAAAGGATGATTACATATAATGCACCCTATGCCTTCCTCCCAACACTTGTCTGCTACATTTACAAAAGGTATGCCAATGCTCGACCTTGGTACCCACTCGGCTAATAAAATTTTTTTGACATCATCTTCTAAAAATGTTTCCTTAGAAACGTTATGTAGAAGCATTATAATGTCTATTTGACTTCCTCTAAGGTCGAGAAGAGATGCAAGGATATGAGAGGTAATATATGTGGGCATCATTTTTCAAGAATTCATGGCTCAGGACCATGAATATAGCATGGTAGATAAAAGGACTTTTGACAAGAACATCATTAGGAATCCTGCCCAAAGAGGGCTTTTGCAGAGCCATTGTGGTGCATTTCAAGCAAATTGGCATATCTATGACTAAGATTCAAGAAACACTGCAAAGTACAACTGCACACCAAATTCAAATTGAAGAATATGAGAAATGATAATGATAGAGGAATTGAAGAGGATATTTAGTGGTAGTTGCATTAAATTCTTTGGCATTCGCGACCTTTCATATTTTATTTTTTCATATTTTTATTAATTTTCAAGTGTGCGAAATGTTGAAATATACTGGCACTAATGTCAGACAGTTGATAGTGTCAGACATTGAGTAATGATTTATGTGTAAATCTTTCCATGTGTCTCCATTCTAGATAATTTCATGCAACTCCAAGTCATTACAAGTAAGTGGCCTCGAAATGCATCTTCCATCATTGATCTCTAATTAAATAACAATCAATAAAACTATTATATTTACTATTAACAATACGAAAGTGATAGTAGTCAACTTGGTTATAGTGACACTGACGTAATGATATTATGACATTATTAATAATAGACCTAAGATAGTACACAAGTTGAAACTTTAAGTGACTACTCAGCAATCAGTATAGTCACTAGCCAATACATGTGTAAATTTTGCTTTTAGATTAAATAATTTTTCAATTTACCATTGAAAATTAGCCAAGATCATTATTATTTATTTTCCTACAAAACAAGTAATTCACCTCTGACATTATTAATTCATTTTTAGCAAGGAAAAAAATAGCCATCATTTATTTATCTGTCAACAAAGAAAAACATTAATTTGCCACATTTCAAATGATTTTTGCTAAGGCAAGAAAAAATTTGCCCACATATAATATTTTATTCTCCTACATGGAACAAAAAAAATTCCCTCAACATTAAAATTTTCCTGCCCACAAAATCTTGGATTCGTTAACATTTTAGACATTTTTTTCGAGAGGGGTTTCTTAAAGTTATCACTAGTCAAGTTTTAAGAGTAAAATTCATACCTCTAAGGGAATACTAGATAGTGTTCATACTGACTTGTGTGGACCAATTGGTTTGCAAAGCTACAGAGGAGATAAGTACATTATGCTATTTGCTGATGACTATTCTAGAATGATGATCTAAACCTGAAGGAGAATTTACATCACATGAGTTTGAGATGTTCTATAATGATAGAGGAGTCAAAAGACAAACATCTGCACACAAAATGTAATACCTGAAAGAAGAAATAGATCTATAATGGACTATGCTAGAAAATTCATGATAGAGAAAAATGTTGCTTTGAGATACTGGAAAGAAGCTATAAGTACAATTGTCTATACCTTGAATTGTGTGCAAGTCAAGAAAGGTACTAATTCAACATCTTTTGAACAGTGGTATGGATATTCACCCAATATAAAAAATTTCAAAGTATTTGGAAGCAAGTGTTACATTCTTAAAAACTTTAGGAATGGTAAACTAGATGAAAAAAGTAAAGAAGGTATATTCCTAAGATATTCCACAAGAGGTAAAGCTTATCAGTGTTTGGATGCTAACACTAAAAAAGTTGTGAAAAGTGAAAAATGTGAATTTTGATGAATATACAAAAGTACATAAGGCTGAACCCATGAATGAACCAAAAGAAGACAAATCATTTTTACACTTTTATGGAGGTATATCTACTAAAGAAGATGCTACAAATCAAGTTACAAACTAACAACAAGTTTTAGTTACTGTCAAGTCACATACTATGAATTTTGAGTTACATTCAGGAACCAAGTTGCATTCATATGCCAAGTTATATAGTGAAGTTGATACACAATCTAATTTTGAGACTACTGTACATGAAAGAGATGCTGAACTACCTAACATAGATGTGCATAGTGGCACTGAAGATGATTTTTTTTTGAAAAAACTAGAGCTAAACCAAGAATGTCCAAATATGTTAGAAGACATCATCTTACTACACAAATTATTGGAGATAAAGATGCTAAACCAATGACAAGAAACCGATTGAGAAATGATACATGTTTTTTGAACATGAAGGAACCAAATCAGTGAGAGATCTTTAGAAGATGTGGATTGGAGAAAAGCCATGGAAGAAGAGATTGAAAAAACTGAGAAAAAAAAAACATGGACTCTAGTTCATAGACCATAAGACAAAAATGTGATTGGCACAAAATGGGTATTCATAAACAAGCTAAATGAAAATGGTGAAGTCATAAGGAACAAGGCAAGATTAGTCAGCAAGCGATATGCACAAGATAAAGGAAATGACTATGGAGAGACATTTTCCCTTATTTCCAAATAGGAAGAAGTAAGAACATTACTAGCTTATTCTACATACAAAGTTTTCAAAGTTTATCAAATGGATGTTAAATCTGCATTTCTAAATGACATATTAGAGGAAGAAGTTTAAATAGAACAACCAGAAGGATATGTTGATATTAACAATAAGAACATGGTATGTAGATTAAAAAAAGCTCTATATGGTTTGAAACAAGCACCAAGAGCATGGTATAAGATACTTCATAATTATCTTGTGAAGATTGCATTTGAAATGATCAATGATAATAGCAATCTACACATGAAGAAAAAGAAAGACAAAGGTATTTTGTTAGCTGAAACTTTTGTTGATGATATCATATTTGGAGGTCAAGATGCTTTATGTAAGGATTTTGAAAATTAAATGAAACAAGAATTTGAAATGTCTATGTTTGGAGAGATCAAATTATTTATGAGCTTGCAACTGTATCAGATGAAATATGGTAGATACATCACTCAGTCAAAGCATTTCAAGAAAATATTGAAGACTTTTAAATTTGAGGATTCCAAACTAGTAAGTACACCTATGGTGACATGACATGAGTTGTCAAAGAATGATGATTCAAATGAGGTAAATCAAATATTGTACAAGTATATGATTGAAAAATTACAATATGTAGTACATAAAAAACCTGACATTACATTATCTATAGGGATAGTTGTAAGATTCTTTGCTAATTCAAGGGGAATCACTTGATGGCTATAAAGAGAATAATGAGATATCTAAAATGAACAGAGGAGTATAGTTTATACTATAAGAAAATGAGAAATTTGAATCAAGAACCTACACTAATGCTGATTGGGCTGGAAACATTGATGATAGAAAAAGAACTAGAGGAGGAGAATTTCTCTCAGGAAAGAGGCTAGTCACATGGACTAGCAAGAAACAAAATTGCACTTCACAATCTATTGCTAAAGCTGAATATGTTGTTGCTGCTATAAATTGTACAAACATTGTATGAATCAAATAGTTACTCAAAGGTATGAAGGAAGAGATCACAAAATCAGTGATACTTTATTGTGATAATACAAGTGCTATCAATATATCAAAGAATAATGTGATGCATACAAAGACTAAGCACACTGCAATCAAGTATCATTACTTAACAAAGTAAGTTCAAGAGAAAAAGGTGAAGATGGAATATGTTGACACTAAAGAGAAAATTGTTGATATCTTCACAAAAGCATTACCTAAGGATGCTCATGAGTATCTAAGAGGTAAACTAAAGGTGATACCCCTATCAAAGGCTATCTAAGTAACAAGAAGAGTGTCATTCATCAAACAAGATAATGTTCATATGTTACACATTGATGTAGTGGATCTTACTTTAGGAGTTGGCCAAAGTAATGAAAGAGCTGAAACTACACATCTGTCACAAATAAGGTGACAAAGGGAGAAACTAAAGAAGTTTATATTTGCATGCTAAGATGACAAGTCTTTGAAATTGTTGTCAAAGAGGGAGAGATTTATTGATCAAAGAGAGAAATACAAGAATTAGAGATTTATTGATTAGAGGGAGAAATAAAAGGAGAGATTTATTGATCAGGAAAAAAAAGATAGAGAAATCCTAACATCTGCCTAGTAAGAGGGAGGTACAAGAAGAAATTATAAGGGAGCTATAATGAAGAGTTTTGTAATCTATTTAGAAGATGGAAGATGCTAATAGAGGGAGAGATTTCAATACAATGAATTATTTTATTTTTGGTATTGTCTTACTATTGTAACCTACTTAGTTTGGTTGATTAGCTTGGTTTGCCATCAATTCCAAAGAGGGAGATTGTTGGTAATAGATTGAAAAGAGATTGTTGAAGGAGATTGTTAATGAGTGAGATTGTATGTTTCAATTATTGTTTTGTTAATGATGGCACATATTCTATTTGTTAGTAAGATAATTGCTTATATGATTTAAGTACTATCACTTATTTGATTGATGAAGAAAATTTCATCAAAAGATGTAGCAATAGTCCTAGAGGAAAGGTGAGTTATGATTATGTAATGGAGTACAATAATCAATTAAGACAGTGATGACATGATGTATTGATAATCTACTTAAGATTACAAAGGTTGGTTACAGTAAGAAAGTTTAGAAGAACAAGTTACACAAAGTTTGTTTGCAAAGTTTGACCAAGTGGATAGCAAGTGTCGAGCAAGGTCAATGAAAGTCAAGTAGAAAATTAGTTGGAGTTGAGTAAATTATTATTCTATTGTATGACAAGTAAAGTTTAGTTCGTGTTGAGAACCAATAAACTTTAGTTCATGCAGAGTGATTTTACAAAGGATGTTGAGCAATGCAATATGTGCTAAGAATTAGAAGCAAGATAATGCCTAGTGGTTGCATTATTTAAAAGATTACGAATTCAATGAAGTTGAGCTGAGAAGTTTATTTTCTTGGATTATGTGAACCAGGTGGAAGATAAGATTGATAAGCTAGAGGCACAGAATTCAAGAAAAACTATTTTTAGGTGAATTCAGAGAGAATTAAAGGAGAAGTGTCTAGAAGAGATATAGAATGTGGGATAAATTCATTATATCCTACTTAATCTGTCCTTACCCTAAATTAGATGATGGAGAATAAGTAGTAAAATATCTTATTTTCCTATTTATAGGATTGCCTAGTTAGAAGTAAAGGTTTTCATGTGTGAGAACCTAAAGAAAACAAAGAGTCAAGGATTTTTCTTCATCAAGTGACCTAAGAGAAGATTCTATAATGGAATGTTAAGCAAGAAGACTTGAGGTTATGAATTCTTGAAAGGTGAACAAACTATCAGAGCTAAAATGAGGGAAGGCCAAGAAAAATGGAGGACTAAAATAGAGATATGTAATCTATAAATGGAGTTGTAAGTTGTTATCAGATCAAGCCTCACTATTACTCTCTAAGAATTATATCAGTCTAGGGTAAATTTGTTGGATTAAGGTTGACCTCATAGTCATTTATAAATCTTTTAATTAGGTGATATTCCAAGTGAATGGTCTAAAGTCCTCTAACAATGCTCACTCCTAATAGGGTGATTGAAATCCTTTAACAGGTTCATATTTAACAGTGTGCATTGTAACCTTTAACATGGTTGACCTTTCATAGGGCATCACTTTACAAGAGTGACAAAGAGTAGCATGCTATTAATGGTTTTTCTTGAATTGAGTTTCCACATAAATCATTGTATCAAGTGTGTTGATTAATTTATTATGTTTAATGTTTACATTTTTGAAAGTTGATTTGATAGTAACCTAGAATTTTTAAGTTATTGCATAATCTTATGGATGCATGCATGAAGATAAATGTTTTATGTGTTTTCTAAGCTATAAAAAGTTTTATTTATGCATCTAGACCTTGGATACCTAATTCACCCCCTTCCCCCTCTCAATTATTCTAAAGTATTCCAAAAAATTGGTTGTAGGGATGAATGTTGATTATATTCCTATGGGGGAGTATTATAAATATGTTACTATGATGATGTGTTACATTCACGACCAGTTTTTTCATTCATATCAATATAACAATTTTTTATGGTATTTGATAGAAGAACAACATAAAGTTAAAGTTGGTATGGATGACTAATTGAGTATTCTAACTACTAGAGGCTATGGGAGAAACTTTTGAGTATCCAGTATATGCAATTAACATTAGAAGAATAAAGGACAAGTCTAGAAGAAGTTATGTAAGTTTTAGTGGTGTCTGTTCTAAGATAGAGTTTCTAGAGGCATGTTCTATGTTGGAAATCTGATTGAAAAGCTCATTATTGAAAATCAAAGAGGGAGATTGTTGGAAAGAAAGAAAACAATGTTTTCAATCATTGTTTTGTCATTAATGTCAAACTTTCTATTTTTAGGCATGATATTTTCTTATAAGATCTAAGTACTATCACTTAGTTGATTGATGAAGAGGATATGATCAAGAAGATGTAATAGGAGCATCTAAGGGAAAGGTTGAGTTATGATGTTGTAATGAAGTGCAGAGATTAGTTAAGACAATGGTTAAATGATGTATTGATAACATGCTTAAGGATATAGAGGTTAGTCACACTTAGAAACATTGAAGGAAGAAGTTGTAAAAAGGTAGAATGCAATGCTTAAACTAAGAACAAGTTTGTTGAAGCCGAGAAAATTTTTAGTTGGATACAAGTAACAAGAAATTCTAGTGTATATCTAGTGATCTTTAGGTGCTGAGTGAAGATTAGGTGTTGAGGATTAGGAAAATTCTTAGTTGGTGTTGAGTGATCTTTAGGTGCTGAGCATCAGGAAAAATATAGTGAGCGTCGAGTAACACAGTATGTGCCAAGCACCAATATTTCAATAGTGTTGAGATGCTGCATTATTTCAAATGATGAAGATTCACCAAATTTGAGCTGACACAATGGTCACATTGAATTTTTTGAATGAGTTGGAAGATAAGGACGATGAGCTAGTGGCATAGAATCCTATGTAAACTATTTTTGGGAAAATTCTAAAACATTATTCAAGAAGTTTCTAGAGGAAACAAAATATGAGTTAGATGCAATGAATCCTACCTAATCCATGTGAATTAAAAATAAAGAAGGGAAGAATCAAGTGGAAAAAGGAACTCCAAGACTTCTATTTAAGGAGTTATAGAGCAAGAAGTAAAGAGCTACAGATACTGTTGCTAAGGAAGATCCAAATTTGCAAAAGTAGTTAAAAGGGTGTCAAGGAGGATACATCTAGGAGAAGAAAGAGCACAGAGGTTCTGCTTCTATGAGTGGTCATGAAGAGATGAATGCACTAGTACACTGAGTATGGAGACTAAAGGATACAAAGCTTGAAAGGAGGGCAAGTTGTCAGAGTTGTAGAGATTGAAGGCCAAGCAAAGGTATGAGCTAAGAAGTGATCTGAGATCTGCAAGATAAGTTGTACATTGTAGTCAGGTCAAGATTTATCTAATACTCTCTAGCAATTGTACTAGACATGAAAATTTTATGGACTTAGGTTGGTTTAATAGCCATTTGTAAATCCTTTAATAGGATGGTACTCCAAGTGAATGTTCTAAAGTCCTTTAACCAAGCCCACTTTTAATAGGGTGGTTAAATCCTCTAATAAGGTTACATTTGACAGTGTGTTGTAAGCCTTTCACAGGGTAGGCCTTTCATAGAGCATCACTTCAAAAGAGTGAGAATTGAATATCATGTTACTGGTGGTTTTGTCCAAATTAGGTTTCCACATAAATTACTATGTTATGTGTTGATTTCTTATGTGTTATATTTGAATGTTGATTTACAATAAATTTCTAATTAGATAAGTCAAAGCTTGGATGAATGAATGGTTGAATGGGCTCACTATACTTAGTGAAAAATTTGAATAGGACATTTGGACCTTGAATAACTAATTCAACTCCCTCTCCCCTCTTAGTTATTCAAAAAATTTTCTAACAATTGGTATTAGAGCCATCTACTAATTTAGTTTCAAGGTACTAGAAGTAAGAAGATCAAGATATTCAAGAAAGAAGTTTCTAAGCTCAACAAAGACAACTTTGCTACATGGAAGAGTCTAATAAAATTGCACCTTGGATCAATAGGTGACTATGAAAAAACCTCAATTGGAATAGAACATGTAGCTCTAGTAGGACCTCTGACTGTAGATAATTTGAACAAAAAGAAGGAGCACAACCAAGCAATGTTAGAAAGTGCCTCTGCACTTAACTATGTAGAATATGATGACATCAAAGACTATGAAAATGGATCTAAGATGTGGAAAACCTTGTCAGAAATCTATGGAGGAGATTAGAATGTCCAGAGAGAAAAAAGAGAAAGCCTAATAGAAAATTTTGATGACATGAAGATGGAGGAAGGTTAAAAGGTTTCCCAGTATGCTGTAAGAATGAAAGAAGTGGTAAGTGCAATAGGAAGTCTAGGTGGTCAGTTGGAAGAAGAAACAACCATCAACAAATACTTGAGAACTCTACTCCCTATCTATGCTATTAGAGTCTTAGCCATCCAAGAGCTAAGGTGTGTACAAGGAAACACACAAACGTTTGAAGGAATAGTAGGAAGAGTTATTGCATTTGAGCTATCCAATTTTGATAACTATAGACCTGAGAACCTTGAATCTTCTTTTAAGGAAAAGATGAAAATAAAAGACACCAAGGATGAAATATCAAGAAAAAAGAGAAAAAATGGAAAACATGCATCCAGTGATAGCAGCACAGATGAGGAAGATGTGGAATAGTTAGAAGCACTACTAGCTAGGAGATTTCATAGAGGCAAAGATAAATTCAAAGGTAAGCTCCCTATTATATGTGTCAATTGCAATGAAGTAGGTCATATTGCTGCAAGATGTTCATAGAAGAAGAACCATAAAGAAGGAAACAATCACAAGAACAAGAAAGAAGATGATAGCAAACACTACAAGGAGAAAGGAAAAAGATGCTACATTGTTGAAGAAGATTCTGATGAGAATGATGATAAAGTAGTCTATGTAGCCATGAAGGATGAATCAAATAAATATGAAGATGAAGCAACATCATTGGTTACCTATGTCAACAAGAATGACAAGTGGACCATAGATAGTGGATTTTTGCATCACATGATAGGAGATAAAAGTATGTTCATTACCTTTACACAATATGATGGAAATAGTGTTAGATTTGGTAATGATGTCCCATTTCAAATCAAAGGAAAAGGCTCTATTAAGCTCATAGAGAAAATTTCATGTGACAATGCATACTATGTTGAAGGATTAAACTACAACTTGTTGAGTGTATCCCAATTAGGCAATGCAGGTTGCAAAGTTGAATTTGGAAACAAAACTACTAAGATCTATGACATTGATGGAAATCTGATAGGAAAAGGTGAACAAACTAGGAGTAATCTATTTTACCTAGATATGGAAGATACAACATGTCTTTTTGTTAGAATTGATGATGTGTTGTTTTGGCATAAAAGGTTGTGCCATGTTAACTTTGATAATCTAATTAGCATTAGCAAGAAGAAGAAGGTCAGAGGGTTGCCTAAGTTGAAGAAACCTAAAAACACAATATGCAAACGATGTCAACAAGGGAAGATGACTAAGTCTAGTTTCAAAAGAAAAACATACACTTCTAATGAAGTACTATAGTTAGTCCATATAGACTTATGTGGTCCAATAGAAGTACAAAGCTACCTAGGAGATAAATACATAATGCTATTTGTAGATGATTATTCTAGGATGATGACTGCTATGTTTTTAAAGAAAAAATCTGATGCATTTCAGAGTTGAGAAGGAAACAAGAAAGATCTTGAAATTCCTAATGTTAGAAAGAGGAGGTGAGTTCACATCAAAAGAATTTGAAATTTTTTGCAATGAAAAAGGTATCAAAAGGAAAACATTAGCACCAAGAACTCCACCAAAAAATGATATTGCTGAAAAGAGGAATAGGTCAGTGATTGACTATGCTAGAACCTTGATGATGGAGAAAAATGTTACACTAAAGTACTGGAGAGAAGTTGTAAGTACTATAGTCTACACAGTGAATAGAGTTCAAGTCAAGAAAGGTACAAATGCAACACCTTTTGAATTGTGGTATGGTCACTCACCTAATGTTAAACATTTCTAATTTTTTGAATGTAAATTCTATATTCTAAAGAATACTAGAAATGAAAAGTTTGATGCTAAAAGTGATGAAGGCATATTCCTTGGAAACTCCACTAGAAGCAAGACATATATAAGTGTTTGAACACTAACACTAACAAGATTGTGGAGAGTGCAAATGTAAATTCTGATGATCATAAAGAAGTTTAGGTTGATGAATCCAAGCAATTAGAGGATTATAGATCTTTTGTATATTACTATGAAGGAATAATAGTTGAAGACAATGCTGCAAATCAAGTTGGGAATCAACAACAAACTTTAATATCTATCGAGCCTTAGCTTGTGAATTCCAAGCTACATTCAGAATCCAAGCTGCAGAATGTACAAAATACACATTATGATTCTAAAAATAGTACACATGAAAGGAGTAATGAATTCCCAAATGAAGAAGAACAAAATGACTTTGAGGCTGAAGGATAAAAAATGGAAAGAAGGACAAAACCAAGATTGGCCAAGTATGTGAGAAGACATCATACTAAAAATCAAATCATTGGTGACAAGGATGCTAGATTAATGACAAGAAATAGACTAAGAAATGAATCATGTCTGCTAAACAAGGTTGGACCTAAAATAGTGAAAGATACACTACAAGATGATGACTTGTATAAAGCCATGGAAGAAGAGATAGATTAGATTGAGAAGAACAAAACATGGTCTCTAGTTCCTAGACCAACTGATAAGAATGTGATTGGAACCAAATGGGTGTTCATAAACAAACTTGATGAGAATGGAGAGATAACAAGAAACAAAGCTAGACTAATTTGCAAAGGATAAGCACAAGAAGAAGGATTGGATTATGGTAAAACATTTTCCCTATTTCAAGAATGGAAGGAGTAAGAAGATTACTTGTATATGCTGCATACAAAGGTTTCAAAGTGTACCAAATGGATGTAAAGTCTACTTTTCTTAATAGTATACTAGAAGAGGAAGTCTATATAGAACAACCAAATTGATTTGTAGATGAATGACATAGTTTGCAAACTACATAAAGCACTTTATGGATTGAAGCAAGCACCTAGAGCATGGTATGAGAGATTGCACAAATATCTTGTGAAGATAGGATTTGAAAGAATAGATGACAACATCAACTTGTACATCAAAGCTGAAAAAGGTAAAGACATTTTGATATCAAAAATATTTGTGGATGATATAATATTTAGAGGAAAAGATGTTTTATGCAAAGATTTTGTTGATCAAATGAAACATGAATTTAAGATGTCAATGTTTGGAGAAATCAAATCTTTGTTGGATTACAAGTACATCAATTAAAGCATGGCATATTGGTTACCCAATCTAAATACATCGAGGTACTCAAAACATTTGGGTTGGAAGAATCAAAACCAGTTAGCACACCAATGGTAATAGGCCATAAGCTATCCAAGAAAGATGACTTTGCTAAAGTAAAGTAGACATTGTATAGCTCAATGATTGGAAAGCCGTAATATGTTGTACATAGTAGACTAGACATTGCATTAGCTATTGGAATAGTGACAAAATTTACTAAAAAACCAAGAGAAAATCACTTATGGAAGTAAAGAGAACACTAAGATACCTAAAAGGAACCGATGACTTTGGTTTGTACTGCAAAAGTAGTGAGAAATTTGAACTGCAAGCTTACACTAATGTAGATTAGGGAGGTAACATTGATGATAGAAAAAACACCAATGGAGGAGCACTTTTCTTAGGAAAAAGGTTGATTACATGGATTAGAAAAAAACAAAGCTGCACTTCATAGTCCACTGTTGAAGCTAAATATGTGGCAACTGCTATAAACTACACCAATACTATATGGATCAATCATTTTCTACAATGTATGAAGGAAGAGGTAAATGAGCCTGTGATACTTTATTGTGATAATACAAGTGCTATCAATATATCAAATAACCTTGTAATGCATGCTAAAACTAAGTATATTGCAACCAAGTATCACTATGTAAGAGAGTTGGTGGAAGACAAGCAAGTGAAGATGGAATATGTTAGCTCAAAGGAATAGATTGTTGATATGTTCACAACAACACTACCTAAATATGCTTTTGAGTACCTTAGAGGTAAGTTAGGGGTGATACCCTAGCTAAGACTACTTGAAGCACAAGCAAGTATACCTTGCATCAAATAAGTTGATTAGTAAAGATATTACACATTGATGCTGAGGATGTTTACTTTAGGATTCAATTCTAAAGTAGCAAAAGTAATGAAATTCCAAATCAGTCACAAGAAAAGTGACAAAGGGAGAAATTGAATGAACCTACAAAAGCTACACTTTCATACTAAGATTCTTATATGTCATTGGCATTGTTGTCAAAGAGGGATAAGATGTATGAAACTGATCAAGAGGAGAAGGATCAAGAAGACAATCAAGAGGGAGAAATAGCATAACAATGATCAGTAAGAAGTTGTGAGATGTTGATCAGAATAGTAGAAGATGAGCAATACAGAGGGAGAAAGACAAAGAACAAGGATACAAAATCAAAGAGGGAGAAGCAGATATGAAGTAATCTATATAAGTAGAAGGAGATGTGAAGCTATAGTTTACTTTTGGAATTTGACTTACTATTCTAACCTAGTTATTTTTTGGTTCAATAGTTGAGTTTGATGGTTGATCAGTCTAGTTTTCCATCAATGCCAAATAGGGAGATTGTTGGAAATCGTATTGAAAAGCTCATTTTTGAAAATCAAAGAGGCGGATTGTTGGAAAGAAGGAAAATAAGTTTTTCAATCATTGTTTTGTGATTAATCTCAAACCTACTATTTTTAGGTATGAGATTTTCATATAATATCCAAGTACTATCACTTAGTTGATTGATGAAGAAGATTTGATCAACAAAATGTAAGAAGAGCACCTAAGGGAAAGGTTGAGTTATGATATTGTAATGAAGTGCAAGGATCAGTTAAGACAATGGTTCAATGCTATATTGATAACATACTTAAGGATATAGAGGTTGGTTACACATAGAAATATTGAAGGAAGAGGTTGTCAAAAGGTAGAATGCAAAGCTTAAACTAAGAGCAAGTTAGTTGAAGCTGAGCAAATTCTCAGTTAGAGCTGACTAATAGCAAATTCTAGTGTATGCCAAGTGATCTTCAGGTGCTGAGTGAAGATCAAGTGCCAAGCATCAGGAAAATTTTTAGTTGGTGCTAAGTGATCTTCAGGTGCCGAGCATCAAGAAAAACACAGTGGGTACTGAGTAACACAGTATGCGTCGAGCACTAGTATTTCAATAGTGTTGAGCTACTACATTATTTCAAATAATGAAGATTTTCCAAATCTAAGTTGACATAATGGTTACATTGAATTGTGTGAACAAGTTAAAAGATAAGAATGATTAGCTCATGGCATAGAATCCTATGTAAACCATTTTTGGGCGAATTCTAAAAAGTTTATTCAAGAAGATTCTAGAGGAAACAAAATATGGGTTAGATGCAATGAATCCTACCTAATCCATAGGAATTAAAAATAAAGAATGGAAGAATCAAGTGGGAAAAGGAACTTGAAGAGTTCTATCTAAGGAGTTATAGACCAAGAAGCAAAGAGCTATTGATACTATTGCTAAGGAAGAGCCAAATCCGCAAAAGTGGTTAGAAGGGTGTGAAGGAGGTGACATATAGGAGAAGGAAGAGCACAGAGGCTCTGCTTCTATGAGTGATCATGAAGAGATGATTGCACTGGTACACATGGAGACTCAAGGAGAAAAAGATTGAAAGGAGGGAAAGCTATTAGAGTTGTAGAGATTGAAGGCCAGGCAAGGGTATGAGCTGAGAAGTGATATGAGATCTTCAAGATAAGTTGTATGTTGTAGTCAGGTCAAGATTTTTCTAATACTCTATAGAAATTGTATTAGATATGAAAATCCTATGGACTTAGGTTGCTTTAATAGCCATTTGTAAATCCTTTAATAGGGTGGCATTCCAAGTGAATTTTCTAAAGTCCTTTAACCAAGCCCACTTCTAACAGGGTGGTTAAATCGTCTAATAAGGTCACATTTGACAGTGTGTTGTAAGGCTTTGATAGGGAAAGCCTTTAATAGGACATCACTTCAAAAGAGTGAGGATTTAGTAGCATATTATTGGTGGTTTTTTCCAAATTGCATTTCCACATAAATTACTATGTTATGTGTTGATTTCTTATGTGTTATATTTGCATTTTGATTTATAGCAACTTGTTGATTAGATAAGTCAAAGCTTGGGTGAATGAATGGTTGAATGGGCTCACTATACTTAGTGAAAAGTTTGAATAGGACATTTGGACCTTGAATAATTGATTCACTACCCTCTCTCACTTATTCTAAAACATTTCTAATAGTTCTAGTAAACTTGCTATATCTGTTAGCAAAGTTTTTATTATGTGGATTGAGGTGGAGGATGTAGAGAAGATGTTGGTCATGTTTTTTTCCTATGTCATCATAAAGATATTGTGCTATGGGTTATTGGTTTGAGTCTACAAATTAGGATTTGGCCATGGTAATATTATTCAGACCCTAAGAAAAAGCCCTACTCTAAGTATCTTTGGTGTCGTCTATGTCATATGATCATCATCACATAGTTAAGCGCAACATTTTTTTTAAATGGTCATAGTTTTTGGGAACCTTTTTAGGCTTTTATCAACATTTCATACAAAAATTTTGCATCGTCAGATCTTTCTAAGATCTATGGTAGTCGATATGTCATGTTGAAGGATTTTGCTTACTTTGTCTTTGGCAACATAGTGACCAAATTTGTTGTTACCCTTGGGACCCAGCTAACATTTTATGTGAACTTTTAATGTTTCACCAACACTATCAAAATTTTCTAAACTCAATGGAGGTTGCTATGTTGCAACCAAAAAGTTGTAAGTTTTCACTGGTAATAACATAGTGACTCCCCGTAAAAGTGAAAGATGGTGGGATTAATGTATGTCAAGCACCATAAAAAAATGTTCTTTATCATTAATGCACCACATAATTTTCATGGAACGTCAGAAGTAATAAATGCAATATTAGTGGTAAGAACATGCATCTCCTTTTCTACGAAAATTTTTCAAATGACTTGGAGGTCGCTATGTCATGACTAGAAAACTTATCATTTTGGTTGGTAGCGACATAGCACCTTCTTGATAAATCAAAACATGGTGGGAATTGGAAAGGAGGTGACACCCAAAAGATGATTAATAATAATACTTTGCCAACATGTCAAGGTGATACTTTGTTATATATTACATGGATTTGCACTCAGGAAGAAGGTAGATGAACAGTTGGAACCATTAGATAAAAGTGCATCAAAGGCTATCACCAAGTCGTTATGAGAAATTGTTTGATTTTTAATGGTAGCGACATGGGAAGAAAAGGGAGAAATGGAGGGACTCGCCATATTCATGTTAAAGAACTGGTGAAATGCACGTCATCATATTATAATGAATCAATGATGGTTGTTATCTTGCATAAGGAAACTGCTCACTATCTAAGCATAGAAACATAGCAAGAATACAACACATGTACACAAGCACTAACGGGTCCAGGTCAAGTTGCTAGTGGAAAAAGTAAAGGCTTATGTGGAGAATTTCTATTGCATTAACTACTGACTTAGCAAGCAGGAAAATTAATCATCCATGATCGTATCCCTAGATTATCATATTTTTGCAAGCAATAGTGTGTTTTAAAAAATAGAAGGTGGTGCCACCCTATTCTCCTTATAGTTCATTTATGAAGATTGAAATCTCCTCATGTGAACTAGGAATAGAGTATATTGTAGATATATTTGCTAATTCTTCTCCATGCAAAAAAATCTTTAGACTTCCAAAGAGCTCAGAGTCATTAAGAAATTGTACTTGGTGATTAAAACATGAAGAAATTTCTAGTAATCATAGTGTGTTCTATAATTATAGTTACAAAATGGTGAAGAGAAAGTAAGTTTCTTAATCTAGTATATATTAAGCCTTCTACTATTCTACAATTTTAGTCCTCATGCCTCCAAAGAAAGTTTTCTTAGGTCAGGTAGACTATTTATCGAGAAACAAACATGATGATCTCCTTGAGTTATTGCTTAAGTCCACAAATGAATTTGCTCAAGGAAAAAAGTTACCCTCTTTAACCTTAGACTCAAGATTGCCAACAGATTTTATGATAAGGGAAATTGGGTTAGAGATGCCAAAAATTCTCAAACAGGGATTTTCCTTTTCAAAAAATGGTTCTCAGAAAGGAAATGATTTGCTCCTCATGGGAATACTTGGAACTTTGACTTGTGAAAACTATTGGTCCCTAGTGTTTTTATGGATTGTGACCTATTAGTGACTATTGTCAAAAATTATGACCAGAAATCAGAGTAATAAGAAGGTTGAATGGTGAAAGTCTGATCACAATAAGCCCTAAGGAAATTTGAGAAGTTTTTGGTCTTGAACCACTTTCAGATTATCATATACCTATTAACCTACAAGAATTGGAAAAATAATATTTATCTAAAAAGGGTAAGATTAGGTAAGACACATTGTGGGCACACATAGACACAATTTGGAACCTGCCAATAATCATAGCATCTATAAGGGAACCTTTTCAAAAGGAATATTTCACTTCCTGGGCTGTGGAGATATATATGACTCTATGTAGGGTTTTTATTGAGGATGAACAAAATGTCATGCCTATAAATTTAATGTACATGATAGCTCAAATTTCTTCTTTTGGTGTTGATATTATTTTTGATTTTGCCTCTAATTTAGTAGAAGAAATCCATATAGGCTTGGTTGGAATTGCCAAGGGCAAGATAAAAATTTTTTTTGGTCACTAGTCATTGCTGATGCACATGTTCTTGTTTTGTGACATATTTTGGGAAGGAAATGGTCTTGAATAGAGAATAGGATAGAGAAGCTCTACCAGTTCCATTATGGGGTGAAGATATGACTTGGGATGTAGAAAATTCTAGTTTTACTAGGTTTGATAGGTACTTTGCCTCAAGGATAAGCTGCCTCTTATTAAGTGACAATCCTGGAGTTTCTAGGGTACTAATAAATCTTGTTAGGCGCATGGATAATCCTACAAGTCTAAAAGTATCACATAATTGGGGAGATATTATACCCTACTCTATTTCAACTATTTTTAGAGTTTATGGTTTCCAAGGGACTCCTCATGTATTGCCCTACAATGTATCTTTAAAAGTTGGGATAGCTAAGATTTTGTGGCAGCTGGGAGGATTGGAGGAAACTTATTTGGATAGAAGAAGTAGAGGCTCAATTTTTCCAACTTGAACTATAACCCACCATTTTGCAATTACAAAAGGTGGTTGGTTGTTTTTATAAAGGTTTCTAGACCAATATAAGATTTCTCTATCTCATGCCCATTTTTGTGATATTTAGGGATTTTATGATCTAATTTTTAGAATTAAGGCTAAGTTTGGTTCCATAAAGAATGAGCCCTATTTCCCTAAGGATATAATTAGGAATGAGTTCTCTTTGTAGGAGCAAGATGCTAAGAAGTAGAAGTTGAGAGTTTTTTCAAAAGTTTTGGAATTTATTCATTGTTTTGACAAAGATTATGAGCCTCTTGGTAATGCAAAAACTAAGGTAGATAAAATAAATAAGCTCATGCTTACTTTTCCTAAAATAATGGAAATAATGAATGAGAAGAAGCAATTTTTTATCAATACTCATCAAAAAAATGCCGACAAGGTCATGAGGAGATTAGCATTCACTCCCAATGTTTGAACAAGACCATTTATTGTCCATAAAAGAACTAGTTATGATATAATTCATAACAAAACGAGATTTGTAGATAAAGGGAAATAGATAACAGCATCTACTAGTGTATCCTTTGAGGAAAGACTTGATGAACCCTCCCCTAAAAGGTAGAAGATAATAAGGGAACAAGTACCTCAGACTAAAGCTTATTCACCTACACAATACCCATTGAAAATTTAGGGTGAATAACTCACTAGGGAGTAGATAGAGAAAATGGAATCCCAAGGGCAAATATTCATCACACAGGCTAAGTTGGAAGAAAGAAATCTGTAGGAACCTTCAATGCATAGCTTAGAATTGACAATAGTAGACTATAGAGGAAAGGAGCTAGATATTGTAATTAAATAGGCCAGCTATGAATTTTTATTTGATGAAAATTTTATTAGAACAAGAGCCTTTTACCAATTTAAATGGAGAGAAAATATGGGAAAATACGAGGAAAGGTGCAACAAGCTAAGAACAAAGCATCCAGAAATGGAAGATGCAACCATACAGAATCAAATAAAAGATGAAATGATGCAAGAATTCCAAAATATAACCCCCGAAGAAGGGAGACAGATGGTAAAATCATTTGGTATTCCACTGCTACCCAATTGGGATATAGTAGATGCTCTAGTTTTTAATTCTATTTCTAATAAACTAAGCATAGAAGATCAGAATAAGAAAGAAATAAAAGGTGCCACATTTAGTGAGGACCAGGTTGCCTTAGTCATTTGGTCAATAAAGAAAGGATCCAAGACTATTTCCTCATGATCAAATGATACTAGACTAATGGGAAATATAATTGTAAAGAGAGTGGAAGATACAACTAGTGCAGAGGCTACACATTTGGGTGTTGGTGTATCTAACCTAACTTTAGTTAGTATAGAAAGAGATTAGAAGGAAAGGTTAGTATTGCAAGAGAGGTATGAAAAGGTTTTCGAAGCCTATAATAAGAAGTTCAAAAGAGAATTGAAATTTAGAATAAGGTGATGGGATCATCTACTACGCCAAGGATCACATACCCTTACCCACCAATGGAGTGTTTTATATCCACTCCCCTTATTGAAATTCTTGATACACCATAGAGGCCACAATATTATATAGCTAAATATTTTCAAGAGGAGAGGAGAAAATTGTGGGTCTTACATGTAGAGTTAAATGTGTAATATGAGGAAAAACTAAGAAAGGATCTCATGTATTTGGTTGATAAAACTGAATGACCATTTTTTTATGATCGGATAGAAAAGGTAATAAACATATGGGAGGAATTAAGAGCTAGCGATGAGACATTGAAACCCATTATCAATAAGTGGAGTAAGAGGATAAAAGAAATCACATTTTTATGTCACTGTGTCATAAAGTTTTCACAGGACCACATAGAAAAAGATTATGATGTTGTTAATGATATTTCAGAATTTGATGATAAAAGAGTTGAGTTGCAGAGAAGAATTGTTAGCTACTTAGATAAGTATAGAAGTGAAAAATTCTATTTATTCCAACTTGCTTTGGATAAGAAGAATAGATTGAAAATTTAAGGATGAATGGACCAAAGATTTAGATGAACTATTTTGTTAGAGAATAAATAGAGTCATTAATGAAAAAGGATATGCATGGTGGGAAACCACAACAGACGAAATTGTGAAGGTCCAATTATTCTTTGGTTCTTTAAAACAAGATTTTGTTAGCATTGACAAAGTGGCTGATTATGTAATCAAGAAGCAAAATGAAATTCTACAATTTAATTGGGTAGATGACACACTTTTTGACAAGTGCATGGGAGATATTGTTTCTGATGAGTAGTGGGAAGAAGTTGAAAGTGATGATGATGAGATGGATCAACATGAAATATAGATCATTGATGCACCTTAGGGAGATTAGAGGAAAGAAGAAGACAAAGAAGGGAAACCATCTCAAGTGGAAAGTATTAAGGGTCAAATAGATGATGTGACAAAAACAAACCCAGATATAATTGTCATCTTGATAGTACATGATGATGCAAGTTGAAATGCACGAGTTAGGGTAAATTTGTAGGAATTAGAGCTGGACACATCATTGGTGAACCTAATGGCTACATATTTTGAGGATTTAGAATAGCAAAAGGCCAATCATGAAATTTGTAGCATTTGAAATATAACAAAAAGTAGGCCCATCAAAAGAAATACCCTGATGTAAAGTTGATTTGTTACACACAATTTTGTCTTTTTGTGATAGTTTTAGAATGTAAATATCTTTTGTCAAAAGGAAAACTATTAGTACTCTATTCCTAAATCTTGTTGCATATCACCCTTTATAAGTGAGATTCTAGAGCTAGAAAAAGGTATTGAATCATTTTCTTTTAGTCTTCTTTTAAGCCTATTCAGTCTAGCTTTTCTGGATGCGTATTTTATGATTTTTTTTCCTTGCATGTTTATGAGAGTATATCATTTTTATAGGATTCAGATGTTTTTTCTTGAGTCACTTTGAGTCTTGTTCAATTGTATACCAATTTTTCAAATGAACTAAGTAAAAAGATGAACCATCCCCATATTTTTCTAGCTAAATCTTGTCCCCATTTTGTTATCTAGTTATCTTGAATTTGTATAAGAAAGTCTTGCTCAATTGAATATAATTGAATCAAATTGTATGCCAATTTACTATTGATTTTAATTCAAAGAATTAAGTAAATGCTTCAGTAAAATTGATGGGATAGCCATAGTAATAGGAGGATTTTTATAAGAATGGATTTTAGTGAGAATTGTTGATAACATTGATTGTAATGTAATCAATTAGATCTATGAATTGAATAGACTCCAAATCCCAATAGATAAGGAACTGATCTAATTATTCTAGTCTATAGATGAAAAGGTCATAAGCATCAACCTTAAATTTGAAATCAATTTTATTTTACTTTTCAAAGAGTTAGCAATGCTAGTTGGCACTTGTTTACACTTAACTTTTGAGTTTTAGTCAGCTATTGTGGCTAGAATTATGTGTAAACGTATGAAGAATGGTGACCAAATCTGATTTTAAGGGATGTGTATTATTGTAGAGTGTCATGGAATGAACTAAATATGTGTATCATGTTACTTTGAGAATCTTCCATCCCTTAGGTATACCCACCTTAGTTCTACAAAGCCTAAAGAGTAGAAAATCAGTCTTGATTTTGTTGAAGTTGGATCGAGATAAGAAGCACATATAGATTGTCAATGAGAAGTAGTTGATCGTTAGATTTTGTGAGTTTCATTATCTTGGTATTAAGTAAGTTGTGTGCTTAATAGTTGAAAAACACCAACAAAAGACATGTTGGTTGATGATGTGGCTAAGCTCGCTCATCATAATATTGTGCATATGGAAAGTTATTCAAGTTGCAAGGTAGAAGATTTGTGTTATCTCTAAATGTAATGTGTTCTTAATGTGGTCCTATAATAATTAATTGAGGTCTAACAATAGACTTAGGGAATTGTTTTGAGGAAAATATTATAAAGGAAGGATATTTTCCTTTATCATGCTATAGAATGGTATGTTTTTATGATTGATGATAAGTAACAGAGAGTGAAGAATGTGAAATCAAACAAAGCAATGTGAAAATGAAGGAAACTTCATTGCCAACATTTTGTTGAGTGATCTGAGGTTTGATATTTGGGTTTGTGATTTGTGACATAGTCTACAAGGTCTGATAGTGATTGGTTTGGTTGACAAAAAAAAGGAAAAGAGAACATAACATTAAATTACATGTTTGAGTAGTGAGCTCTTCTTCTAGTTAAAAGTGCATGTTTCGATAGTGGGCTCATCTTACACACATTGTGCTACAACTCCTAATAGAGTTGGCTTGACTCCTAATAGGGCTAGAATCTATTAACAAGGATTCAAATTCTTCTAACATGGACCCTATGTATTAAATATTTTAATTGACTCCTAATAGGGTCCAACCTCTATTTATATTAGTATATCATCTTGTGGGCATCATTCCCACCATGGTTTTCCCTTTGATCAAGGGTTTCCCTAGTCAACATATCTTCTATAATTGTCTATGAGCATTTTATTATGGTTGCTATTTACTTTTGGTTAAAGAAGATAAATGTTTTAACATTCAAATAACTAATTCACCCTGCCCCCCTCTCAATTATATTGGTGGATTATTATTTCTAATAGTTGATATTAGAGCATTAGTTCCTTGAAGATAAAGTCTACAAAATTTGAGAGATCCATGGCAAACATGTTCAGATAGATAGTCAAAAGTTTGATGGAAAAAATTATGTTAGCTAGAAGGAAAAGATGAAGACACATTTGTTGTGTATGGGTTTTGGATATTGGATCTTGACAAAATTAGAGAATACAATCATTGCTAAAAATGATTTTGAAATTTGCATCGGGGTAGAAAGAGATCTTTTTATGTGTTATATGAGATAAAGAGAAGCATTATTAATAGCACTTCTTGAAATTGAGTACAATCAAGTAAAATAACTTGCTACTTTACATTTGATTTGGAAAGGTTTAGAAAATAGTTTGGAAGGTGATGCACACTCTAAGAAGTTGAGACTACAAAGTTGGATTTGTGCATTTTAAGATGCTAAAATGATGGAAAATGAATTTGTAAGAACATATATAGGTAGGATATCAAAAATTATTGTAGGTATTAAAGCTCAAGGAGGAACCAAAGAAGATGATGGTTATATGGAAGATATTGAAGACTCTAACACCACCATTTAAGATAGTAGTTCATATTATATAGTTGTTGATATCTTGTACCAAAGATTGCACAAAAGATTCATGTTTTGGAAGAGTTGAAGTAGTTGAGAATGAGCTTAGAGAGTCCAGAGAATTGACTAGAATAGAGATAGCTTTTAGTGCCCTGAATATACAACTTAGTTTATCAAGGAGCACAAGTGTTAGAGGAGATTTTGCTAGCAATAGCAGATTTGAGGAAGACACAAAGATTGAAGAAGGAGTAGCCCTTTTGGTAAAAAGAGAAAAGGGAGGTAAGAAAATCTTTAAATGTTGGACTTGCAATTAATATGGTCGTTGTGCATTGAAGTGTCCTTAAATAGAGAAAAGTATAAGAGAAATTACAAACCTAGAAAAGATAGGGAGTTTTTGTATGCAAATGAAGATAATGATTATGATGAACAAGCATTAAGTGCTAGTGATGATGAAATTGGATTTGTGGTGATTAGAGAAGAAAGTCCAAAAAAGGTAGCTTTATTGTCCTAGGTTGAGAATAAATCCAATTGGATTATTGATAGTGGTTGTTTACATCATATGTAAAGTGGCATGAACAAGTTAGTTGACTTCAAAAGTCAAGATGGAGGAATTGTTAGAGTTTGAAACAATCCAACATGCCAAGTTAAAGGTAGTGCATCTATAACTCTTGATGTTAAAACTAACACTGAATATGTATACTTTGTTGATGATTTAAAGCACAATATTTTGAGTGTTGGACAACTGGTAGACAAAGGTTATTAGTTGCAATTCACAGAAAACACATGCATAATCAAAGATAAAGATGGAAAGGTAATTGGAACAGGAACTAGATCTAGAGGTAATGTATTTTAGTTGAATCCTACTGAAATAAAATGTTTGGTTGCAAAGGTAGATGACAATTGGTTATGGCATAAGAGATTTTGTCATATAAACTTTGATAGTATTATGAAGACTAGTAGAATGTTTGTAGTTAGAGATTTTTCCAAAGATTGTTAATCGTACTAACACAAGGAGTGTATTTTGGCAAAGCATAAAAAAACTTCTTTTCCTAGTAAGGAATTTACCGCTACAGTAAAGTTGGAGATTTTACACACAGATCTTAGTAGTCCTACAAAAATGAAAGGATTCTATGGTAAAAGGTAATTTATGATTCTAGTTGATGATTTTTCTAGAATGACATGGGTTGCATTTCTTAAAGAGAAATCAGAGGAATTTACTAAGTTTAAGATATTCAAGAATAGGGTTGAGAATGAATTTGGTATGAATATTAAATGTATAGGATTAGATAGAGGAGGATAATTTACTTCAAATGAGTTTAACATGTTTTGTTAAGAAAATTGAATTAAAAGATAGTTATCAGCTCTGAGAACCACTAAACAGAATGACATTGTAGTGAGAAGGAACAAGTCATAGAAGTTGCAAGAGCTATGCTAGTAGAGAATAATGTATCCAAAAAAAATTGGAGAGAATTTGTAAATACAATATTCTACACTATGAATAGAGTGAAAGTCATTAAAGATAGAAACAAGACGCCTTATGAACTATGGTTTGGTCATTCACCTATAGTTAGGTATTTTAGAATTTTTGGAAGTAAGTGCTTTATCAAAAGAGATGATGACATTGGTAAGTTTGATGCTAGAAGTGATGAAGGTATGTTTCTTGGTTGGTATTCATTGAGAAGGCCTAGCTAAGGGGCCCCTACTTCTAAGGGGTGATGATTCTAGTTTACAAATTAGAGAACATAGACTATTTTGGAAAGTGCAAATGTGATAAAAGATGAAAAATTCAAAATACAAGAGAGAATTGTTGATTAAAATTTAGATGATGATGATGTTGTTACTGAGCCAAGGAGTGATGAAGTATTTTTTGAGACTAACAATGATGTGCAGTATGAAGGATAGACAAGGTAGGAACAGAGTTGAAAACCTTTAGTGGAGCCAAGAATTGAGATAGCAACTCCTACTTTAGGAAAGAATATGAAAAAGAATCACCCATCCAAATAGATGATTGAAAGCAAAGATAAACGTGTGATTACAATAAGTAAAGTAAATGAAAAAATATGCTTGATATCTCAAGTCAAGCCTAAGAATGTAGATGAAACATGTAAAGATGATTACTAGAAACAAGCTTTGAAAGAGGAATTGGATCAGATAGTAAAAAAAGAGACATGAGAATTGGTCCCCAGACTAGTGGACAACAATGTGATAGGAACTAAATGGGTATTCAAAAACAAGATGAATGAGCAAGGAGAAGTTGTATGAAACAAAGCAAGATTGGTATGTGAAGGTTACAACAAGAAGGGATAGATTATAAGGAGATGTATGCTCTAGTGGCTAGAATAGAAGTAGAAAGATTGTTCTTAGCCTATGCAACACAAAAAAAATTCATAATATATCAGATGGATGTCAAGTCAACATTTTTGAATGGAGAACTAAAAGAAGAAGTATACATTGAGTAGCCTAAAGGATGTCCCTTAACAGATGACAAGGACATAGTATGAAGACTAAGGAAAATATTATATGGATTGAGGGAAGCACCCAAAACTTGGTATGCAAGGTTGGACAAACATTTGGAAAAACTTGGATATAACAAAGGTATGACAGATAGTAATCTGTATTAAAAAAAAAATGATGATGGTTTGATGATTATGGTAATATTTGTTGATGGCATCACATTTTGAGTTAATGATGAGGAAAGAAAAAATTTTCTGAGGAGATGAAGAAAGAATTCAAGATGAGTATGATAGGAGAGATTAAATATTTCCTAGGATTACAAATTGTACATAATAAAGAGGGAATCTTTATTTCTTAGACTAAGTACTTGAAGTATTTACTATAAGGGTTTGGATCGGAAGCATTGAAGCCCATTGGAACACATATGGTAATTGGAGACAAGTTTTCTAAAAAGGATGAGACACCTACTATTGAGAAAAATAAGTAAAGATCTATGATTAGAGGATTGCAATATCTAACTCACACAATGCTAGATATAGAAAATGTAGCTGGAATTGTTGCAAGATTCCAAGTTGACCCTAGAGAAGCACATTATGCACTAATAAAGAGGATATTTAGATATCTGAAAGGAACATTAGAGTACAAATTATATTATTATAGATATAATTATTTTACACTAAGTGCTTATACTGATGTAGATGGGGCAGGCAATATGGATGATAGAAAAAGCACTAGTGGTGGAGCATTCTTTCTTGGATGGAGTTTGGTTTCTTACCTAAGAAAGAAGCAGGATTGTACATCACAAAGTACAATGGAAGTAGAGTATGTCATAGTAGCAAATAATTACATTCAAGTCATTTGGATGAAGCATATGCTGAAAGATATAAGGATAGAAATTAGTGAACTTTTTGTCATACATTGTGACAACACAACCATGGTAAACATGTCTAAGAATCTAGTGTTGCATTTGAAGACTAAGAACATTTCTACCAAGTATCACATGTTGAGAGAGAAAGTTGAAAATAAAGAAATCAGATTGGAATATGTGAGCACTAAAGAGTAGATTGTAGATATTTTCATTATGCCTCTTCCCAAAGAGAGTTTTGAGTACTTTTATGCCCCTTCCAACATTAGAGTGGAAGATGCAAGATTGCATCAATCTAGTGTAATAAAGCACCATTGTTTTTTTGGACTGAATGTTGATTCTTCCTATATGGGGGAGTATCTATGATGGATAGAGTCACCTAAGAATCTTGTTAGATGTTGTTTTGAATAGTGTCTTTTGTCACTTGAGCTAGAAAAAATTAGTTGTTGCAGAGTTTGAAATGGTAAAGTTGGTTGTTGAAACCTTTGACATTGATGTCAATGGGGAGAATATTCAACAAAAAACATTAAGTTGAGGAAATTTTTTGACATGAGTATAGTATGTTTAGCATAAGAAGAACATGGAATGGTAGTTTGATAGAAAGAAATTAAGTTATATCAATAGGGGAGAATGATTGATGAAGAGGATTTGGAAAGTAAGATGAACAATCTTTTGTTGGTATTCTTGGAACTAGATGTTTTCATCTATGTTTCCATCAATGCAAAAGGGGGAGATTGTTAGAATATTGGTTGGAAGTATGAATTCTGATGATATTCCTATGGGGATTATTATAGATATGTTACTATTACGATATGTTATATTCATGACTGAGCTTGTCATTGATGTCAACATAGTAGTTTTATGTGGTATCTAATAGAAGAATAACAAAAAGATCAAGTTGGTACAAATGGCTAGTTGAGTATTCTAACTATCAAAGGTTATGGGAGATACTTCTAAGAATCTAGTATATGAAGTTAACATCAAAAGAAGAAAGGATAAGTCTAAAAGAATTTATGTAAGTTTTGGTGATGTCTATTCTAAGATAGAGTTTACAGAGGCATTTTATGGTAAACTTTTTATATCTCTTAGAAAATTTGTTCATATGAGGATTTAGGTTGAAGAAATGGAGAAGACATGTTGGCGATGATGTGACTAAGCTCACTTGTCATAATATTGTACGTACAAAAAATTATTCAAGTTGCAAGACAAAAGATTTATGTTATCGCTTAGTGTAACATGTTCTTAATTTGGTCCTATAATAATTAATTGAGAAGGTCTAATAGCCAACTTAGGGAATTGTTTTGAGGAATTGGTATGAAGGAAGGATATTTTCCTTTATCATAGTATGAAATGGTATGGTTTATGATTGACGATAAGAAGTAGAGAGTGCAAAATGTGAAGTTAAATAGAGCAATGTGGAATTGAAGAAAACTTCATTGTCAAGGTTGTGTTGAGTGATCAAAGGTTTGATATTTGGATCCAAGGTTCATGAACTAGTCTACAAGATTCAAAAGTTATGGGTTTGGTTGACATAACAAAGGAAAGGAGAACATAATAGTAAATTACATGTTTGTGTAGTGAGCTCTTCTTGTAGTTGAAATTGCATGTTTGGGCAGTGGGCTCATCTTGCATACATTGTATCACAACTCCTAATAGGGTTTGAATATGCTAATAGAGATTCAAAGTCTCCTAATAGGGGCCCTATGTACTAAATATTTTAATAGACTCCTAATAGGGTCCATCCTCTAACAAGGAATATTTGTATTAGTACATCATCTTGTGGGCATCATTCCCACTAGGGTTTTCCCTCTGATCAAGGGTTTCCATAGTCAACATATTTGGTGTAATTATCAATGTGCATTTTATTATGGTTGATGTTTAATTTCGTTAAATGGTTACATTTTTTTAAAGAAGATAAATATTTTATCATTCAAAAAACTAATTCACCCCCCTTCTTAGTTATCTTGCTGGTATGTTGTTTCTAACATGAAGACCTTGACATTGATGTGAATGGGAGAGAGTATGCATAAAAAGAATCTCCTAAGGCATGGGAGAGAGGATAAATGAAATAAAAATACCTCCTAAGGCATGGGGGAGAAGATGCATGAAGGAATGATATCTATTTAGAGAGATTTCGAAAGATTCATGAAAGGAAGCAGGAATATGCATTTGATGTATTATGAATTTCTTAGTGTGAAATAAAAAATTAATGTCTAAGAAGCATAATTATGTGCCTATTGTGCACCTATTTTTTTAAGATTCTTTTTAGCATTTGGACAACTTTTTTTGGTTAGTAGTAACAACAGAATACTATTTGGTATTCTTGGAGCTTATATGATTTTTTCATCTATGTTGCCATCAATTGCAAAGTGGGAGATTGTTAGCATGAATGTAGACAATAATACATTGGGGGAGTAGTCTAAGGATTGCAGAGTATTGACATGTTACATTCATGAATTTTTTTTTCATTGATGTCAACATAGCATGGTTTTCATAAAGAATCGCTAATTAGTAGACAATGATCTTAGAGGTATGGATAATGGTTTGATTTTCTAGTGATTTTTAGTTATGGACATGTTCAACATAGTCTCCTAATGATGTTGTTAAGTGGTTAGAGTCTAAGTCAAGGATGTACAGAAGGTGTACCTAATTTATAGAGAATAGTTCAAAGATAGAGTACTGGGGAAGCAGTTCCTAATGTTTGTTTGCTAGATTACATTAGAGATGCAGTGAGAAGATAAATAGTTACACAGTGATAGAGGACCATCAACCTTTGATGTCAGCAAGTGTAAAAGCCCTAGTATCACACGTATATTCTTTTTTCTAAATACTATGAGCTAACAGTGCTATTATAATTATAATTAATTAATTATCTTATTATAATTAATTGGGAAAGCCTCAAAGAATTATTATGAAGATATGGTACAAAGGAAAGATGTTTTCCTTATTTTTAATGTGTATCCATTATTGCAAGAAGTGCAAAGCATGAAAAGAATCAAAGTGTTTACTAAATGCATGTAAGTGATCCAAGGGATTATTGGATGTTAGATTTGTGATTTGGTTGCAAGATTAGAAGGAGCAAAAGTCTGGTTGATGAGACATACAAATAGGAAGGAAAAGTATAATAAAATTCTATTATTCTACAAGGAATAATAATAGACCATTTGGATAGTGGGTTCACTGATCTTGCCCTTGAAGCTCTTTGGGCAGCTGTCTTCCACAACTACTAACAGGGTTAACACAGCTTGTAATATATATTAAAAGTTTCCTATCAAGGACTCATATGTATTGAATGTATTCATGATCCTAATAGGGTCTATCCTCTAACAAGTAACATTTATATTATTACATAATATTTTGAGTACCATACCCATTGGGGTTTTCCCTCTTATCAAGGGTTTCCCCAGTTAATGTATATAGTGTTATTGTGTATGAGTATTTTGTTTTGGTTTTAGTTTATATTACTCATATGGTTGAATTTGTTTAAGGTTGATAATTGTGATAATAGTTGGATAACTTATTCACCCCCCTCTCAGTTATATAAATAGACTATATATTCTAACACAAGGTTTGCATAAGGATAAAATGATATTTGTGATATGTATCAATCACTAAGTGGGATCATTTTCCTATAGAGAAAATTCCAACTTAAAATTCTAAGTGTTGCTGAAGATTTTGATTGTTTAACACCATAATTTTGTGGCCAGTTTTCTCTTACATGTGTTATGATGCTCCCTTCAAAAACCAAACTCATTTATGTTCATTCTCATTGAGCTTCTTTGGCAGTAGCTAAAGCTTTAAGCTCATAGTCACATGCCTGTTGCAAGATGAACATAATGATTTTAGGAGAAATTTAAAAAAATGATCAAAATAAAAAGGGACAAGATCTTTCTAGGGATCATGTGGAGGAGTTTGAAAACAAGAAAATGTTTGGATCATCCTAGCTACCTTTTGTAGTATCCAAATACCATAGATGCTTAGTTTGATATTACATATATTTCTTAGCAAAGGGAGACTAGGAATAAATGTTTCATAAGCCATATATTTTTAATTGGACTCCATTACACAAGCCAACACATCTAGAACAACTTGAATCAAAGGTGAATACAATTAAAATTAATGTGGGTTCAAAATGGGTTTTTGGTGTGATGAATAGGCATAAAATGATTCAATTAAAAAATTTGAATAAACAAATGGGTCTTTGACAATAGTCATCCATTAGAAGCATTGAGCTAATCTAATTTCATATGGGGGAAGTTTGCAACTATGAAATTATGTGTGCTACTTAATCAACAAATTGGTACTTTATCTCTTACAAGTGGTATGTGAAAGTGAAGATTCCTTGATTGGAGAAGGTTGTTGAACTAGATTGATACTTTCAAAGCCCGCCCCAATGAATATCAAATGAGAGCATCTGAATTGTTCAAAATCCTTTTCACACTAATTGATGTGCAAATGGCAATGTAGAGACTAATGAATGTTTGTTTCTTTTCAATAGTAGGTAGAAAATTTAAACACAATTGTTTGAGAATCTATAGGAGTTTGGCATCCAAACAAAACATGCCTCATGTTGTTTGTAGTCAATTCAAAGAGAGTTCTTTGGTTTTTCTTAGCTTGGAATAGAACACACAATCATTGTCATTATTAGTTCATATCATAAGATGATTATTTTCAAAAGGATCCAACCATAGCTTTGGGCCCTATCATGAGGAAAATAAACAATAGATCAATTATCCCACATTTTTCTCATGGAAAGCTTTAAAGTTGATTGAATACCCCAATGCATGTTATTGACTTTTCCTAAAGGTGAGAGCCTTTGAAGACACAAGGCTCATGTTTGTAGGCCCAACCTAGCCTAGCAACACATGAGGAGATTTTGATCCAATGATGTGGACCTAAGAAACAAATAGCAAGACAACATGTGGTAGCTAGTTGTATGAATGAGGAGGTTCCACGTGGTGCACATTTTGTAGTGATGACATCAGAGGATTAACACTTGGCAGAATATCATGGAATGTCAAATTCTCACAAAATACATATAGATGGTTACTCAACATCTAATAATGCGATGAGGTGAGATGTGGCAAGGCACTGAGGTGGCACTAGTGACATGGTGTGAATTTAAAGGTAGATGAGCTGGTAGAAGAGGGAACGTGTCACACTATCACATTGTCATGATGATGTGGAGAAATTTTAACTATGTATGTGAAAATGTGACACATGGTAGAGGCAATTTTTTGGTGGCTCGTAGATAGATGTGATAGATTGTGCTATATGGCTAAAATTAATAGCTATTGCATTGTTACAAAATGAAGATGCTCACCATTTAAGGAATGTGACAATGTGAGTACCAATAGGATGATGACACATGGCAGCATTTCATCGGTGAATCAGGTAGTGCCACATGGTGCCTAGGTGGTAGAGTTGTCCAAAAGTTGCTGACAAGGTAGGTGACTTAGTAGGGACAAGCCAATTACAGCATGACATGTGTCATAGGTTGGTCAAACCAAGTTTGACCCAAATAGAGAAGGGAGGGAAAAATTCAAAAGTTATAATTTATTATTATTACTATTTCTTCTCTAACTGGACAAGGCCTTTTAAATTGAATGAATTTTATATCATAAAGTTCAAAATTTATAATAGGATTAAATACTTACAAAGTTCAAGGGTTCTTATGTCATTTTCTGAACATGGTTTTCAAACGATTGCCTTGGGCATTTCTCTTAAGTAAGCATAGGTCTATTATATATTGATAGAAAGCTTTGAGGGTCTAGTTTCTAGATTGTTTATTTTTTTTTTGGATAGATATCTATGGGTAAAGTTTATACTAGGTTTTGGTCGAGGTGCTTCTTTTGCAACTACATTTTGGTATAGGCAATTCATTTTTAGTTTTTGATAAAACAGTGAAGTGAGTAGATGCCAAATTTGGAGATGGTCTTAGCAAGGATATTTTTTTTCCTCCAAAGTTTTATAATGTATATTTAAGTAACTTTTGGCATCAAATATAATATTTTATCAGAAGGGGATATTTCCTCATCATCTTGAGAGAGATATTAAGAGTTTGTTTGGTAGAATGATGAGATCTAACCCAGTTTTTAGTTCTATAGAGATGAAAGATGTTCTAAAACAACATTTGAAGGAGATTCTACTAGACAAGTGTAGATTCTAGATCAGATCTAGGATACCTTTGATCATCTAAATCTTTTTTTCTTCTCTTATTCTACAGGGTTTCTTCTAGTCTATTGAGCAAAGCTCTAGTTCTGATTCCACCATTGTCTTATAATTTCTCTCTTATATGAACAACAAAAAAGAAATATAGATTATAGTTTTGATCCATTTTTGTATTTTATGAGTCTTTCATGCATAAATAATGTAAATTTTTCAAAGGAATGAATACAAAGAACATCAAATTACTTATTTTCATTCTAATTCTTGTCCTCGTTCTATGTCGTTTACAAAATTTTGTGGTTTATAGACAAAGAACATAGATCCAGTTGCATCGCATTTTGGGCTATATTTCTTCACATGATACTCCTTCAATTAAAAAAATGGTGTAAATGTTTGACACATTTTGACAGAGTTGTGAGTTTCATGAGAAGGATGTTTGATAAAAATAAGCTTTAGATTGAACATAAATGTTTGATTCATAAAGTGACAAGATAGATCTAATATCTTGATGTATGAGAAATGTCATTGATACATTGGATGTATGTAGTGATTTATCAAATACTAAATGGATAGGGAACTAATTAGATACATGATAAATTCAACATGTTGTTGCATATATGGAGTTTTGTTTATTCAAAATCAAATATTAAATATGAATTTTCCATTTCTGTTTAGGAGCTCAAAGGATACCCTCACTTAGCTTGTGGATTTCTTAGGTTTTTGAAATTTCTATTACACACCTTTGTTATTGTATGAGTATAGGAGACATAAGGGTCTTAATCTTTTTAATTCATATTCAGATGTATGTTCTCACAACTAGTACCATATGAACAAATTTGAGGTCTACCCACCTAGGTTTTGTAGAGCCTAAAGTAGAAGAAGGGGTTCAACCTTATAGTTGGCCTGTGTTCTTGACAAATTGTGTCCATCATAGGGATATATTCGCTTAGATGAAATATCATCTTGTCTATCTGGTAGTTAAAGTCACTATTAAATTAGGAGCCAACAAAGTGACAACTCTATTGAGGATGTATTGAATTTCTCTAATAAACAAACCTTTAGAATCTAGAAAGATAATCGATATAACAAGAAGAAAGACATGAAATAATTTGCTATAGCATCACAATTGTGATGAAATTTTCATTTCCTTGCTGAAGATTCATGTCTCCCAATTACTTTATGCATTGACAATAGAAGTTTTAGGGAGTTTCAATAAATGTTACATTGAGGTCACTTGAAATTTTTGCAAATTTGTTATTAGAATTTAGAGTTGATGTCAATTTTATTCCACCTTGTCAAGGATACAAAATTCAAAAGTTCTTGTATAAAGTTTTTCAAAGACCTACTATAAGTTTTGGATTGCTTTGTTGTATTGTGCTAGTTGAGAAAATGTTTTCTCACTAAGTGAGTGGTGACTCAAAGTTATATCTCTATACCAGTGCATTGTGAATTTGAAGGTATGATGAATGATATATCAATTGGAAAGGATATTAGAGGAAATGATATAAATTTCTTGACAATGGCTAAAAAGATTATATGAGGTGTTATGCAAGATTTACTAAATTTGGAGAGGATTTAAATATGTTGTTGTTTGTAGCTCATTGAAGTCATTTTCAAGCATTAACATTACATATTAAGGTATATTTCAATTTCATGAGATTTTTTTTTACATTAAAGTAAGTTATACAAAAGCTTTTCCATCAAGTGATGTTTTTAGCACTAAGTGGGAGAGTGGTTTGATGCATCTTTGCATACTTTGTGATACATAGATTCTAAAATTTTTTTTATATGTTGCAGTATGTTCAAAGATTAAATTGGTAGAATAGTTCTTCAGGTTTTCTCTGAGTTACAAATTCTAAAAGTTATATTGGAATGAGTTCTAAGTTTACAAAGAATGTCAAATTTCTTTTCACGTAGCATGTAGTCAATTGATGGAAATTGTAGATCTATTTCTACCAAGAGATACTTGTCATTACACTTTGACAGCACTCATGGATTCCAAAATACTCTGTCATATTATCTTAGAAATTAGTTGCCTAAGTTTAATGGGAGCCATTTTGATTCATCCAGTCATCATATTCAGCTGTTTAGTGTTTTGAATAGTAACTTTTGGATTTCTCATGAAGATGTGCATTCAAAATTATTTGTCAAAACCTTGGAAAGTGATGCTAGAGATTGGTATTTCTTTTTACCAGCATGTTCAATTTATCTTGGAGTGAATTGCATTAACCCTTCATAGAGAAATTTGGGGAAAGAATAAGCATCTCTGATTCTTTTGAGAAGTTCTTGAAGATCCATATTAACAATGTTGAACTTATCCTTGTGTTTAATATTAGATTTGTAAGAGCTTTGAATGGGATTCCTGAAAAATGTAGACTCGATGACAAAGTGTGTCTGGCTATTTATTTTGGTGCATTTGGTGAAAAAATGAGCTATGTATTGAGGGATAAAGAACCCAAGACCTTGAATAGAGCATTCATGATAACTATAGAGATTTAAAATAATATAAACTATGGACTAACCAAGAGTCATTTCTCTAGAAAGGTTTTCTAACAAGATGAAGTTGAGATTAGAAACCAATGTCATGTTGAGTTTTCAAATTCAAATCAACATGTTGTTATCCCTCCTATTGTAACTAAACGTGTTGAGAATTTAGATTTCAAAGCATGTGTTGATGAGGTTTCCTTGTTAAAAGATATAACTATTTCTACTATTTTTGAGGGGAAAAGATGTGTTGATAGTGCTACAATAGTAGATGAGGAAGTTATTTCACTAAGTTAGTTCTAAAATTGTGAAATATTCTCAATAGTTACTTCTCCTAGTGAGAATTCTTATGGTATTGATAATATCAATACTCATATAGTTGCAAAAAATTCATCTCAACTTTATAAGGATGAATAGGCTGAAAATTATGACTCAAATGATGAAAACAAGGTTGCTGATCCAATGTGTCATGAATAAGCATTATATGCAGAAGATGATCAATGTGGTTACTTAGGTCAAGGTTGTTAGAATTCTTTAGAATAACTAAGAGGGGGGGGGGGGTGAATCAGTTATTCAAGGTCCAAATGCCCTACTAATACCTTTAATACATTTTAATGAATCCATACCCTTTTCACCTCTTCAAACTTAAATCAGTCATATAAGAAAATTACTGTAAATCAATATGCAAAGATAAAACATTCAAGATCAACACATGACACAATGATTTACATGGAAACCCAATTTGGGAAAAACCACCAGTAACATGCTACTTGATTCTCACTCTTCTGAAGTGATGCCCTGTAAAAAGCCTACCCTGTTAAAGGCTTACAACACATTGTTAAATGTGACCTTGTTAGAGGATTTCACCAAACTGTTCGGAATGGGCCTGGTTAAAGGTCATTAGAACATTCACTTGGAATGTCACCCTATTAAAGGATTTATCTAATGGCTGTTAAGCCAACCTAAGTCCATAGGATTTATCTTACTGTTACAATTGCTAGAAAGTAATGATAATGGTCTTTTGATCTGATATAACTTACAACATACTTTGCAAATTTTAGATCACTCTTTCAGTTCAATTCTTATGCTTGGTTCCAATCACTTCAGCTTTGACTGCTTGTCTCCCTCTCAAGCTTCATCTCCTTGAGTCTTATTACTCATTCAATCATTCTTGTGGTCCTCAATTTAAACAAAGTTCCTGTGCTTTCTTCTCCTTAGCACATTCTACAGCACTTCATGCTTTTATGCTTGACCACGGCTCTCTCTCTCACTATCCCCTCTTTTCACACACTTTTTCTTTATTGACTTGTGTCTTCTTATATAGAAGTATAATTTTCTTTTTCCCAATCAATTCTCCCTTTCCAATCTTAGGGTTTCAAAATTGATTAGGTAGGATACAATGCATCTACCCCATATCTTGTTCTTTTCTAGAAACTTTTCTAGTTATATCTTAAAAATGTTCTACATGGTGTTCTGTGCCACCAACTCATCATTCTTATCTTCCTTTTAATTCACAAATTTCTAGATAACAACTTTGTTGGCTTAGATCTGGAAAATCTTCGATTTCTAAAATAATGTAGCAACTCAGCATTATTGAGTTACTGGTGCTCGGTACCTCTATGTTACTCGGCACCTATACCTGCTCGGTACTTGGTTTTTCTCGGCACTTGGTTTTGCTTGGCACTTGGTTCTTCTTGGCACTTGGTTTTGCTCAGCACTTGGTTCTGCTTGGCGCTTAGTTCTGTTCGGCTCGGCACTTGATTCTACTCGGCACTTGATTTTTCTTGGCACTTGAACTTAGTTTGAGCTTTACAAAAGACTTAGCTAAAACCTTAGATCTTTGATATGTTTCAGTGTGCTCATTCTTCGTATCTTTTAGTATGTCATCCAATACACTTTTTCATCAATGGCTTAGCTGATCCTTGTACTTCATTACAACATCATAACTTCAACCTTTCTCTAGGTGTTCTAGTTACATCTTATTGATTACCTCCACCTTGACAATAAACTAATTGATAGTATTTGGATCACTAAAGAAATTGTCATCCCTATAAGTAGCAAGTTTGACATCAATGACAAAAGAATGATTGAGGACATTCTTTACTAGTTCCATATATTATTCCAACAATTTTTCTTATGATCATTTCAATCATTTCCAACAATCTCCCTCTTTGGCATTGATGGAAAACCAAACTGATCAAGTAATCAATTCAGTTACCACCAAGATTGTATATGTTTAGCTTGCTACATTTTCACTACTGATCTCATATATCTCCCTCTTTCATATATATCTCCCTCTTTCTTTGCATTGATCAATTTTTTGCATATTTCTCCCTCTTTGACATAAATGCCAAAGATGTAGCATCTTTATCATGCAAAATATAAGCTTTGGCTTCGTGTTGTTTTTCTCCCTCTTTCACCATGCTTGTGACTGATTTGAAGGTTCTGTTCCTACTATCATCCTTTGCATCAACCTGTTAATATTTCAATGATTTATTCATGTTGATGCAAGGTAGCTTCCTTGTTGCCTTAAACTGCTTGACTTAGGGGTATAACCCCCAACTTGCCTCTAAGATATTCATAGGATCCTTGGGCAATGGTTTGGTGAAGATATCTGTAGTTTGTTCCTTTGTGTGAATGTATTCCAACTTCACTTGTTTGTCTTCTACCAATTCTTTGACATAATGATACTTGATTGCAATATGCTTGGTTTTTGCATGCATCACTAGATTTTTGGATATGTTTATAGCACTTTTATTATCACAATACAATATCAATGGTTTTGTTACTTCTTCTTTCATTCCATTCAATAGATGTGTGAGCCATACAATGTTTGTACAATTGACTGCAGCTACCACATATTCTGATTTTGCAGTGGACTGGGATATACATGTTTGTTTCTTGCTAGTCCAGGTAACTAGCATTTTGCCTAGAAATAATGCACGTCCACTTGTGCTTTTTCTGTCATCAATGTTTCCTCCCCAATCTACATCTGTATATGCATTGAGTTCAAATTTTCCATTCTTTTTGTAGTATAGACCAAAGTCATCAGTCCCTTTGAGGTATCTCATTATTCTTTTTACTGCTATGAGATGATTTTCTTTAAGATTAGTAGAGAACCTAGCCACTATTCCAACTGCTAATGCTATGTCTGGTCTACTATGTACAACATATTGTAGTTTTCCAATCACAGATCTGTATATTGTTTGATTGACTTCAGCTGACTCATCATTTTTGGACAGCTTATTTCCTATGGCCATTGGTGTGCTAACTGGTTTGGATTCCTCCAATCCAAATGTTTTAAGAATTTCTTTGATGTATTTTGATTGTGTAATAAATATTCCATGTTTGAGTTGGTGTACTTGCAATCCAACAAAAAATTTGATTTCTCCAAACATAGACATCTCAAATTCATGTTTCATTTTGTCAGCAAAGCCTTTGCAAAGTACTTCCTTACCACCAAATACTATGTCATCCACAAAAATTTCAGATACAATAATGTCTTTACCTTCTTCAACTTTGATGTACATGTTGCTATTATCATCAGTTCTTTCAAATCCAATTTGCACTAAATACTTGTGAAGTCTCTCATACCATGCTCTTGGTGCTTGTTTCAAACCACAGAGTGCTTTATGTAACTTACACACCATATTCCTATTTTTTTCATCAACAAATCCTTCTAGTTGTTCAATGTAGACTTCTTCTTCTAGTATACCATTTAAGAAGGCAGATTTTACATTCATCTGATAGACTTTAAAATCTTTGTAGGAAGCATATGCAAGTAAAGTTCTTACTCCTTCCATTCTAGCAACAGGAGCGAATGTTTCTCCATAGTCTATTCCTTCTTCTTGAGCATAGCCTTTGCATACTAATCTGGCTTTGTTTCTGGTAATCTCACCATTCTCATCTAGTTTGTTTTAGAATACCCATTTGGTGCCAATCACATTCTTGTCATTTGGTCTGGGAACCAAACTCCAGGTTTTATTTTTTCTTATTTGATCAATTTCCTCTTCCATAGCTTTATACCAGTCATCATCTTGTAATGCACCATGTACTATCTTGGGTTTAGATTGGCTAATCAGACATAATTCATGTCTTAGTCTATTCCTTTTCATTGGTCTTGCATCTTTGTCACCAATTATTTGTTTAGCAGGGTGATGTCTTTTTACATATTTGGATCTTGGCTCTGTCCTTGTTTCCATGTTTGATCTTTCAGATTCAGGATCACTATGCACTTCATTGTCAGGTTGTTCTTCATCATGTATGCTATCTTCAGAATCAGATTGTGCATTTTCTTCATTCTGTAACTTGGCTTCTGAATGCAACTCGGCATTCACTGGTTGTGAATCAGCTGAAACTGACACTTGTTGTTGATTTTCAATTTGATTGACATCATCCTCATCAATAGTCATTCCTTCTTAAGAATATACAAAGGTTATGTATTCTTCCATTATCTTTGGTTCTTTAGCTTGGATTTCTGTGTGCTCATCAAAATTTACATTTGCACTTTCCACAATTTTGTTAGTGTTAATATTCAAACACTTATATGCCTTACTTCTTGTGGAGTAACCAATAAATACACCTTCATCACTTTTTGCATCAAATTTTCCATTTCTAACATATTTAAGGATAAAACATTTGCAACCAAACACTTTGAAATGTTTTACATTTGGTGAGTAACCATACCATAATTCAAATGGTGTTGTGTTTGTACCTTTCTTGACTTGTACTTGGTTCAATGTATGAACAACTACACTTACAACTTCTCTTTAGTATTTTAGAGCAACATTCTTTTCCATCATTAATGTTCTAGCACAGTCAATTATAGATCTGTTTCTTCTTTTAGCAACTCCATTCTGTGGGGGAGTTCTAGGAGCTGACGTCTATCTTTTGATTCCATTGTCATTACAGAATATCTCAAATTCATTTGATGTAAATTCACCACCTCTATCTGATCTTAGGCATTTCAAGCTTTTTTTAGTTTCCTTTTCAACTCTGGCCACATACCACTTAAACATTTGAAAAACATCAGATTTTTGTTTTAAGAACATAACAGTCATCATCTTGGAATAGTCATCAACAAATAACATTATGTATTTATCTCCTCTATAGCTTTGTATTTCCATTGGACCACATAAGATAGTGTGAACTAACTCAAGTATCTCTTTAGATGTATAGTTTTTGCTTTTGAAACTTGAATTTGTCATCTTTCCTAGCTGACATTGTTTACACATGATATTATCAGGCTTCTTCAATTTTGGTAGACCTCTGACTTTCTTCATTTTACTAATTTTGACTAGATTGTCAAAGTTGACATGACATAATCTTCTATGCCATAACCATTCATCATCAAATTTTGTAAATAGACAAGAAACATCATCCATATCAAGGTAAAACAAATTACTCTTTTTTTGATCTCCTTTTCTTATCAGTTTACCATCATTGTCATAGATTTTTGCAGTTTTGTTTTCAAATTCCACTTTGAAACCTATATTGCCTAATTGTGAGACACTCGGTAAATTGTAGTTTAATCCTTCAACATAGTATGCATTGTCACATGAAATTTTTTATGTGAGCTTAATGGAACCTTTTCCTTTGATTTAACATGGAGCATCATTACCAAATCTAACACTATTTCCATCATACTGAATAAAGTTAACAAACTTACTTTTGTCTCCTATCATGTGATGTGAGCATCCATTGTCTATGATCCATCTGTCATTCTTGTTTATACATGTCACTAGTGTTGTGGCTTCTTCTTCATTAGATTGGTCCTTCATGGCTTCATAAACAACTTCATCATCATTGTCATCAAAATTTTCTTCAACAATATAACACTTCTTACCTTTTTCTTTGTAATCTCTCTTGTCATCATCTCTTCTGTTCTTATATTTGTTGCCTTCCTTGGAATCCTTTTTCTGTGGACATCTTGCAGCAATATGACCTACTTCATTGCAATTGAAACAAATAATAGGCATCTTACCTTTGAATTTCCTTTGCCCCTGTGAAATCTTCTAGTGAGCAATGCTTCCAATTGTTCCACATCTTCCTCATTAGTGCTACTGTCACTAGATACATACTTAATTTTTCTTCCTTTCCTTAATTTCACCTGTTCAACATCTTTCAGTGATAAATTTTCCTTAAAATCAAATTCAACATTTTCAGGTTTGTAGTTGTCCAAGTTAGATAACTCAAATGCAGTGAGTCTACCTATTATACCTTCAAAGTTTAGATTATTTCCTAGTATACATCTTAGCTCTTGTATTGTTGATACTCTAATAGCATAGATAGGGAGCAAGGTTCTTAAGAACTTACTATTAACAGTATCTTCATCTAGTTGACCATTCAAGCATCTTATTGCACTTACCACTTCCTTTATTCTTGCACCATACTAAGCAGCGTTCTCATTTTCTTCCATTTTCATGTCATCAAATTTTCCTCTGAGACTTTCTCTTTTCGCTCCTTGTACATTCTAATCTCCTCCATAGATGTCTGATAGGGCTTTCCACATTTTGAATGCAATGTCACATCCTTTGATATCATCAAATTCAGCATAGCTGAGTGCAGAGGCAATTTCCAGCATTGTCTGGTTGTGTTCTTGCTTGTTTTTCATGTCTTTAGTAGTAGGAGCACCTGTTGGATATACATGTTCAGTGACAATTGAATTTTGGGCATAATCTCCTATGGATCCAAGATGTAGCTTCATCAAACTTTGCCATGCAACAAAGTTGTCTTTGTTGAGCTTGGGAACTTCTCTCTTTGGCATTTTGATCTTTTCTGCTAGTAGTCTCCTTAAACTGTATCAACAGTCAGGCTCTGATACCAATTGTTAGAATTCTTTAGAATAATTGAGAGGGGAGGGGGGGTGAATCAGTTATTCAAGGTCCAAATGCCCTATTAATACCTTTAATACTTTTTAATGAATCCATACCCTCTTCATCTGTTCAAACTTAAATCAGTCATATAAGAAAATTACTATAAATCAACATGCAAAGATAAAACATTCAAGATCAACACATGACACAATGATTTACATGGAAACCCAATTTGAGAAAACCACCAGTAACATGCTACTTGATTCTCACTCTTTTGAAGTGATGCCCTATTGAAAGCCTGCCCTGTTAAAGGCTTACAACACACTGTTAAATGTGACCTTGTTAGAGGATTTCACCAAACTTTTAGGAATAGGCCTGGTTAAAGGTCTTTAGAAAATTCACTTGGAATGTTACCCTATTAAAGGATTTATCTAATGGTTGTTAAGCCAACCTAAGTCCATAGGATTTATCTTACTATTACAATTGCTAGAAAGTAACGATAATGGTCTTTTGATCTGATATAACTTACAACATACTTTGCAAATTTAAGATCACTCTTTCAGTTCAATTCTTATGCTTGGCTTCAATCACTTCAGCTCTAACTGCTTGTCTCCCTCTCAAGCTTCATCTCTTTGAGTCTTATTACTCATTCAATCATTCTTGTGGTCATCTATTTAAACAAAGTTCATGTGCTTTCTTCTCCTTAGCAATTCTACAGCACTTCATGCTTTTATGCTTGACCATGGCTCTCTCTCTCACTATCTGCTCTTTTCAAACACTTTTTCTTTATTGACTTATGTCTTCTTATATAGAATTCTAATTTTCTTTTTTCCACTCAATTCTACCTTTCCAATCTTAGTGTTTCAAAATGGATTAGGTAGGATACAATGCATCTACCCCATATCTTGTTCTTTTCTAGAAACATTGCCAGTTGTATCTTAAAAACGTTCTACATTTATGTTATGTGCCACCAACTCATCATTCTTATCTTCCTTTTAATTCATAGATTTCTAGATAACAACTTTGTTGGGTTAGATCTAGCGAATCTTCAATTTCCAAAATAATGTAGCAACTCGGCATTATTGAGTTACTGGTGCTTGGCACCTCTGTGTTACTCGGCACCTATACTTGCTTGGCACTTGGTTTTTCTCAGCACTTGATTTTTCTCAGCACTTGGTTTTGCTCAACACTTGGTTCTGCTTGGCACTTGGTTCTACTCGACACTTGGTTTTGCTCGCCACTTGGTTCTGCTCGGCACTTGGTTTTGCTCGGTACTTTATTCTTCTTGGCACTTGATTTTGCTCAGCACTTGAACTTAGTTTGAGCTTTACAAAAGACTTAGCTAAAACCTTAGATCTTTGATATGTTTCAGTGTGCTCATTCTTCGTATCTTTTAGTATGTCATCCAATACACTTTTTCATCAATGGCTTAGCTGATCCTTGTACTTCATTACAACATCATAACTTCAACCTTTCTCTAGGTGTTCTAGTTACATCTTATTGATTACCTCCACCTTGGCAATCAACTAATTGATAGTATTTGGATCACTAAAGCAAAATTCATCCATGCAAGTAGCAAGTTTGACATCAATGACAAAAAAATGATTGAGGACATTCTTTACCAATTCCATATATTATTCCAACAATTTTTCTTATGATCATTTCAATCATTTCCAACAAAGGTTAGGACAATGATAATGCATACTCATATCCATACGAGTCTAGTGAAAATTGGGAAGAGGAGAGCAATGATGGAAGTGAATACTCTTATGCAAATAAAGGTATGAGTTTTCCTTATAAAATCGAAAATGAAATTCCATCTCTATATTGTATGAATAAACTAGTTGTTGAAAACTTTGAAGAGAGTTGTTTACACAATATGAGGATAAGGAGATCATTTACAAGAATGAACTACCTAGTTGTGTAGAAGAATAACATGAGGCTACATGTAGATGTAATCATCAATATACAAGTGATTCCATGGTTAATGCATCAAAACCTATTGATAATTTAAGAGATGACTAGTTGTCAAGCCATATGAATCATTTTAGAGAAGACAATACAAGTAATATCGATCTATATTCCACATGTTTAATTGGAGAAGTGGACTTTGTGTCTTCATGTAACATGATGATTCTAATCTTTCTTCCTCACATGTTGAAAGTGCTCATGACAATGGTTTTAAGATTTTCACTACTATATGATGAAGATTATGATTTTGATCAACACATCACTTGTTACAATTCTTGTAAGGGAGCTTTGCATGGAATTATCAACCCACTTTTTGAAGAGCACATGAAATTCTCAGATTGGGTCAATATTTAGCTTCATGAGGATACAATTTTGTATTAGTATAGGAGATTAGATTTTTTTTATTCTAGGAATGATAGTGATTGTGATGAGGATATTTCACCTAGCGAAGTTAATGATGAGGTGTTAGATGAAGCAATTGTTGAAAATCAGCCTACATCTTGCAATGAGCTTTATGGTGAATGCTCTAACATGATGACTTATCCATCTTTTGATTGTGAAGATTTATTAAAGAACCCCAAATTAGTTTCAAACATTGACATGGATGAAATTTGTTAGTATAAATCTGATTGCTCATTTTAGTGCTAACCAGTTACACATGAAAATACACAATTTCAAGGTATGTGTGATTTCCTTCCCCGATTTGAATATGAAATTTTCATATTCAAGGTTGATAGCATGCATAAATCATTTAATGAAGATTATTCTTAGTTTCATTCTGATATCTCTAAACATGTTGATCTGTATGTTTATAGTCAGCATCTTGTTGATGTGGTTCTAAGTTTGTATATCCATTATGAACATGAAGATGTAGATTTTGTTTTACCAAATGAGCTGATTGAGAATGCTAATTGTTGTGAGTGGAGCTTAATCAAACTTGAAGGATTATTTGATGTGGTTTTCTCCCCATATTATTACTATAGGGGTTTGGAAGCAACACCTCCAAGACGGGGTCAAGTGGTAGTGCCCCTGTGGGGTCATTATATTATAAAAGGCATTGAATGCTATTTTCCTATTGGATGAATTATTCTAGCCCTAATTTTGTAAGTGGTAAAAAGCTTGTATAAAAATGCTTAGTGTTAGGGATTTCAAAATGTAATGGTAATATTGTAGCTTCTTGTGGTAGTATTGAGCTATAAGAGATTGTGGATTGTAATTAGTGGATAATAATAATATTGGACTTGTTGTTGGTGGATGTAGCCTAGGGATTGGGTGAACCACATTAAATCCTAGTGTCTTGTGTTCTTTTCTTTGTGATCTATTATTTTTTGATATAATTTATATTTTCATGTAACTATTGTTTCTATCTAAGGTTAATTGTAACAAGTGGTATTAGAACCATATGATCATCATTTTTTTTAGCAATATGCTGCTTGTAATTACATTGGGAATAAAACTTAGGATTCATCCTTATCTCCAAAATATCATAATGCATCCTTAAGTCAGCTCAAAAATGGATTACATAGTTGTTTGTGCCATTACAAACAAATATGTCAAAACTATCTTACTCGACATCTGAAGTCTCTAATGCTCATCACACTATAATCTTTCTGTTGTGACTTAGCATCTATATTACTTAGCATCCACTATTTACTCAGCTCTTGAATCACTTGGTGTCTAGTGTTTACTTGGAACTTGAGTGACTTAGCACATAAGTGGCTTAGCACTCACTGTGGACTTGGCATGCTCTATAATATACATGTTGTGCTCAACATGTACTAATTATTTGGCATGAACTAAGTAAATAACTTAACTTTGTTGACATAAAATTTTCAAAACCAATCTAAGATCAACAAAGCAAAGATGATGAAAGTATTGATGCAAACCTTAGTCAAATTGTATGAAAATCCCTCCACTTCATACAAGGTATTTCTGATGAAGTGTTTATTTAATATGAAGATGATAGAAGGTGGATCTATTGTAGATCATTTAAATGAGTTTAATAATATTACTAGTTAGTTATCTTCTATGGGTATTATTTTTGATGAATAAATTAGGGCTCTCTTGATTTTGTGTTCTTTTCCTGAAAGTTGGAATGGCTTGGTAATGGCTATGAGTAGTTCTATTTCTAGATCTAATACCCTAAAATTTGATGATTTTGATTGGTGTTATTCTGAGTGAGGAAACTTGTAGGAAAAGATTAGGTGGATGTACATTACAAAGTAAGTTGAACACACCAAGTAGAGGCACAATGACTGAGAGAGGAAATATTTTTACAGATTGTAAGAAATCAAGAGGAAAGTGAAAGGGAAAGAGGTCTCAATCCAGAGGACCAAGAGATTGTTGGTACTATGGTAAACTAGGGCATAAGAAGAAAGATTGTTGGACTCAAAGGAACAATGAAGGAGATAAACCAAAAGGAACAAGGAGGTAAATGTGGTAAGTAAAAAATAAAAAGAGGATTATTTTCTTCTTTCTTTAGAAAGTATTGATGATTCATGGGTTTTAGATTCTAGTGCTTCATTTCATGCTACACCTCATAGAGGTTATTTTATTGATTATGTCCAAAGGGATTTTGGGCTTGTTTATTTGGGCGATAAGGAACCTTGTCAGATTGTTGGAAAGGGAAAAGTTAATATTAAGTTGCAGAATGGGAATCATTGGCTACTACATGAGGTAAGGCATGTTCTAAGGCTTAATGGGAATTTAATTTCAATAGGAAAACTCAGTGATGAGGGTTGTGTAGTTTATTTTAATGATCAAAATTTCAAGGTTTCAAAAGGTTCCCTTGTGGTAGAAAAAGGTGTGAAAGTAGGCATCTTATATCTTTGTATAGGTCATACTATTCCTTCTACTTTGGTTGTTTCAAAGAAAAATGAATATTTAGAAAGAGTTGCTACATTTGAGCAAGGACAAAAACTATTGCTATAGATTCTGGTACAACACTATGGCACCATAAACTTGGGTACATGACTGAGAAAGATATGAAAGTACTTAATTCAAAGAAAGTTTTTCCATGTCTAAAATGTGCTAATATGGATTTCTATGAAAGTTGTGTGTATGGAAAACAAAAGAGAGTGAGTTTTGTCAAGATTGGAAAGGAAAAGAAAAGTGAGAGATTAGATCTTGTGCATACAGATGTATGGGGACCAACTTAGGTTTCTTCCCTTGGTGGCTCTATTTATTATGTTACATTTATTGATGATGCAACTAGAAAAGTATGGATTTATTTCCTTAGACAAAAATCTTGGACGTATTTCAAACTTTTAAGAAATGGAAATGCTTAGTTAAAAATGGGACTAGAGAGAAATTAAAATGTCTTAGATCTAATAATGGTGGTGAGTGTTGTAGTCATAAGTTTGAAGATTATTTCTCCACTAATGATATTCATAGATAGAAAACTATTCCAAGGACTCCACAAGAAAATGGAGTGATTGAACACATGAATAGGACTATGATGGTGTGTGCAGGCATCATGAGGTTGCATTCAAAGTTTCCCTTAAACATGTGGGAAAAGGTTGATAATAATATTGTATACTTTACTAATAGAGGTCCCTCTACTCCTTTGGCTTGTGTTATTCCAAAGGAAGGATGGAATGGTAAGAAGGTGAGTTAGTATTTTCTCAAAATTTTCAGTTGTGAAGCATTTCCTCATATAGATACTCAAAAATAGAACCAAGCTAGAAGCTAAGTCAAAGAAATGTGTATTTGTTGGATATGGAATTGATGAATTTGGTTATAGGCTTTGGGATTTTGAAAATCATAAAATTGTAAGCAGCGTGGATGTTATATTCAATGAGAAAGTATTGTAGAAAGATTTATTGCAACAATATTAGAAGAAAGAAGATGAATATGTAGTGCTAGATAATACTCCAAGAGATGATGTTCTAGCAATTCCTTATGATATACAACAACCACAAAAACAAATACCACACACCCCAGTGAATGTTAGACTATAAAAAAGGCTAAGTAGAGATCCATAATGATTTTTTCATTCTTTGTATTCTATTTTACTTACTAATGCTAGTTAAACTTAATGTTATGATGAAGCTATGTAGGTGGATACAAAGATTCAATAGGAGTTTGCAATGAAAGAAGAAAGGGCCTCTTTGCTAAAAAATAAGACATGGGATTTATGCAAGTTGCCTACGGGTAAATGAGCTTTACAAAATAAATGGGTTTATAGGTGAAAAGAAGAGGATGTAGGTAAGAAGTGATTTAAAGCCAGGTTAGTGGTAAAAGAATTTGCATAGAAAAAGGATATTGATTTTGATGAGATATTTTCTCCTATTGTTAAAATGACTTCTATTCACACTACTTTAAGTATTGTGGCTGCTAAAGATTTTCATTTGGAGTAGCTTGATATTTTAAAACAACCTTTCTTCATGATGATTTGGATGAAGAGATATATATGGCACAACCACTAGGATTGAAGGTCAAAGTTAAGTAGAACTTAGTGTGCAAACTGAAGAAAAGTTTATACGGCTTAAAGGAAACACCTCGGCAATGGTATCTAAAATTTCATAGGTTTATGTATGAGCATGGATATAACAGGTGTCACTTAGATCATTATATTTAATATAAGATGATGGTTGATGATAGCTACATTATTTTATGTTTATATATTCATAATATGCTTATAGTTGGGTCTCACATGGATCACATTATGTAGATGAAACACCGGTCAACACATTCATTTGCTATGAATGATTTGGGGAAAGAAAAAAAAATCCTTGGTATGAAGATTAGTAGAGATAGGAAGAATAGAAATTTGACATTATCTCAGGATGATTATATTGTGAAGATGTTACAAAATTTCTCTATGGAGAATGCTAAAGCTGTCAGCACACCTTTACCTAGTCATTTGAAGTGGATGAAGGAGATGTGTCCAAAGACACAAGAAGAGGAGGACAAGATGTCTAAGGTATCTTATCCTTTAGCTATAGGAAGCTTAATGTATGTTATGGTATGTACAAGGCTAGATATTACACATGCAATGGGAGCCATTAGTAGGTATATAAGTCATTCGAGGCTTGAGCATTTGAATGTAGTTAAATGGATTCTCAGATATTTGAGAGGAACATCAAGTAAGTTTCTACATTTTAGGGGCTCAACTATAGATTATAGGGACATGTTGACTCAGATTTGGCAGGGGATGTTAATACCAAGTAAAGTACTATAGGTTATGTATTTAATGTTAATGGGGTAGTAGTGAGTTGGGTTTCTCAATTGTAAAAGGTTAATGCTTTATCCACTACAAGGGACAAGTATGTTGCTACTATAGAGGTAGCCAAGGAGATCATATGGGTTTAGTTCTTCCTAAAAGAATTGGGACACCCTTAGAAGGATAATTTTTATTTTTTTATTTTTATAGATAGTTAGAGTTGTATTCATCTTGCAATGAATTCAGCTCTGCATTCAAAGACAAAAAACATATAGTTGTGGTATCATTTCATTAGGTCAGTTTTAAATGATGGATAGTTAAATCTAGAGAAGATACATATAGATGACAATATAACAAATCAGTTTACCAAGGTAGTAACAAGTTAGAAGTTTTACTCCTATTTAGTTTTAGTTAGCTTTCTATACTTAACAAAATAAAAGAACAAAAAATTCTAAGGCAGTTTGATATATTCTAGTGGGAGCTACAAGTTTAGTAGTGTTATGATCAGTCTGCATGTGGGAGGTTATTGTTGTGGAGTTTGATAAGTCTCCAAGTGGGGTCATTATATTATAAAAGGCATTGAATGCTATTTTCCTATTGGATGACTTATTCTAGCCCTAATTTTGTAAGTGGTAAAAAGCTTGTATAAAAATGCTTAGTGTTAGGGATTTCAAAATGTAATGGTAATATTGTAGCTTCTTGCGGTAGTATTGAGCTATAAGAGATTGTGGATTGTAATTAAAGGATAATAATAATATCAGACATTTTGTTGGTGGATGTAGCCTAGGGATTAGGTGAACCACATTAAATCATAGTGTCTTATGTTCTCTTATGTGCGATGTATTATTTTCTAATATTGTTTATATTTGCATGCAACTATTATATCTTTTTGAGGTTAATCCTAACCCTAATTTGATTGGTGAAAGTGATGGAAGTAACATGTTCATCTTACCTCAAGAATATGTAAATGAAAATTAGGTCTATAATAGAGGTAAGAAGTTTTGTTAAAGTTTGATAGCCCAAGGCCATAATTTGTATAGTTTAGGAGCAGTTTTCTTGCTTTCACTAAAGTTGTTCGAGAGAACATTTTTGAGTGGTCTACTTCTTCTAGATATTTCAATCCTCTCATTCCCACAAGGGAATTAAATCCCTAGATAGTGCCACTACTGGGACTCAAAATTAAAGCACTAATTTTGAGTACAATTCTAAAATCCAAGTAAAATTGATCTCCTATAAGCACTTTTCATGCATGTGTACCCAACCATCATTTTGAGGCCTATGGCATGTTTCAAGAGTTTAAAACTTGTCATTTAGTATATACATGAATTATATAAGGATCAGTTTCCATTTTGAGTCATTCTGTGAAGTGTCATTTTGAGTATTGCTCAAATATACATTTTTGCCTAAGTGTCAAACAACAACAAGAAACCTAGTTTGTAATTGAATATCTTGTATATGATTAAGTTTCATGAATCACCACTTTGGGAGTGTTTAGTATTTATATTAGAGAGACTGTGTTTCATATTTCAAGTCATTTTCATATGTTTTGACTAGTTTTTGAATCCCTCAAACTTGGTTGCTTATTGTTGTCATGTTGATGCATATTGTTTAGAATTTTGGGTAGCCTTGTTTGACCAGTTATAACTTTGACCTAGTTGAATGAAATGAAAAGAGTTAATTTGGGTTGCACTCTAAGGGTAAGAACAAATTTATGTTCCATATTTGAGCTTGAGATGAATCTATTTGACTAGTTTTCAACTACAATTGCAAATGCAACTTTTGAAGTTTCATTGGTGTCTAAAAATGCAAATTGACCATTAGCCTTGTTCGAGATGTCATAACTCTGAATCTGTGATAGATGAATCCAAATAGATTGTACCATTATATTATACTCTACAAATACTACAATGTGTGCTAGTTTTCAAATCTTGACCAATCCATTTGCACACTTTCTTAAGCCCATTCAATTTGTGAAAATTATTATTCTGCTAGTGTTCCTAATTCTTTGATTCTAAGTACCCAAATTTGAACACCTTCCAAACTTTCCTATTTATTTTTGAGGAGCCCAAATCATATATTTTTACTCTCCATATGACAATAAACTACTATCCCAATTTTGAAGCCATCAAGTGTTCATTTGACCTATTTTCAAAGCCAAATTTGAATGCAATTTATTATTTCATGACATGTTTGTTTGTAGGCAGTTTGAAAAGCATAACTTTTCTAGTTATATCTTTTGACTAAGTGATCATCATGAAGTGAGATTTTGTAGAATGAAATAGTCTAAGAAAGAGAGAAAGTGTGTCAGTTTCCAAGGATATATTAGGTGTTTTGGTAAGTTTTTAAAGCTAATTTAAGATCCTTTCTGGCAAGAAATCACAGTTTATAGAAAGTGGTAGAGATGATTTTAAAATGATGCATTAGTGATCAAGTTTGAATCTAATAAATGTGAGGTGATAAATAGATCACTTTGAAGTGTCAGTTATATTAAATGCAATATTTTTTAGCCAAGCCCAGTTGACCTCTAAAAACTAATATGACATTGTGGGGTCAGCTATATTTTGAAGAAGTTGTAATGGTTTAAATCATTATAAGAAGATCTTAGTATGAATAGTTTATCAAAATTCATTCAAATGACATATAAGATCCTAATTGGAAAGGGTCCAATGTGATAATCTCATAGTTTTTCTTCCCTACTAAGATTAATCATTTAAAAGGATTCAAGTTGAGACAAAGTTTATTTTTAAAGATTACTATTAGTAGAAATTGACTATAAAGATTCTACCTTTTGAGTAGCATGATTGGGAAATCCTCATTTGGTGGAGAATTCTTAGTCAAAGCACTAAAAATTGATGAATCTAATTACAAATTTGGAACATACTTCATGTTGGTCGGTGCATAGGTATCTACTATATACAATTCTCTCTTAGCAATTCCTAATTTTTATATCTTGAATTGAAACCAAGCGTGGTTATCTTTTGATTACCAAATGTTTTTAATCCTGGATGAAGTCAAATGAGTGATTTTATTTGAGTGAAGGAGGGTCGATGTTTGCATAAGGATAGAATGGTGTTTGTGATATGTATAAATCAATGAGTGGGATCATTTTCCAATAGAGAAAATGCCAAGTTAAAATTCTAAGTGCTACTGGGGATTTCGAGTGTTTAATACGATCATTTTGTGTCTAGTATTTTCCCTTACACATGTTACAATGTTCCCTTCAAAAACCACAACCATTTTTTTTCCTTCTCTTGGAGCTTCTTGTGTAGTAGCTCAAGCTTAAAGCTCACAGTCACATTCTTGTTGCAAGATGAACATAATGATTTCGGGAGAAATTAAAAAATAAAGAAAATGAAAAGGGATGGGATATTTCCAAGGAACACATGGAGGAGTTTGACAACAAGAAAATGTTTGGATCATCTTGGCTACCTTCTATAGCACCCAAAATACATACAATTTGAGCCCAATATTACATATATTGGTGATTAGACGGAGACAAGGGACACACATTTTAGAAGCCGAATGTTTTAAATTGGACTCCATTACTCAAGCCAACATGTGTAGAATAATTTGAATCAAAGATGAATACAATTAAAACTAATGTGGGTTCTAAATGATATATCTGGCATGATGAATATGTGTAAAAGAAATCAATTAGAAAATGTGAATAAACAAATGGATCTATGACAACAATCCTCCATTAGAAGCATTGCGATAATCTAATTTCATGTAGGGGAAAGTTAATAACTATGTAATTATGTATGCTACTCAGTTAACAAATTAGTACCTGAGGTCTTACAAGTGGTATGTGAAAGTGAAGATGCCTTGATTGGAGAAATAGATTGATCGTTTCAAAGCTTGCCCCAATGGATAGCAAATGAGACGATCTTGATGGTTCAAAATCTTTTACATTCTAACTAACACACAAATGGCAATGTGGAGATTAGTGGAGGATTCTTTATTTTCAATCATAGGTAGAAAATTTAAACACAATTATTTGAGAATCTCTATAGGTCTAGCATCCAAACAAAATATGCCTCACATTGGTCACAATCATGTGGAAAGAGAGTTATTTGGTTTCTCTTAGCTTTGAACAAAACACACAATCATTGTCATTATCAATTCATGTCATAAGGAGACCACTATAAAATAGATCCAACTATAGCTAGGAGCACTAGCATGAGGCAAAGAAATAAAAAATCAATTATTCCACATTGATCACACGGGAAGCCCCAAATCTATTTAAATAAAGTGATGCACAATATTGACTTGTCTTAAAGGTGAGAGCCTTTTGAGAGAAAAGGTTCATTGCTTGTGGGCTTGATCCATCCTAGTGATAGATGAGGAAATTTTGATCCAATATGGAAATGATCTAGCCCCAAAAAAACAATAGAAAGATGACTTGTATTAGCCAGTTGGATGAATGAAGAGCTTCCACGTGGTGCAAATTTTGAGGTAGTTGTATGGCACGATTGAAACTTGGCATAACATCATGCCATGTTGCATTCTCATAAAATATGTGTATATGGTGACTCAACATATGAGAATAAGACAAGGTGACATGTGGTAGGGTGCTAAGGTGAAAATGGTGATGTGGCACAAATTTCAATGTAGAGGAGCTAGCAAAAGAGGATACGTGTCATGTTGTTCCATTGTTGTGGTGCCATAGAAAAATGTTGACTAGGTATGTGACAATGCGACACTATGACATGTGGCATAAGTGATGATATGGTGGCTCATAGATTGATGCACCAGATTATGCTATGTGGTAGAAATTGATGGTTGTTGTATTGTAAAAAATGGAAGATGTTCAACTTTTAAGGAATGTGATAAGGCAAGGACCAATAGGATGATGACATGTGGTAGTGTGTCAAAGGCATGGAAGCCATTTATGGAAGAATTAGGTTGTGCCATGTGGCACCTAGGTGGAAGACCTATCTAGAAGGTCTTGACATGATAGGTGACTTAGCAGGGACTAGCCAATAAGAGTCTGACATGTGTCATAGGTTGATCAAACTAGGTTTGACCCTGATAGAGAAGGGAGGGAAAAATTTAAAAGTTATAAATTTAAATTTTATATTGTTTTTTCTTCTTTTAATGTAAAAGATCTTTTAAATCAAATGAATTGTATATTATAAAGCTCAAAATTTATAGTATAATTAAATACTTGCAAATTTGAAGGGTTCTTATGTCATTTTGTGAATGTGGTTTTCAAATGGTTGCATTGGGTGTTTCTCTTAATAAAGCATAGGATGATTATGTATTGACGGAAAGCTCTCAGAGTGTAGTTTCCAGATTTTTTTTTCAGTTTTGCACATATATTAGTGTGTAAAAGTTATATTCAGTTTTGTTCAAGGTTCTTCTAATGTGAAACTAGATTTTGGTATAGGTAGTTCATTTTTTAGTCTATGATAAAATGGCAAAGTGGGTAAATGCCTAAGTTGGAGACGACCTTAGCAAGGATGTTGTTTTTCCTCCAAAGTTTTGCAATGTTGATTTTGGCAACTTTTGGTATCAAATATGATAGTTTATTAGAAAGGGGTGTTTCTCATCATTATATGAGATATTTTCAGAGTTTATTGGAAAAAATAATGAGATCTGATCTGGTTTTCAGATCTAGAGAGATGAAAGATATTTTGCAAAAAATTGGAGGGAGATTCGAGTGGAAAAGTGTTGATTCTATATTATATCTAGGACTCCTTCCTCATCTATATCTTTCTTTCTTCTTTCATTGTATAAGTTGGATCTAGTTTATTGAGCATAGCTCTAGTTGTGATTCCACCATTCTCTCAGCATTTATCTCTTGTATGAACAACAAGAAAGAAATATAAAGCATAGTTTTGGTTTGTTTCTATGTGTTATGAGTCTTTTATGCATCTTGAATGTTCTTGCTTCAAAGGAATGTATACAAAGAACAAAAATTACTTAGTTTCATTCTAATTCTTGTCTCCTTTCTTTGATAATAATAATTATTTGTGGTTTATGGACCAAGAACACAGATCTAGTTGCATCACTTTTCGGGTTGTATATCTTGATGTGATTTGTCTTTGATTCAAAGAATCATGTAGATACTTACAACTTTTTGATAGGGTTGTGAGTTTCATGAGAAGGATGTTTGATTAAGAAAGTTATAAGATTGATATGATATCTTGGATGTGTGGTGTGATTTATTGAATACCCAATCGATAGGGAACTAGTCACCTAGAAGATCAATTCAGCCTATTTTTGCATATATGGGGTTTTGCTGATTTAAAGTCAAAAATCAAAAGTCCATTTCGCCTTTCTATTTAGGAGTTGAAAGAATACCCTCACTTACCTTGTGCATTTGATAGATTTTACAACTTGCTACTACACACCTCTTTTATTGCATGAGTATAGGAGAAATAAGGGTCATAAGCTTCTTTATCTAGATTCAAATGTATTTTTTGGCAACTAGTACCATATGAACAAATCTAATGTCTATCCACCTAGGTTTTGTAGAGCCTAAAGTAAAAGAATGAGTTTAGCTTTATAGTTGGTATGGGTTCTTGACAAATTGTGACCCATCTTAGCATAGTTGATACATTATTATTTTGATACTAATGACTTGATACATGAAGACATTATTGGATACATTGGACATTATTATATTATTATATACCATGTGATCTTTAATTTCATATGTTTAATTATGTATTTAATATTTTATGAACATGTATACTAATGAAGTGGTACATAAAGTGAATGCAAAATTAGGACTATAATTAACACTTTGATTATGCAATTTTAGTGATTAAGTATATGAACATAATGAGATACATAGTTAATTAATTGAAAGATTTATTTTTTGAGTTATGTGATTATCTTGATGAGTTATATATATATGCATGTGATTTTCTCGAGGTATTGATGTGTGCAATGAGTGTGCAGGGTATTTTAGCTAAGAAATCTAACAGAGAATCAAAACTAAACCCTACGTATAGTTTGCGAAAACTAGGGTTAAATTTAATGAAAGATGTAGACACCATTGTTTCATTATTATTTTGTTTCATAAATTGAATGTGTGTATCATTCTATAATCATTAAGTGTTAATGTTTTGTAATTGTGATTTTATAGTGTCGCTTGACACTCATAATTCATATATGCATTTTAGAATGATAAGTAAGAATAACTAAGTAACCTAAAGATCTAAGTTGGACTAGGTTAGTGAAATTTTTACTAATCAATTAGTAATCAAGATTAATTACCCTAATCAGGATTAGTGATTAATTTGCATTTTTCAGGGTTGTAAGAAAGTTCAAAATTTTCAAGTATTTTGATAGGTCCGTAAATAGTTCTAGAGGCCAAAAATCATGAAAAGTAAGTACCTAAGGAGTATAGGTATGGGTTGGGGGCATTTACCGCCCCTCTAGCTCCTTTTGTTGACTTTTGTGGTCATCCAAATATCCCATTGTTTCTTTATTGTGAAAATTGAAGTTTCACCATGAGTTGGATAAGTTAAACTCCACCTTGAGGTTAGACTTATGAAAAGATTGTGTTAGAAGACTCTAGAAACCTTTAGGAAAGTGGAATTATTAAGTTTTGTAGGTGGTTGAATTGGGATCCTACTTAGAGGTTGATTTGAGATAGGAAGAGTGTTCTCCAAACTTCTAGTTTGAGAGAGCAATTTAGGATTGAAGGAGAAGGAAGTGAAGCTCATATCAAATTTTAGTTTTCATAACCTTATTGTGAAGGTAGGAATCCTTCAAACTCATTTTTTTCATGTTGTGTTTAATTCTTAAGTAGTTTTCTTTTCATATGTATGTTCATGTGTTTGATGAACATGTTTGGGAGGGATTGAAATGGGTTTTTCCTTAGCATTTTACATTTGGTTTTTGAAGGGATTATATGGGTTGTATTGGCATTACTCACCTTCAAATAGAGCACAAGTGGCCATGTATGGGAGGAGGTCTTTAGTTGGAATCTAGCAGTGCAAAGTCTCTCCTCAGGATGAGGAGAGGGAGAGAGTAGAGTGTTATACCCCCCTACTCGTCAGTACAAACCATGTTTTGAGTTTTGGAATTTGAGAAATGGAAGAATGGAAGTTATTGTGATTATAGCTCTAAAGGGGCATCTATTATGGTGTTGTGACCGACATCTCCTATTGGTAAAATCTAGCTTCTCCCTAGTCTAGCTCAATAATGAACCTATTGTGCAAACCTGGATGGCAGTAAATGTTTGAATTTATCTTCATGTTAAAATTGTTTGTCTCCTAATCAATTTTGTCCTCTCCATCATTACCTTGATGTGTTGTAGATTTCATAATGGCTACCTTGTTCTGGAGCCAAGGAAGAAATTCAAAGTTGTTATTTAAACTCAAATGTGTTTGGGAATTTTCTCCTTGGGATTAAGATTGATGTAACCCCAATATCATAAAACAATAAATCTAAATTTTACACAAGATAGATGTTTTAGAATAACAAAGTTATTCATTAAAAAAAATGTCCAACTCTACTTTACCTCTACAATGAAAAAGAACATCTACTTATTACAATTCCAAAAATTACCATATTTGGCATATTTTTAGAAAAAACAAAAATTTTCATTATTGGTAAATTTTAAAACTCAACCTATGAATCCAGATTTTTCCTAGGAAAAGCCCCCAACTAAGGTAAGATGAATTTCCAACTAATCTTCAAAATTTAGAAAGAAATTTTGAAGTTATTACAAAGTAGAAAAACAAAAAGAACCTAAGATATTTTTAAAAAGAAATTTGGAGGTCAAAATGGAGAACCCAGATTCGTGTCAAAAGTTATGACTCTCCAAACCCCCTGCATCATTCTCCCCTGCTTGAAAAGAATGAAGCTCTTGTGAGTTTTGGTCCTCAAACTGCTTCCTTTTAGGCTCATCCAACTTTTGCAACTCCCATTCTGTAATCCAAGTGCTATCTGTTGGCGCTAATCCTTCCCACTACACGAGATATTTGTTGTAGTCACCTTAATGAATCTGAATAGTCTTCTTGTCTAGAATATGTGCAACCTTTTCACTCCTTTTGATGGGTATGGTGTGTGTCCAGTATACCTCATCCTCAAGTATCATCACCATGAAAAGTATACAAATTAGAAATATTAAACATAGCAAATATATCAAGACCACTTGGGAGCTCTACCTCATATGCATTATCATTAATCTTCCTCAAAATCTTGCAGGGACCAATTTTCTTATATTTTAATTTATGATAAGTCACAGTAGCAAACCTCTCTTTTATGAGGTAAACCATCACTAGCTCCTCTACACTAAAAACCTGATACCTTTGAGTAGCATTTGTAGAAGATTTGTATCACTCATTTTTGTCGTACAACTTTTGTCTTACATTTTCTTGCAATTGGTGAAGCTTCTCTCCAAAGGCTTCTCCATCATCACTAACTCTATCACCCAAAGGAAGCTACACCAAATTGAGAACACCCTGAGGGTTATGTCCATAAACAACTTGAAATGGTGATTTACCAGTTGACTTGTTCACTAAGCTATTATAAGAAAATTATTCTTGAGGCAATGCCAAATCCCATTGTTTGGGCTTCTCCCCAACAATATATCACAATAGATTACCCAAACTATGATTGAAAACCTCTTTTTGTCCATCTGTTTGTGGATGGTAAGCATTACTAAACGATAATTTTTTTCCCATTTTCTTCCATAACATTCACCAAAAATGACTCAAGAACTTGGTATCTTGATCAAAGGTGCTTGTTTTAGGAACCCCATGCAATCTAACTATCTCAAAAAGGAATAAATCAACCACCCTAGTAGCATCACTAGTTTTTTTACAAGCAATGAAATGAACCATTTTTGAAAATCTATCCACAACTACAAAAATAGAGTCATTACCTCACTGTGTATGAGGCAATCCCAATACAAAATCCATACTCAAATCTATCCATGATCTAACTGGTACTGGTATTGGCATGTATAATCCAATGTTCTAGGAGTGCCCTTTTGCTACTTGACAAACTCGGTACCTCTCCACAAACCTGGTGATACCTCACTTCATCTTTGGCCAATAGTATTTATCTACTACCAAAGCTATTGTTTTATCCTTCCCAAAATAACCAGCCATACCACTACTATGAAATTCTTGAATAATATTTTTTTGCATTGAGCCTATAGGAAGACATAGCTACTTTCCCTTGAATAAGTAACCAGCTTGTAATAGATAGTCACCTTGAATAGTGTCTACATGTCCAGGTATTGGATTCTTCAACTGATCAACAACTTCCCAAAAGTCACTATCAAATTCATACAAGTCTTTGATTGCAACAAAGCCAACCACCTTTTTTTCCATGATATTCAAAAGAACAACTTTCCTTCTTAAGGCATCTGCAACTTGATTATGTTTCCCTGATTTATGCTTTAGAACAAAGCTATACCCTTGTAGAAAAGAGACCCACTTAGCATGTCTAGTGTTTAATTTCTTTTGTGTGTTCAAGTATTTCAAAGCAATATGGTCTATAAACAACACAAATTCTTTGGGTACTAGATAATGCTTCCGGTGCCTCAAAGCTTGCATAATTACATAGAATTATATATCATATGTAGAATATTTCTTCCACACATCATTCAATTTTTCACTAAAAAAGGCAATGGGTTTACCTTCTTGGCTAAGTACAACACCAATGCCCACATGTGAGGCATCACAGTCCACTTCAAACACTTTGTCAAAATCTGGTAGTGCTAGTACTTGAGCTTTAGTGACCTTCTTCTTTAGGTATTGGAAACTCTCTTCAACCTCTTTGGCTCATGAGAACTCTTGACCCTTCATGCAATCTTTCATAGGTGCTACAATACTTCTGAAATTATGAATGAACTTTCTATAGAAAGTAACCAAGCCATGGAAACTTCTCACCTTGATGATACTACATGAACTAGGCCATTCAAGAATGGCTCAAACTTTCTCTAGATTCATCTTGACACCATCTATCCTAGAAAAACCAAGCTTTCTTGCCTGAAACTACACTTCTTTAAATTAGCATAGAGCTTTTCTCTCCTCAATACCCCCAATATTATCCTCAAATGTTGCAAATCTTCTTCCCTTCCCTTACTAAAAGTCAATATATCATCAAAATAAACTACTACAAACCTACCAATGTAGGGATGCAACACAATGTTCATGAGTCTCATAAAAGTATTGGTTGCATTGAACAAGCCAAAAGGCATAACCTTCCATTCATACAAACCATCCCTAGTTTTGAAAGTTTTTTTTCACTCATCCCCCTCTTAGATGCAGATCTAATGGTACCCTCTTCGTAGATCAATCTTAGAGAAATACTTTGCTCCAACAAGAACATCTAGCATGTCATCCAAATGTGGGACTGGAAAATGATACCTAATGGTTATCCTATTAATGGCTTGAATGTCTATGCACATCCTACATGTTCCATCTTTCTTTGGAGTTAATAAAATTGGGATAACATAGGGGCTCATGCTTTCTTGTACTAAGCCCTTTTCTATGAGCTCAGTCACTTATTTGTCCAATTTTGCATGTCGTGTTAGACTCATTTTGTATATTGTTTGATTGGGAAGACTTGCTCCTATAATAAGATCAATATGATGTTGGATATCTCATTTTGGGGGGAGTCCATTAGGTAGCTCCTCTGGAATGACATTTGAATATTCTTCCAATACTGTAGCTACTTCTGGTGGTATAGTCAAGTCTTCTTCTTTCCCCTTTTGTACTACCAATGCATGGCAACACCCTGTCACTTTCATCCCCTTAACAAGTTCCTTTTCAAACAACATACTTTCAGTTTTTCCATCACCTTTTAGAGGTAATAAGACTACATTAGATCCATCCTTCCAAAAGGTGTAAGTATTCTTTTCCTCATTATGAACAACCTTTTGGTCATACTGCCAAGGATGACCCAAGAGGACATGGCATGCATCCATCAGAATCACATCACACCACAACTCATTCTTGTAGACCTTCCCTATGAAAAATTTAACAAAGCATCCCTTATCTACTATGACCTCACTTCCCTCTTTAAACCATGCAATCCGATAAGGATGAGGCTGCTTTTCACACTAGAGATTTAGTTTATCTACCATTTCTTTAGAAACCATATTCTCACAACTACCTCCATCGATAATTACTTGACATACCTTTCCCCCTGATGTACACCTCATCTGAAATATGTTGGTCCTAATCCATGAATCATTAGTGCCTTTCTCCTCTACATCCTCCTTGGCTGGAATAATCATTGTCCTTCTAATCATCAGGCTTTCTCCCATATCTAGAGATACCTCTTGTTCAGATTCATTGTCAGCCTAGGCTAGGTTCACTCTGGATGGTCCTCCTTGATTTATATCTTTCATGTTGAAATTGGAACACTTAAAAGCCCTATGGCCTTCTTCTCTACACCTAAAATAAGTGAAAGGCCTTCTCTAGATTTCCTAGCCTCTTCTGCTTCCATAGCCTTGACCTCACTGAAACCCCCTTCTTCTTTCTTGATCCAGAGGATCTTGCCTAGCATCTATACTTTTTTAAGAGCCTTGAAAACTCTCTTCCTAGCCATTATTAAAACCTCCCTGAAGTGGAGTTGACATACTCCTTCGACCACCACTATTCCTCTAGTTATATTGCCTATTCTGCTTTTCTTTAGCCTTCAGAGCTAGTTGGCAGGCTGCCTCCATACTGTTAACATTATACATGTTGAGTTCATCTTGAATAGAGAATTTCAAGCCATTAACATATCGAGTAGCCATCTTCTCATTATTTTCTTGATGTTTTATGCGCATGGATAGCTTGTAGAACTCATTTGTATAGTCATGCACTTAAGACAAATTTTGTTTCAAATTCTAAAATCTATGAAAGAGGGTTTGTGAATAAACCATGGGTAAGAATTTTTCTCTTAGATTTTTCTCCATCTTGATCCATGTCTTAATCTTTTTCTTATCATTTCTAACTTGTTCCTTTTGGACGTGATCCCACTATATCATTGCATGCCCTTTAAGCTTTGTGCACACAAACTTCATCTTCTTTTCTTCTGTCATGGGCTTCCATTCAAAAAAATTCCCCATCTCATTCAACCAATCTATTAGTTCTTCTGGCTTAAGACTACTAGCATAGTCTGAAACATCAATTTTTATTGCTTCACTCATTCCTTCTAAACCCCTAAGAACTCTATCTTTTTAGCTCATTTCTCCTAGTCTCTCATCTTCATTTTCTCCCTCTTCATCAATACCATTTCCTCTTTTTATTTCTTGATTATCTAGCCACTTAGTGAGTCAGTCAATCTCCCCTTGCATATCTAGTACCAATCTTTGCATCAGCATGGCACCTACTCTTCCTCTTCCTCTTCCACTTCCAACCATCTTACTGCTCTGATACCAAATGGTCTAACCCCAATATCATAAAATAATAAATCTAAATTTTACACAAGAAAGATGTTTTAGAATAACAAAATTCCTGATTTAAAAAAATCTCCAACTCTACTCTGCCTCTACAATGAAAATAGACACCTACTTATTACAATTATGAAAATGACCATATTTGGCATATTTTTGGGAAAAATAGAAATTTTCATTTTTGGTAATTTTTAGAACTCATCCTATGAATCTTGATTTTTCCAAAGAAAAGCCCCCAACTAAGGCAAGATTAATTGCCAACTAATCTTCAAAATTTAGAAAGAAATTTTGAAATTATTACAAATCAGAAAAACAAAAAACACTTAAGATATTTTAAAAAGGAAATTTTGAGGTCAAAATGGAAAACCCAGATTTGAGTCAAATTATGATCTCAGTTTTTCTTTCCTGGCTCTTTTCGAAGGGAGTACCTTCGTTCCATATGATTTTACTTGTAATTTAGTTTATATAGATGTGTGTATCAAAAAATGAATATAATGATTTTTCATCCTTCCTGCATCATTCTTATGTTTTGAAATCATACTCATTTGATAAAGGTTAATTAGATAAAATGATGATATATAATTATGCAATTTAAGTTTCAAATATGTTAAAGAAAACTCATTGTTTGATTGGTACTTCATTTCATAATTTTCATGAGTATTAGGAAGCTAAAATAATTCAACTTGAATACTCAAGTGTTACATTTAATCCTATTATCAACTTAGGAAAACAAAATCCCCCTTAGCTAAGTTAATAAATTTGAAATTCTACACTTAGAAAAAATAAATGTAAGACTTGAGAAAATTGTTCATCCTTAGAGCAAATTAGTCCTTTTCCTTTTGTATGAGAATGAAAATAATTCCCTTTTTTGGAATATAGAATAACACAAAGATTCCTTCAATATCCTTATTTAAGCTTATTCAATATTATATATTTAAAAAAAATATTAATGCATCTAACAAATATCTTAACTATCATATATATCCTAAGACACACCTAACTATCTTTTCAATATAACTCCTATTTCCAAAAGTGGGCACAAACATATGTGACTAAGGGCATATTAAATAGATTGACCTCACTCCCCAACATACCCCTCAACATGGTTATGGATGTATGCATTAAAGTTTTGGTGTAGTGTTAATGTGTTTTGAATGGAGAAAGGGGCAACATCATCCTTGATTGATGAGCCACCCCTAAACCCATCCACATACATAAGCACTTGCCTTGGATAATTCACTCATGTACTAGGGTAGGTGATGCCTAGGTAAGGGTAGGGCAGTCTTAGAACTACAGGTTAGTAAGAGGTTAGGTTAGTGAGGTGGTATGGTTAGTAGGAGTTAAGGGTTAGTTAGTAGGTTAGTTAAAATTAGAAATTAGTTAGTTTTATTTTTATTTTAATATTGTAGTTAAGTTTTAATGTTAGGTGTTAGTATTAGTTAGTGTTGAATTTAATTTATAAATTTTAATTAGTTTTAGTTTGTGTTAAATAATTTAGTTAGTATGTAGTAAATTTAGATGTACGAAAATTTAGATAAGTTAGTTTAATTATTTGTTCATTATGTTGTTTAAGTTATGATAGTTATTTTATTCAATTCCTTTTAAAAATAATTTAGAATTATTATGTTAGTAATTAGTATTTAGGTTTTTTACTAGATTTTAAATATTATTAATATAGTAAGAATAGTAATAGATATATTAAGAGATGTTTTGTTTGTTAGCTTCAAATAAAGTTTAAATTATTCATATGTTAGATGTTATATTAGTTAGTAAGTTCATTGATTTCAATGTTTCAAAATTTAATTAGATTTATATTTATTTAAATTTTTATTTGAATAATTTAAATATATTGTTCATTAATATTTTTCCTAATTGATGTTATAATGGTTAATGTCAATATGATTCTAAATTAGTTGCAAATTATGTTTTCTAGAAGATTTAACAGATTGTTGGTTTACCTATGGGTTATTGAAAAGTAAATGAAAAAATAATAATATATTGCTTTAGAATAAATGTAATACATAACGAATGTTTAAATTTAATGACCTATTCCTACATGTTGATTATAAATTGAGATGTAGTCTTAAGGTAATGTTAGGAGAACATATATCTACATTGCAACATACCATAGTTTAACTTGTGAATCAAGCATAGAAAACTTTATCAAAGTCCCTTATCAACTTAAGAGTTTTATTAATCTTTAAAAAAAAAAATTATGTGTGTTTTTTCTCCCTATTTTGGGCATGTTACAAATTGTGTCCATCATAGAAGATAATTGTCAAGTATGTGCAGGATCATGGTCAACCAAACTATGCTCTTAAGTGACAATACAAAATAAGAAAATTAGGGTTATGTCAACTTGACCTACAGTTTTCTACTTATTATTAACTTTATATCAAAAAGTTGAGAGAAAAGAATCTTAGAAAATTGAATCTAGTTTCTAAACTACCAGGACTTATCTCAAAAAAATAAAAATTGATTGGTCAAAATTTTGAATTTTAATGCAATATTGCAAAAATTTCAGAACAAAAATAAGAAGTAGACGTATGTCTGACCACCTTAATCAAAATTAAATGATAATATTTTTTAATAATATTCTAGATATAAGCAGTAGACTCATGCTTGGATGTGACACATATTTTTGGGTATTTTTATTCTAAATAAATAATAATTAATTAATTTTTTACTTTAGTATTTATACAATAAATAAACTCTCGTGTTTGACCACCTTAACTAATCCAAAACTCTGCAAATTTCTATTTTTTATTCTTTTTTCTTATAGCAGAAGAGACATAGAATGTGATGCATCTTTTTCATTTAAAAAATGTTGTGCCATTTGAAAGTTATAGTTGTTTTTCAAGTAGTGTGTCAATCAACACTTTATATGTAACTCCATTAGAAAATAAGTAATAATTACTTAGTAAACTCATAATTTGACAAACCTTACATTTATAGAAAGATAAGAACCCTCTTAAGAAACACTTTTCATTTCATCAAATTTTGGTGAAAAAAAAGTCATCAGCTACATGCTTGAATTAAAAATCACATAAAAATAGGCCAAAAGCATATTTTGAGGATATTTTTAAGGTTGACCATATAGGTTTGGTATCAAAAGATATAGTAGACCTTATAAAGATATTAATTTTTTTAATTTAGTATCAGGGTGGGCAGGAAAAAAGTTGGACTAGATTTTGAAATGGTTTGAGATATTTCAGAACTATAGATTTTTTAGATCACCACTTTTTTACCACACCATGATCCTGCACATACCCTACCCTTAGATGCAATCTAGTCTTGTGTATCTCATAGTTCAAATCACTACTAAATAAGGAGCCAACACTTCTAAAGTTATTTGAGTCTTGTGAATAATATAAGTTTCTATTTGTTATTTGAAATCTATGAAATAAAGGATTCATTATAAAAGAGAGTTTTGGACTTATGAGTCACGTTTATTGTTGTAATAAAATATTGACTTATTTATGTCTAATATAAGAGAATGACTTATAGAATTCATTAGAGGTGGTTAAACTATTTTATTGTTATGTTATGGGTATGTGCAGGATCATGATCAACCAAACTATGCTCTTAAGTGGCAATTAAAAATTAAAAAATCAGGGTTATGTCAACTTGGCTTGCAATTTTATACTTGTTATTAACTTTATACCAAAAAGCTAAGAGAAAATAATCTCTTGCAAATTGAATCTAGTTTCTAAACTACTAGGGCTTATCTCAAAAAAAGAAAAAATGATTGATCAAAAATTTGAATTTTAATGTAATATTACAAAAATTTCATAACAAAAATAAGAAGTAGACATATGTCTGACCACCTTAATTAAAATTAAATGATAAATTTTTTAAATAATATTCTAGATATAAGTAGTAGATGCATGCCTGGATGTGACACATATTTATGGGTATTTTTATTCTAAATAAATAATAATTAATTAATTTTTGACTTTAGTATTTTTGGAATTAAAAAACTCATGTCTGACCACCTTAACTAATTCAAAACTCTGCAAAATTCAATTTTTCATTCTTTTTCGTTATAGTAGAAGAAACATAAAATGTGATGCATCTTTTGGATTTTAAGAAATGTTATACCATTTGAAAGTTATAGTTGTTTTTCAAGTAGTGTGACAGTTAGCACTTTATACATAACTCCATTAGAAAATAAGTAATAATTACTTGCTAAACTCATAACCTGACAAACCTTATATTTATAGAAAGATAAGAACATTCTTAAGAAACCCTTTTCATTTCATCAAATTTTGGTAAAAAAAGGTCGTCAGCTACATGTTTGAGGTAAAAATCACATAAAAATAGGCCAAAAGCACATTTTTAGGATGTGTTTAAAATTGACCATACAGTTTTGGTATCAAAATATATAGTAGACCTTATAAAGATATTAATTATTTTCATTTAGTATCTGGGTGGGTGGGAAAAACATTGGAATAGATTTTGAAATAGTTTGAGATATTTCAAAACTACAAATTTTTGAGATTGCCACTTTTTGGCACACCATGATCCTACACATACCCTTATCCCACAATACATTTTCCTCAACTACTAATCATTCAGAGTTTGTGTAAGAATGGTTTAGCTTTTTTTAGAAACTAATGCTTGATGAGTCATAATGTACTTAAGATGTTGGGATGCCAAAGGGTCTATGATATAAGCCCTGTGTTGATTTTGATGAAGTTCTTTAAGCTCATTTTGTTCAAAATATACTTGATAGGCATTGGAATATTTTTAAGTTGTGTACAACAAATCCAAGTGTTGTATCACCATTCATCTAGCTCAATACATCAGATTGGTGCATTTTTCTTGGGGAGGTGTGTATTTGTGACATACTTTTATTTTGGGATGATGTTAGTTACTATTTTCAAAGTTCTAGAGTGGTATGCATGATTTTACCTTTGTTCTTAGTAGAAAAGTAGTAGAAAATCAAAGACAATTTTTATAATACAATATTAATTTATTTTTATCAAAAGAAAGAAATATTTTAGTTAGAGGTATGGGACAATGATTAATATTTTTATAAGAAATTTATTATTTCTACTTTCTATCAAAAGAAAATGAGGAGATTAATGGAAATATATGTTAGAGGTGTTAGTTATCAAATTATTATTCATGTCCAAAACTGTGGTCTAGATGTGTTTGAGGTGTTTACTTGAAAATAAGGGTCCAAAATACTTTTTGATGAAATGTGAAGGTGTGCCTATTTTTTTCTTAATATTTTATTTAATAAAAGAAAGAGGGGTAAGCTCTTTGACCTAGATCTATGATCTAGTGAGACCACAAATGGGTGATCTCATCCCCAATGATATTTAAACCTTGATGGGAAGAGAGAAATGAACTTAAAAATCCAATAATGCAAGTATTGACAACTATTAAAAATGTTATTGTAAGTCATACATCTATTATGTATTTAATGATTCCAAATAGTGAATATATCAATAGATGGCAAGTACGTATTTAATGCTACACATTAATGAATTAAATTTATTTATTTTAAATATCATGGAATAATTTCATTGTCAAATTATTTAGGTGTATATCAGTATCCATGGAAGTTAATAATAGTGATAAATAGTTGGAGATAATAATCATATCTTGAAGATGGAAGTTGATTTCATTGTTTTTTCTCGAAGGTTTCTAGTCTAGAAAGGGAGGTTAAAGATGTGGAAATTTATTTGTGCATATGATTTGAATTGTACTCAATGTTTTCTCTTGTTTGAAGTGTTTACTAGCAATCTAAAAGATATTCTTACTAATCCAAATAATATTGTCAAGTGATGCCTTTATATTAGTTTGTAGGTTTCTTTGCGAAATACCTTATGATCGATGTTGATATGGACTATTAAAAATTGATATAGTTTTGATGTGGTATTTAGATCCATCGTAGGTGTGTTGAGGTCAAGATAAAAGTAGAAAATGATTTGGTAATTTGGTTGATGAGATTCTACATATTTGAGATGCCAATGAAAATTATTTTGGTAACTACAAAAGTACTACTATACTATGCATAATGTATTCACAATCCCTCTCTATCCTAGAGTGCATCATGCTTAATTTTTTTAGTCTAGGTATATAATTTAATGTTAACATTTTATGAGGAAGGTTTCATGATATGTGTGACCTATGAATTTTTTGTTTATCTCTTACTTGGATGGGTCTATCTTACGTATAGTATTTGTTTTGGTATAAATTATTTAGTAATGGGGCATTACTATAATTTTATGTTCATAAGGCCAACTTATAATTATTCGTTAGCATGATCAACCTTTTTGTAAACTCTAATGCCCTATCTATTTTGTAAGTAAAAAATGATATTCTACAAAATAAAAGTGTGCGTTGAGTGAGTAAGTAAAGATAAATGTGTGTGTATATAGGTCATTTTCAGATCTTGAGCCTATTCATTTTTATTTCATAGTAACAATTCAAATGTAGTGTTAGGGGGTAGAATTCTAGTGGTAGTTGATGTTGTTCAAGAAAATTCTACTTGATGGAGATTTATACTGACACAAATATGAGAGTGGAACCTTTAATGCACATGTATCAATATATTTGGTTTAAAATATTGTCTTCATTATGATGATGAACTAGAAGGCTAGGCTATCATTCACTACACCTAATACAACCCTAGTATACCTACAATGAGCCTCTACTTACAAGTCTAGAGTAGTGAGATAGTACCATGTTTGAAAGAATACTCTATATTAGTTATTTATCTTTGTGGACAAGTTCTCATCATGCTTTTTCCCAATTTGGGGTTTTCACATGCAATGACTTTTTCTCATTTAATGATGCTTTCACTTCATTATTTTCTTAAAGCTTTATGTATTTTTGCACTCAATAAAGTTGATTACCTAAGTAAGCTTTCAGTTTATACTAATTTACCTCCTCTCTCCTCCAACATCCCCACGTGTTTAACATAATTTACCTAAACATTTACCACCATATTTGACACAATGATACTTTAACTAATCCTCCATAAGAATACCTCCAATGACTGGTTTTTACTTAAGGCATCTGCATAGATTATTATACAAAATACACAATATTGTAAACAAAATTTAATTTTACAATAAATCACTCAAAATTATTTTTCAAGCTTACTCATATGCACCACATTCTATTGATAGAAAATGAATGTACTTGAGATATTTTCTCTTTCTATAGTTAAATAGACCCTAGCTTAGAAAAAAAAACATTATAATGAGACTTATTAATGTCATTGAAATCAACATAAAACCATTTAATTCATAATTATATAACTAAAATGATCAAATTTATCACTTATTATGTAGAAAATATGATTAAAAAAGAACACTTGTAAATATTTGAAAATTATGTTTCACATCTACACCTAATTCATAAATCAAAACAATTATATTAATAGTAGATGATATATAAAATAAGGCCTTCCTCCCTCCTTGTCTCATATGATTAAAAGAGAACTCTTGTGAACATTTAAAAATTATTTTTTTGCATCTACACTTGATTCATAAATGAACCCATCCATACTAAAACTGGATGATATAGAAAATAAGAATATTTTGCAATGATTTTATGTGTATTAATTTGAATCTCTCTCTCTCTCTCTCTCTCTCTCTCTCTCACACACACACACACACACACACACACACATACACAAAGACAAAAAATGAGATGCCCTATATAAAATTTACTTATTGTAGACTAGAAAGATATAATTGTCCTCATGAAACATTATATTTGTCTCAAAATTTTGAGTAAATGTGTCCATATTCATATTTCATGTTTTCTAGTATACTCCCAACTACCATGATACTAAGAGATTTGGAATGAAAGCTTAAAAATCTAAGAAATTATAATATAATTGGTATTATTCAGTAGATGCTTTAGGCAAAAATGGCCTAGTTGTTATGTGTGTATAATGTTGAATCATATATAATGTGTGTGACATGTTTGAAAAAATGAATCATAAAAATATGATCTCATTGGAGTGTAATGATTGTGAGAAATATGAGAATTTATCTTCTTTGGGAGGCTTTACACCATCTCAGATAAGTCCCTTAAAGGAATATTGTGTCTTAATAATTGTAGAGTGTACCCAAAATGGCTATATTGATTAGGCATTATAGCTTATAAAATAATTACATCACACCATAGAATCTCATGATATTAGCCTATGTGCAAAGTAAATTGTCCAAGAATACCATGGATGCTTGAAAAAAAATTAAAATGGAGAGGTGAAAGGATAACCTTTGAATCCATCCAACTTGATCCAAAATGGAAATACTAACATAGAACATGGCTATTGATCAAAGTATAATTCAATGTATATTCCACACAAATGTATTGGCTTTAGGTTTTAATTAGTTTTTATGTGATCTGTTGCAAATTCGGCTAAGGGGTGAGTATGAAAAAGTGTTAAGGTTATCATTTATAGAAACATATCATCCCTATTAAGTCAACATGTTATGAAGATAGATTTTTGGCTTGAAGACCTAGAAATTTGTCTTACATAGTTTATCTATTAATACAGATACCTTTTTGGTTGGCACACTTCATAGATGAAGTTTTTGCATGTGCACAATTACTTGGAGGAAGTATAGAGTGTCAAGACTCCTTACGTACATGCACGAGTCATTATAAATAGTATGAATGAAGATACTATAGTTTTAAAAGTCATAGGTTTGCATAGGAAACATAGGACAAAGTTAAGGGAATTGGTAATTTAAGTTAAAGAATTATTTTGTTTCCCAAAAAAATTAATCAACTAATTAGGGAAAAAATCTTAGATGTTAACCATAAGTAAGAAAAGTTTAATTTTTGTGTTTGAGGCATGTGTGAAGATATTAATGCTAACAGGACAAAATTACTTTGTAAGGCAACATAATTGGACATGCAAAGTTGTATAATTGTTGTTGTTAGAAATGCTTTAGAATAACTGAGAGGGGGGTGAATTAGTTATTCAAGGTCCAAATTTTTGAATAAAACTTTTTCAATAATTATAGTGAGCTCATCTAACCATGCATCCAAGCTAAACATTCATTTTAGTGGATTACTAAAAAATCAACATGTGTGAAAAGATCAACACATAACACAATGATTTACATGGAAACCCAATTTGGGAAAAACCACTAGTAACATGCTACTCATTTCTCTCTCTTCTGAAGTGATGCCCTATTAAAGGTTGTAAAACACACTATTAAATGTGACCCAGTTAAAGGACTTTAGAACATTCACTTGGAATGTCACCTTGTTAAATGATTCACAAAATGGATGCTAAACCAACCTAAGTCCATAGGATTTTACCCTAACTAATAAAATTGCTAGAGAGTAACAGTAAGGGCTTTTGATCTGATATAAATCACAACATAACTTGAAAAATTTAGATCTCTATTTAGCTCAAAAATTTGCCTGGCTTTCAGTCTTTGCAGCTCTAATGACTTGTCCTCCTTTCAAGTTTTGTCTCCTTGAGTCTCCATGCTTGTTGTACCAATGCAATATTCTTTGTGGTCACCTATTGAAGGATAGTCTCAATAATTTTTTCCTCCCTCTTGATGTCTTCTCCTTGGCACCACATACTCTCTCCAACCAACCACACTTGCTTCTTGACCTATAACTCCTTAAATAGATGTCTGGAATACTTTTTTGGCTCTAATATTTCTACTCCTAATTTTTGGTTTGAATGGATTAGGTAAGATTCAATGAATATACCCCTAATCTTGTTTCTTCTAGAAACATCATGAAGAATCCACCTATATCCACCTAAAAATGGTTAACCTAAAATTTTGTGCCACCAACTCATTAACCTTATCCTCCATTTGGTTCACAAAATTTAAGGTAAAAATTTTTTGGCTCAGATCTAGTGAATCTTTGACTTCTCAAATAATGTAGTAACTCATCACTATTGAATTTTTAATGCTTGGCACATAATATGTTACTTGGCACCAACTATGTTTTACTAATGCTTGACACCTACTATGGGTTCCCTTAGCATCAACTAAGTTTTACTGATGCTTGGCACCTATTACTCGCTCAATACTTGAACTTTCTTGGCACCTTTTGTTTCAATCAACACACACTAGATTTTGCATTTTCTCAGCACTTACTAATAATTTCCTCGACATGAACTAGCTTGCTTAGCACCACTAATGAATTTAGTCAAGATTTGTAGACATCTTTGTTACAACTTATTCTTCTAGAGTTTCTAAGTGTAGCCAACCTTTGTATCCTCAAGTGTATTATCAATACATCATTTTACCATTGTCTTAACTAATCCTTGTACTTCATTACAAAATTATAACTCAACCTTTCCCTTAGGTGCTTTTCTTACATTGTATTGATTAAATCCTCTTCATCAATCAACTAAGTGATAATACTTGGATCTTATAAGAAATTGTCATTCTAGCAAATTTCAGGTTTGACATTAGTGACAAAAAAATGATAGAAAACATTCAACAATCTCCCTCTTTGCAAACAATCTCCTTTCTTCAATAATGATCTTTTCAATCAGATATTTAATAGTTGTGTGATGTGTATAACAATGAAATTTTATTGTATTGTGATAAAACATTTTTGGTAGAGAGTGTAGAGTTTTCAAGAGAGAGCTACTAAGAAAAAATTAGACATTGCAGCTTGTTAGCATGAATGATAATGATACCTCTTTGGGGGAGTATCATAAGCATCAGATAGTATTGATATGTTGCATTCATGACTATGTTTATCATTGATGTCAACATAACATGGTTTCTATAAAGACTGGCTGAGTAAAAGACATGGATCTTAATGGTATAGAAAATGATTTTATTTTCTCACAATGCGCACTTATGGCCATTTTCAAAATAGTGTCATGATGATGTGGTCGAGTGCACAAAGTCTTAGTTAGAGAAATATGAAAGTTGTACTTAATTTATAGAGAGTAGTTCAAAGATAGAGTATTGGGAAAGTAGTTCTTGATGTTTTTTCACTATCTTACATTTGAGATGTAATGAGAAGATGAATAGTCAAGAAATAATAGAGGATAGTCTGTTAGCGACATTAGCAAATACGCAAGCCCTAGTACTACACGTATGAATTTTTTTATAGGATGTGAGCTGACAATGCTATTGCAATTGTAATTAATTAATTATCTTATTTCAATTAATTAGAAAAGCCTCAAATCTAAATCAAGGAATTATTGTGAAGATATCATATAAAGGAAAGATATTTCCTTGTTTGTAATGTATCCATTATTAAATGGAGCATAGTGATTACCAAATCTGTGTAAGTGATCCAAGGGATTATTGAATGCTAGTGTTGTGATCTAGTTATAAGATCAGAAGGAGCAAGGGTCTAATTGAAAGGATAGAGGAAGATGAAGCAAGTACATTTCATTTCATTTTATTCTACAAGGAATAAGAGATAATTTAGACAGTGGGTTCATTGGTCTTTCCCTTGAAGCTATTTGGATAGTGGGTTTAGCTATCTTCCATAACTCCTAATAGGGTTAGAATATCCTAACAGGGATTCAAAGTCTCCTAATAGGGACTCATATATAGTGAGTGTATTCATAGACTCCTAATAGGGTTCATCCTCAAAAAATGAATATTTATATTCATATATCATCTTGTGAATACCATCCCCACTGGGGTTTTCCCTAGTTAATGTATTTATTGTTATTGTGTATTAGTATCTTGTTGTGGTTTTAGTTTATATTGCTATTATGGTTAAGTTTATTTAAGTTTCATAATTATGATAATATTTGGATAGCTAATTAACCCTCCCCAACCCCCCTGCTATTAGTTATATCAGTGGATTATATATTCTAACAATTTGTATCAAAGCATCAAGTCCTTGAAGGATAAACTTAAAGCCTTTGGCTAAACAAAAGAATGTATCATTTCCTAGCAAGAAGTTTACTACCACATAGAAGCTAGATATCATTCAAAAAATCTAAGTGGTCCTTCTAGAACAAGAGGATTCTATGGTGAAAGGTACTTTATGGTTTTTGTTAATGATTCAACTACAATGATTCTAGTAGCATTTCTTAAAGAGAAAATTGAAGCTTTTGATAAGTTTAAGATATTTAAGGATAGAGTTGAGAATCAATTTGGAGTTAATATAAAGTGTTTGAGATCAAATAGAGGAGGATAATTCACCTTTAGAGAGTTTAACATATTTTGTGAAGAGATTGGAATCAAAAAACAACTAACTTCACCTAGATGACCTAAGAAGAATGGGATTGTTGAAAGAAGAAATAAGTTAATAGAAAAGTTAGCAAGAGTGATGTTGTTTGAGAATGATGTTTCTAAGAAATTTTGGAGAGAAGCAGCCAATACAATAGTATACACTCTAAACATAGTACATATCAGAAAAGGTATGAACAAGATACCTTAGGAATAGTGGTTTGGTCATTCACCATTAGTTAAGTATTTTAGAATATTTGGGACCAATTTTTATATTAAGAGATATGATAACATTGAAAATTTTTATCCAAGAAGTGATGAAGGTATGTTTCTTGGTTATTCACTGAAAAGCAATGCATACAAATATTTTAACTATAGAACTAAGACAATAGTTGAATTTGCAAATGTAAGGACTGATGAGAAGTTTGGAACAAAGGAAAACGTGGTAGATTATAATTCAGATGAAGAAGAAGATAACTCTAAAATTTTTAGATAAAATGTTGAAGTTTTCTTTGAGACCGACAATGATTTGTAGAATGGTATGCTAATTGTTGAGAAAAGAGGAGAGAATAGACCTAAATCTAGAGAAGAGATAAGAGTTGAGATGTCAAATCCTACCCCTAGTAGGAATCTAACAAAGAATCACCCTCCTGAATAGATAATTGGAAGAAAAGTCAAAGGTGTGATGAGAAGAAATAAAACAAATGAGGAGATATGTTTGATATCTCAAGTTGAACCTGAGTGTAGATGACACATGTAAATATAATCATTGGATTTAATAAATTAAGGAAGAATTAGATTAGGTTGTGAAAAATGATACAAGGGAGTTAGTTCCTAGTCCTCAAGACAAGAATATGATAGGAACCAAATGGGTATTCAGAAACAAGATGAATAAGGAAAAGTTATGAGGAACAAGGATAGAATTGTATGCAAGGGATATTCATAGCAGGAAGGCATAGGATATGAGGAGACATATGAACCTATAGCCAAAATGGAAGCAATTAGGATGTTTTTGGTTTATGTAGCAAATAAGAAGCTCAAGATTTATCAGGTGGATGTTAAATGAACCTTTTTGAATGAAGAACTTAAAGAAGAGGTATATATTGACTAACCTAAAAAATTTCCTTTATCAAAAGACAAATACATGGTATGTTGACTAGAGAAATCTCTATATGGTTTGAAGCAAGCCCCTAGAAATTGGTATGCAAAGTTGGATAGTTATTTGGTAAAGCTTGGATTTGCTAAAGGTATGGTAGATAGTAACTTATATTTAAAAGAAGTTGATAATGGTTTTATAATAATAGTAATATTTTTTGATGAAATAATTTTTTGAGGTAATGATAAAGCAAATAATATGTTTTTTGAAGAAATGAAGAATGAGTTTGGAATGAGCAGGATAGAAGAAATGAAGTTTTTCCTAGGATTGTAGATTTTATAGAACAATGAAGGTATATCATGAGATAAATGCTTGAAAGACTTGTTGAAAAGGTTTGGTTTAGAAAATTGTAAACCTATTGATATACCTATGATAACTAGTCACAAGTTATCTAGCAAAGATGAGACACCCACAGTAGAGTAGAAGAAGTATAGATCCATGATTGGAGGTTCATAGTATCTAACTCACACCAAACTAGATATAGCAAATCCAATTAGGATTCTAGCTAGATTTCAAGTTGATCCTAATGAGTATAATTTTATAGAAGTAAAGAGAATATTTGGATATTTGAAAGGATCATTTGACTATGGAATTTTGTATAATACATAAAGTGATTTTACTCTATGTGCATATACTGATGTGGATTTGGTAGGAAGTATGGATGATAGAAAGAGCACCAGTGGTGGAGCACTCTTTCTTGGAGGAAGATTGGTTTCTTGGCTAAGCAAGAAGTAAGACTGCATTTCTTAGAGTATAGTTGAGGAAGAGTATGTTGCAACAACAAATAACTATAATCAATTTATGTAGATGAAGCAGATGCTAAAGGATATCAAAATATGGTTTGAAGAACTTGTTATCATTTACTATGATAACACAAGTAAAGTGAGTATGTCTAAGAATCCTATATTTTATTCTAAGACTAAACATATATCTATTAAGTATCATGTACTAAGAGAGAAAGCAATTAGAAAAGAGATCAGATTGGAGTATGTGAGTACTAAAGATTAGATTGTAGATATCTTTATGAAGCCTTTTCCTAAAGATACATTTGAGTACTTGAGAGGTATGCTTGGGTTTATGCCCCTACCTACTTCTGAGTAGATGATGTAGAGAGTGCAATGGGCTAGTGGTACAAAGCACTATTTTTATCCTGGATTGAATATTGATGCTTCCTATATGGGGACTACTTTTTATGAGAAGAGTTATTCAAAAATCTTGCTATTTGGTTTTGAATAGTGTCTTTGGACACTCGAGTTGGGTGAAAAATTAGAAGTAGCATATTAACAATTGGTATTTAACAATTGGTTTGTTGTAACATTGATATTAAGGCCTTTGAGATCGATGCCAGTGGGGGAGTATGCATGAAAAAAATATCCTAAAGTATGGGGGAGTGGGGAAGAGAATACGGATGAAGGAGAGATATCTCTTTAGAGAGATTTAGAAAGATTCATGAAAGGAAGAAATAATTTGCATCTGATGTATTGTGAATTTTTTAGTGTGAAATAAGCAATTGATGTCTAAGAAGTAGAAGTATACACCTATTGTATTGAGACTTTTTATCATGTCGACAAATGATGCTAGTAAGTAGTAGGGAAAAAACACTATTTGGTATTCTTGGAACTTAGATGGTTTTTCATCTATGTTTCCATCAATGACAAAAGGGGAGATTTCTAGCATGAATGCTAATGATACTACTTTGGGGGAGTATCCTAAGAATTGGACAGTATTGATATGATGCACTCGTGATTGTGCTTTTTATAGGTGTCAACATAGCACGGTTTCTCTAAAGACTAGCTGAGTAGTAGACATAAATCTTAATGGTATGGATGTAATGGTTTCACTTTTTGGTGATGCATAGTTATTGATATCTTGGTCATAATGTTCTAATGCCATGATCGAATGTGTAGATACTAATTTGAAGTTGTATAAATGTTGTACCTAATTTACAAAGAGTAGTTTTGAGATAGAGTATTGGGAAGGTAGCTCCTAATGTTTTTTCTCTATCTTACATCTGAGATGCAATGAGAAGATACACAATTAGGTAGTGATAGACTATTGGTGATGCACGTGAGTGTGCAAGCCCTAGTATCCCATGTGTGAATTTTTTTATAGACTCTGAACCGAGAGTGCTATTGTAATTATAATTAATATGGAAAGCCTCAAGACTAACTCAAAGAATTATTATGAAGATAGGGTATAAAGGAAAGATGTTTTCCTTGTTTGTAATGTATGTATTGTTGTATGAAGTGAGAACTACAAAAAGAAGTAGAGTGCTTACTGAATGCATGTAAGTGATAGAAGAGATTATTGGATGTGAGTTTTGTGATCTACTTAAAAGATCGATTCAACATTGGTCCACTTGATAGGAAAAAACAAGAGGAAGAAAGTACATTTAGTTTCTATTATTGTATAAGGAATAATAAAAATTTCATTTGGATACTGTGTTTATTGGTCTTTCCCTTTAAGCTATTTGGAAAATGGCTTTAGTTGTCTTCCACAACTTCTAACAATGTTGGAATCTCCTAAAATGGATTAAAAGTATCCTAACAAGGAATCATATATGTTGGAAATCTGATTAAAAAGATCATAGAAAAAGATTGATTGCAAAGAGGGAGATTGTTGATAAAGAATTTTTGCAATCATTTTTTTGTCATTGATATCAAACTTGCTATTTTCAAGAATGAAAATTGGTTATAAAATTCAAATACTATCAATTAGTTGATTGATGAAGAGGATTTAATTAACAAGATGTAACAAGAGCACCTAAGGGAAAGGTTGAGTTAAGGTTTTGTAGTGAAGTAAAAGGATCAGTTAAGAAAATGGTAAAATGATGTATTGATAGTACACTAGAAGATACAAATGTTGGCCACACTTAGAAACCAAATAAGAATAAGTTGTTCCAATAGTGGCATGTTGTGATGGTTACATTGTTGCATTGTTATCCTTGCCATCAAGTTTCAAATCTCATGGGGATGAGGTCCCCCATTTGTGACCTCGCTGGTTCATAGCTCCAGATCAAAGAAGAATAAGTTGTAACAAGGTTGACTACAAAGCTTAACTAAGTTCATTAGTGAGTGCTGAGCAAGTTAGTTTAAGCCAAGCAAATTTTTAGTTGGAGCTGAGCAAATGCAAAATCTAGTGTGTGCCAAGTGAAGTTCAGGTGCTGAGTAAAGTTCAAGTGCCAAGTGATATAGAAGGAGCCAAGAAAATAGAAAACTTAGTGGATGCCAAGTGAACCCAAAATAGGTGCCAAGCATCATAAAACATAGTTGGTGCCAAGTAACATAGTATGTGCCGAGTTGTTGCATTATTGGAAAATTCGAAGATTCACAAGATTTGAGCCAACAAAGTTGTTACCTTGAATTTTTTGAAATAGTTGGAGGATAAGGATGATGAGCTGGTAGCACATAATTCTATGTAAACAATTTTTTATCAAATTCAAGAGGATTCTTCATGATATTTCTAGAAGAAACAAAATGTGGGTTAGATTCAATAAATCCTACCAAATTCATTCAAACTAAAATTAAAGGAGGGAAGAATTGAGCGGGAAAAGAAATTCTAGACTTCTATTTAAGGAGTCATAGACTAAGAAGCAAGAGTTACTAGTGTGCTAAATTGTGAAGTGGTTGAAGGGTGTTAAGAAGACATCAAGGAGAAGGAAGAACAAAGCACAAAGACCCTTTTTCAATAAATGATCAAAGAGAGATGATTGCACTAGTACATTGAGCATGAAGACTCAAGGCAACAAAGCTTTGAAGAGATTGAAAGACAAGCAAATGTTGTAAGCTAAAGAGTGTTTTGAAATCTGCAAGATAAGATGTGAATAGTAATTAGGTCAAAAACCCTGATTTTTACTCTCTAGCAATTGTATTGGTTAGTGTAAAATACTATGGAATTAGATTGGTTTAATAGCCATTTGTAAATATTTTAATAGGGTGTCATTCTAAGTGAATGTTCTAAAGTCCTTTGAGAAGGCCCAATTCAAACATGGTGGATAAATTCTTTAACCAAGTCATATTTAATAGTGTTTTGTAGCCTTTAATAGGGTAGACCTTTCATAGGGCATCACTTCAAAAGAGTGAGAATTGTGTAGCATGTTACTAGTGATTTTTTTGAAATTGGGTTTCCATGTAAATCACTATGTTATGTGTTGATCTTTTCATTTGTTCTATTTTCATGTTGATTTATAATAACTTGCTAAATAGGAAAGATTATGATTGGATGAATGAATAGTTCCATGGGCACACTTTGTTTGATGAAAAAGTTTGATTTGGATATTTGGACCATAAATAACTGATTAACCACTTCCCCCCCCAACCCCCTTTTCTTAGTTATTCTAAAGCATTTCTAACAATTGGTATTAAATCCATCAATTGTTTTAGTTTAAAGGTACTAGAAGCATGAAGATCAAGATGTGCAAGAGAGAAGTTCCCAAGCTCAATAGAGATAAATTCACTACATGGAAAAGTCTAATGAAGCTGCACCTTGGATCAATAGTTGACTATGAAAAAACCTCAATTGGAGTGGAACATGTAGACCTAGCTAGACCCCTCTCTACAGATGATTTGATCAAAAGGAAGGAGCACAATCAGACAATGTTGGAGATTGCCTCTGCACTCAAGTATGCTAAATTTGATGACATCAAAGGATGTGAAACTACATTCAAAATGTGGAAAGCCTTATCAAATATCTATGGATTATATCAGAATGTTAAGAGAGCAAAGAGAGAAAGTGTCAAAAGAAATTTTGATGACATGAAAATGGAGGAAGGTGAAAATGCTAATTAATATGCTGCTAGAATGAAATATTGGTGAGTGCAATAAGAAGTCTATGTGGTCAATTGGAAGATGATACTGTCAATAGGAAATATGAAATCACATTGCTACTCATCTATTCTATAAGAGTTTTAGTCATCCAGAAGTTAAGATGTATACCAAAAAATGCACTAACCTTTGAAGGAATAGTGGGAAGACTTACTGCATTTGAATTGTCCAACTTTGACAACTACAAACCTAAGAATCTTGAATTTTCCTTCAAGGCCAAGTTGACATTGAAAGGCACTGAGGAGGTAAAATCAAAGAAGAAGAGTAGAAAGGAAAACATGCATCTAGTGACAGCAACATAGATGAGGAAGATGTGGAATAGTTGGAAGCACTACTAGTTAGAAGATTTCATAGAGACAAAGGTAAATTCAAAGGTAAGCTACCAATAATTTGTTTTAATTGCAATGAGGTAGGACATATTGCTGAAATGTGTACATAGAATAAGAAATACAAAGAAGGAAACACATAGAAGAACAAAAGAGAAGATGATAGCATAGACTATAAGGAAAGAGGAAAAAGAAGCTACATTGTTGAAGAAGATTCTGATGATAATGATGATGAAGTAGTCTACATAGCCTTGAAGGATGAATTAGATGAAGATGAGGGAACAACACTAGTAACCTATGTGAACAAAAATGACAAGTGGATCCTAGATAGTGGATGCTTACATCACATGAAAAGAGATAAAAGTAAGTTTATTACCTTTACTAAATATGATGGAAATATTGTTAGATTTGAAAATGAATGTCCATGTCAAATCAAAGGAAAAGGTTCCATTAAAATTATAGAGAAAATTTCATGTGATAATGCATACTATGTTGAAGGATTGAACTACAATTTGTTGAGTGTATCACAGTTAGGCAATGAAGGTTGCAAAGTAGAATTTGGAAACAAATTTGCCAATATTTATGACACTGATGGAAATTTGATAGGAAAAAGTGAAAAAACTAGGAGTAATTTTTTTTACCTAGATATGGAAGATGAAACATGTCTTGTTGTTAGACTTGATGATGTGTGACTATGGCATAAAAGACTATGTCATGTTAATTATGACAATCTGATTAGCATCAGCAAAAAGAAGAAAGTCAAAGCATTGCTTAAGCTAAAAAAATCTAAAAACATAATGTGCAAACAATGTCAACTAGGAAAGGTGACAAAGTCTAGTTTCAAAAGAAAAACATACACTTCCAAAGAAGTATTAGAACTAGTCTATACTAACTTATGTGGTCCAATATAAGTACAAAGCTACCAAGGAGATAGATACACAATGTTATTTTTGGATGAGTACTCTAGGGTAATGACTGCCATATTTTTGAAGCAAAAATCTAATGCTTTTCAAATGTTTAAGTGGTATTTGGCTAGAGTTAAGAACAAACTAGGAAAGAGTCTCAAGTACCTAAGGTCAGATAGAGGAGGAGAATTTACATCAAAATAATTTGAGATATTTTTCAATAATAAAGGTATCAAAAGGAAAACATCAGTACCAAGAACTCCACCTTAGAATGACATTGCTTAGAGAAGGAACAAATCAATGATAGACTATGCTAGAACCTTGATGATGGGGAAAAATGTTGCTCAAAAGTATTGGAGAGAAGCTACAAGTACTGCTATCTACATCTTGAATAGAGTCCAAGCCAAGAAAGGTACAAATGCAACACCTTTTGAACTATGGTATGGTCACCGACCTAATGTAAAATATTTCAAAGTATTTGGTTGCAAATGCTATATTCTTAAAGATACTAGGAATGGCAAGTTTGATGCAAAGAGTGATGAAGGCATATTCCTTGGATACTCCACTAGAAGTAAGGCATTTAAGTGTTTGAATACTAACACTAACAAGATTGTGGATAGTGCAAATGTAAATTTTGATGAGCATGTAGAAGTCCAAGTTGATAAATTCAAGAAATCAAAAGATTATAGATCTTTTTTATACCTCTATGAAGGAATGGCTTTTGAGGATAATGTTGCTAATCAAGTTGGAAATTAGCAACAAATTTTTGTATTAGCCAAGTCACAACTAGTGAATGCCAAGCCACATTCAAAAGCTAAGTTGTAGAATGAAGAAAATGCACATTTTGACTCTGAAATCAATACACATGGAAGAGATGATGAAATACTAGATGGTGATGGAAAAAATGACTCTGAAGCTAAAGAATCAAATATGGAAAGAAGGAGAGAACCAAGACTAGCTAAGTATGTAAGAAGATATCACCCTGCAAATCAAATCATTGGTGACAAGGATGCAAAACCAATGACAAAAAATAGACTAAGAAATGAATCATGTCTGACGAGCAATATTGAAACCAAAATAGTGAAAGATGCACTACAAGATGATGACTGGTATAAAGCTATGAAGGAAGAAATAGACCAGATTGAGAAGAAAAAAACTTGGACCCTAGTTCCTAGACTAGTTGACAAAAATATAATTGATGCCAAATGGGTGTTTAGGAAATTTTTTTATGAGAATGGTGAGATTACAAGAAACAAAGCTAGATTAGGTTGCAAAGGCTATGCACAAGAAGAAGGACTAGACTATGTGGAAACATTTTCCTCTATTGCAAGGATGGAAGGAGTAAGAACACTACCTTCTTATGGTACCTACAAAGGTTTCAAAGTCTACCAAATGGATGTAAACTTTTCTTTTTTAAATGGTATACTGGAAGAGAAAGTCTCCATGGAACAACCTAAGGGATTTTTTGATGACAACAACAAGGATATGGTTTGCAGATTGCACAAGGCACTCTATGGTTTGAAGCAAGCACCTAGAGGATGGTATGAGAGACTACACAAATATCTTGTGAAGATTAGATTTGAGAGAAAAAATAACAACAACAACTTGTCCATTAAGGTAGAAAAAGGTAAAGACATTTTGATATCTTAAATCTTTGTTGATGATATAATATTTGGAGGAAAAGATGTCCTATGCAAAGATTTTTCTGATCAAATGAAACATGAGTTTGAAGTCTCAATGTATAGAGAAATCAAATTCTTTTTTGGATTGCAAGTATATCAAATGAAACATGGCATATTTGTAACTCAATTCAAATATATCAAGGAGATACTCAAGAAATTTGGATTAGAAGATTCAAAACTAGTCAGTATACCAATGGTAACAAGACATAAGCTATGCAAAAATGATGAATCTCCTAAAGTGAATCACACACTGTACAAATCAATAATTGAAAAGTTGCAAAATGCTGCATATAGTAGACTAGACATTGCATTAGTTATTGGAATAGTAGCAAGATTTTATGCAAATCCAAGAGAAAATCATTTAATGGTAGTAAGGAGAATACTAAGGTACTTAAAAGGAACTGATGACTTTGGCTTATATTACAAGAGGAGTTAAAAGTTTGAACTAAGAGTGTACACTAATATAGATTGGGGAGGTAACATAAATGATAGAAAAAGCACTAGTGGAGGAGCACTTTTCTTAGGGAAAAGATTGGTTATCTAGACCAACAAAAAGAAAAGGTGTACCTCATAGTCCACAATAGAAGCTGAATATGTTGCAACTACTATCAATTGCACCAATATTGTATGGATCAAACATCTGTTGCAAGGTATGAAGGAAGAGGTAATTGAACCTATGATACTCTATTGTGATAACTCAAGTGCCATCAACATATCAAATAATCTTGTGATGCATGGCAAAACTAAGCATATTGCAATTAAGTATCACTATGTAAGAGAATTGGTGGAAGACAAGCAAGTGAGCATGGAATATGTTAGTTCAAAGGAACAGATTGTTGTCATCTTCAAAAAAGCATTACCTAAAGATTCTTTTGAATATCTCAGAGGTAAGTTAGGTGTGATACCCCTAGCCAAGGCTACTTAAGTAATAGCAAAGAGTGTCTTGCATCAAATGGGTCAATTGTTGACATGTTACACATTGATGCAGAGTATTGACTTTAGGATTTTTCCTAAAGTAATCAAAGTGTTGAAGTTCCAAATCAGTCACAAGAAAAGTGATAGAGGGAGAAATTGGAGTACTTGCAAATCTATATTTGCATATTAAGATGCTAAAATAGTATGTCTTTGGAATTGTTGTCAAAGAGGGAGAAAATGTAAAAACTAATCTAATGAAAAAAATTCAAAAGGGAGAAGTAATAAGAAACTATTAAGGGAGAAGCATGGAGAAGTTGATATCAATATAGTAGAGATGATTAATGCATGTAGATGGAGAAATAGTGTAAGAAGGATTCAGGAACAATACATGATCGAAGTGAACAAGTGGAAAGACACATAAGATAGGAAAGGATACAACAACTAAGAGGGAGAAGCAAAAGTGAAGTAATCAAGATACAGATCAAGGAAGGAGATGTGAAAATTAATGTTAGCACATTTTTCTTTTTGGCATTTGACTTACTATTTTAACCTAGTTAGCATTTTGATAACTTGGTTGAATAGTTTGGTCTGATGGTTGATCAGTTCGGTTTTCCATCAATGCCAAAGAGGGAGATTTTTGGAAATCTGATTGAAAAGATCATAGAAAAATATTAATTGCAAAGAGGGAGATTTTTGATAAAGAATGTTTTCAATCATTTTTTTGTGATTGATGAAGAGGATTTAATCAACAAAATGTAAGAAGAGCACTAGAAGGAAAGGTTGAGTCAAGGTTTTGTAATGAAGTGCACAGATCAGTTATGACAATAGTAAAATGATGTATTGATAGTACATTGGAAGATATAAATGTTGGTCACACTTAGAAACCTAAGAAGAATAATTTGTAACAAGGTTGACTGCAAAGCTTAACTAATTTCATTAGTGAGTGTCGAGCAAGCTAGTTTAAGCCGAGCAAATTTTTAGTTGGATCCAAGCAAATGCAAAAAAAAGTGTGTGCCAAGTCAACTTCATATTTCGAGTGAAGTTTAAGTGCGAAGTGATATAGAAGGAGTCAGGTAAACAGAAAACTTAGTAGATGCCGAGTAAATCCATAGTAGGTGTTGAACATTAGCAAAACATAGTTGGTGCCAAGTAACACACTATGTGTCAAGCACCAAAATTTCAATAGTGTTGAGCTACTACATTATTGGAAAAGTCAAAGATTCACTAGATCTAAGCCAACAAATTTGTTACATTGAATTTTGTGAAATATTTGGAGGATAAGGATGATGAGCTGGTGGCATAGAATTCTATGTAAACTATTTTTAAGTGAATTCAAGAGGATTCTTCATGATGTTTCTAGAAGAAACAAAATGTGAGTTAGATTCAATGAATCCTACCTACTACAATCAAACTATAATTAAAGGAGGGAAGAATTGAGCAAGAAAAGAAATTCCAAAATTCTATTTAAGGAGTCACAAACTAAGAAGCAAGAGTTGCTGGTGTGCCAAATTGCAAAGTAGTTGAAGGGTGTCAAGAAGAAGACATCAAGGAGAAGGAAGAACAAAGCATAGAGACCTTGCTTCAAGAAGTGGTCAGAGAGAGATGATTGCACTGGTACATTGACCATGAAGACTCAAAGAGACAAAGCTTGAGAGGAGGACAAGCTATCAGAGTTGAAGAGACTGAAAGCCACACAAATTTTGTAAGCTAAATAATGATCTAAAATTTGCAAGATAAGTTGTGAATTATAATCAAGTCAAAACCCCTTATTGGTACTCTCTAGAAATTGTATCAATTAGGATAAAATCCTATGGACATAGGTTGGTTTAATAGCCATTTTGTAAATCCTTTAACAAGGTGTCATTCCAGGTGAATATTTTACAGTCCTCTAACCAGACCCGGTTCTAATAGGGTGGATATATCCTTTAACTAGGTCACATTTAACAGTGTGTTGTAGCCTTTAATAGGGAAGGCCTTTCATAGGGCATCACTTCAGAAGAGTGAGCATTGAGTAGCATGTTACTAGCAGTTTTTCTCAAAGTAGGTTTCTACATAAATCATTGTGTTATGTGTTGATCTTTTCATGTATTATTTTTGCATGCTAATTTATAGTAACTTGATGAATAGAAAAGTTTAAGCTTGGATGAATGAATAGATTATTGGACACACTTTGTTTCAATAAAAAGTTTAAATTGGACATTTGGACCCTGAATAACTAATTCAACCCCCACCACCCCCCCCCCCTCTCAATTATTCTAAAGAATTTGTAATAATATATACTAAATGTATTCATAGACTCCTAACAAGGAATATCTATTTTAGTACATCATTTTGTCGATATCATCCCCACTGGGGTTTTCCCTCTGATCAAGGGTTTCCCTAGTTAATATATATTGTGTTATTGTGTATGAGTATCTTGTTGTGGTTTTATTTTATAATGCTCATATGGTTAACTTTTTTAAGGTTGATAATTGTGATAATAATTGGAAAATTGATTCACACCCCCCTCCTTCCGTATTAATTATATACGTGGACTATATATTTTAACAATATAAATAGTGTCAAAAGGTTTATGTGTATATTCTTTTTGTATATAACATATATCCTTGTAATTGTATCTTTGGGGTGCAGTGGGCTCATCTTGCATATATTTTGTAATTTTAATACCAACACCTAATAGGGTCAAGTCTTATAAAATGTCCTTCTACTGTAACAAGGAAAACAACACTATACTAATGTAGTAGACTCTCAATAGGGTCAATATCTCTAATAAGATACTTTTGATTAGTGGATCATTTTGTGGATATCATACCCATCATTTTTTTCACTTGGCTAGGGTTACCATAGTTAACAAATAATGGTGTTATGAGTTGCATCAGATTATTTCTATTTTAGTTAAATAACTATTTAGAATAACTGAAAGGTGGGGGTGGTGGGGAGGGGGGGTGGGGGGTGGTGAACCAGTTGTCAAAGGTCCAAATGTAAAAATTGAAGAAACAAACACTTAAATAACATCATATCTTAACATTCAATACTTTGGTCTCTATAATCAACTTTTAGTAACATCAACTAGTTGTCCACTATCATAAATATAATAGATTAAAGTAAATCATGCCATAAAACATCCACACAAGTTTGACACTAGGATTTAACGTAGAAACCCAATTTGGAAAAACTAACCAGGAACATGTCACTAATTTTGTTTACTCTTTTGAAGTGAGATCTTTTAGAATCATACCTCGCTAAAGGTTACAAAACACATTATTAAATGTTACCTTGTTAAAGGATTAATCACCCTATTAGAAGTGGCATTGTTATATGACTTTAGAACATTCCATTAGAATTCCACCTTGATTAAAGGATTTCAATATGATTGTTAAGTCAACCTTGATTAAAGCATTTCAATATGACTATTAGGCCAAACTTGATTAAAGGATTTCAATATTGTTACAATGGTTAGAAAGTAACAAAAAGTTTTGATTTTTCAAGTACAACTAACTTTACAAATTTGGATTTTAGTTTAGCTCACAACTTGCTTCACTATCTGGCCTTCATTTTCATTATAGTCTATTATTCACTTAGAAACCCTTCAAGAGATCACAGTTCTTCTCTTGTCAACTCTTCTTAGTAGTTTTTTGAAGTTTTACATTCAATAGTATCCTAGTAATTTTTCCAACCTTTTACCTTTTTAAGAGTTATCCCTTGTACCTTCTTAAATAGCTAATTTTGATTTTTTTCTACTTAAACACCACTATAGATTGTATGGTTATGATTACATTCAAAACATACAATGAATTTGTCCACCTTCTTGTTTATCCTCTTCTTTTCTAGAAAATCCATCATGAATCTTTGCATGTAAATGTGCAAACCTAGTTTCCCCTGATTTAAATATTCTAGGTCATCCATCCTTATCTTCAATAAACTTTATATATTTCAAGAAATCAACTCTTTTGGGTGAAAATGATGATTTCTCATAAAATATCAAAATTTTGTTCCTTTGGAAACGCAATATTTCAACACATGATCATGACTGGGTTACTCAGTCACAAATAAATTTCTTGTCCAACACATATACTATCATTGAGTCAGTACTGATGCTTGATCAACATTATCTCTACTAAGAACTTACTATGGCTTGATCGATACTAACATCACTCATCTTATAGTACAAGTTCCTTAATCTTCTACTCTATTGCTTGGTCAAGCCTATACATTTGGTCTATCCTTAATCTATTCTTCAAATATTTACTGTAACTATCTTATCCACTTGTAACATGATTTAAATAGTCATTTTATCTTGTCAAATTCAAACTAATCAAGTGTCTAATTATAGTTTCCTCTTCATAACTCAACCTTTCTTCTGGATACTTTTGCTATGCCAAACTTCTCAAATCCTCTTCATCAATAAAATAGATATTCATAAACTCAAATTAGATATAAAAATGTCTCACCAATAAGGTTTAATATTAATGACAATATAATAAGTGATCCAATTATAGTTTCAAAAAATCTCCCTCTTTTCCATTGATGATAACACCTATAGTTACCATGCAGTCCGAAACATGTTGTATCTTGAGAAACTCCCTCTTTGTACACTATTAGATCTTCATTGATATGCTTAGTTTCATTCTTCTTCACATCTCTGTGTCCAACAATCACTATCTTTAATTTCATGTTAATTCTCATCCATGCTACTCTATTATGCAACACATAAGCTCCCTCTATCATATCAAATCATGAAATCAACTAGATTCTTATATATTGTTGGCAATACCTTTCTTTTTAATCTCTCACTTTTGCATGGGTAATTTAATTTTGTTATCTCCCTCTTTGATAACAATAACAAAGACATTTCAACTCATAAATCTTTTCCATGTAGATATCTTCATGTCAGTTCTAAATTCTTCAACTATCATCTATGTATGAATGATACAACATGATTGTGTGCTTCTTTCTCACTACTATGTTAGGAAACTCCTAAAGTAGAACCATCTACATTAATTTTTAAAAGAGTCCAGTCAACACATTTGATGTAGAGCACCATCTTTCTTAAGTAGTTTTGTCTAGGGGTATCACCCTTATCTTACCTCTAAGATATTCATCAGCATCTTTAGATAAAGATTTTGTGAATATATCAACTATTTTATGTTTAGTACTCACATACTCCAATTTTAGTTCTTTTTATTGAACTAGCTCTCTCAAGTAATGATACGTGACAACAATATATTTTGTCTTTGTGTGCATTACATTTTTCTTTGATAAGTTAATAGCACTAGTGTTATGAAAATAGATAACGACTAGATTAGTACTATTTTCCTTTATACCTTTTAAAAATTGTTTGATCCATATGATATTTGAAAAATTTACTATTTATGCCACATATTCAAATTTAGTTGTTGATTAAGAAATATAGTTCTACTTCTTTCTTGTCCAAGGGACTAGTCTATTTCCTAGAAAGAATACACCTCCACCTGTGCTCTTTCTTTCATCAAAATTTCTTGTCAATTTAGAATAAGAAAATACCTTTAGTTCAAACTTATCATTTTTCTTGTAATACAATATATAGTATTATGTTCCTTTTAGATATCTGAGTATCCTTTTCACTTCCATCATGTGATTCTCTTTTGGAGTTGCAAAAAAATCTTGTAACTATCACAACTACTAATGTAATATCAGGTTCACTATGAACAACATATAGTACTTTTCCATTCATTGATCTATATAATGTCTAGTAGACATAGGTGTACTAACTAGTCTCGAATCTTCCATTCTAAAAGTATTCAAAATCTCCTTGATATATTTGGATTAATTAATGAAGATTCCTTGCTTCATTTGATATAGTTCTAAACCAACAAAGAATTTAATTTCACTAAACATAGACATTTCAAATTCCTTCTTCATATTATAATAAATGATTTGCATAATGCTTCATTTTCTCCAAATATGGTATCATAAAAACATAATTTAAATAACAATAGATCATTGTTCTTACTAGTGTTCAAATATAGATTGTTGTTATCATTAGTGCTTGTAGATCCAGTATTCACCAAATAATTTTATAGCTTTTCATACCATGCTCTATTGGCTCCTTCCAAACCATATAGAACCTTATGTAGCTTACACCCCATATTATTCTTTTTGGGGTTATTAAAACCTTCTAGCTTCTCTATGTATAATTCATTTTCAAGTATTTCATCCATAACTATAGATTTGACATCCATTTGACCTTAAAACCTTTATAAGAAAAATATACAAGCAATGTTCTAACTCCTTCTAGTCTTGCTACATTGGAAAATATTTCCCCATAGTCAACACCTTATTCTTGTGCATATCATTTGTGTACTAGCCTAGAATTTTTCTTTGTGAGTTCACCTTTTTTATTTAGCTTGTTTCTAAATATCCATGTTTCTCCAATAACATTTTTATCTTTAGGTTTAGGTACCAGTGTCAATGTTTTATTCTTTTTAATCTACTAAATTTCTTCATTCATTGCTTGTATCCAATCCTCATTTTCCAAAGCATATTTCATAGATTTGGGATAAAAATAAAAAAGTAAGAAAGTATCACTTCTAAGTCATTTTCTTGTCATAACACCTGATTCTTTATCTCCAATAATTTTCATAGGTGCATGTTGTCTTCTTATATATTTAGCTAGTACATGTTCTTTTCTTCTTTGTTTTTCAACAGGTTCATCTTGAAAAATTATTTCAAGCTCATTATCTCTCTCCTATTTAGGTTTTGGATCATGATCTGTATGCTTGAAATTGGCTACCTAATGTTGGGTTCCTTCTTTCTATGACTCAATGTCATTTTTTTGTTCCTCGACACCCACACTTTGTTGTTTATCAATTGGCTTCTACAACTTAGTATTCCCATTCTATTGTTAATTTGTAGCTTTGTTCTCTTGTTTAGGTGGGGTTTTAGGAGAACTATCATTCACATATATGAATGAACTATAGTCTTTAGGGTCTCTTTTGCATCTAACTTCATTATTTTCTACATATTCATCAACTTTCACATTTTCACTTTTTACAACTTTGTTAGTGTTAGAGCTCAAACACTTATAAACTTTTCTCTTAGTGGAATAACCTAGGAATATGCCTTTATCACTTTTAGCATCAACTTTTCCATTTCTATTATCTTTTAGTATGTAGCATTTGCTTCCAAAAATTTTGAAATATTTTACATTAGGAGCATATCCATATCATAATTCAAAAGGTGTAGAAAATGTACCTTTCTTGACTTGCACTCTATTCAAACTATAAATTATTGTACTTAGAAATTCTCTCCAATATCATTGTGATACATTTTTCTCCATAATTAATGTTTTAGTACAATCCATGATTGATCTATATCTTCTTTTAGCTATTCCATTTTGAAGAGGGGTCCTAGGTATGAGATCTATCTCTTGATTCCTCTATCATTGTACAATATGTTGAACTCATTAGAAATGAATTCATGACCTCTTTTAGATATGAAGTACTTTAGACTCTTTCATGTTTCCTTTTCAACTCTAACCAAATACCATATATTTTTCTCTAAAAAACATCATAGTCATCATTGTAGAATAGTCATCAACAAATAGAATGAAATATTTGTCTCCAAAATATCTTTGAATAACAATAGGTGCACAAAAGTCAGTGTGAACCAATTCCAAAATATCACCAATTGAATATGTCTTGCTCTTGAAACTAGACTTTGTCATTTTTCTCAATTGACATTGTTTACACATTGCATTATCAAGTTTCTTCAGTTTTGGAAAACCTCTTACTTATTTCATCTAACTAATGCTAATGAAATTATTAGAATTTACATGACATAACCTCTTGTCCCATAACCAAATATCTTCATATTGTGAAAACAATAATGTTTCATTAGATAGATCTAGATAGAACAAGTTACCTCTTATTTTTTCACCACTTCCAATTATTTTACCATCAACATCAAATGTCTTGGCCTTTCTATGATTCAATTAAACTTGGTATCCTAATTTGTTCAACTATTAAACACTAAATAGATTATAGTTAAGTCCTTCAACCTAATAAACATTATAACAATTGATCTTATCAGTAAGCTATATTGATCCTTTACCTTTCACAAGACATGATATGCCATTACCAAATTTAATGCATGTACCTATGTATGGTCCAATTTCCTCAATTTTACTTCTATCACTAATCATATTTTAAGATTTGAACTCAATATAATTAGAGTTGAATGCTTTCCATGTTCGAAGAAATCAACTCTATTGATTCGAAATTACAATTTCCTATAAACTATCAAAATTTCATTCCTCGACCAACACTATATTCTAACACTCTATCACCATTGGGTTACTCAGTCTCTACTAAATTTCTTTCTCAACACATATATTTTCATTTATTCAATACTAATGTTCAATCAACAATATTCCTTCTCATCACTTATTGTGGCTCAGTCAACACTAGCATCACTTTGCTTATACTTCATGTTCCATAATATTTTACTTTGTTTCTTTGTCAAGCCTATTTTGGAAGCATGAATTCTTATGATATTCCTATGGGAGAGCATTGTATATATGTTATCATGATGATATGTTACATTCATGACTATGTTTGTCATTGATATAGAGATAGTAGTCTTCTATGGTATCTAGCAGGAGAACATCAGAAAGATCAAGTTGGTATGGATGATTGGTTGAGTATGCTCACTATTCAAGGTTATGGGAGATGCTTCTAAGTATCTAGTATATGTAGTTAACACCGAGTGAAGAAATTTTAAGTTTGCAAGAAGTTATACAAGTTTTGGTGATGTTTGTTTTGAGATAGAGTTTATAGAGAATGTTTTGGTAAACTATTTATATCTCTTAGTAGAATTGTTAGTCTAAGAATCAAGGTTGAGGATGTAAAGAATACATGTTGATGATGATTCAAATAAGCTCACTTTTTATGACATTTTGTATACAGCAAGATATTTAAATTACAACGTGGAAGATTAATGTTATCATTAAGTGTAATGTGTTCTTAATGTGGTCCTATAATTTATAATTAAAAAGGCCTAACAACCAACATAGAAATTTTTCTAATGGATTTGGTATGAAGGAAAGACATTTTTTTATCATGGATTACATGAAAAAGTGATTGTAAAAAATAGAGAGAGTAGAATGGGAAGTTGAGAAGAGGAAAGCGAAAGTGAAGGAAACTTCATTATCAAGGTTTTATTGTGTGATTCAAGGTTTGATATTTGGATAGAGGTTTGTGACCTAGTCTATAAGGTTTGATAGTGATTAGTTTGGTTGAATGAATAGAGAAAAGAGGAACTTAACAATAAATTACTTGTTTGGGCAGTGAGCTCTTCTTGTAATTGAAATTACATTTTTGGGAAGTGGGCTCTTCTTGCATACATTGTACTACAACTCCTAACATGGTTGGAATCTCCTAATAGAGTTTCAAAGTCTCCTAACATGGACTCATATGTGCTAAATGTTTTAATAGACTCCTAAGAGGTTCCATCCTCTAAAAAGGAATATTTATATTAGTACATCATCTTGTGGACATCATTCCCACTAGGTTTTTCCATCTAATCAAGGGTTTCCCTAGTCAACATATCTAGTGTAATTGCCTATGTGCATCTTGTTATGGTTGTTGTTTACTTTGGTTGAATGGATAAGATTGTTTAAGGTTGATAAATGTTTTAATTGTTGGATAACTAGTTCCACCCCCCCCCTTTCCCCCCTGTTATCTTAGTGGACTATTGTTTCTAACAATTGGTATCAGAGCATCAAGTCCTTGAAGATAAAGTTTAACAACATTGGGAGATCCATGGAAAGCATGTTTAGGAAAGATAATGCTACATCTAACAAAATAAATTTCAGCATTGGAATGGTGGAAATTTTTGGTGAGTTATCATATTTGAGTAAAGAATAAAGCATTGAGTTTTCAAATCTAGAATCCTCATGTTGTATACAAGAAAATGGAAGTACAAGAAAAGATAGATCCTGATCTAAAGAAGACATAAAGATAAAGGAATATCTTGATCTACTTATGAAGAGAGAACCAAAAGGGATACAAATTTTTTTTTATTGGACATGTAAGGAATTTGATCATTTTTGAGTAAATGTCCTATGAGATTAAGAAAATCTAAAAGAGCTTACTTTCTGATAAAGTTGAAGAATTTAAAGAAAGTATGGAAAGATCCTTGAATGACTCTGATAATAAGTCTAGATTGGTTAATGAAGAACAACTATTAGAAGAAAAAGTTTTGGAGTCTATTTTGGAAAGTGTAAGTGTGAGAGTTGATGAATTTGGGGTACAAGAGAGAATAGTTGATTAAAATTCAAATGATGTTGTTGTTACTAAACCAAGGAATGATGAAGTATTTCTTGAGACTAACAATGATTTGTAGAATGAAGGAGAGCCAAGGTAGCAACAAAGATCAGAACCTTTAGTAGAGCAAAGAGTTGAGATGGAAACTCCTACTTTGGGAAATAATATGACAAACAATAATCCACCTAAGTAGATCTTAAAAAGTAGAGATAAAGGTATGATGACAAGAAGAAGAGTCAATAAAGAACTATGTTTGATATCTCAAGTTGAACCTAAGAATGTAGATGAAGCATATAAAGATGATAATTAGAAACAAGCTATGAAAGAGAATTTGGATTAGATAGTAAAGAATGAGACATGGAAATTGGTCCCTAGACTAGTAGACAAGAATCTGATAGGAACTAAATGGTTATTTACAAACAAGATGAACGAACAAGGAAAATTTGTAAGGAACAAGGCAGGATTGGTATGTAAAGGTTACTCATAGCAAGAAGGAATAGACTATGATGAGACCTATGCTCCTATGACAAGAATGAAAGAAATAAGGTTATTTCTAGCCTATGCAGCACATAAAAAATTTAAAGTGTATCAGATGGATGTCAAGTCATCATTTCTAAATGAAGAACTTAAAGAAGAAATTTACATAAAGAAACCTAAAGGTTGTCCTTTGATAGATGACAAGGAAATTGTATGCAAACTTAAGAAAGAATTATATGTCTTGAAGAAAGCACCTAGAAACTAGTATGTATGGGTGGACAAGCATTTGAAAAAGCTTGGATATAAAAAAGGTATGACATATAGTAATCTCTATTCGAAAGAAATTGACAATGGGTTGATAATTTTGGTAATATTTGCTGCTGATATCATATTTGGAGGAAATAATGATGAAAGTGACAAAGATTGCAAAAGAAATGAAGAAGGAATTTGAAATGAGTATGATAGGAGAAATGAAATATTTTCTAGGATTATAGATTGTATAGGATAAAGAAGGAATATTTATTTCTTAGACTAAGTACTTGAAGGATTTACTAAAGAAGTTTTGTTTGGAAACATGTAAACCTTTTGGAACACCTGTGGTAACTAGATTCAAGTTATCTACAAAGGATGAAACACCAACTGTTGAGAAAAAGAAGTAAAGATCTTTGATAAGAGGTTTACAATATCTCACTTACACAATGTCAGATATGGAGAATTTTGTTGGACTTGTTCCAAGATTCCAAGCTAATCCCATAGAAGCACATTATGCAGTAGTCAAAGGATATTTAGATACATGAAAGGAAAACTAGAGTTTGGATTGTGGTATGACAGATCCAATGATTTTACCTTAAGTTCTTATACTAATGTTGATTGGGCAAGCAATATGGATGATAGAAAGAACACTACTGGTGTAACCTTCTCTCTTGAAGGAATATTGGTTACTTGGCTAAGAAAGAAGTGGGATTGTACCTCACTAAGTACAGCTAAGTAAAATATGTTTTAGCAAAAAAAATTGTAATCAAGTTGTTTGATGAAATAGAGGTTGAATGATATAAGGATAGAAATCAATGAACCAATTATCGTACATTGTAATAACAAGCACAATAAATATGTCTAAGAATCCAGTGTTGCATTTGAAGACCAAGCACATTTCTATCAAGTATGACATGTTGAGAGTGAATGTTGCAGAAAAGGAAATTAGATTGGAGTATGTGAACACTAAAGAGAAGATTGTAGATATATTCACTAAGCCTCTTCCTAAAGAGACTTTTGAGTATTTGTGAGGTATGGTAGGGGTTATGCCCCTTTTTACATTAGCGTAGATGATGTAGGAGTGCATCAGTCCAATGTAACAAATCACTATTATTTGTCTGGATTGAATGCTGATGCTTCATATATGGGGGAGTGTCTGTGATGCATAGATTCATCTAGGATTGTTGTTGGAATTTTTTTGAATAGTGTCTTTTGACACTTGACTTAGTAAGAATCAATTGTTGTTGGTTGTAGATTTCTTTGAGATTGATGTCAATGGGGGAGAAGTACTACATGAAAAACATCATGGGGGAGAAGCAAAAATATCATGGTAGATAAGTACTACATGAAAATAATTTTGAGGTATGGAAAAACAAAAAAGACATTGAGGTATGTCAATGGGGGAGAATGATTGATGAAGAGGATTTGAAAAGAAAGCTTAACAGTCTTTTGCAGTTGGTATTCTTGGAACTAGGTTTTTTTCATCTATGTTGCCATCAATGCCAAAGGAGGAGATTATTGGAAGCATGAATACTATCAATATTCCTATGAGGGACTATTGTAGATATGTTATCATGATGATATGTTACATTCATGATTGTGTTTTTCATTGATGTCAACATAGGAGTCTTTTTTGGTATCTAATAGGAGAACAATAGAAAGATCAAGTTGGTATGAGTGGCTAGTTGAGTATTCTCACTATCTAAGCTTATGGGAGATACTTCTAAGTATCTAGTATATATAGGTAATGTTAAGTGAATAAATGTTAAGTCTAGAAGAAGTTATACAAGTTTTATTGATGTCTATTCTAAGATAGAGTATATAGAAGCATGTTCTAGTAAAATTGTTATGTCTCTTAGTACAATTGTTATTATGAGAATCTAGGTTGAGGATGTAAAGAAGACATGTTGATGATGACATAGCTAAGCTCACTTGTCATGATATTTGTGTATGAAAAGATATTCAAGTTGTAAGGTAGAAGATTAATGTTATTGCTAAGTGTAATGTGTTCTTAATGTGGTCCTATAATAATTAATTGAAAAGGTTCAATAGTCAACTTAGGGAATTGTTTAATGGATTCAATATAAAAGAAGGAAATTTTCATTTATCATGGATGAGATATAAAAGTGATTGTAAATAGCAGAGAGAGTGGAATGTGAAATTGAATCGAGCAGAGTGGAAGTGAAAGAAACTTCATTGCCGATGTTTTATTGTGTGATTTGAGGTTTGATATTTTGATCCGAGGTTCATGACCTAGTCTACAAGGTCTGACAATGATTGGTTTGGTTGATAGAATAGAAGAAAGAGGAATTTAATAGTAAATAAATTTTTTGGTTAGTGAGCTCTTATTATAATTGAAATTGCATGTTTGAGTAGTGGGCTCTTCTTTCCTACATTGTACTACAACTTCTAATAGGGTTAGCACAACTCCTAATAGGGTTGGAATCTCCTTTAGAGGGAGTCAAAGTCTCCTAATAGAGACTCATATGTACTAAATGTTGTAATAGACTCCTAACAGGGTCCATCCTCTAACACAGAATATTTATATTAGTACATCATCTTGTGGGCATCATTCCCACTGGGGTTTTCCCTCTAATCAAGGGTTTCCTAGTTAACATATCTGGTGTAATTGTCTATGTGCATCTTGTTAAGGTTACTTTACTTTGGTTGAATGTATAAGATTGTTTAAGGTTGATAAATTTTTTAATTGTTGGATAACTAATTCACCCCACCCCCCCTCTTAGTTATCTTGGTGGACTATTGTTTCTAACAACCTATGCATTTGGTCTATCTTTGATATATTCTTCAAGGCTTTAGTGTAACTATCTTCTCCACTTGAAACATGATTTAAAAAACCACTTTATCTTATCAAATTCCAACTAATCAAGTGTTTATTTAAAGTGTTCTCTTCATGACTCAACCTTTCTTCTAGATAATTTTTGAATGACCAAATGTTGAAAATCCTCTTCTTCAATCAAATAGATATGGCACATAGATCAAATAGAAAAATGTCTCACCAATAAGGTTTGACATCAATGAAAACATAATGATTGTTGGTTCAATTATAGTTTCTAACAATCACATGGGCATATTTTAATGTTGTAAAAGATATCCATAGTTGGAAGAAATTTTGTGAAATATTGATTCACCTCCCCTATCTTGGTATTTCCTATGTATAACAATTAGTATTAGAGTATAGTTACTTAGAAGAGGCTAAACAACTTGATCAAGATCACTATGGATGTAGAGAATTTGCAAAAGAATATGAAAAAAACCTCTTGCAGAAGTTGATGTGATTAAAGAAGAAAGAGACATCTTGAAGAAGAAATACAAAGTGGAAAAATCTTACATTAAGAAGTTGAGAAAATGAAATAGAATCTGCCAATACCCAAAAGAGTGAGTCAAATGATTAGATCAAGGATAGTGATATAGCTTCTAAGATTAAGAAGGTGAATGAGATCTAAAGGCATGAAATAGAGATTGCCAATATTAACATGAGCTTGATGGAAGATGAGAAGAAAATTCAATTAGATTTGAAATCTAAGAATGCAGATCTAAAATCAAAACTTATCAACATGACATCAAAAGTTTAGACTTGAAGGTTGTAGTGTATAGAATTTGAGAAGTACAATAGTGTTCCAAAAGGAGAGATTACATAAAGAAAGTAAAATCTTGAGAATTTTTATTGTAGCACCAAAAAAATTAATGAGAAGATCACGGCACATTGACATTCCTATGATAAGTTTGGTATTAGTAACTATGAAGGTGAATCATCAAATAGATATGAATTTTCTTAGGAACTAGATCTTGTGATCCAACAACTTGAACAAAAATAAGAATATTTAACAAGGTTCAGACTAATAAATTTGAAGATTTATCTAACTGATATGAACTATCTAAATAAGTGTGAAGACAATTTACTAGAAGATGTTATGCATGTAATGAACTTAATCACATGAAGGAGAACTGTATAGTTAAGTATAATAACCCTATTTTTTTATTATTGATATCATTTTTATGCATATGGACATAGAGCTGGTGAATACAAAAGACCTAGATTTAATAATTATATGTATCAAAGTACTAACCATACATCTAGTAGAACTATTGGTGCAAACAATGTCTTAAGAAATGGGGTTATGTGTTATAAGTGCAACAACTTTGGGCATATTTCTAGAGATTTTAGATTAAAGATTAGTGAATCAAGACCTAGATATGGGAACTATGTAATAAAATTTCATATTTATAACAATAGGGGTCATACAAAAATATTTTATAGGATGAGAAACATGAGAATGTTGAGCATCATGAGAAAATAAAATCTAAGGACACCTAACTTTAGAAGGAATGAAAACAATATTAGAAGCAATGAGAATGAAAATGATAGAGAAAATGAAAGTTTTGAAAGAGAAGTAGAAATCTTAAACAAAATAATTGTGAAAGAGAAGACACTAGAAAGAACACATATTTGGATAGAGAAGAAGACAAGTGACACACCTAAAATCAAGTTGAAGTCAATAATAGTTGTTGACAAACCCTTATCAATTTAAGTAAGTCATTCATTAGAAGATAAAGTGAAATAGGATTAAAAAATCATGTAGGCCTCTCAAAGCTAAGTTAAGTCTTGCAAAGTTAGGAGAAATTTTATATGGATGTAAGGAATCTATGGTTAAGTGTGCATAAAATTATGAGCTCATATTTGAGTGCATGAATAAGAAAGAGTTCTCTATATAATGAAATCAATGTTTTGATCCCTATGCACTTATGAATTTAATTTAGAATCAAATTGAGTTAGATTTAGGTTTTTTAATCAATGAATTGATTACCATTTTATTAAGAAAAATTTTAAGGAGAAAAAAGAAGCAAATTAAGAACAAATCAATACTCATTTTGACAATATTTTAGTCAAAGATGAAACAAAGAACAAGAATTCCAAAATCTATTGTTGAGAAGTATAAGGATGAGATGTATTTTATGGGAGACATTGATTTGACATATATGGAGGAAGTCACACCTATAACATTGTATGTTGACCCTCTTGGTTATGAGATTACAAAAGAAAAAATTGAAGGATATGCACAAATTATTCTCAAATCAGAATCAGATCCTAACAGTGCAAGATTTGGAACTTGTGAGGAAGACATGTAGTTGGTATATCAACTTAAGCTTGAGAAGTATGTAAGAAATAAGGTAGAGAGTACTATGAAGATAATGGGAGAGGATCAAATGACCCAACAATATTTTTCTCTTATAAATAATAATGTATGTAGAATGAAGTAGATTGGTTAGGAAAATATTCTATTTGTTCCACCTTTTTTAGTTGCAAACCCCAACTCTGCAGCTAATGTGCACCTTAATTTTTCTAAGCACCAAATATTTTTCTAGATTAGCCTATGTAAGAGGAAGATATTAGTATAATAAAAATTCATTCATCTACACTAACCAACTCAAGATGGACTGCAAGGATAGTAAAAGTTAAGCAAGAACTAGTAGAAACTCTATTGCGTAAAAGAGTGAAAGAAATGGCTTCTATGTTTGGAAAGATACAGAAGGTTATAGCTACATATAAGGGTAGAAAAATGAGAGTTCAAGTTGCTAATACTAAGGTTTGACCACAAAAACATCAACAAGAAGGAAGTGGTAAGAAGAAGGCTTCATCAAAACCAAGTATTAAGAATCTAAATGGTTCCATATTGAATGAACAAAAACTGAAGAAGCTCAGACTATTTTATGACATATATCCTCTATATGAGTAGAAGAACTTGGATGTCATAGCAATCCAACATATGATAAATTCTAGGAAGCCCCTTCTCACAATTGTGGTGAATTACCCAAGGAAGTATATGAAAGATTGAATGAGGAGATCTTGAGGATAAAGAGAGAAGAAGAGACTTTGAAAAAAATGTTTGTGAGTAAATTCTATAATTTAAAGAATGATGCACAAATGAAAATAATAAAGTATTTAATAGATTTTCATGTGTGAGACAAGATGGGAGTGATAATGATCATGGGAGGATTAAGAGATGAGGTTATACGAGATACTAAAATGTTTATAGATTAGATTCTTAGTGAGCCTATCTATAGAGACTACATAGAAGAAAGTGGAAAATAAATTCTAACACCTTCATCTACTTCAGAGCCACCCAAGAAATTTGATATAATCATACCTATGACTACATAATAGAAGACTTTAGAATATAAATAACATTAGATGAGCCTAAGGATAGTAAAGAAGAAGGAGACATAATTTTATGGTGAGAAAATCCTATCACTTTAGAGGCAGAAACAACCATTGTAATAGGAAAAATTAATAGAGAAGGAAAAGTAGAAGAGAAATCATTCAGGAACCACACACAATAATTGATGATGACAATATGAACATTAGCAGTGATTAGATTACTATTGATGATAATATAAATCTAATTAAGGATCAAGGAAATATTGTTAACAATTTGGCTATAGAGAATTTTGTTGACTATCTAAGTTTTGATGATGAGGACAAGAAAGTTGACATAGAGTAATCAGAAGATTTGGCCACATTAGTTTAAGTTCTTGAGAATATTTATGCAAGGTTACAAATTGATTGGAAGATTATAGTGAAAGAAGCATACCATTTTACACCCTAGCTAGGACATACTTAAACAGAGAAATGAATCATTATACATTAGCATGCTGATGAGTTAGAACAATAAAATGGTACTACTAATGATAATCCCCTACATCAAATAGATAAAGAGGATGGAAGTAAGACAATTGAAGAAAATATAGTTACACCTACCAAGGACACAAGTTAAGAAGTGCCTAATTCATCAAAGTTCCCATTGGAATATTTGATAGCTAGTATGATGTGTAGTACACATTGGTAATAGTAGAGGACCCTAAGATTGAGATGCTTAGTCAATTATAAACATTGTTAGAAAGTAAAGTCCACCAAGATAAATTAGATGGGGGGTTGTGAACTAGTTATTAGATCAAATAAAATTTAATCAACCTTATTAACTCTGAAACATGTGGTCGATAAGTGAAACAATCATAGAAAGATCACCATATACAATAATACAAAATTTTTTAACAAAGAAACCCTTGATGAGAGGGAAAACCCTAATGGGGATGGTACCATGAAATGATGGATAAATTTATAAGTTCCTTGCAAGAGGATGTGTTGGAAACTACAATTGGAACAACTATTATATTTTCATTGATGTTAAACCTTACTAGTAAGACATTTTCTAATAGTTTAGAGTTCCATATCTTATGATTGATGGAGATGATTTCAAAGAGAGATAGCTAGATGAACTAGTGAAATGGTTGAGTAAAGAGAAGTATGATGGAATTACAATGGGAACTTGATCAGTTGGTATCTAACAAGATAATGTGTTTTCTGATTGTTATATGAAGTGGATAATTTAGATGATTTAAAATGTGGCAAAGATGTTTAAAACACATGTTTGAATGACTACTAGTTCTAGTAGGTCAGCAAAGAAGTTCAAGAAAAAGATTAAGAAATTTAAGAGATAGCCAAGTAGAATAGTATCAACTGAGTGATAGTAGCAAATAAGTGAGACAAAGGAAAAATTAGGTAGCAACTAAGCATAGTGAAGACTAGAAAGCTAATGTAAGACAAGAAAGATAGAACAATAGAGATCAAGCTAGCTAGTGATGATTGAGATGAAAAACATAGTGATGATCGAGTGTCAGCAAATTGACAATTTGTGAAAGAATCAAGATTTGAGGCAGATATAGTTAAATTTTTAGATTAGTCAAAATACATGAAATATGGGGATTGATGATCTGGTGTATTTAATACATGGAGTGATTTTTTTAAGCAATCTAACCTATGGATTAAAGGAGAAGTTTCTAGAAATTTCAAGAGACAAAGAGAGAAGGAAAAAATGATAGTTGGATTCAATGAATATGACCAAATTGTAAGATCTACAGTCATGTTTAAGTGGAAAAAGATCAAAGATGATTTAAGGAGATACAAGAGATGTTTTAAGGTTGTTGAGTGAAAAAATTGTGAAGAAAAAAGTTGTAAAGGAAAATTGAAAAGATTGGTGAAGCGAGTTTTCTTGAAGAATTTCCTAGAAGATTAGAGATGTGACATGTGATAAATCCCAAACAATAAACTAGTAATGAGTTGATTGGAGATATGAATTGACGAAGTGATTTTTATTTTATCAGATCAGTCTAGTTGTTACTTTCTAACCATTATGGAAGTAACATCTTTTAATCAAGGTTGACCCAATAATCATGTTGTGAATCTTGTAATCAAGTTGAAATTGCAATAAGATATTTTGAAAACCTCTAACAAAGCCACTCCTAATAGAGTGACTATATCCTTTTACATGGTTACACCTATAAGTGTGTTTTATAACCTTTAATAGCATTAGCTCTTAGTCAAGCTAATGTTAAAAGAGCAAAAAGTTGTAGCATGTTACTTGGTTATCATAAGGAAATTTTGAATGCACTCAATCCAAAGATCAAGATGTACAAGAGAGAGGTACCCATGTTGAATAATGAAACTTCCTAGCATGATAATGCTTGATGATATGGCATCTATCTAGAGTTAGGGATTCTACACTATACTACTTGTATAATGAATACATTGAACAAAGAAATATTGTTTTGTAAGGGATATGAACAAGAGCAAGGTATTGACTATGGAGAGACATTTTCTCTAGTTGAAATGTTGGTAGGAGTAAGAACATTACTTACATATTCTACTTACAAAGGATTCAAGGTATACCAAATTTATGTCAAATCTTCTTTTTCAAATGGAATCTTAGAAGAAGAAGCCTCCATTGAAAACCTTGAATGATTTGTTGATCCTAGAAAGAAGAGAATGGTATGTAAATTGAAAAAAGAATTATATGGTTTGAAATAAGGTCCTAGATCATGGTATGAAAGGTTACATGCATTTTTGGTAAGAATTGGTTTCGCAAAACTAATGATATAATAGAAATCTATGATTGAAAAGTGAATTTGAGGATAGGATATTATTAGCTAAAATATTTATTGATGATATTATATTTGGAGGACAATATTTGATGTATAAATAAATTTCTAATGAGATGAAGATGTTTGGAGAGATTAAATTCTTTTTTGGTTTGCAAGTCTATCAAATGAATAGAGATATATAAATTATAAAATAAAAGTATATCAAGGAGATATTGAAAACCTTCTAAATGAAATATTTAAGACCATTTGGACCATCTATAGTCACTAGAAATAAAATTTCAAAGAGTTATGATTCTGTTGAAGTAAATTTGTTACTAGGTATAGGTCAATAATTTGCAAATTGCAATATGTTGTACATATAAGTCCTCACATTGTATTGGCTATTGGTATTCTTGAAATATTTTCTACTAATCCAAGGAAGAATCAAATTATGGATATGAAAATGATATTTAGATATTTGAAATGAGTAGAAGACTATGGTTTATGGTATAAGAAGAGCGACAAGTTTGAGGTCAAAGTTTACATAGATACTAATAGGGCTGGACACATTGATGACAAAAAGAGTTTAGGTAGAGGCACTTTCTTTCTATGTAGGGTATTTTTTTATGGACAAGTAAGAAGAAAAATTGTATTTCTCAATCCACAAATAAAGATGAATATTTTTTAGTAGGAGTTAATTATTCAAACATAGTGTGTATAAATAAATTATTGAAAGAATGGAATGAAGAGATAACTCAACCTATGGTGATATATTGTGATAAAACAAGTTCTATAAAAATATCTATGAATCTTCTGATGCACAAAAAGACAAAGAACATGAAAATGATGTATCCTTTTGTGATATAATTATTATAGGACAAAGAATTTATATTAAAATATGTGTATACTTGTTAGGATTAAACCTTAAACAGAAATAACAATTACATCCAAATATAAACAATACCAAAAAATAATAGATCACACAAAAAGAACACAAGACACCAAGATTTAACGTGGTTCACCCAAACCCTAGGCTACATTCACCAAACAACAAGTTTGATATTATTAAAATTTAGTGATTAAAACTTGATTACAATTTGTAATCCCTTACAACTCAATACTACCACAAGAAACAATTTTCCCATCACTCAATATGAAAAAATCCCTAACCCTAGGTATGTATAGTACTTCCTTGATCAACCACTACAACATAATAATACTAAGGAAAAAATAGTTGATATATTTAGTAAAGATTTACCTAAGGATGAATATTTGTATCTAAGAGAAAAATTAGGGGTCATTCCCATATCTAAAGAAAAGTTAGAAGACATGCAACACCGCATCAATTATTATGATTAGAATATCTTAAAGATTGATTTAGGAGGTCACACCTTAGGAGTTTCCTAAAAATGTGAAAAGAAGGATAGAAGAATGAGTTGATGAGGCTACTAGAAGTCATGGAAAAACATGATAGAGAGAGAGGGAGAGATATTTCAAAGATTAGTTAGAAAGTGATAGAAGAGGATGATATCTTTGGTATTATTGTAGAAGAGGGAGAAGTGCGACATTTACCTTCCAATATCTAAATATGTGTGATAGAGATATTGTGTTACCATACAGTTATAAGAAGAGGATGAATAATGTCAAGTTACCAACCAATCTATCAAAGATATGTCAAAGAATGACTCAATATAGTTTGTATTACAATTGGTATAAGAATGAAGAATCTACATCGGTAGCATAGAGGGAGAAGTGTAAAGATGAAAATAGGAAGCATATTAGAGGTTCCATAGATGAGAATCTAAATGAAACTATGGATATTAATGAAGATCTTATATAGATCATAGAGGGAGCTGAAAGTGAAAATTAAGAGAACACTTTTTCTATTTTATGGTAACTAAAGGTGTTGCCATAAATCCCAAAAAGGGAGATTGTTAGAAACTACAATTGGAACAATTTTTATGGTGTCATTTATGTCTAACCTTATTGGTAAGACATTTTCCAATAATTTAGAGTACCATATCTTATAATTAATGAAGAGGATTTAAAAAGAGAGATAGCTAGATAAACTAGTGAAGTGGTCAAGTAAAGAAAAATAAGTATGATGGAATTACAATGGGCACGTCATTAGTTGGTATTAAACAAGATAATGTGTTGTTTGATAATTATATGAAGTGGAGAAGTTAGATAAGTTGAAATATAGAAGAGATGATTAAAACATAATCTTGGCCAAGTACTAGTTTTACTAGGTCAATAAAGAAGTTGAAGCAAAAGATTAAGGAACTTAAGAGATGATCAAGAAGAATAGTATCAATCAAGTGATAGTAGAAATGAAGCAAGAAAAAGGAAAATTTAAGTAGTGACCAAGCATAGTGTAGACCAAGAAAGCTACTGTAAGTTGAGTGAGGAAAAATAGTAGAGACTAAGCTACCTAGTGATGACCAAGCTCACAAACATAGTGGTGATTTAGTGTCAAGAAATTCATAGTTTGTGAAAGAATCAAGATTTGAGGTTCACATAGTTAAATTTTTAAATTGGTCAAAATGTGTGAATCATGAGGATTGATGAGATGGAGTATTTAATGCTTGGCTTGAGTTTGCTAAGTGATCTAAGGCATTGATTCAAGGAAATTTTTATAGAAGTTTCAAGAGAGAAGTGGAAGTAGAAATAATGGATAGATTCAATGAATCTAACCAAGCCCTACGATCTACAATTATGTTCAAGAATAAAAATATCAAAGCTATCTATTTAAGGAGGTACAAGAGATATTTTATTGTTGTTGAATGAAAATTTTGTGAAGAACTAGTGAAGAACAAAGTTGTCAAGGATAATTGGGAAGATTGGTGAAATGAGTTTTCTTGAAGAATTGCCAAGAATATTAGAGATTAGGTATGTAATGAAGTCCATTCAATAAAAAAGGAATGAGCCCAAATGGAAATTTAAATTTGTAACATGAGTTGTATTTTATCAAATCAACCTAGCTATTATTTTCTAACTATTGTGTTAGTAAAATTATTTAATCAATGTTGTCCTAATAGTCATGTTGTAAATCCTTTAACCATGGTGCCATTATAATGGAAAGTTTTGAATAGCTCTAACAAAGCCACTCCTAACAAGGTGATTAAATCCTTTAATAAGATTGGACCTAATAGTTTTCTTTGAAACCTTTAATAGGGTTGGCTATAAAATAAGATCACTAAGTTAGAAGAGTGAAAAGTGGTAGTATGTTACTTCATAGCTTTTTCCAAGTTGGGTTTCCATATTAAATCTTGGTGTCATACATGTGCAAATGTCATTTTTATGTTTCATGCTATTTATTGTTATATTTTTTTGTTATTCAACATATACTAAACATAGAGATAAGTGATGAGTGAACAAGTTCAATTACTAATGTTTTGCTATATTGGCGGAATGAATGTATGAGTGTGATTAAGTTGTTAAAAATTTAATTGGTACATCTAGACCTGAGGATAATTCATTTACACCCCCCCCTTCTCAATTATTCTAATCATTCTAATAGGATGGACCCTATTAGGAGTTAATAAATTACATTTAGTACATGTTAGCAATTGTTAGGAGACTTTCAATCTGTGTGAGGAGATCCCAACCTTTTTAGAAGTTGTACAAGGAGGAAGGACCCATTATCCAAATAGCTTTAGGGGAAAGACCACTGAAATCACTATCCAACTAGCCTTAGTACTATTCTTCATAGAATAATACAAATAAACAAATAGCCACACTAACCTCTTTCCATATACAAGCTCTCTATTAGCTCATCATGCATTAATTATAGCACATGCTTCTTTGATCTCAAGTTATTCAATATTAGGTTCATTGAATCTCACATCCAAGTCCACATACTCTCATTACACATATTTTCCTTGTAACAACACTCTACAACAAGGAAAACAACTTTCCTTTATACCTATTCCTCAAACTAAATATTGAGTCATCCTTTCAGTTTCCCAATTTACAAATATAATATAGGACCACATTAAGATATTACAATACATGTTACATTATAATATTACAACTTATTAGAATAACAACCAATTTGCCAACTCACATTCTTCATAACTTTTCACACGTGCAACATTAGACTTAGTGTGACCAACCAAGTCATGTCCTCAATTGAATATAGTTTCATCTTTAATCGTCAAACTTTTTGGTCTCAATCTCTATTTGTTGTTTGGTTAATATCACAAAATAACAAGTATGAATTGACATCAATCACAAAAACTACCATGAATGCTAGATATGATCACTGTATCATTTCTCTAGTAAAGGTAGGATACTTCCTCATATCAATGCAATCATCATTAATAATAAAAATTTCCGCTTTTGGCATTGATGGAAAAATAGATGAAAAACATGTATACTCCATGAATACCAAATACTATCTACAAGTGCTCCCCCATTCATGTGTTTCCCATCAATGTCCATTGTATTGTAATCAAGTTTATAAATCCTCTTCATCAATCAAATTTGAATCTCAAGAACATCTCTCCATCAATGTTCTACTCCCCCATTCACTATCTTCCCTCATTTCATGTACACCCCTCCCAATGTACCATGTGATATTTTTCATGTACAACTCTCCCCCATTGCCATCAAGGAAAAAGACATCATTATGTCAATTCTACTACATAATTTCTTCAATAAGCTCAAGTATTAAAAGACATTGTTCAATGCTAGTTACTACAAGTTTTCTATGACTCATCTCAAATATAGATACTCCCCCATAGAGGATGCATCAAGCATCCAATCTAGATAAAGAATAGTGTTATGTACCTTTGGACTAATGTAATCTCTACATTAGTTACTCAGAAGTAGGCAGAGGCATAGATCCAAGCATGTCTCAGGTACTTGAATTTATCCTTTGGAAAAGGCTTTGTACATATATCTACTATGTACTCCTTCATACTAATATACTCTAACATGAACTCCTTCTCTATAAATTTCTCTCTAAAAATGTAATACTCAATAGGTGTGTGATTTGTTTTTTAATGTAACACATAATTCTTAGACATACACATTGTACTACCTAAAATATAATATAGAAAGTTAGATACTTAAAGGGAGGGAGGGGAATCAAGATCTGTTAAAACTTTAACACTTTAAACATGAATCATATTTGATAGCTTTCACCATTAACCCTTATCTCAACATTACCATAGATCACATCAACCATTTACTACAATAAATTATTAGATGTTATCACTATTTGCATGGATAACATTCACAACACATAAATAGATCATATCGCATGTAACAATGATTTAATTATCCAAAAACCCTCCAAGGTGAAGGTAAAACTATGATGGGGATGACACCCAAAAAAATTTCACTACTATAGCAATAAAGTTGTGCCTAGTAAGGCTATAATTTTTGATAACTTCTGGTGATCGACCCCATGATAGGTAGGCCTTGTTAAAGGCTTATAGAATTATTAAGTCCTACCTTGGTTAAAGGATTTTACATCACAACTAAGTGACTACTCTATTAAGATTTTTACAAGAGCCTATTAAAATTACTATATTAAGAGATTTGAACCTTGAAATACCTATTAAAATGTTTGGTACCCGATCTTTCAGTATCCATTGCAATGCTAATAATGGATCTCCTATATCCAATTACTTGATCACTTTCTAGGATCTGATGTATCTCTTTACTTTGTAATTCACTACTCAGTTACCTCTATCTTTATCTTGTTGATTCCCCCTCTTTCATCTCTCATAATTAAATTTGGGTTTACCCTTCTTTTATAATCATCTCACAAAGTTTCTAGATCTAAAAGAATGATCTAGATCTATCTCTTATGCCATGTAGGCCTTCCAATTGTTTGATTGGTTAATTTTAACCTATGTAGGGATTGATGATCTATTAATGAGCATGTAATTAACTCCTTGAATCTCTCCTTGATCATCCAAGCATACTTCCAACTCGGTAAAAATGGTTTACATACAATTTGGTGCCATTACAAATAATTATACAAAATTGTCTTACTCGTATTCTATAGTATTCTAGTGCTCATTTTACTAATTTCATTTATTGTCCCTCAACTCATACTAAGCTTGACCTCTATTTTATTTCTCAACATATAACTCTATTTGGCTTAGTATCTTCATTACTTGGCCTATACTTTTGTATCTATTGACAATGATATGTACTCAGCATATATTGCTACTCGATCTTACCTAAATAAGTGTATCATTGCATTCATTTATTCAACCTATTAAGATGGCTCAATCATAGTGATGAGTAATCAACTTTTCCTAGAGAATGACTAGGTATTTTGACACAGTTAGACAACATGCCTCGGGGATTCAACATGTACTTGTATTATCATAATGTATGATAATAGGCTCCATAAACTCAATTCTAGTGTCCTTCAACATTTTCTTTATCCACATAATCTAATAAAAATTATTTTCTTCTTCTACATACTCTTCTTCTATTCTGATATGTGAAATATACACCTATTTCCTTTTTATCTATGAAACCAATCTTCCTACTATGAAAACTACTTCACCACTTTTATTGGAAGTCTTAATTGGAAACCAAGATACTAAGAGAGGAGTGGGGGTATTGAATCATTATTTGTGACACTTTTAACTTTTTCATAGTACTATTGCATTCACTACATTTAACATCTCATATCTAATTGCTTATATATGAAAAATCAAACTATAATAAACTATACATCTAATATATCAATCTTATGCATGAAAAGTAATCATATGACATAGAGAGTTTAGTTACCCATAAAAACTTCAAGGTGAAGGTAAAGTTGGGATGGGGATGACACCAACAAATCTTCACTATTGTAGTAATAAAGTTAACCTATTAAGGTTACAATATTTGATGATATCTAATGATCTACCTTGTAAGGGGTCTACCCTATTAGAAACTTTTGAGACTATTAGATCTCATCCTATTAGAGAATTTCAAACTCTCACAAAAGTAGGAATTTGTTAGGAGATTTGCAAAGATCTATTAAGACCACTCTATTAAGAGATTTACCCTACCTCAATCTCTAAAAACTTATTTAGTGCTTGATTCTTAGTCTACTTTGATTAGCTATTCTTGGATCTCCTCTTTCCAAATCTAATCTTTGATTTGATATACCTTTATTTTCCTTCACTACTTGACTAGGTCACTTGCTCTACTACACAATAACAAAAATCTTTGCCTCTTCTACAATGTTTGTACATTCACACTTGAACCACAAGAATAACTTTTTCACTTCTTCCCATCCATATCTCCTTTCTCCTATATCAAAATTTGTCTGGATTTTCTCTATTTAAAGATTTCACTAAGAGTTTTCTAAATGCTTCCTAGTTTCACCTCTACATCTAATTTGTCCATGACAAAACATAGGGATCTATGATACACATCATAAAACATGTAATGATATCTTTAACAAACTCTATAAGTATTAAATATCTTGTCTATGTTAGCTTGGAATTACCTCAAATTTTGTATCATTTCTGACTTGAATATTAACTCTGCATTACTCAAGACTAACTATCTTTGACAAAAAACATTCACTATATATGTTGTTGATGTTCAGTCTCTACTATGCTCGACATCTTCTCTTAATTCAACATCAATATTCTCTAACTTTTTAGTAAATATTAGACTTGGCTTACATTGAAAATACTTGGTGACCAAAGACTTGCTTCAATCCTATAGAGCTCAATCTATACATATTTATATATAACTCTTTACATGACTCACTCGGTCATAGTAATGACCATATGACTATGCCTAGTATATGACTAAGTGTTTGACACTAATAAACAACAATATTTAGATATATCAACAATCTCCCCCTTTGACATTAGTGAAAAAAAACACTTTTTAATGGTTACCTCATTATAATGCTAATATGAGTACTCCCCCTAAGCCTTTGACTTATGTTGAATAAAAAATTAACAAAAAATATATACACATGACTCTAATTAGTCTGATTGTTTCAGTGTCATTCTATGTTTTCCTTCTCCATTTTGATTTCCTTTTGAACTCTGATTTTTGACTTTGACTCTTCTAATCATCATTATATTTTCTTCTTTCTTCTGTAATTATCTTCATTAAAAATATATAATCATCATTACAATTCATTCCCCGTCAATTTTTCTTCTTTCCCTCTTATTTTTGTCACTTATGTCTACTAATGGGGTTGAATATGTGGAATTAAGCCAAAATTTTTAATAAAAGGTTTGTGTACTTGGTTGATCATAGCAACTTCATGATGTGAAGTGGTTCTTGCTGATTGTAAAATGTGGCTTTGCAACTATAACCTAGTTGCCAAATAAATCAAACTATCAAGCACCAAAAGATTATGATCTTCATTGATAAGATCCTATGCTGATTTGATTTCTCTCTCCATAACCTCCAAATGAGATATTAACATGGACTAGATGGAGATAAACTTTGATATCATGTTTCTAGCAACCACCTGAAGCTAAAAAAAAATTCTTTTAGTATTCAATAACTTATTATAATGATTTGAACTAGAATCAGGTGATTGTGAAATAATGCTTCTTGTGCTCTTCATATTTTTGTAGCTTTGATTTATTTTTTCCTAAAGATCACTAGTTAATCTTGGCACATCACACAAAATATTTTATAAATGTTGTACTTTTTGACTTAGTTCTACTATTTTCTACACATGTTCCTGCAATAGAACTTTATGCTTGGTAATGGTTGTTGAGAGTTTTTCCACAACCTTATTCTCGATTTTCTTTTCTAACCAATCCATCTATTTTTCATTGGTTTCTATATCTCCAATATTTATTTGTTCAACAATATTTACAAGATGGAAAATAACTAGGGCTTGCACATCAAAATTTTGTATATCAAAAGCCTCAAAAAAAATTCTTAAACATCATGTAATACCTACTTCTATTGTTGTTCTCTTCTTAGTTCTTCCCACTTCTTCTTCTTAGCCAATATCTCTTGCAACAAAATTATTTTCTCAAGTGTGATATTTGCGAAATCCAATTGTGGCATCTCAATAACTTCATCCAAAATAACTTCAATATCTATTGAGCTTTCTTGTATTGGTTTCCTCATGTGAGGTGTAGAAGTGATGTTGCTAAGCACTACTTTAGGAGATGGTGAGGGGGTATTACCTCTTGGTATTACATGTACATCATTGCTAAAGACAATAATATTAGCACTTGGCACAATCTTATTTTCCTTTTTATTCTCCTTAATATGAGGTCCTCACAAATTTATTCCTTCTTGAACTATGGTAGAAATGTCTATAGTTGTGACTTTATTAGTTTCTTCTACCTCTTGCTCCTCCTTTTCTACATCTAAGGCCTTCTCTATAGTTTAAGGGTTGTCAGCATGAACTGGTGACATGTTTCCTTGTACACTTGACACACTGGAACTCATTTCATTACTTTCATCATCTTGAATAGTTACTATCTCAATATCCTTCTCTTCTTTTGTTATGAGACCCAAAATACTTTTCCAAAGTAAATTATTTTATGATTTACACCTTCAACCCTATTTTGTAAGATCATAAAGATTCTAAATCTAGGAACAAATTAGTTCCTATACCTCTCCAAAAATGTTTAATTTGATTCCTATCACAGATCAGACATAACTTTGGCTAATGCACTAGTTCTTATGTATTTTTCTAGTTCTACTGGCTATTGCAACCTCCTATTGAGTCTACTATACAAATACATTGGAATTTTGTTCTCTAACACAAAAACAACGAACTTCTAATTTTCCATTGAATGACTTATTCAATCTTAGATTTTCCTTCATCATTTAATGTATCATATTTTATATGCCCAAAACTAGATAAACCTATAGATCCTTGTAGTTTAGTACATACCTCATCAATATCTTTGGTTCTTCTTGTACCTTGTTTCTTAACCAATCTTCTCCTCTTTAGTTTTGATCCACTAGACACAATAATATCCACTTGTTTTTTTCTTTTTGGACTTCTTAACACTAGTTGGTGCTTTAGTCCTTGGTTTGGTTGGTGGTGCAGGATAGAGGGGTGCCACCACTGGCTTCTTTGGAGTTCCTTTAGCCTTCTTTCTAGGTGGTGTTACAATAACTAGGGCTTTACCCTTGACTTCATCTTCTACTTCCTCTTTCTCATCACTAATATATCTTTCTACATCTTCTCCAAAAGTTTGTGTAATTTGTAGAGGTTCCTTACTCTTGCCTTATGTACCTAGGTTTTCTTCTAGGTTTTCAATCATTTCCTTCCTTTTCTTTTCCATGGAAGCTACCTTGATATATGTCATGATTCTTTCCTTAGCTTCTTAATACTTTCCAAAAGGTTTAGCTTGAGTATTAATATCTTCTTTCAATAATGTAACAATATCTGTGTTAATTGTATCACTATCTACCTCATAGTCAAATTCTCTTAGCCATGTCTTCCTCAACTTTACTGCTTTCAAAAATGTGTTATATGTGTCCAGTAGGGAACATACATCATTATAATGTTTCATTAACAATTATTCTGATATCTCATCCTCATCTTCATTCTTTGTCTGAATTCTTCAAAATATGTAACCATGACATTCTCAAAATTCTCTCCTAATTGAGTTATGGATTCATTAATTTTCCTTATCATTGATTTTCCTTGTTCCTAAAAAATATTAACAATACTAGGAAAATACTTATGAATATAAAATAAAATAAACATAACAAGTGATCCAAACTTACACATTGAGTTCTTTGCCTTCCTAGTGGATATTAAATTTTCTATTGTAGTCTCTATAACTCGGCAAGATCATATTCATGATATTTCATGAGTATCTTCTATAGTTGATCCACTAACACACATGACATGCTATTCAATCTACTTGATTGATAGAATTTGTGAGCAATCACTCTTACTACAAATTCAATCAATAGATTAGGAATATTTATGATGGATAATCCTCATCCATTGTACTTAGCTCTTGTATTGGCTTCAACTTCTTCTCAACTTACACTTCACATAGTCTTATTCTTATCTTGTATGGGGTAACTAATAACCTTATAAATCATCTTCTTGGTAATTTAAATTTGTCCATTATGTATCCAAACTTATATTGTGGATCTTGCTCAGCACAAACTTGATCCATTTGATCTTGAAACTATGTGGAAAATCTAGGGCACAATTTAGCCCTTTCTTCTCAATAATTTTGAATTCCTCCTTTAGAACTCCTCCATCGTATAATTTCTCTTAAGCATCCCTTATCTCATAATCACTTAGTTCTCCAATCTTACACATGTAGAAACTACACACACACCATATATAGTGATTACTATTGAAATTTTTTTCACCATTTATCCCATTCTAGATAACTAATCAGAGACATCCTCCATGGGATAAGTTATGTGGTTTCCAAACACTCAATGGTGTATTTTTTAGTTTTTACTAAAAATAGAGTGTAGTTTTAGGAAAAATTAGCTGCACAAAACATAATGGAGTTTTATGCATCAAAGGAGTCATATTGGATGAGTTGGTTGTCAAATGAATATTTTTCTACTCATTCAACAATTCATGGGTTGGAGCTATGTATAATTTACATATCGCTATAAGCTATGGAAATCTTGGTTACCGCTACATGCAAAAGGTAGAAAATGACATAGCAATGAGCGATGCCAATGCTTATTGCTATAGACCATAGTGATCATTAGCGAACAAAAATCACAAAAGATAGATATAGTGTTTTAAGTAGTTATGGGCATCGAATAAAATAGTCTTCACATCATCATAGGTCAACATGGTTAATAGAGATTTCAAGTTGTGAAGGTGCAAAAGATAACTTTTGCATCTTGGCATATAGTCAAGGTTTACCCAGAGTTAAGTTGGCGATGATGGGAAATGATTTATTTTCACTGTCATAGGGTCAATTGTTGAGTTTATGGTTTAAGTTAAAAAGCTGAAATGAAGGCAGTCAGGTGGTTATCACTGGGTCATAGTAGTTAGCAAAAGTAAGTAGTTTATAGTTGTGAAGTTGTGAGGGGTATCAAACACTCCAATGAGGTGGTCCTTGCATTGCCACAAGAGTTTGAGATGTAGTGAAATATTATGTTGCAAAGGTGCAAATAATGACCAAGATAGTTAAAGTGAATGTTGTCACAGCTTTGCATGTAGTTAAGGGTGACCCATGGTTAAGGTGGAAATGATGTTGTAATTCCCTGCCTAGAGATTGTTGGAACAAAGATGAAATAGAAACCAGATAATAAAAAAAAATTACAAGTATGAAAGAACAAGATAACCATTATACATGGATCATAAAGATAACAATGGAAGACTAACCAACAACCAACCATCAAAGATCTCCAAGTGTAACTGTTACCACATTTTTGTTGCCCCGCCAAATTTCAAAATTTGAATGTTACCCTGCCCAACGGTCACCTCCCTGATTACTAATATTTTAATACCCATGAAGATATCAAAATTACCTAAGTTCTGAACCTTATGATATTTTTGCGCCTCGCAAGTTCTCTGCCATCAGATCAAGGCTGATTAATGGTCATTGCCATCTCGCTATGATGAAGTTGTGCGAGGGTTATGATGGAAACACAACATCTGGTCAACGCGTGTCCGATGGATCCAGCTTGCAGGGCAGAGGATGGTGCAGGTCAAAAAAGTTTTATCATGGGTTGGAAATGTTCTTTGGCACCGTAGGCACTATGTCACTATCATGCATTGGCCAAGAAATTCCCATGGTGACATAGTGCTCGTCAGAAAAGTTGTGTCGATGATGGTGAGTCAGCATGTTCAGCGATAAGGTTTGGCGGGCCAAAGAAGATAAACGGTGAGGTTTCAGGCAAGCGGTTGGGTTACGTCAGGTACTTCATCTGCCTAGTTGGCAGAGTCCGGTGTCACAGCGGCAAATCAGAGGGAGCCACGTGCACCAGATCTTCAGTTTAGCCAGCACAGTCAAGAGATGAGTCTTCACGATCATCATATCTGCAAAGATCTATGGCTAGTGCTATCTTGCCATTAGAAACTGCTCAGGAGATAACATTAGCGACGTAGCGATAGGGCACCACGTGTCCTGGTGGGACCATATTTCATGTTGCTAGTGCAGTAGGGATTAAACGACCAATGGACCAACAAGGAAGTGCTACATGTACTACAGGCCCAACAAATTACAAGGGAGGAAGGTCACAAGAAGGTGGGTCTTCATGACTGTTAGATTAGGGAAGATCAACGACTTTCGCCATGTCGCCATGGTGAAGATGTGCAATATTTACCATAGCAACATGGCGCCCTTTTTCCATGTGTCAGTGGGGCCAGGTCTTGCCAGGGTGCGGTCACTAAGGTGTTGCCAAGTGTCGATTGGATACGACAGTGCTTGTTGAAGTGGTACCAAATATGATGGGCCTAGGGTAAGGATACTGCAAAGTATGATGAGTCTTCATGATCGTCAGATCTAGGCTAATTGACGGTTGTTGCCACCTTGCTATGGGTAAGCCACTTGAGGTTTATGTTGGTGACACAACACCTTGTTGACACATGTCTAGTTGGCCCGGTCAGGAAGGACGGTCGGTGGCTGGCGGTTAATGTAATCGTCATAGTTAATATTAAAATCTGCAAGGGTGGCACAATTAGTTCGATGATGGAAGGCCAACCATGAAAGACTTCCCCAGGTGGCAAAATAAAGAAACCTGATTGGCCTGCATGACCCAGCTGGCTCGTATAGCCTATTTGACTTGCTTCAACCCTATTAATTGATGAACCAGGAAGTAAAGATGATCAATGTTATCTTGCGATCTGATCTTCGTGATCAATTTTGACCTACCAAAAATGAATGCAAGGCATAGGGAAACAGTCCACCATCTCAGTCGATCCATCTATTGTGTCAAGATCATTCATTGGCACCGCATCTATCTACTCGAGGAATTCCTTTAGTCGAATATCTAAATTTGTACTTCAGAACCATGGTCGAGTGTGATCTTTGATTAGATATTTTGGGGTTCAATGGCAATAGTTGAGCAGTTAATGCAGAATCATTTTTCTCAGTTATGCCTGAACTATAAAGGCAATTTTGTAATCTTTTCCAAAGGGTCGACTCTTTCTAATTTCTCTAATATTGCTCTGTAACTCTCAATTTAACATTCCCTATGCCTTTGAACTAAATGATTCTCTATTTTATCTCCTTCAGCCATTAATGTGTATGTGCATGCCTTTTGCCTCTCATTGGTGTATTGTCAAGATCTATAGCCTGCATACTGTATCTATTTTTGCCTACTGCATAATATATAAGTGACATTCCTCTTTCCTTATGTTATTCAATTTGGTTTCTTGATCTGCATGAGGTTATTAAATCAAAACAAGCATGTATGTATATATCCTTAGTTTCATTCTGGTTCAATAGTGCATATATGGTCAGAAATGGGTCTGAACACTCTATTTTGGAGCATCACCTCTGTAGTTTAGGTAGGGTAGAGTTGTTTTCTGCATCTCCTTCTTCCCCTTTTCCTTCTGAGAGTAGTTAGGTGCACCCTGATAGTAAGAGGAAGTTGGCCTTCTCCGGAGACTCAACCTCACAGTTCAAGTCCCACATCTTGGAGGTTGTTTCCATGTTTCACTAGGTTGTCCTCATGCATAGGCCCTGGACAAGGGTGCAAACCTAAGTGACAACTATTTTTGGCACACCCAGTGGGACAATCCTATTGAAGATTTAAAGTCTACAGGTGTCGAGAGAAGAAAGATTTTTAGAGACTAATGCTGAAGAGGTAGTGTTGGCTTTAGTTTTCAAGCCTTCAAGAGGCTAATCCTTCAAAGTACTTGGTGACTCTGAACACTAACAAATCTGGTTCCAGGCCAAAGTTGCAGTGATTCATGCCCAAAACTGAAACAAGTGCATCTTCCAAAGGTAAATTTCAATATCAAGAGCTTTCTCTTTCAAATCCTAGAAGAAGGAGGATTAGAACTTCATTATCACCAGTTAGGGGTAGAATAATAGTTAATATACCTGTAAGATCTATCTCTACTCCTCCTACTATCCGAACTCAGCCTAGATTTCCATCAACACTCATCAATAGAACACTTGTTTACATGGCACAACCAAGAGTTCATGCTTTTTCCACCTTTAATGGTGGGAGTCCTCTATTGTTAGCCCAAAGACATGATATACCAGTATCTGCACTAAAAAGTATACCTGATTTTACTGGTGAAACTTCCGTCTCCCCTTTAGAGCATATCCAAGAAGTAGCAAATGTCTATAATATTCATGGTATTACAGAGGATGATGTTGCTATCAAACTTCTAGCCTCATCTTTAAAAGGAAAAGCATTACAGTGGTATAGAGGCTTAGCTCATGGTTCTATAACTATTTGGGATGAACTAGGAGCAGGATTATGCAAACATTTTGAGGATAGAAGTGACCATCTGTCACTATTAGAGTAGTTGACTACAATAAAAAGAGCCCTCCACGAGTGTATGACTGATTTTAATTATAGATTCCAAAAGACATGGGATAGAATACCCACTGTAGTGAAACCTACCCCTGGTAATGCCTTCTTGCATTACCTTAGAGCTTTTAACAGTGATATTGCCACTACAATCCAAACTATGGGAGGATATACCTTGCCTAATGCTTATGAGATAGCCATAAAAGCTGAGAACATCCTAATACAAGGACGAAAATTGGCTCCAAGGCCCCCTATGCCTTTCTTTCCTGATGTTCCTAATCACCAACCAGAAATGGCCGCTCTTCCTACAACTTCTACATCACAAACCCTTACTTCAGTCCCTCGAGCTTCTACATCCTCAAATGGGATAGATGAGCTCAAAGAAATGCTCCAAGGTCTAGTGCTAAATACAGATAAAAGAGAGAAGACCCTGGATAAATAATTGCAAGAGCACGGGAGGGAGTTGAAGGACCAGGGGAAGAGATTAGAGGATAGTCTCTCTATGATACAAAAGATGAGTAACAAGGTGGTGGCCTTAGAAAGGCAACAAGCTCAAAGTGGCAAGCCTCCCCAACTGAAATATCAAGCTCCAAGTGGTGTTAGGCTTCCTAATTAGTGTAATAGCTCCTTTGATCAGGGTAGGCAAAATAGTCATGGTTCTGCTTCAAGCTCAAATCAGAATAGAGCTATAGTCCCTCAAAATAACTTGGCCCAAGATCAAGATTTCTGTCCTTCTTGCAACTATTCTTATACCTATTGCATGTGCCAGAAGGCAGAATCTTATATGTCCCTAACTGCCCAAGAACCTACAGCAAAGCAATCATACAAGGAGGATCATCCCAAGGAGGCATCATATATTCAAGGACGTGATGATTGCTTTTTCATGAATCATCGGGTTGGGGAGCATTGTAATGTAAACCAGGATTCCATTGCTCATAACACAAGAAGCAGGAAGAGAGCTATGGAACATGTTGCCCCTCCTTCTCCTAAGCAAGCCACAACTTCAAGTGCTACACCTCATATACAAGCAGCAAATGAACAAACAAGTACTTCACAACAGCAAAAGCAAGATCCAAGAAAGAAAGATGCAGGTGATCCTTATGTTGCCCCATCTCAACCTCTTATAAGTACAACTCCCAAAGTTTCTACCAAAGTTCCTAATGCACCTTTCAATGTGGTAGAGAAAATGAAGAAGACCAATGTGAATATCTCTATGTGGGATGCTATTGCTACCATACCAATGCAAAAGAGGATGCTGTAGCAAGAATTAGAGAAGATTGAACTCAAGGATCAACCATCTATCATGGAGAATGCCACAAGTCTAGTACAACCAGCAGGGGATGTGGAGACAAATAAAAGGGTTAGACCTCCTCCATTCTATGTTTCCCTGCTTATAGGAGGCAAATTAGTCCACAATTGCATGATAGATTTAGGGGCTAGTAGCTCAGTAATGCCTAGGTGTGTTGCTAATGCTTTAGGGATGAAATATGAGCCCATTTTTAGGGATGTGTTACAACTAGATGGTAGTACTGTCAAAACCATAGGTATCCTTAGGAATGTGGAGATGGCCCTACATGCATGTCCTAGTTGCACTGTGATTCAAGATATATCTGTTGCTGAAGTCAAGCCCTATTTTGCCATCTATCTTTCAAGAGACTTCATTGCTCTGATTGGTGGATTCATATTTGCTAATTGGTCATATATGTCATTTAGGACTAGATATGGAGCCAATGCCTCAATTAGAGCAGAACCTCAAGCCTTTCATCACACTGAATCTTACACCCCCAACTTCATCAATATGAATTTCCCTATTCTAGAGATGGGTGAAAATGACATGGTAAATGAGCCTGTCACTTCCATAGCAGAGATTCTTGATTTCTTCTTGGATGAGTGGGAAAATGCATATCAATTTGAGCCTATATCGAAAACTCTTGAGATAGGCCTTAGTACATATTGCATAATAGAGAAAGAGGCTCAAGTTCCTAATCTTGTTGGGACTAATGATGATGTAAATGGAATATGGAGTATGTACTTTGATGGCTCAAGGAATAGAAATAGATTAGGGGCCAGTGTTATGTTGGTCTCTCCTAAACAAATAAGATACTACTTCTCCTTTAGGCTCCAATTTAGTTGCACCAATAATGTGGCCAAGTATGAATCCTTGATTCAAGGTCTCTTACTTGCCCAAAAGAGAGGGATTCAAGCCTTGAAAGTATATGGAGACAATGACTTGGTAGTGAATCAGGTGAGAGGCTAGAATATCACCAAAAATGGCCTACTCAAGTCTTAAAAAGATAGAGTCTAGGATTTTCTTGAGGGTTTCAATGCATTTAATATTCAGAGCATTCCTAGGAAAGAAAATAAACATGCTGATAGACTTGCAGCGATGGGTGCAGCTAATGATGTACCAGGAGATCTTGAGGAGGATAAGAAGCAACAAATTAGGGTGGTAGTGAGGCCTTCCATCCCTGACAACAAAACCCATTGGCAAGTGTTTGACTCTGATCAGCAAATTGTGAGTTTCTTACAGAATGAGGCAGAATTCTTAGATAGAAACCAGTCAAGGCTACAAGATCAATATGGTGATCAGATCATTCACCTTAGTTCTAACAAGTTGCCCAAGGGTCTCATTACTTTGGAGAGTGTTTTTAATCTTGATGATTAAACAAGAGGCAAAGGAATGAATCTAGTTGCAAAAAAGGATGATTATGCCCCAGTTACAATTGCTGATGGAAAATCTCTTAATATGGGGAAGGTATGTTCTAAAACTGAGCAAGAAAACTTCATTCATTTATGTCAAAAATTTAATGATGTATTTGCTTGGACATATGATGACTTAAAAGGGTTTGACCCTAGTTTGTGTCAGCATACCATAGATCTAGTTGATAAGGCCAAACTAGTAAGGCAAAAATAGAGACCAGTGAATCCTAAGATTGAGCCCCTAATCAGAAAAGAATTATCCAAGTTGATAGAGGCCACTATAATATTTCCTATCAAACACTCATCATGGGTAGCTAACCTTGTCCCTGTAAGGAAGAAGAATGGGGAAATCAGATTGTGTGTGGACTTTAGGGATCTTAATCAGGCTTCTCTTAGAGATCACCATCCTCTCCCTTTCATGGAGCAAATTCTATCCAAGGTCAGTGGGTCAAGGAGATTCTCTTTTCTTGATGGATTCTCTAGTTACAACCAAGTGCTAGTTAAAGAATCCGATAGACATAAAATAACATTTACTACTAAATGGGGCACCTATGCTTACTACAAGATGCCATTTGGACTAACAAATGCAGGTGCCACATTTCAGAAGGAAATGGAGATGGCCTTCAAAAAATTAATTGATAAGTTTGTCTTAGTATACATTGATGATATAACTGTATATTCAAAACATGTAGAAAATCATTTTGATCATCTAAGGAAGGTATTTCTAAGATGTAGAGAGTTTGGGGTTTCCCTCAATCCAGCCAAGTGTGTCTTTGCTACAAGCCAAGGAAAATTATTGGGACACATTGTATCTGAGGATGGTCTGACCATTGATCTAGAAAGAACAAAGGCAATACTTTCCCTTCCTCTTCCTAAACACAAGAATGGGCTGCAAAGTTTCCTTGGTAGAATAAACTTTGTGAGAAGGTTTACCCCTAATCTTGCTACCATGGTGAAACCTCTTACATAAATGCTTAAGAAAGACATGGTTTTCTCATGGACCAAGGAGGGGAAGAAGAATTTTGAAGAGATCAAGACAGCCATAGCCTCAGCCCCTACTCTCATCCTCTACACTTTAGGTGGTGAGTCGAGTATCTCTACTATCTTGACTCAGACAAATGGAAAGGATGAGGAGCAGCCCATAGCTTTCTTTAGTGAAGGGCTCAAAGAATATGAAGATAAATATAGCTTTGTTGAGAAGCAAGCCCTTGCAGTCATCAGAGCCTTGAAGAAATTCAAGCACCTCTTATTCCACAATAGGATCCATTTTTTGGTGCCCCATGCCAGTGTAAAATATTTTCTGTTAAGCAAGGATATCAGTGAAAAGAGAGCTGGATGGATCACTAGGGTAATGGAATATGATGTTGATATTCATATTACCAAGCTGGTAAGAGGGAGAGGATTGTGCAAAGAAATGTTATCAGGTCAGGATTCTAATGAAGAGGCTGCTATGGTATTAACAGAGCAGCAGGAGGAAGGAAATGTTAATGGCCCAAAGAGCTAGATAAATAATATGAAGAGCTTCTTATCAGAGGATGGATACCCTCAGGGATTGGAAAGAGCTAAAAGAAGAAAATATAGATTGCAATCCATTCCCTATGTTGCAGTTGATGGTATCCTATTCAGGAGGGATTTTAATGGGACCCCGTTGAGATGCATTGAAGAGGACCAAGCTGAGAGGATGATTAAGGAACTTCATGATGGCCCTGATGGTGGCTATTTCTCTGCAAGAACAACTGCTATGAAGATCATGAGGGCTGGTTATTATTGGCCATCTCTGTTCCATGATGGTTATAGGTATGTGAGAAAATGTGAGAAATGTGCTTTCTTTTCAGGCAAACAAAGGCTTGCAGCTCTCCCCCTTCATCCTATTCAGGTGGATCAGCCCTTTACCAAATGGGGGTTGGATTTTATAGGCCCTATTAATCCTCCATCTAATGCATGTTATAAATGGATTTTGGCTGCTACTAATTATTTCACTAGATGGACAGAGGCAGTTGCCTTGAAGGATGCCACAAAACCATCAGTGGTTGAGTTCCTTGATGGGATTGTATCTAGGTTTGGTGCTCCTTCTACTATCATCTCAGATAATGCTAAATCTTTTGTTGAAACCTAGATTTGTGCATGGTCAATGAATCAAAATATCTACCTGAGCACATCATCAAATTATTATCCCCAGGGAAATGGTTTGGCTAAGTCCTCCAACAAGAATCTGATCAGAATCATGAAGAGGACAATAGAAGACAATCAGAGGGTTTGGCATAAAAAATTAAAGACTACTCTGTGGGCTGATAAGATAACACCCAAGAGATCTATTGGGAATTCACCTTTTGTGTTGATATACAGTAGGGAGACCAGACTTCCAATCTCATTGGAGTTCACATCCTTGGAGTTGGCTTATCAGCTGGAATTGATTGAAAATAGTGCCATGTTAGTAAGAATGGCAGAGTTGATGGAGCTAGAGAAAAAAAAAAGAAAAAAAGCTATGAAGACCTTGGAGTTGCATCAACAATAGGTGAAAAGGAACTTTGACAAGAGGGCCAAGGATAGGACTTTCAAAGAGGGGGATCTAATTCTGAAATGGGATGCTGATAGGGCGAAACTAGGAAGACATTCTAAGTTTGATGCATTGTGGAGTGGCCCTTACCTAATTGCCAATTGCAAATAGGCTAATGCATTCCAACTGAGAAGACCCAATGATGAAGTTTTGCCCATCCCAGTCAATGGGATTTATCTTAAAGCTTGCTTCTGATGAAGATTGTGAATCCATGTACATAGTTAGTCTAGTTTCTTTTCTGTTATATCCTGCTTTTCAAGAACTGTGCGTGCACAGGGTTCTCTTTTTGAGTTGCCAACTTTCAAAGTTTTGACAGTCTCAGGTTGTAGAGGAAGTTTTGTTTTGTTTTAGTTACAAAGGAAAATCTAGGGTTTTTTTTATGTTTTGATTTCCTTGCAGAGGGGTTAGGGTTTTGCAGTTCTCAGACTTCTACCTTTCAGACCCATTTTTGACTCCATAGCCTAATGGATTGTTTACAGGCACTGGTCTTATGCATCGAGCAGGCTCATGCCCCCTATGAGTCGCCAGAATGTTACCACATTTTTTTTGCCCCGCTAAATTTCAAAATTTGAATGTTACCCTGCCCAACGGTCACCTCCCCGATTACTAATATTTTAATACCCACGAAGATATCAAAATTACCTAAGTTCTGAACCTTGTGATATTTTTGCACCTCACAAGTTCTCCGTCGTTAGATCAAGGCCGATCAATGGTCATCGCCATCTCACTATGATGAAGTTGTGTGAGGGTTACAATGGCGACATAGCATCTGGTCGACACATGTCTGGTGGGTCCAGCTTGCAAGGTAGAGGATGGCGCGGGTCAAAAAAGTTTTATCATGGGTCAAAATGTTCTATGGCACCATAGGTGCTATGTTGCTATCATGAATTGGTCGAGAAATTCCCATGGCAACATAGCGCCCATCAAAAAAGGTGTGCCGATGACGGTGAGTCAGCATGTTCGGCAGCAAGGTTTGGCGGGCCAAAGAAGATAAACGGCGAGGTTTTAGGCAAGCGGTTAGGTTACGTCAGGTACTTCATCTGCCCAGTTGGAAGAGTCCAGTGTCATGGTGTCAAATCAGAGGGAGCCACGTGTGCCAGATCTTCAGTTTAGCCAGCACAGTCAAGAGACAAGTCTTCATGATCGTCAGATCTGCAGAGATCTATGGCTGGCACTATCTTGCCATCAAAAACTGCTCAGGAGATAACATCGATGATGTAGCGACAGGGTGCCACGTGTCTTGGTGGGATCATATTTCATGCCACCAGCGCAGTAGGGATTAAATGATCAATGGACCAATAGGGAAGTGCCACATGTACCGCAAGCCCAGCGAATTATGAGGGAGGAAGGTCAAAGGAAGGTGGGTCTTCGTGACCATTAGATTAGAGAAGATCAACGACTGTCACCATGTCACCACGGTGAAGATGTGTGATCTTTACCATAGAGACATGGTGCCCTTTCACCACATGTAAGTGGGGCCAGGTCTCACCAGGGTGCGGTGGCTGAGGTGTTGCCAAGTGTTGATTGGATATGACAGTGGTTGTTGAGGTGGCACCAGATATGATGGGCCTAGGGTAAGGACAGTGTGGAGTATGAAAATTCTTCACGATCATTGGATCTAGGCCGATCAATGGTCGTCGCCACCTCGCTATGGGTAAGCCACTCGAGGTTTATGTTGGCAACACAGCGCCTTGTTGACATGTGTCTCGCTGGCCCAGTTAAGAAGGATGATCAGTGGCTGGCAGTTAATGTAATCGTCACAGTTAATATTAATATTCGCAAGGGTGGCACAATTAGTTCGATGACAGAAGGTCAACCACGAAAGACTTCCCCAGGTGGCAGAACGAAGAAAGGTGATTGGCCCGCATGACCCAACTGGCTCATATAGCCTGTTTGACTTGCTTCAACCCTGTTGATTCATGAAACAAGAAGCAAAGATGATCAATGTTATCTTGCAATCTGATCTTCGTGATCAATTCTGACCTACCAAAGATGAATGCAAGGCATAGGGAAACACTCTACTGTCTTAGTCGATCCATCTACTATGTCAAGATCATTCATTGGCACCACTTCTGTCTACTCGAGGTGTTCCTTCATTCAAATATCTGATTTTATACTTCAAAACCATGCGCGAGTGTGATCTTTGATCAGATATTTTGGGGTTCAATGGCAATGCTTGAGCAGTCAATGCAGAATCATTTTTCTCAGTTATGCCTGAACTATAAAGGCAATTTTGTAATCTTTTCCAAAGGGTCGACTCTTTTTGATTTCTCTGATATTGCTCTGCAACTCTCTATGTAACATTCCTTGTACCTTTGAATTGAATGATTCTTTTTTTTATCTCCTTCAACCATTAATGTATATGTGCATCCCTTTTGCCTCTCATTGGTGTATTGTCGATATCTATAGCCTACATACTGTATCTATTTTTGCCTACTGGATAATATATAAGTGAGATTCCTCTTTCATTGTGTTATTCAATTTGGTTTCTTGATCTGCATGAGGTTATTAGATCAAAACAAGCCTGTATGTATATATCCTTAGTTTCATTCTAGTTCAATAGTGCATATATGGGCAAAAATGGGTCTAAACACTCTATTTTGGTGCATCACCTCTGTAGTTTAGGTAGGGTAGAGTTGTTTTCTACATCTCCTTCTTCCCCTTTTCCTTTCAAGAGTAGTTAGGTGCACCCTGATAGTAAGAGGAAGCCGGCCTTCTCCGGAGACTCAACCTCACAGTTCAAGTCCCACAGCTTGGAGGTTGTTTCCATGTTTCACTAGGTTGTCCTCGCGATAGGCCTTGGACAAGGGTGCAAACCTAAGTGACAATAGTAACCACTAAATAATACATAAACAAGAGAAAATAAGAGATTAACCAAGCTAAAAGACAAATGTTGACTCTTGGAAATTGGCTAAGTCTTAAATCTTGAATCCCTAAAATTTGGCTAAGTCTAAATTTTTGAAGCCCTAAAATTTCCTAGAATCTTTATCTTAGCCCATAAAGGTATAGAACCTATCTCAAAAGACTAGTAACATATATTTTAAACCCCTTAGGAAATCTATTTTGTACTAGGAAGGTATATAACCTAAAAAGGTGTCCAAAACTAACTTCTAAACTTTTCTTAGATAAGCTTACAGAGCCACTATTTTTTGCATGAGGCCTACAGAGTGCTAGATTCTCATGTGAAGATGTGAAACACACCTCGTGAGAAATTTCTATCCACATGAGAAAGTGCACTGAATGGCATGAGAAAGTGCCTGCCCAAGAACACAAATTGGTGTTGGGTTTTGTGCGAAGAATTGCAAAGCTGCATGAAGAAACCCAACATACTACATGAGAACTTGCAGTTTCACATAAGAAAGTACAATTTTTTGCAAGATCCCAAGTTAGCATGCCAAGAAAAAAAAATAGAAACCCAAGATGAAAATTAAGAAAACTAAGAAACAAAGTTCCTCCACATCGGGGAGTACTAGATCCACAATTCAATGCATAAACACTTGAATACAATACTAAAAGATGGAAACACATCAAACCATCTAAACATACAACAAAGGAAAAGAACAAAAGGGAAACATCAAAGAGTACTGAAAACCACATTGTAGTAAATGGAAATAACATCGCAATGAACAAAAATAATATGATAATGATTAGTACAAACAAACTGGATAGAATGTTCCTCCCAACCGTTAATAGCATCATAAGACCATCATGGGCCCTAGCCATCCCCCATGCATAACACCCCAAGCCATTGATCTAATCTTTTGTACTATCGTAATAGGGATGTCACTACTAAAACATGCTACAACATAAGCATAAGATAATCCTACAAAGTAGATAACATCACCTATCATATGCTAATAATCATAACAGGGCAATGTGATAGTAGTTGAAATCATCTAATCATTATATATAAGCATCCCAATGAAAGCATAAATCACAAGAAAGCATACTCTGAAACTTGAAGTACCAAGTGAATGCATCCAAAAATAGTTGCACTAGGACAAAAGATAATCTCTGTGTACTGGTCACTAGCAATGGTATAGGTAGCTATGCCTCCCAACCACATGGCACCCATAGGTCCACACTCATTTTGCTAATGGAGATAATGATCCAACTACAACCACACCCAAAAAAAATGTCCATCGATAGCACACATGCCAAACAATACAATGACCAAATCCAAGATAGACAATGCATAAACTATAGGTCCTAGTTAGACACTCAATGGGTTACTAAGTAGGGGTTGACATCATGTAGAGTCACTTGGAATCAACAGGCCCAAGCTTGGAACTGTGCGAACTCAACTTCCCAACAGAAGGCTCACACATTGAAGCATTGTTTTATTATCTTAAATTTTATTACCACCCAATGTTTTATCTAGTCATCACTTACTTAGAACTTCCTCTACCAACCCTCTAGGAAATGGTCACTAGGCTGCAAAATAGAAGCCCCCTCCATATGCTACCCAACCATAAGCATGCTCATCCAAAAATGAGTGCCTATAGGCATGCAAATTCCTTACCCAACCCCAATGATCATAAGTTCTGAATGTACCATGGAACATTGGGCCTTGCAGGTCACCCAAAAAATGTAAACACACATACTCATATGTGGTGAACCACCATTACTAAGATCATAACATAAACACTAGATGAGAAGACAAGCAGAAATTCACTCAACCAAAAATAAACTTGGGAGGACAGGTGCAACATGCATCCCAATATATAATAAAAATGTAATAAAGGTCTAATCGATATTCAAATAGATAATCTAGGTCTACGACCTAACTCATGCCAAGAAAACCTATGAAAATAGGGTGGCACACAAAACAAGGTAAAAACCCCCAAAACTGGGAATTTTTTGAAATTAAAACCCATTTGGCCTTTGGGTGTAGAAACCTTGAAAATCCAAAAATAAATGAGTTTGGATGATGTATTCAAAAATGGCTAGCATAATGGCTCAAAACCCCAAACCCTCATCTCGATAATAGGGAAAACGTTCATACCTAACCAAATAGGTGGAACCAACAAAAACAAATGGAGGTGAAAACTAGTTTTTAGCCTCCTAACATATTGCTACAAGAAATAGAAGCTAAAACAAAGTAGAAACAATAAAATGGGAAGGCCCTAACTGACAAAAAAGGGAAAAAAACTGAAAAATTGTAGAATTAAACAAATATCCCACCAAAATAGTTGAAAGTGACTGGAAAGCAAGAACTCCTCGAGACAAATCCTATGAGATTGATCTCATGAAAAACCCACACTCACAACTCCTAGAATGAATAGAAATTGAATCCTTCATAAGAGTGTTGGAATTATGATATATTTGTCATTAGTGAAAACACTTATTCTATCTTGAATGCTTATCTTGCTCATCACTTAGTCTCAAGTATATACCAAGCATTCAATGGTTACCTTATAAGTTCAGTAGGTAAATAGTTCTCACCGAGCATTCTAGAAGATACTGAGTGAAAAAGGTACTGAGTGAAAAAGGTAATTGAAGATCAGCAGAGTTTATCGAGTGAAAAAGGTAAACAAAGGATTCAGTGTTTACCGAGCTAAGCAAGGTAAACAAAGAAGATCGTTTCTACCGAGTAACACTACATCTATCGAGTCACCAATGTCTACTGATTTCCAAGCAATGTTCTGTGACTAGTATGAACTGAGTCTCTACTTCTACCGAGTGCATGATGATGCCAAGTAATGTAGTGGATGCCGAGTATCAGAAGGTCACTGAGTCAGTTAAGTGAACCTGAGTTTACTAATGGGCTGACTCAGTAATGTTTTGTTCACTTGTGTTTTGGCCGACCTTGTAACTGTACAATATTGGAATGGTATATATGTAATGTATGATATCATTTTTGAAATATGAATAGGAATATGAACATATTTTGGCATGAAATAAGAAAGTATTTTTCACATGTGAAGAAGGTATTTCTATGAGCAACAGAGCAAAAGGAATACATCAAGGTCAGCATAAGGAGCAAAAAAGTTATATCAATCACATTAGGTGACCAATGCAAAAGGATCTTATCAGCAAACAAGTTGTAAGTATATCCACTATTTCATCCTAACAGGTGAATCATTTTTTAAATCCTTTAACAAGGTAGACTTAATAGTCTTTTGTAAATCTCCTAACAAAGTGCATACTCCACTGTATGTTTATAAATCCTCTAACAAGGTGGATCTAGCAGTCCTACTTGCTCCTAACAGGGCAGATTAATAGAAGTGATCATTGTAAGCCTTAACATACCAACTTCATACTGCAGTAACAAAGTTTTGTGGGCATCATCCCCACCCCAATTTTACTTTCTAATTGGAAGGTTTCTAGGTCACCAAATCATTGTGTTCATTTGTTATGAATGATTGATCTTTCATTTATGCATTAGATTACATGAATGAATGATGAATAAAATGCATAAAATTTTATGTGTTACTGATTCACCCCTCCCCTCTCAGTAACACATTTCATCCTAATATTTCCAACAATTGGTATCAGAGCATTTGGTTCTCAGGACAAAGTTTGACACCTTGAGCAAAGATCAAGAGCAATGGAGATATTCAAACTTGACAAAGCAATTGAAGATGAAAACAAAGCAAAAGTTGATAAAATTTGGAAGCAAATAAGACAACAATGGATTACTAAATCTACTGATCAAGACAATTCAAATAATGATCATGTCACTCAAAAAGTGGGTGACTCCATCATTTCCAATTTAGACTTAAGAAGACTCAAGAACTGCATCTTCTAGCCACATCTTAAACAGTTCCAAATTATAAAAATGGGTGCAAATGATCAATATAGTATTTCAAATACATGGATCATAGAAATGGTATCAATCACTGAGTTCCATGTACCAAGCAAGGCTGACTAAAGACCTTACCAAGCTAGGTTGGGAGTATCAAAGATTTTATTAGTCCACCGAGTTGCAAGGTTCTACCAAGTATTTAAATGATAGACTAGCACACACTATGTCATCTCATCTACCTTCGTACTAAGCCTTAATGACAGTATTTCATTAAAAGGGCAGAATTTGATTTCATTTTCCACTACAACTTAAAATTCTTAGAGCCAAAAGGATTTCCACTTGCATGCCAAGCGATTTGAAGCAAAATTCCTACAAAGTAATTGTTTGAAAATCTTTTCATCCACCGAGAATCAATGGAAAATGCTTCAACTGCAATCAATATGGTCACAAAGCTAATTAATGCAAAGAAAAACCAAAATTTGAAGGCAAATGTCACAAATGCAAGAAACTAGGTCACAAAGCATCTCAATGTAAATCAAAGGCATTTAATCCAGCAGAATAAATTATCAAAGCAATATTTGGTTGGGACTACAATACTTGGTGCAGATGTCACTATTGTGGAGAATATGGACACATCGGGATAAACTGTGCAAGAAATCACCTAAGAAAGAAGGATACAACCATAAGATGTTACACATGTACTAAACTTGGTCATATAGCTAAGAATTGCATGAATACTGGAAGAATTGAAGACATTTTACCTTCAAGTAGTTCAAATGAAGCTAATGAGGCAATCAAGGAACTCCTGGAAAACAATGGTTCCGTGCAGGAAGAAGTAAGAAAACTCAAAAGAGAACAAGAAATCCAATCAATCAAGCTATGTGAAATCTTGGAACAAAGAAACAAGGCAAATGAAGACTTAGAGGTAAGAAATAGTCAATCCCTTCAGCATCAAGATCTTATAAATCAACCTTCCAATGCAAATGAAGCAATTATGAATTTGAGATCTAAAAATGAAGACCTAAGGAATGATTTGATCACTGAAAGACAAATTGACTTGAGATCTAAAAGACAAATCAATGAAAATTTGGAAAATGACCTAAACACTAAAAAACAAATTAGTGAAGAAGATGATGAAGAAGGAGGAGGAGAAGAAGAAGAAGAAAAAGAATCTGCAGGAGAAGAACCTCTAAAGAAGAAAGGTAAGGTAACCATTACCAAACCTAAGAAGATGCCTACTACAGTATTCTCAAGGAGGACTAGGAAAGGCAAACAGGAACCTGTACTAGTCAAACCTTCACTCACATTTGAGGAAAGGCTCAAACAATTGGAAGAAGGGGCAGGCATCACAAATTTCAAAGCTTTGAAATTTGAAACAAGAACATATGCTGAGAAAATGCAAATAGAGGAACTGGTACTCTTCAAGATGGGAAAATGGAAATACTCCCCGGACTAGCTTGCCTCTCAAATCTCCAAGGAACTATAGAAGAGATTGCAACCAAGATGGGAAATAGCCACCAAAACGGTGAAAGATATCTATGAGAAATCTCTGAAAAACCTTCAACCAAGTCTCACTGGAGCAAAAATAAAGGCTGCAATGAAACATCATGAAGGCAAAATGATGATCAAATTCCACACTTGTTTGATTTTAATCAAAGACATTGAGCATGTTGTAAATGATGCAACAAACATGTGAAAAAATATCTATCATCTGCATAAGCCCAGTGAAGATCCAATAGAAATCTAGGATGATGACAATAGTGATAGTGATGATCCAACTACCTCTCCATCCATCACAGTCTGACCAGGAGAGTTGCATGCATTAATGGAGGAATAAAAGGAAGAAAAAGAGGAAGAAGCTGAAGAGGAAAATAAGGAGGAAGATGATCTAGTAAAAATTGCAGCAGCAGTCATTGCATCTCTTCCTCACTCTCCACCTAAAACTATCACATCATCAAGGCTGGATTCAACTTCCATAGGTTTGATAGCATCTTCATTAGATTTATCACCTACATCTACCACTTCACAGCTCCAGGTATCATCAGTGGAAGTGTCTACCACTTCATGTACCGAGCCGCAACCCTCTTCTTTAGTCACTGAGCTAGCCTCCTCTGCTCCAACATCATCAGGTGACACATCAGTAAGCTCTACAATTTTATCAGTTCCAACAATTTTGACAGCATTATCTGCATCTACTTCAAGTATAACTAGTTCAGATACTACTATAACAGGTATGTCATCATTTTTGGGAAGTACTCCAGATTCGATAAATACTTCTATTGGAATTTATTCTTCAAGTCCTATCCCAATTTTTGTTCGTAGCCCTTCCATCTCTACTATTGTATCTATTCCTAAGATTAAACCAATTGCCATAGAAGTCAAACAAAAGCAACCATTAAGACTTCTGCTAACTAGAAAGGAAATACTAGAAGAAATTGATTTAGACATAGATATAGTTATTCCAAAAATTGACTATGAAAATGCTACCATTGAAGAAATGAGGTATGCTAGTCAATTAATAGAGATGAAGGCTACACAGAAGTAGTTAAGATCTGAAAGGGATAAGGAATACAAAATAATAGAGGATGCCAAGAACATTGTTACAAAGGCTATAGGTGTTGAAGTAGATTTCACTCAACACATTTTGATTCAATTAGAAGAGGCTGTAAATAAATTCAATGAGGACACCTCCAGTGAAGAAAAATTGATTAAGAAGGTTGAAAGAAAATTTGATAATAAGGTGCTTGAGCACATTGCAATAAAACAGGTAGAATTGTCTATAGTTTTGGTCAATTTTGAAAATTCTTTTAATAATGTAACTTCACTTATTTCCAAACTTTGTGATGTTACCAAGTACACAAAGGAGATCAAAGAAAAATTGAATAAAATTGATAAGGATATCAAGGGCAGTGCCGAAATATTGCAACTTGACCCCAATTCAAGTTCATCCTATCATCTCTGAATCAAAATTTTGTCAGAAAAGTAGGCAAAATTGCTAAGAGAGGAAGCAAGAATCAGGTCTACCTTAATAGACATCCAAAACATGATCCTTCCTTTCATGGACACAATGTAGAAACACATTGTTCACTCCAAAGCATTGATCCATGACAATAATTTCTTAGTTGCAGATCAAATGATTGAACTTCCAGCAGAAGTTCAAATAGCAGTCTCCTCCTACAAAATTTTGCAAGAAAATTGGGATAAGACTTTGGCTCTTATTCTCAAGGTACATTCTAAATTCATCTCCCACTTTGGTGTCTCTGTGTAAATATATATTGCTTGATTTGGCATTATTGTCAAAAAGGGAGAGATAGAGTTTAGAGGGGAAGATAGAGTTAGAAAAGATAGAGATATTTGTAAATATTCTAAGCATATTGTACGGGGGAGATATATGTAAATCAATACATCAAATTTTGTACATAAGTTTTTACTCATAAGTGTTTTTGTCACTAATGCCAAAGGGGGAGATTGTGGGAATTATGATATATTTTTCATTAGTGCAAACACTTTCTATCCTAATTGCTTATCTTTCTCATCACTTAGTCTCAAGTACATACTGAGCATTCAGTGGTTACCTTGAAAGTTCAGCAGGTAAACAGTTCTCACCGAGCATTCCAGAAGATACTGAGTGAAAAAGGTAAAGGAAGTTCAACAATTTTTATCGAGTGAAAAAGGTAATCGAAGATCAATAGAATTTACCAAGTGAAAAGGGTAAACAAAAGATTCACTGTTTACTGAGCTAAGTAAGGTAAATGAAGAAGATAGTTTCTACTGAGTGACACTACATCTAATGAGTCACCAATGGCTACCGAGTTCCAAGCAATGTTCTATGACTAGTATGAACCAAGTCTCTACTTCTACCGAGTGCATGATGATGCCGAGTAATGTAGTGGATGCCAAGTATCAGAAGGTCATCAAGTCAGTTTAGTGAACCCGAGTTTACTAATGGGCTAGCTCAGTAATGTTTTGTTCACTTGTGTTTTGGCCGAACTTCTAATTGTAAAATATTGGAATGGTATATATGTAATGTATGATATCATTTTTGAAATATGAATAGGAATATGAACATATTTTGGCATGAAATAAGAAAGTATTGTTCGCATGTAAAGAAGGTATTTCTATCAGCAGCAGAGCAAAAGGAATACAACAACATTAGCATAAGGAGCAAAAAAAGTTATATCTATCACATCAAGTGATCAATGCAAAAGGATCTTATCAGAAAACAAGTTGTAAGTAGATCCACTATTTCATCCTAACAGATGAATCAGTTTTTAAATCCTTTAACAAGGTAGACTTAACAGTCTTTTGTAAATCTCCTAATAGAGTGCATACTCCATTGTATGTTTGTAAATACTCTAACAAGGTGGATCTAGCAGTCCTACTTGCTCCTAATAGGGCAGATCACTAGAAGTGATCATTGTAAGCCTTAACCGGCCAACTTCATACTATAGTAACAAAATTTTGTGGGCATCATCCCCACCCCAATTTTACTTTCTAATTGGAAGGTTTCTGGGTCACCAAGTCATTGTGTTCATGTGTTATGAACGATTGATCTTTCATCTATGCAGTAGATTAGATGAATGAATGATGAATAAAATGCATAAAATTTTATGTGTTATTGATTCACCCCACCCCTCTCAATAACACATTTCATCCTAAATATTTCCAACAAAGAGGATTCTCAAAATAGCTCTCAAATTTTCTATTTCAAAAAGTGAGTGAATAATATAAACTCTTTTTCAATACTTATTCACTTTTTGAGTGAATAGTCAATTAGGTCCCATAGCCAATTATACTAGCTAGACTCTAAATCAACCCAAAAAAAAATAGGTTATTCTCCATAACTGAAATTCACCTATGGAAAATTTTCCATAAATTACATCCAAAAAGATTTAAAGCCTAAAAACCTAAAATCACAAAAACTCACTAAAAAACTTTCATGACAATGTGAACCTCTAAATGCATAGACACACTTACTTGTCTAATCACATAATGTAGATGAGTTTGGATTAATAATTACCTAAAGGTTTTAATCTAAACAATTAAAATAAGGATATGTCAACCATACAGGGATGACATTGGTAAAATATGAATAGTTGAATCACTAACTCCATGTGCCACAACTAGGGATATAATTCTTGCATACTAAAACATACGATCAAGTGCAATTGCATAATAATATCATGTAGCCAAAGAAAAATGTATTAAATAACTAATTAATCCATTTATATCTCTCATGTTTGCATAAAGCATAAAGAGACAAGAATGACATAAATCACAATAGTATAAATTCCATCACATAAAATAATAAAAATATGTCCAAGTACTATAAAATTAGATATCCTCATAGATCTACTATCATCTCAAAATGGCATCAACATGCAAATATGATAAACTAAACAACATAGAAGTAAAGAATCTATGGTACTGAATCAAAGTATACATTCGACCCTCGAGTCATCTCAAAGAAAAAATAATAAAAGTATCAAGTATCTCTCAAAACAAAATAGATATGGTATAGACTGCAAACATGAGAGGCACTATAGATGTGAAATGCCTATTATCACAGCTTTGCAAAGTTAAGTAATGAGTTAAGATTCATAGTTGTAAAGCTACAAACAAAGAAATTGGAATACAATTTGTAGCTAGTGAAACATGACATGGATTCATGTGTAGTTATGAATTTTGGTTACAAAGCTATGATAAATGAGAAAAATAGTCAAATGATCATCACAACATCACATATTAATGTCATGGACAAAGATTTCAAGTTATGAAGGTGAAAAAGGGTAATGTGGATAGTCAAGGTTCAGGGCTATTGCAACTTCACAAGTTTTCATCTATAGTAAAGTTCTTGAGTTACAAAGCCATGAAATGAGCTAGTAGTCATCTAGGACAGTGTTAATAAGATCACATAATTAGAGCATGGTTTGTCTAGTAGCTATGAAGGGGTGATAAAGGTAAAAAGGGATGGCCTCACAATATCATAGGGAAATAAAATGTTAAGTCAATAGTGGTCATTTCAATGGTCATCACAAGATCACTATAGTTAGTGAATTAAAGTGATAGATAGCTATGAAGTAGCAATAATGCATAAAATGAAGGTTTCCTAGTTTTTCAAGGCCAAAGAGTTTATAATGAAAAAGAGATATGAAGTAGTGAACAAGAGAAAGGTGCAACATTGTAGGTGAACATAAAGAGGATGCATAGGTGAGTTGGCAGAATGTTTCAAGGATATCATGACGTGGCTAACTTGGCACTATTGTGAACATGGGATCAAGTAGATTTGTGATGGAAAATAGGTCCTTTGATCTTCTGCAACCATCTTTTGGTTTTCTCCATGCCTGATAAATGCATATTTCTTCCTACTAGTACTAGCATTATCAATCTTCTAGCCAGAGATGTTATGGCTACCATTTATGTATCTTTAGGACCAAATTTAAATGTAAACATCAAATTTTCTATATGTGGATGTCTATATAATCAAACCTTTCTCTGATTAGTAGTTATATCTTTACTCTACAATCCAACTCCACCTGGGTGGGGTTTGAACTCAATGTAAACATAAAATTTATGCCTGAACTCTATAAAAAGCAATTGTAAATATTTATAAAAGGTTCTTCTCTATTCTATTATGTCTAATTGCATTAACCCTATGCTCTAAAACTATATTCCTTTCCTTCCATTAATGAGATAACTATCTTCTTTACCTCTTCTAGCCATTCATTATTCATGCATATATCTTGCCAAGTTTTGAATTTTTTCTTTCCTAGTTTTTAAAGCATGTATGTTGTGTTCATATTGTTGATGATTATTGTATGATGGAGATGCCTTTCCCTTCAGTATTTGATTAGTTCCAAACCAACCATGTGATTGTTTAGGAGTATAATAGAGTTAAGATTTTTGTAATTTGGTTTTTCATTGATGTTTTGTGCATATAAGGGAAGGGTTGTAATCATTTCAGTTAGGTGTATCACCCCCCTTTCCCTTTTAGCAATTGTCTTTCATGAATCTACTTCTCCCTTTTCCTCTCAAGTAGTAGTTAGGTGCATCCTAATTTTAAGGAAGTCAACCTTCTCTGAAGACTCAATATCATGTTCAAGTCCTATAGATTGGAGATTAATTCCATGTTACACAAGGTTTCTTGAGGATCATAGCTCAAGCAAGGGTGCAGACTTTTGTGTCAACAATTTTTGGCAAACTTAGTGGGACACATTAAAATTCAAAAGTTCATTGGTTAGTTAGTTTGAAGATTCATTCACTATTAAATTGGTTGTTTCTCTCCATGTTATCAACCTTTGGAGGCATTCATCTAACACCATGGTGACTTTGTGGATGTACCAATTTCAACAAACCAAGTGATGGTATCTTCCTAATTCTTTTTGTTTCTTTAATATTTCTATGGAGGTAATTATTTGAAAGCTTTACAATGGATCCCCTTCATAGAAATGCCTCCTGCTTTCCCCCATATCATGAATAGTCTATTTCTTAGCCCTCCAATCCCCTATATTAGCCATAGCCTAGTTGTGATCAGCCTGCCCTGTCTTCCTTAGAACCTTATATGCATTCCATTCCATTGGGTGTTATAAGTTGCCCAAATCTATTTTTGCCTAGCGTGTTTATAGTTATGAACATCCTGGTATATCATTTTCTACTCTTAGGTTAACAACATACTCTATATTCCAATGATATATTAAAAAAAAAATTCATTTCTTATAAGGGAGTTATACCTTACAATTCATAGTGTAGTTATATAACACATACACTAACCCATTTTTTGGTAACATACTTTTATTTCCTCGTATTTTGGTTATCTAGAGTCAAGGTAAAGCCAAGTTGGCAAGAGGGATAAATTGTTAACCAACAATTTTCAGTGACTTTGTTGGGGATTGGAATCTAAGCCCAATGTTTAGTTTCTCATTCTCAAGAATTCTAAAAGTGTCTTCCTTAAGATAAATATTGGTGACTTTCTATAAAGGACCTACTTTCTTTGGTCTGACAAGATCCAACGTAATTCAATGGTCATACCAAATTCAAAAAATAGGAAAAGGCCAAGGCCTAAACCCACTCTCTAAGAGCTCAACGAAACTATTGACAAGCTATTGTAGGAGCTTGTACTTATATCTAAAGAAAGCATCTCCCATGTTATCAAAAAAAATATTAGCATTGAAGATGATCATGTTTTTGCCTCCCTATGGAAATGTGTGCGCTCTAGATTCTACAAGCTGAAACAAGTACATATAGTTGAACATGAAAAACCCTTGGATAAGCTAAGGCCTAACCCTACTCTTGAAGAACTTTATACAATTAAGGACAATGCCTTTAAGAAGATCTTGTTAAATTTTGAAGAAAGTCTCAATAAAGGACATGACACCAAATCAAAGAATATATGGGATCACCTTTGAAACCTATCTTACAAATTGAAGGATTGACAAAATGAAAATATAAAGGAGCTGAATTTGAAGATATCATCTACACTTGATTATGAAACATTGATGGTAATGTCTCCTAGCTCTAGTTCTTATATTATTGCAGTCTTTGCTAGAAAAGAAGATATTCTTGATGTTACAATTCAAGGTGAAAATATTTCATCAAATTCTTTCGAAAAAAATCTTTTGATTATTATATGCTTGCACTAAAAAATCCCACTTGTGATTCGCTAATAGCTATAATTTCTATTGTAGTTGAAGAAAGAAGCAATGAAGTTTAGCTCAAACAATAATTGTATTAGGATGATGAAGTACTTCATGAACTCATTGAGGAGAATTTTATCCTTGATAAAGATATAATTAAAGAAAAGATTTTGTCAATATGAAGAAGAAACAACTCATGCACTTCTAGAAAAAGAAGAAGATGTGACTCCATTGAAGATCAAGAATAATGGTAAGGAAGAGCCTTTCTATGAGACCACTTTTCTTGGAATTTTTTATCATATAGATCTTACCTCTAATTATGCAAAACAAGTCCTAGATGACAAAAATAATGTAGAAGAAATAGAAAGAGAAGTTGTTTCCTTTTGGTCTTCTCCTATTGAGAAATGCTCACGTAATGAAGAAGGACTTGTTGAAAAAGGATTAATGGTGGATGTCATATTTGAGAGCTTGTTGAACATTCATAACTCCTTTGAAGAAGCAGTGAAGTGGACAGAAGAAATATTTTACAACAACATAGGTATGATAGGTCTACATATTGAAGATGAGTTATTTTTTGATTCCCCTTCTCATCTTTATGAACTAGATATTGCTAATCTAAAGTATAAGCCTATTATTGAAAGAACCATTGAGATGTTAGAGGATGTAAAGAAAGAAGAATCATTTGATAGTCCAAGTACAAAGCTAAACCAAATTGAAGAGGGCTCATTAATGGTTGATTTTTCTCCTCTTTCTTTTGTATTTATTCCTATTGATTTCATCCCTTAAAATAGTGAAGATGCAATGGAAGATAGGGATAATGCATATAACTACATAGCTGAGGGAGATTTGGTTCTTGAATGCAATAAAGTTGGTATCCATCCAATAACAAAGCTCATGAGGAGAATTTTTTTCTCTACCTTGGTTGATGAAGCCCAGTTATTTGAGGGGTAATTTAAGTTCCTAATGCCAACCTCCTTTCTCCTAATAAGGAGATACATGATCATTTTCCTCTTCTAGAATATTATCAAAAAGAGACTATCAAAGGACCTAAGAAGGATGAGGTAATATATAATGAAGCATGGTTGTTTGGATCTAAGTGGGTTTCTAGTCAAATCTTGCATACTACTTGGAGAGTTGGAGTTGTCATGTTTTTATTGTTGCTATAGGTAGGGATCCTACTTAGACATCAAAATAAATTGTGGAGGATGGGATCCTACTTTAGTCAATTAGTAAGTGGATTCACTTGAATATATTTTTCTATTGGTTCTCAAGGTGAGATTCATTTCACCTTTGTAAATATGATAGCTTAGGTGTGTGTTTAGTGTAGTTGTATTTTCTTTCTTTCCTTCTTTATGTGTGTTTTCTTTTATTTTGTATTGGCTGCCCTATTTCCCCACCACCAAAATGCATAGCATCTCCTTGTGTTATTTAAGACTCAACGACTCAATAGACTAGGCATTGATCTTTTTTATTTGGTGTTATTTTGTAATAAAGGAAGTAGGTAGCGTGTTGCTAAGTTTTTGTTGAGCTTTCTATAAAAGCAAAGATTGCTAGGTTCCTACCTAGGCACTAACATGACTAGTTCCTATGTTAGAGCCATTTGTTGCCATGTTTTTAGTCTCCTATATTTTTCAAAATTTTAGGAATAGGGTTGATCCAATGTGATCTCAAGTTTGAGTCTAGATTGCATATAAGATGATATTTCTTCTCATCATTCCTTTGAACTAGCCTAATGTGGGAAATCATGTGAGCAATCCATTAGTTGAAAGAAAGGTGATTAGGTTTTGGGAGGGTTTGTTATGTATTTTCTTGATGAGAAGAAGATCTAAATATCTATAATGATTCATATTCTTTTTCCTAATCATGTTGAATACAAGATTCATGTTGAGAAGTAGTTCTCTATGAAAGCATTTCTTCATCTCTAAAAGTTTGTAACTCCATTATCAAAGATCTATATCTAGAGAAGGATACATTTTCATAGATATATATATAGAGAAAATGCAGAAGAGAACACTAAAAACTGAAATTGAACATTGATATACAAATCATGGGAATAGTTAGGACCAAGTTTAGTTAATTTAATATAGAGTGAAAACTAAAAATGGAGAAATGAAAAAGAACATAGTCAAAGGTGGTGAAGACAAAAGTTGAAATTGAATTGACGAATCAAAAATATGTTTTATCATCCACATCATCAAGTTGAATGGTCAAGTTACCTTGGAAATAAGTCATGATTATTAGATGAAGACTAGATCAATGCATAATATTTTAACATGGAAGAATGAATTATCTAACAATGCATTTCATTGACCAAAATATCTTAGAAGACTGACAGATGTTGCTTTACCACTTTTTAGAGATGCCCACAATTTAGAAAATGCAAGAAAGTGATAATTTGACATGTTTCTATTAGGCTATCACCTTTCATAAGGTATAGTCAAAATTTAGCTGCAAACCAAAATAGCTCCACATTAGATTCTCTAGTCAATAAAGTACTATCAAAATTCTTCCATGAAGTACATGAGGTATATAGTTAGAATTTGGACCCACATCACAAACTAAAGAAAAAAGTCTTTTTTGCAATCCACAAGATCTTAGAAGATCTATGGACATCACTTTCCCACTCTTTGAAGATGCTTAGAATTTAAACAATGTGAGCACATGACTTGTTGACATCTGGATCTGTGGGCCCTCATTCATTGAAAGTCTTTGATGTGCAATCATAACAAAGGTAATAAAGGTTTCATCATGATTGTTAGATCATGTAAGATCAATGACAAAAATTTAAACTAGCAATTTGGCAGGAAACAATAGAATATGAAAGATTAAAAGGTTTTTGCAGGATTTGTGAAATCAAAGCAAGCTAAAAGGTCATGGGGTATTTTTAGAAATATTATGGATCACTAGTAGAAGAGATACCAAGTGCTCATATCATGGTAATTGTATATTTTATTCTTTTCTTTTATATGATTGTTTCTCTAAAAGAATTAGAAGAGGATAAGAACAAACTATAAATGTAACCTCATTTGATAGTGAAATAGTTTACAAACTTGATGGTAAATTGGTTTGTAATTCCATTTACCCTATTTACTTGTGATGTTTTCTTGTCCATTCATAGATTAGTTCTACATTAAGAGTTGAAGGAAAACTATATGTGATCTTGTCATAATCATGTGAATTCCATTTCACTTTGATGTTTGCAGTAGAAGTTATCCTACTTACTTTCCCCATATATGATTCTTTTGAAATTGTAGTCAAGTTTGATTATTAGTGACCCACACACTTCTTCAGATAGTTAGTAGTTATCGAGCTTATTGTTAGAAATTCTTTAGAATAATAGAGGGGGGGGGGGGGGGGGGGGGGTGAATTAGTTATTCAAGGTCCAAGCGTCCAATTCAAACTTTTTCATCAAGTAAAGTGAGCCTATTAAACTATTCATTCATCCAAGCTCAAACTTTTTTATTTAGCGAGTTACTGCAAATCAAAATTTAAAAATAACACATGAAGAATCAACACATGACACAGTGATTTATGTGGAAATCTAATTTGGGAAAAACCACTAGTAACATGCTACTCAATTCTCACTCTTTTGAAGTCATGCCTTGTGGAAGGCCTTCCTTGTTAAAGGCTATAACACACTATTAAATGTGGTTTGGTTAAATGATTTAACCACCCTATTATAAGTGGGCCTAGTTAGAGACTTTATAACATTAATTTGGAATGCCACCTTATTAAAGGATTTACAAATGGTTGTTAACCAACCTAAGTCCATAAGATTTTTACCCTAATTGATACAATTTCTAGAGAGTAACAATAAGGGATTTTGACCTAATTACAACTTACAACTTATCTTGCAAATTTTATCTATCACTTCTTTAGCTCATAATGTTGCCTGGCTTTCAGTCTTTGCAGCTTTGACAACTTATCCTCCTTTCAAGCTTTGTCTCCTTGAGTCTCCATGCTTAATGTACTAGTGCAATCTCCTTTCTTATCACTTATCAATGCAGAGTCTCTGTGCTCTATTTTTCCTTCTCCTTGATATCTTCTCTTTTACACTCTTCAACCACTTCACAATTTGGCACACTGGAAACTCTTTCTTCTTGGCATGTGAATCCTTAAATATAAGTCTAGAATTTCTTTTCCCACTAAATTCTTCCCTCCTTTAATTTCAGTTCGAATGGATTAGGTAGGATTCATTGAATCTAACCCACATTTTTTTTCTTCTAGAAAAATCATGAAGAATCCTCTTGAACTCACTCAAAAATAGTTTACATAGAATTTTGTGCCACCAGCTCATTATCCTTACCCTCCAACTCATTCAAAAAATTCAATTTAACAACTTTGTTGGCTCATATCTAGTGAATCTTTGACTTTTCCAATAATGAAGCAACTCGACACTATTAAAATTCTAATGCTCAGCACATATTGTGTTACTTGGCACCAACTATATTTTATTTATGTTCAACACCTATTGTGGATTCACTCGGCATCCACTAAGTTTTTCTGATGCTCGGTACCTATTACTTTTCTCAACACTTAAACACACTCAGCTCCTTCTATATCACTTGGCACATACTAGATTTTTGCATTTTCTTGGCACTAACTAAAAATTTTCTCGGCTTGAACTAGCTTGCTCGGTACTAACTAATGAACTTAGTTAAGCTTTGCAGTCAACCTTGTTGCAACTTATTCCTCTAGTATTTCTAAGTATGGCCAACTAATATATCTTCAGGCATATTATCAATACATCATTGCATCATTGTCTTAGTTGATCCTTTCTCTTCATTAGAAAACCATAACTCAATCTTTCCCTAAGGTGTTCTTGTTACATCTTGTTGATTAAATCCTCTTCATCAATCAACTAAGTGATAGTACTTGGATCTTATAAGAAATTGTCATTCTGTTCAATAGCAAGTTTGACATCAATGAAAAAAAAATGATTGAAAACATTCTTTATCAAGAATCTCCCTCTTTCAATCAATATTCTTCTTACAATGATCTTTTCAATCAAATTTCCAACAATCTCCCTCTTTAGCATTGATGGTGTTAGCTAGGGTTCTGAAACCCTAAGTATCTTCTTCAACTCAAGGAAAAAGGAAAGCTTTTTAAATTAATAATTTATTAATTATTTTTCTCTATTAATATTTAATTCTTAAAAGAATTAAATATTAATATATTTAAATGCAAAATAATTAAATTTCAAATTAATTTAAAAAGAACATTAGCCTCTCACATAATTAATTATTTTAGAATTAATTATCATAATGTGCATAAATTTTTTGTGAAATTAAAGCGGGAGATATAACAAAAGAATGTAAATAATTAATTCTTTAATGAATTAATTATCATAGTAATGTACCGAAGAGAAGAGAAGAGAAGTTCGGTAAGAAGTTAGGGTAGTTGCCAAAACTTCTTGGAAAATTTTTATTTAATGGGAGAAAACTAATGTAAAAGGGTTATGTTCTTCTTTTCTAGGGGTGGGAGTTCTACAGCTACTGCTACAGGGAGAAGAATATTTTTTATTCTGCAAGGGAAATGTAGAGAGTTGATTTCTTTTGTTCTTTGAATTTGATGGTAACAGAAGGGATGAAATTATACTATTGTTATTTTGTTATGTACTATAAATGGAAAGGAATGTTTGTATGTCAAATCTGAAGGTCTGAATATTTATTTTCTGATGGAGAAAGATCCTATGGTCTTTTCTATCCTATTTCAAATATAGTCCTATGTTGTTGTCTTTTGCAAAAATGATATGTTTGATTCTCTCTATTCACTTCTAGTATTGTGAAAGACTTGGTGAATAGTCCTATGGCTATTTGTTTGGTTTTCCCTCATAATCAAATTATTAATTTGATAATCACATTTATTCCATATTGATGGATGAATGTCAGAAAACCCTTCATGTCTTCAGGTTAAAGACATAATCAATTTATTGCATTCATTGTGTATCTTTTATGAGGGAGTTGTACCTCTCAATTTAGAGGAAGATTATCAATAGAATGATAATCTATCCATTTGTTAGTTCATTTTGTTCTTCTTTTGAAACCTATTGAGTCATTGTTTGCATTTCTATCTGAAGGAAAAATTTGTTTACTAATAGTTTTTGGCGACTTTGCTGGGGAAAGAAAGCAAGTTCTACTGTTTTTCTTTTCTTGGAAATCTAAAGGTTACCTCCTCGAGGATGGAGGTTGGTGACTCTAACTGATTTTGGTGAAAGAATTTTGGTGTGATGGCTTTTGTTGCAGCCCAGCCATGGGGGACTCAAATGGGGCCATTTTCTTTATCTCAATACTCAGCCTTACCTAAGAATTCATTTGAATATCTCCCAAAGTTTTTTGGTGATACAAATCAAGACCCTGATGACCACATCAAATCATTTACAGTTGCTTGTGGGATTCTTGATGTACAAGAGGAGAATGTATTTGTCAAAATATTTGTTGGAAGCCTCATTGGAAGTGCAACAGATTGGTTCCAAAATTTTTCAGACGGTTGCATCACCTGTTGGAATGATCTTGAGGTGAAATTTGTTCAGAGGTTTGTGCCTGCACTTGATGTAGCTAAATTATTATTTAATTTTTTTCAAATCAAGTTGGAAAAAAGGGGAAGTCATGAGGGATTTTATTGATAGATTCAATAGAACTATTGGTAAGATACCCCTAACCAGCCAACCAACTGAAAATAATTAGTTGTGTGTTTTCATTGCTGCCATGCAAATAGAAATTAAATTCTTGCTTCTTCATTTAAAAGTACAAACATTTCAAGATGTACAAAGGGAGGCTATCAGTTTAGATGATGATATGATTCTAAGTAGAATGAAGTGTAAAGACATTACACAGGAAGGAGTTTATCTCTGTTAGAAACATAATTGTCTAGAGGTAAAGCCTAAACAAAAAAGGCTCATTCTCAAAGCAATTAAATCAGCAGCTCCTATTTATCAAAGTTTAACAGTTTTTAATGATAAAGATCTCCAAATCCCTTCGATGAGTGAAAGTACTTCCTGTAGTGTAGTTGGAACGTACCATCTACATGTTGAGTCTGAGGATGAATATGTATCCCAATCATCTAACTCAATGATTAGCCTAGATGTACCTCGTAATGAACAAGGGTTGCAAGGTGGAAGATCAAATGAAAACCTATCAGAGGATGTTTCAAATGCAGAGTTTGATTCTTTTATAATTGGGATTGCTATTGATATTTCATCAAATGATGTTATTCAGGAGGGTATGAAAGATCAACATACACAAGAAAAGATTGAAACTGATTATGAATTTTTTTTGTTTGATCACATTGAAAGGAATGAAGGGTCTTTTTAGCCCAAGGCATTCAAAGATATTGAGAAAGATGAGATGGAAGTCAAAGGAAATACTTTTATTCCTAGACCAATTCCATGCACACAACCCGAATTAGAAGTGTTTAGGTTTGATTATGAAGACGGGCTAATGGATTTTGGTCCTATGCTAGAATCTTTTTGTTTTGAGATAGACTTCATAGACAGATTCTTGGAACTTGAATCTTTGAAGGAGGAAGATGCAGACTTAACTAAGAGCTATATGGGTGATCATTCTGACAATTTCAAGAAAAACCTTCATCATAAAAGCCCCATTTCATTTTTTGATTATCTCATGGAAGACATCAAAAGTACTGATAAGAATCAACCTCCCAAAAACCTTTTTCACTATCTTCCTTTGGAGGAATCAATGCAGCAATTTGCAGAAGAACCATCACATAAGCAATCAAAAATCCAAGAAAGTCAAGGTATGGAAACATTTATTGGCATTTCATCTACCTTTGTGAAAGATGCTAATTTGAAAAATGTAGAAGGAGATTATAATTATACATTTATTTTTCCTCCCATGCATATATCTTTCATAGAAGAGATGAGCTTTAACTTGGCCATGTTACTTTCCCTTCAATCAAATATGCATTTATCTTTCCAAGCATTGACTCGAAAAGGCTCATACTTTCTCAAGCTTGTAAATGGTCACATTTAGTTTTTAGGGTTTCCTCCTCTCCATTGTAAATAACCATTTCCTTTTTTCTTGAAAATTTTGGCTTTTGTTCATTTTTTTTTAGGTTGGTGTCTCCCTTCAATAAAGTTGCATCATCTTCGCATATTTCCCTTCCCCTCTAGCTAATCCATGTCCTGAAACTGTCCAAGTTTAAATCTAAGTTTAAATTTTAAACATCAGCATGCAGTTTCAAGGTTTAGTGCAAAGTTTGAAGATTCAGATGGATAGCCTGAGCCTCAAATTTAAGTGCAGATTCAAATACACTCAATTTGCATGGACCTATGTGAGTATGAGGACATGAAGTTGAAATCACTGTGTTGTGGATAATAGGGATCTTGAATGTACTCACCTACCTTCAAATTATCTTATCAATTAATTCCCTTATTAAATAAATCAAATTAATAGTTATGGGGTGAGTAGATAACACAGGGGCTTGCAGAGGCATCCAAAAATAGCCTATGATCACATAATTACGATTTTTGTAATAGAAAATTTTGAGAATTTTCTAAATCAGATGTCATGATAGGAAATTTGATGATTTACAGGCCATGGAGGTTGCTTGAAGGCAATGGGATTTTGACCCATAAAATTTGACACCTCTTTTCCACTCGAAGAAAGAGAAATAAGCGAAGGAAGAACCCACAGGCTTATAGTTGATAGTCTCTTCTACAATCACCATAAAAAATGTGAACCCTAATCCAGTCTATAAGTGCAAGATAATGGGTAAATATGATGACAAGTAGTGGAGGCCCAAACCAAGTCGCAACACTACATTGGTAGGCACCCGAGGCTCGAGTGTTAAAAAGTTTGCACATCTCATCAGAATGAAGACTCTTGTCTCGAGCTTCATGGGATTATTCTCAAGAACACTTCTCATTTTGAAGTTATTCCACTGAGGAGGGAGTCTAGCTTTGTAAACAATATATCTTGGCCTCGACGTCTTGCAAGACATCATCTAAAGTGGTAATGGGCCCCATCCCCAAATTTTCATCGATGTAGATAGTGCCACATCACTCCATTCATAGTTTTTAATGAGCTTTTCAATTACACGCATTTGCATAGATTTACTAGGCATCGTATGGATGAAGTATAAGTATGTGTGCATTGACAGGGACAGATCAGCTATAGCACCTAGATTCCCCACGAACTCTGCCACAATGGAGGTCTATGGGTTGACTGTGCTCACATTCCCTTTCTTATTGGCTCCAACGCTACTTTGTTCATTTCAAAGCCACGGAGGGGATGCAACACTCTGTGACTTTGAGAATGGACTTTTGTTGTGCATACATTGCACATTTCCTCTCTCTCTATTGCAATGCATGACAGTGAATTGGAGGATATGTGACTCTGCACAAGTTAGTAGAGACTAACTCCACTATTGACAACCTTTGTGAAACACCACGATAAAAATGAGAACCCTAATTAGGGTGGTGACATGACAGTGGCCCCTTTGGTTCTTGTGATAGTTTTGAAAATGATTATTCCATACAAAATATAGAATAATGGAACATGCAAGGTGGCGAGTTCTAACACAATGATCTTCCTTGCCCGCGGGTCTTCATTTGTCTTCAAGATAAACATTCTATCAACAAGAATCATGCGTTGCTAACTCAATGCATGGTGAAGACAACTTCAACAGATGTCATTGGTTTGTTTTTACTTTTTATGACCATTCATGCCCAAGATGATTGTTTAAGACTTCCCTTGGTGGTGTGGACCTTGGTCAAATGATTTTGGTGCATCAGTGTATCTTCGAGCTCCTGGATATTTTAAAGTGCTTTTGTAATTTGCATTAAAGCCATATAGATGATGCAGCAATTTTGCAGTGTTCTTGTTCTGTGTAGTTAGGGATGGATCAATAGGAAACAGTAAGCTAAAATGGGATTCGTCCCAGCTGGAGTGCCCAGATCTGCGTCCTCTATGGACATAATCGATCTCCTCAAACACGTGCCTAACCATTTCATTTACTATGGCCAAAAAATCTCCTTTTGCCTTTGCATAGTGCTTCAATTGGCCCCCAATCATGTGTATAAGATGCACATCGAGAGCCAACATCAATGGCATCCTCGACCTCTGTACTTTCACAACAACAAGTTTTCCAGTATGTAGATGAGTTTTATAGACCTGTCCCAATGATGCAACAACAATAGGTTCTAAACTGATATCAGTAAAAAGAATTGATATGGGAGTCCCTAGCTCAATAATTGAATTACTAATCTAGTAGAAAATGGTGATATTTGTTCCTATAACTTTGCAAGTTCCTGTAGGCAATTAGCATTGAGCAATATATCTAGTCGAGTGCTATGAGTACCATCAGTGTTTTGATGATAATGATGCATTTTCCAGCGTTGGGCCTTTCAATTCAAGAGGAAAAACACCCAAAGACACATCTAATAGTTGTAGTGCATTTTAGTGTTGTTAAAAGGGACACCTGAAGTTGAAGTTGAAGGAACTTTGCAGCCACTTCAATTTCTAGATGATGAGGAGATGCTGGATGTCAAAGGGATAACCTCAATACACATGGTAGCACACCAACTCAAAGAATCAACCCCGCAGTTAGAAGATTGTGACAATAATGGATACCACTCAAGATTGCCCTAATATTTACAATGGAATGATGACTCTACACCCAATGGATAGACATTGGATTGCAGCATTTGAAGTGAAAGCCAAAGATTCTGGAGTTCTCTGCATCCTAGCACAGAATGCAACCCCCAAAAAGAGCCAATGTTAGCTAGGGTTCTGAAACCCTAAGTATCTTCTTCAACTCAAGGAAAAAGGAAAGCTTTTTAAATTAATAATTTATTAATAATTTTGCTCTATTAATATTTAATTCTTAAAAGAATTAAATATTAATATATTTAAATGCAAAATAATTAAATTTCAAATCAATTTAAAACGAACATTAGCCTCTCACATAATTAATTATTTTAGAATTAATTATCATAATGTGCATAAATTTTTTGTGAAATTAAAGCGGGAGATATAACAAAAGAATATAAATAATTAATTCTTTAATGAATTAATTATCATAGTAATGTACCCAAGAGAAGAGAAGAGAAGTTCGGTAAGAAGTTAGGGCAGTTGCCAAAAATTCTTGGTAAAATTTTATTTAATGGGAGAAAACTAATGTAAAAGGGTTCTGTTCTTCTTTTTCAGGGGTGGGAGTTCTACAGCTACTGCTATAGGAAGAAGAATATTTTCTATTCTGCAAAGGAAATGTAGAGAGTTGATTTCTTTTGTTCTTTGTATTTGATGGTAATAGAAGGGATGAAATAATACTATTGTTATTTTGTTATGTGTTAGAAATGGAAAGGAATGTTTGTATGTCAGATCTTAAGGTCTAAATATTTATTTTTTGATGGAGAAAGATCTTGTGGTCTTTTCTAGCCTATTTCAAATATAGTCCTATGTTGTTGTCTTTTGCAAAAATGATATGTTTGATTCTCTCTATTCTCTTCTAGTATTGTGAAAGACTTGGTGAATAGTCCTTTGGCTATTTGCTGGTTTTTCCCTCATAATAAGCTTATTAATTTGATAATCACATTTATTCCATATTGATGGATGAATTTCAGAAAACCCTTCGTGTCTTTAGGTTAAAGACATAATCAATTTATTGCATTCACTGTATATCTTTTATGAGGGAGCTATACCTCTCAATTCAGAGGAAGATTATCAATAGAATGATAATCTATCCCTTTTTTAGTTCATTTTGTTCTTCTTTTGAAACCTATTGAGTCATTGTTTGCATTTCTATGTGAAGGACAAAACTGTTTACTAACAGATGGCAAACCAAATTGATCAACCATCAGACCAAACTATTCAATCAAGTTATGAAAATGCTAACTAGGTTAGAATAGTAAGTCAAATGCCAAAAAGAAATATGTGTTATCATCAATTTTCACATCTCTCTTTCTCTTAGTTAATGTATCCTTTTTCTTTCCTTTATGCTATTTCATTTTTAACATCCTTTTTCTCCTTCTTTTCTATGGCTTACCACTTGTACTATTCCTGACTTCTTCTTACATTATCTCTCTCTCTCTATATGCATTGCTCATCTGCTGCTATTCTAATATCAGCTTCTCTATCTTCTCCCTCAACTATAGATTAGTTTCTTATTACTTCTCCCTCTTTGACAACAATGCCAAAGACATATTGTTTCAACATCTTAACATGCAAGTGTAGCTTTTGCAGGTAATCCAATTTTTCCCTCTATCACCTTGCTTGTGACTAATTTGGAACTTTAGCACTTTTAATTACTTTAGGCATAATCCCAAAGTAAATATCCTCTACATCAATTTGTAATATGCCAACATTGAACTAATTTGATGCAGGGCAGTCTTGCTTTTGCTTCAAGTAGCCTTGGCTAGGGGTATCACCCCTAATTTAACTTTAAGATACTCAAAAACATCTTTGGGTAATTCTTTTATAAAGATGTTAGAAATTGGTTCCTTTGATCTAACATATTCCATCCTCACTTGCTTTTCTTCAACCAATTCTCTTACATAGTGATACTTAATTACAATATGCTTTGTTTTGGCATGCATTATAGGATTCTTTGATATGTTGATGGAACTTGTATTATCACAATAAAGTATCATAGTTTTAGTTACTTCTTACTTCATACCTTGTAACAGATGTTTGATCCATACAATATTAGTGCATCTAATAGTAGTAGCAACATATTCAATTTTTGTTGTGGACTGTGAGGTACAACTTTACTTTTTGTTGGTCTAGGTAATCAATCCTTTTCCTAAGAAAAAGGCTCCTCCACTAGTGCCTTTTCTATCATCAATATTACCTCCCCAATCTGTATTAGTTTAGAATCTTAGCTAAAAAATTTCACTCCTCTTGTAGTATAAACCAAATTCATCAGTTTCTTTTAGATACCTTAGTATTCTTTTTACTGCCATTAGATGATTTTCTCTAGGATTTGCAAAAAATCTTGCCACTATTCCAACTACTAATGGAATGTCTAGTCTACTATGCACAACATACTGTAGCTTTCTAATCATTGATCTATACATTATCTAATTTACTTTAGCTAACTCATCATTCTTAGATAACTTATGTCCTATTACCATTGGTGTACTAACTAGTTTTGAGTCTTCTAATCCAAATGTTTTGAGTATCTCATTGATGTATTTTGATTAGGTCACAAATATGCCATGCATCAGTTGACATACTTGCAAACCAAAAAAGAATTTGATTTCTCCAAAAATTGACATCTCAAACTCATGTTTCATTTGATCAGCAAAATCTTTGCATAGAACATTTTTCCTCCAAATATTATATCATCAACAAATATTTTAGATATCAAAATGTCTTTACCTTTTTCTACCTTGATATACAAGTTTTTGTTATGATCTATTCTCTCAAATCCTATTTTCACAAGGTACTTGTGCAGTCTCTCAAACTATGCTCTAGGTGCTTTCTTCAAACCATAAAGTACTTTATGCAATTTGCAAACCATATTGTTGTTGTTGTCATAAAAAAATCCCTCTAATTGTTCTATTGAGACTTCCTCTTCTATTATACCATTCAAAAAAGTAGACTTTACATCCACTTGGTAGACTTTGAAACCTTTGTAAGTAGCGTATGCAAGAAGTGTTCTTACTCCTTCCATTCTTGTAACATGGGAACACATTTTCCCATAATTCATTCCTTCTTCTTGTGCATAACCTTTGCAAACTAGTTTGGCTTTGTTTCTTGTTATCTCACCATTCTGATCAAGTTTGTTGCTAAAGACCCATTTTTTACCAATTACATTTTTATCAATTTGTCTTAGAACTAGAGTCCATGTTTTGTTCTTCTCAATCTAGTCTATCTCCTCTTCCATAGTTTTATACCAGTCATAATCTTGTAGCACATATTTCACTATTTTAGGCTCAATCTTTCTTAGTAGACATGATTCATTTCTTAGTTTATTCCTTGTCATTCATTTGACATCCTTATCACCAATGATTTTCTCTACAAGTTGATGTCTTCTCACATACTTGGCTAGTCTAGGTTCTATCCTTCTTTCCACATTTGGTTCTTCATCTTTAGAGTCACTTTGCACATCACTTTGAAGTATTTCATCATCTCTCCCATGTGTATTGTTTTTAGAGTCAGAATGTACATTATCTTTATTTTGCAACTCAGGTTCTGAATGTAGCTTAGCATTCACTAGTTGTGATTGGGCTGATACTGAATTTTGTTGTTGATTCCCAACTTGATTGGTAGCTTCATCTTTAGTTGGTATACCTTCATAGAAGTATACAAAGGATCTATAATCTTTTGATTTCGTAGATTCATCAACTTGGACTTCTGCATGATCTTCAAAATTTACATTTGCACTCTCCACAATCTTTTTAGTGTTAGTATTCAAACACTTATATGCCTTACTTCTAGTGGAGTATCTAAGGAATATGCCTTCATCACTCTTTGCATCAAACTTTCCATTTCTAGTATCTTTAAGAATATAACATTTACAACCAAATATTTTGAAATGTTTTACATTAGGTGAGTGATCACACCATTATTCAAAAGGTGTTGCATTTGTTCCTTTCTTGACTTGGACTCTATTTAAGGTTTAAACAATAGTACTGATAGCTTCTCTCCAATACTTTAGAGAAACATTTTTCTCCATCATCAATGTTCTCACATAGTCTATCACTGATCTATTCTTTCTTCTAGAAATGCCATTTTGAGGTTGAGTTCTTGCTGCTGATGTTTTTCTTTCAATACCTTTGTCATTGCAGAATATCTCAAATTCTTTTGATGTAAATTCTCCTACTCTGTCTAATCTTAGGCACTTCAAACTCTTTCCTATTTCTTTCTCAACTCTAGCCAAATACCACTTAAAAATTTGAAATGCATCAATTTTTTTCTTTAAGAACATAGCAGTCATCATCCTGGAGTACTCATCCATAGATAACATTATGTATCTATCTCCTTGGTAACTTTGTACTTATATTGGACCACATAAGTCTGTATGGACTAGTTCTAGTACTTATTTGAAAGTGTATCTTCTTCTTTTGAAACTAGATTTAGTCATTTTTCCTAGTTGACATGGTTTTCACATTCTATTTTTAGGTTTCTTTAGCTTAGGCAAACCTTTGACTTTCTTCTTTTTGATGATGCTTATTAGATTGTCAAAGTTAACATGAAACAGTCTTTTATGCCATAGGCACACATCATTAAGTCTAACAACAAGATAGGTTGCATCTTTTGTATCTAGGTAAAACAAGTTGCTCCTAGTTTCTTCACCTTTTCCTATCAGATTTCCATTAGTGTCATAGATTTTGGCAGTTTTTTTTCCAAATTCTACTTTACAACCGACATTGCCTAGCTATGATACACTTAGAGAATTGTAGTTCAATCCTTCAACATAGTATGCATTATCACATGATATTTTCTCTGTAAGTTTAATGGAACCTTTTCCTTTGATCTAACATGGAGAATCATTACCAAATCTAACACTATTTCCATCATACTGAGTAAAGGTGATAAACTTACTTTTGTCTCCTGTCATGTGATGTGAGCATCCACTGTTTATGACCCACTTGTCATTTTTGTTCATACAGGTTACTAGTGGTGTTGCTTAATCTTCATGTGATTCATCCTTCATGGCTACATAGACTACTTCATCATCATTCTCATCAAAATCTTCTTCAACAATGTTGCATCTTTTGTCTTTGTCCTTGTAATCTCTGCTATCATCTACTCTTTTGTTCTTGTACTTGTTTCCTTCTTTATAATTTTTCTTCCATGTACACCTTGCAGAAATATGCCCTACTTCATTGCAATTAACACAAATGATAGGCAACTTACCTTTGAATTTACCTTTACATTTGTAGAATCTTCCGGCCAATAATGCTTCCAATTGTTCCACATCTTCCTCATCTATGCTACTGTCACTAGATGCATGTTTTCCTTTTCTATTCTTCTTCATTGATTTCACCTCCTCAGTATCTTTCAAAGTTATCTTGGCTTTGAAAGTAGATTCAAGGTTCTGTATTCTATAGTTATCAAAATTGGACAATTCAAATGCAATAAGTCTTCCCACTATACCTTCATAGGTTAGTGTGTTTCCTAGTACACACCTTAACTCTTGGATGGCTGAAACTATAATAGCATAGATAGGGAGTAGGGTTCTCAAGTATTTTCTATTAACAATCTCTTCTTCCAATTGACCACCCAAACTTTTTATTGAACTTACTACTTCTTTCATTCTAGTAGCATATTGAGCAGAACTCTCACATTCCTCCATTTTTATGTCATCAAACTTTCCTCTAAGGCTTTCTCTTTTTGCTATTTGAAAATTCTAAGATCCTCCATAGATATCTAACAGGTCTTTCCACATCTTGAATATAGTATCACATCCTTTGATGTCATCAAATTCAACGTAGCTAAGTGTAGAGGCAATCTCCAACATTGCCTAATTGTGCTCCTTTCTTTTGTTCAAATAATCTCTAGAAAGGGGTCCAGTTGGATCTACATGTTCCACTTCAATTGAGATTTTTATATAATCACCTATTGATTCAAGGTGTAGTTTCATCAAACTTTGCTAGGAAATGAAGTTATTTTTGTTGAGCTTGGGAACTTCTCTCTTGGATATCTTCATCTTCTTACTTCTAGTACATTTAAACTAAATCAGCAGATTGTTCTAATACCAATTGTTAGAAATGATTTAGAGTAACTGAGAGGGGGGTGAATTAGTTATTCAAGGTCCAAGTTTCCAATTCAAACTTTCTCATCAAGTAAAGTGACCCTATTAATCTATTTATTCATCCAAGCTTAAACTTTTCTATGTAAATCAACATGCAAACATAACACATGAAGAATCAACGAATGACATAGTGATTTACGTGGAAACCCAATTTGGGAAAAACCAATGGTAACATGCTACTCAATTCTCACTCTTCTAAAGTGATGCCCTATGAAAGGCCTGCCCTGTTAAAGGCTACAACACACTATTAAATGTGATCTAGTTAAAGGATTTAACCACCCTATTAGAAGTGGGCCTAGTTAGAGGACTTTATAACATTCACTTGAAATGCCACCCTATTAAAGGATTTACAAATAGTTGTTAAATCAACCTAAGTCCATAGAATTTTTACCATAACTGATACAATTTCTAGAGAGTAACAATAAGGTCTTTTGATCTAATTACAACCTACAACTTATCTTGCAGATTTTAGATCACTTCTTCAACTCATAAGATTGTTTGGCTTTTAGTCTCTGTAGGTCTAATAGCTTGTCCTCCATTCAAGCTATTGGTCTAATTTTTTGCATGGTAAAATTTCCCTAGGTTAGGTACAAAAAACTAGATCAAATCCATTAATGGTGAATAGGGTTTCTAGTTTTTAGTCTTCCAGATTTTGTTTTCCCTTGAAAACATTTCTTAAACCCTATGTCTCATTCCTTTTAAAGTCTTGGGCATGAAATCTTTTAAACCTTTGCAAATATTCTTTATTCATTTAGATTTCTTTGCTCCCCCAAAATGGTCTTTTCTCTCATGTTCCTTGTTGTTCGATTCTAGTAAGATCTATGATTCTTGCTATCTTGCTATAGAAAGATGTGCACTTTTTATGTATAGCGAGGTAATGAATAGCACAAAATTTAAAGATGAGACTGTAAAGTGAAGGTTCAGTGGTCAAAGAATGTGTTGCAACTGAATTTTTAGTCACGTGCATTTTTTTAGTACTGTCAAAGCAGAAAAAGGAACCCAGTAAAAAGCAAGCAAAAGAAGTCACCGAAATAATAATTTTTCTAATGATTTGCTACTTCGCTATCAAAAAATTGAGCATCTCACAATTAGCAACATAGTGAGTAGTGAGGAAATATATGACATGATGGCCCCCAAACTTCCTAGTCACAATAAAGATTCCCAAGTTGCAATGGTTAGTAATGACTATTATGTCAGAAGCATTTAATAGGGGTGATAGTGACTTGACTTACTCTTATTCTTCTCAAGTTTTGTTAAGAAACTAGAGTTTGCTACTTCACTATCAAAAAATTTAGGCATCTTGCCATTAGTGACATAGCGAGCTACCATGAAATGAACATATGGTGGGACCCAAGCAATGTGGAAATATGACTAGGATTAAAATATGTTTTTACTATGCTAGCTATGTAGGATTTCTCATGTCATCAGTATCCTAGACCCACACCCCATTCATGAAACACATGAAGTATTTTGATCATTAGATCAAGCTGGGATAAAAAATTCTCACTATCTCACTATAGAAAGATGTGTGCTATTTACTCTATGTGACATAGCAAATATGGGACTTGTTGGATTGATTTTTCACAATGCAAAAATTTTGAATTTTTTTAGTGAAAAATCATTTAAGTCTTTGTATCTTGCAAAATAGGGTTTTGTTCTCTGTATTTTTCAAACCCTTAGATTTCCCTAGTTCATAGCCCAGTCTCTGTGTCATTGAAATCCTATTAAATTCTCAAGGTTTGTCTTTAGAGAATTTCTTAGGAACTCTTACGCCTTGTCTTGTTTTTGGCTTAACCTTTCAAAATATTATAAAGTAATATTTCAAATACATTTTGGCGGGACACTTTTATGTTATAGTTTATTTTCTCAAAGATACCTTTATTCATCTTTTTAATAAACCTTATAAAGTTTTCCTTAATTGCATTATTTTATCTAAAAAAAGTCCAAGTTGCGATATCTTTGGAGCGCCATATACCTTTCAAAGATCTAGGGTTAGCACTTTCCTGCAATATGGACTTGCAAGAAGAGATAAATAATGTAGGCAAGTAGTTTTTTGACATATGGAAAGCTGGGGTCAGGAATCTCTAACTGTAAGCTGCAGTATGCCACACTGTAAATTGATCACTGATATGTAAAGCCAGATGTGTCATTGAAGAAGTTTGTCTACCAAATGGAAGTGAAGCCTTATCAGCCATAGATCTTTCAAAGATCGAAGGTTAGTGCAATCTCACATTAAGAAATTTCTCAGGAAATAAGGAATGTGGGTATGTGCCTTTGTGATGCATGGCAAAGTGGGATCAAGCTTTGAAAGGAATGTTGAGTCATGCCATGCTAGAAAGGTTAGATGAAGTAAAGTGCCCTCATTGGTGGAATGTGATAGGTATACTGAGTTGGAAATGATGATGTCATAGGTGCAAAAACTTTAAATGCTACAGTCAAATTTGTCAGAGAAAGTTGATCAAAGTGAAGTTGATTTGACTAGTTTTTATTATTCTGGTACCGAGTTTTGTTAAATCATTGAAGCTCATTACCTTGTTATCGGAAAATTTTGGCATCTCACCATTAGTGACATAGCAAGGCACCATGAAATGAACACATGGTGGAACCTCAAGCAATGTGGAAAGATGAAAAAGATTTAAAAGGGTTTTTCTTTTTGCCAACAGTGCAAAATTTCCTATGTCATTAGCACCTTGGACCAACCACTCATTTATAAAGCATATACGGGACTCTAATCATGAAATTAAAATTGAACTAACAATCCTCACTATCTTGCTATGGAAAGTTGCAAGCTATTTATTCTATGCAACATAGCGAGTATGGGACCCCCCACTCTTCAAGGTAATTTGTGCAGTTTCTTTACCTTTGATTGATCTCAAATCAATAGCCATCACTATCTTGCCATGAAGAGTTGCTCAGACAATATGTATAGTGAGGTAGCGAATAAGGGCCCACCACTATTCTTGTAAGCAATGTAGTAATGTGTCATCCACAAGATGAAGATCGAATCAATGGCTTTTGTTGCTTTGCTATGGCAAGGAGCTCGTTCTTTATGTATAGCGAAGTAGCGACCTATTGACATGTGCCCTTAGTGGCCAGTGCAACTAGACAGAAATGCCATCAAGGAAGGAGCTATATATGTGGTCAGTTTTTATTGGATTGACTAGCCAATTTGTCAAGTGAAATGCCAAGTTGTCTTTTTTGCATTCCATGATCGGAGGAGTTTGCTAAGATCGACGGACAATGCATGCCTAAACTAACAAAGTGCACAAATGTTATACATTGCGAGGAAGCACCAATGTGATGTGTGGCATAGTGTGACATCATGGACCCACCTCTCTCAGAAGTCATGGAAGATTTTTAATCATTAGATCATGCATGGATCAACAGTACTTGCTAACTAGCTATGAAAAGATGTGCGAAGACTATGTATAGAAAATTAGCGAATAGGGGACCTACCATTGTTCTTTTAAGAGTTGTTCCAAGTGTTTGCCACATGATTAAAGAAAAATTAGTGGTTATCGCTATCTAACTATGGTAAGGTGCTCGAAGGTTATGCATAGAGAGGTAGCGAATTGATGACACATGTCCCGAGTCATCAATGGGCCTGGACTAAAACACTAGCATTTGAACGAATAGTACAGATGGAAGCATTTTATTGGGTTGACTACCAATGTGTTAAGAAGAAAAATGTGTCAACCCAGTTTTCATTTCCTAATCATCAAATTTTTCAAGCATCAACAATGCAATTTTTTTTAAAAAGAACCTGGTAAAGATGTGAAGTGATTCCTCATATGTTTGAGAGAAATTGTAGAGGTTCAGAGAAGAACAAGTTTGGAAACTCAAGCTAGGAAGTTCAAAACTAATTTTTGGTAAGGTAACAACCTAAATATTAGTAGAAGATAGTGAAGATGTAGTTAAGGTCAAATTTTGATTAGATTCACTCAGTAAAAACTCAATTTTACAAGCATTTCATGAGGCAGATCAGAATTTTTGGCAAACAAAAGTTTTCATCATTGAATAGAAGATATTTTCAAATCAGTTATAGGATAATTACAAAAACCATATCATATCAGAATGGGAGAAGGGAGAAAGAAGTTATTCAGTTGCAGGAGATTGAATTTCAAGTGGACAGATGTCAGTTGCATAATTAATCCAAGAATTTACTTCTTGTTATATCTTTATTTTATTCATTCATTGTAGGGGTTGGAAAATATTGGAAAGTTTCTCTGGAATGAAAGAATTTATTAGAAATGGCCTTGGAATTAACGAAGTTTGCATGGAAGATCTAGGATGTGCTAATTCTAGACCATGAAGTTTTTCTTTGGCTGTGATACCCCATTCCCATCCCATCAGTTTCTCATTCCCACAATTTTCTCTCTTGTATGACAACATTAGTTCATTGAATAGACTAGTTTATTAGGTTCTTTTTGAGTTAATCTCATGCATTTTTAATGTATTATTTCAAGGAAATCAATACAATGAACAACAAGTGTTTAGTTTCAATTTAAATCTTATCTCCTTTCTAAGTTGAGCTGTGATGTTTTATGGTCTTTGAACAAAGAGCCTAGATCATAGTTGTAGTCCCTTAAGGTTGTATGTTGCTTCATTATTGCTTGTAATTCAAGGAATTATGTAAATGCTTCAAAGATTTAATAGGGTTGCAGTTTTATTGAGGGGGATATCAGGTAAGAATGAGATTTAGATCAAACATTGATGTCTATTTACAAGGTGAATGGATAGATCATATATTTGAATATATAAATAAGTATCAGATATGCAAATGCATAAGGGAGATTCATGAATTTTCCCAATGGATCAGGCACTGATCAACTACAGGATCATAAGTTTGTTGTTCATACCTAGTTTTCATCCACTTTCCCCACCCACATAAAATCAAAATCAAATTCAAATCATCTTTACATTTTATGTTGAAGAGCTAGAATAGTTTAACACTCACTCAGCTTATGAGATTCATAGATTTGCATTTAGCTACTGTAGATCTATGTTATTTCTGTTGGGTGATGCGACATGCTCCCCTGCCCACAGGTGGTTAATTATGTGGTGTTCCATGTTCACTAACAGTCATGGCTTTTGGTGCAACGGAAAATGGGCCCTACAATTGGTATCAGAGCCTGGTTTTGGCTTGGTCATGGGTTCAAATCTCCCCGGTGCCTTCCCGACCCGCGTAAGCACCTGGTATGCGCGTCGAGGGGGAGATTGTTGGGTGATGCGACACGCTGCCCTGCCCACAGGTGGTTAATTATGTGGTGTTCCATGTTCACTAACAGTCATGGCTTTTGGTGCAACGGCAAATGGGCCCTACAATTTCATGAGTTATTAGGAGATATAAGGGGTTTTCATCTATAGTAAATAAATTTAGGAATATGTTTTGCACTAGTATGATATCAATTGAATCTAAGATCTACCCACCTAGGTCTTGCAGAGCCTAAAGTATAAGAAGGGTCAAGCCTTATAGTTAGCCCAAGATTGCAGTTAGGTGTATCTATCATAGGAAGTTGCTAGCCTTAGATGCATTTGTCTAGTTTCTTGGTTATTTTCAAAACTGTTAAATCAGGAGCCAACAAAATGGTGACTCTATAGGGGAATAAGATGGCAATCTATTTTGTTGAAAGGAAAAGAGTCTCTTGTGTTCATTGAAAATTTTAGTCCTACTCTCAATTGGGTTTTTCCCATCCGAGTCACCAACAAAATGGTGACTCTGTTGGGGAACAAGGTTGTAAATGCCTAAATTATGGAGCTAGAAATCTCTGATGTATTTTGCATATTTAGTTTTGTATGCAAGGTTTTGTGATCCTTAGTGAAGCTTTATTCATGGATAGCAACATGTTGTGAAATTGAATGTAAATTGTGTTCTATGACTGTTATAGGTCTATCTTCAACCAATTCAGTTTTAACAAGTGTTGTTAAGAAATTTTAGAGTCAAGAATTGATTTATAAAGTGCAGTTTCTTTTCAAGATGATAATGATCTGCAAGTTTCTTTTATATTGAAGGTTTGGCTCAGATTTGTCAAGTGACAAATTATGTTTTATTTCTCACAAAGTGTGAGTGACGGCTCTCAAATCTCTGTACCAATATGTTTCTATAGTTTGATTCTCATTGCAAAATTTGAAGGATTTTTAGTTGTATAGACAGATCTAAAATTATTGATAGTATCTTGAAAGGAATATTTTAATTCTTGATAGTTTCTTAAAGTTTTGTTTGCAACCTGTTGATATAAGAAAGTGAAGTGTAAAAGTGAATCACAACAGTGATTATTTCATTCCTCTTGTAAAGAGGTGGCAGCTCTACAAAGTTTACTCAATGTTGTGAAGGAATTTTATTCTTGCACCTATGCCAAATCAGCAAATCAAATTTCAGTATTAGCAATTGAGGTATTTTGTTTTTCATGTTTTCTTTTCATGGAAGTCAAATGTTAAAAAACAAGGTTGCCTGTATTTAGTGATTTTCAGCACTAGAAGGAAAAGGTAGAGTTTTTTTTTTATAATGGAGTCAGATCTTAGATTTGAGATTAGTTTACCAAATTCTAAGAGTTTAGAAATTGTGAATAATAACATTGCTATGTTGAATAGACTGGTCTACAAAAGGATAGTCAATCTTATAAGAATTGAAGTAGGAAATTCTTAGGGTTTAAGTGTTGAACAATGTTATTTAAGGCTTAAATCAGTAATCAGAAAGATGCCTTTTCATTGTAGACCTGAGGAATCTACCTTGCCTAGTGTTTTCCTTGATGTTCTAGTGCCTGATTCAGTCAATTGGCCAGCACCTATAAGATTACAAAGAATTTTGCTAATTGAAAGATTCATTGAAGATATGGAAAATGGTGATTATAGATTTCATGTTATCTTTTCTAATGATAGTGAGTGTGCTGAAAGCCAAGGTAGCAATGAATATAATGAATCCATAGAGAATGATAATCTATCTTCCAAATGTGAAGAGAAGGATTCAAATGCAAGTGAATCGAGTAATTGCAATCAGCATAAGGAAGATGGATGTGAAAGTGAAAATAAATTTTGTTGTAGTCAATATGAAGTTGAAGAAATTTGTAACAATAGTAAGGGTAGTGATTTCCATGATAAGAATGAATGTTGTAACAATTCTGATTGTCTAGATTGTTATACTAATGATCTTGCTATTGTAAGTTCTTCATGTTATCTGGATGATAATCATAGCTGGGAGAAGATTTGTGAGGTAGTCTTCTTGAGCCCTGATGAAATCTCTATTTTGTTGGCTCATGATTTTAAAAAGAAAGTAAGTGTTTCCAAGGATCTTCATATTTTTTGTCATAATGTTTCTTCATTTAGTCAAGTTAATTCCCCAATGTTTGATGTAGAAAGAGATGTGGAATCCAAACAATCCTTAATAGATTTTGGAGGTGTAGATAACAGTACCTCAAATGTCTTTGCACATGACTATTTGTTAGATGCAGAGCATGTTAGTGAAGGGAATTTTAATACTATTTCAAATTCTTATCATGTTGATCTTGCAGAAATTTGTTTAGATGTTTCATGTGATGAAGAGGAAAACAAGGAATATTGTCAATCCGAATATGGATTTTCTTTATGTGTTGATAATTCTTGCAGAGATAAGTTCAATTTATTCTATCATTTAGTTAGATGAAGAAATTGATTGTAATCAGCATAGTTTAGAATAACACTTTTAGAATGAGTTTTCATGCTTTGTAACTAATTAGTTGTTTGAAGAATGTGAAGAGGTTTTAGCAGAAAATAAATCTGATTTAGAGAATGACATGACTATGAGTAGGCAACAATCAGATTTCACATACTCTTTGCAGCTGGAGAGATAAGGTGAGTTGCAAGTTTTTGATACATGTAACTTGGTGAATGGTGTAGAATATGAAGTTTTTGTGTTTCCGATCAGCATGCATGAATCATCATTGGATTTTGATTCTCAGTTCAGTTTGTGTAATCATGAGCATGTTGATGTTTTTTCTCATAGTGAGCATGAAGATGAAATAGTCTTTGAATTTTATAGGCACTATGAGAATGCTGATAATTTCATTTTTCCAAGTGATGTGATTCAAGACCCTAATCTGATTTGTAAAATTGAAAAAGATAATTTCAGCTTACCTCAAGAAGATGTTAATGAGAATTAGGTCTATGATAGAGGTGAGAAGTTTTGAAAAATTTTCGGTGGCCTAGGGCCATCATTTGTACATAGTAGTTGTAGTCATTTCCTACATTCAATAAAGTTGTTTGAGAGAAGTTTTGAGGTTAGGTGTGTGGTCTACTTCTCCCAGAGATCTATACCCTTGTCATGCCCACAAGGGACATGCATCCCCAGATAGAGCCACTATTGGTCTGATTTTTCACAATGTAGAAATTTTGAAATTTTTTACTAAAAAGTCATTTGAGTCTTTATGTCTTGCAAATCAGGGTTTTGTTCCTTGTATTTTTCAAACCCTTAGATTTCCCTAGTTCATAGCCTAGTCTCTGTGTCATTGAAATCTTATTAAATTCTCAAGATTTGTTCTTAAAGAATTTCTCAGGATCTCTTACACCTTGTCTTGTTTTTACCTTAGCCTTTGAAAATATTTGTAAATTAATATTTCAAATACATTTTGGCAGGACACTTTTATGTTAAGGTTTATCCATGCAAAGATAACTTTATTCATCTTTTTAATAAACCTTATAAAGTTTTCCTTTAATTGCATTATTTTATTTGAAAAAAGTCCAAGTTGCAATATCTTTGGAGCACCATAGATCTTTCAAAGATCTAGGGTTAGCACTTGCTCGCAATACGAACTTGCGAGAGAGATAAATAATGTGGGCAAACAATTTTTTGAAATATGGTGAGGTGGGGTCAGGAATCTCTAACTGTATGCTACAGTGTGCCACACTATAAATTGATCACTGATATGTAATGCCAGATGTGCCACTGAAGAATTTTGTCTGCCAAATGGAAGTGAAGCCTCATTAGCCATAGATGTTTCGAAGATTGAGGGTTAGTGCAATCTTGCATTAAGAAACTACTCAAGAAATAAGGAATGTGGGTATGCACCTTTGTGATGCATGGAAAAGTGGGACCAAGCTTTGAAAGGAATGTTGAGTCATGCCATGTTGGAAAAGTCATATGAAGTAAAGTGCCCCCATTGGTGGAATGTGATAGGCATGTTGAGTTGGAAATGATGATGTCATAGGCACAAAAACTCTAAATGTTGTAGTCAAATTTGTTAGAGATAGTTTACTAAAGCAATGGTGATTTGACTAGTTTTTATTATTCTGACATCGAGTTTTGTTAAATCGCCTGAGCTCATTACCTCACTATCGAAAACTTTTGGCATCTCGTCATTAGTGACATGTGATGGGACCTCAAGCAATGTGGAAAGATGACTAAGATTAAAAAGGCTTTTGCTTGTTACCAATAGTGCAAAATTTCCTACATCATTAATGCCCTAGACCCACCACTCATTTATAAAGCATATAAAGGACTCTAATCATTAGATCAAACTTGAATCGACAATCCTTGCTATCTCACTATGGAAATTTGCAAGCTATTTACTCTATGCGACATAGCGAGTATGGGACCCACCATTCTTTAGGGAAATTTATGTAGTTTGTTTACCTTTGATTAATCTTAAATTAGCGGCCATCACTATCTTGCCATGAAGAGTTTCTTAGAGGATATGTATACCAAGGTAGAAAATAAGGGCCAATCACTATTCTTCTAAGAAATGCAGTAATGTGTCATCCACAATATCAAGACCGAATCAATGGTTGTCGTTGCTTCAGTATGGCAAGGAGCTCATTGTTTATGTATAGCAAAGTAGTGACCTATCGACACATGTCCTTGGTCGCCAGTCAGTCCAGATGGAAGTTCCATTATTGAAGGAGCTATGTATGTGGTCAGTTTTCATTATATTGACTGGCTAATTTGTCAATTGGAATGCGACGTTGTCTTTTTTACATTCTGTGATTGTAGGAGTTTGCGAAGATGACAGACAATGCATGCCTGCAATAACAAAGTGCATGAATGTTATACATTACAGGGAAGCACCAATGCAATGCGTGGCATAGTGTGACATCATGGGCCCACCTCTCTAAGAAGTCATGCAAGATTTTTAATCATCAGATCAAGCATGGATCAATGGTACTCATTAACCAGCTATGAAAAGATGTGCGAAGATTATGTATTTTGAATTAGTGAACAGGGGGCCCACCATTGTTCTCTTAAGATTTGTTCCAAGTGTTTACCACACGATCAAAGAAAAAGTAGTGGCTATCGTTGTCTCACTATGGAAAGATGCTTGAAGGTTATGCATAGTGAGGTAGCGAATTGATGACGCATGTCCCTAGTCATCAATGGGCCCAAACTAAAGTGCCAACATTTAAAGGAATAGTACAGATGAAAGCATTTTATTGGGTTGACTACTAGTGTGTTAAGAACAAAAATTAGTTAGCCAAGTTTTCATTTCTAGATCATCAAATTTTTCAAGGATCAACGGTGCAATTTAAAAAAAGAAGAACCTAGTAAAGATGTGAGGTGATTCCTCATCTACTTGAGAGTAGTTGTAGAGGTTCAGAGAAGAACAAGTTTGGAAAATCAAGCCAGGAAGTTCAAAACTAATTCGTGGTAAGGTAATGACCTAAATATCAGTAGAAGATAGTGAAGATGTAGTTAACATCAAATTTTGATTAGATTCACTTAGTAAAAACTCAATTTTCCTAGCATTTCATGAGGGAGATCAGATATTTTGGCAAACAAAAGTTTACATCATTGAATAGAAGATATTTTCAAATCAGTTACAGAATAATGTTGAAAAATATATCAGATTAGAATGGGAGAAGGGAGAAAGAAGTTATTCAGTTGTAGGAGATTGAATTTCAATTGGATAGATGTTAGTTGCATAGCAGATCTAGGAATTCACTTCTTGTTATATCATTCTTTTATTCATTCATTGTAGGGTTTGGAAAATATTGGAAAGTTTCTCAAGAATGAAAGCATTTAGTAGAATTGGCCCTGGAATTGATGACGTTTGCATGGAATATCTAGGATGTGCTAGTTCCAGACCATGAGGCTTTTCTTTGGCTATGATACTCCCTTCCCATCCCATCAGTTTCTCATTCCCGCCATTTTCTCTCTTGTATGAAAGTATTAGTTCATTGAATAGTCTGGTTTATTAGGTATTTTGTGAGTTAATTTCATGCATTTGTATGTATTGATTTCCTTTAAATCTTGTCTCCTTTCTTAATTGAGCTATGATGTTTTATGGTCTTTGAAAAAAGAGCCTAGATCATTGTTGTAGTCCCTTAAGGCTCTATGTTGCTTCATTGTTGCTTGTAATTCAAGGAATTATGTAAATGCTTTAGAGATTTAACCGGGTTGCAGTTTTATTGAGGGGGATATTAGGTAAGAATGAGATTTAGATTGAACATTGATGTCTATTTACAAGGTGAATGGATAGATCATATATCTAAATATATGAATAAGTATCAAATATCCAAAATTCATGAGGGAGATTCATGAATTTTCCCAATGGATGATGAACTGATCAACTACAGGATCATAAGTTTTTTGTTCATACCTTGTTTGCATCCACTTTCCCCACCCACATAAAATAAAAATCAAATTCAAATCAGCTTTACATTTTATGTTGAAGAGCTAGAACAATTTAACCCTCACTCAGCTTATGGGATTCATAGATTTTCATTTAGCTACTATAGATCTGTGCCATTTCATGAGTTATTATGAGATATAATGGGTTTTCATTGTAGTAAATAGATTCAAGGATATGTTTTGCACTGGTATGATATAAATTGAATATGAGGTCTACCCGCCTAGGTCTTGCAGAGCCTGAAGTAGAAGAAGGGTCAAGCCTTATAGTTGGCCCAAGACTGTAGTAATGTGTGTTTGTCATAGGAAGTTCCTAGCCTTAGATGCATTTGTCTGGTTTCTTGGTCATTTTAAAAATTGTTAAATTAGGAGCCAACAGGACCTATCACATCTTAAGAAGTTCATACAGTTTCCATGCCATTAGATCAAGTTCAAACCTATGGCCATCACTATCCCGATATAAATATGTACACAAAGTTTATGTATAGTGAGGTAGCGAATGATGGACCCAACACATTTCTCTTACAAGTTGTATCATATGTCTTCCACTTGATCAAGCAGAATCAATGGTTCCTTCTACTTCGCTATAAAAAGATGCTCGAAAGTTATGTATAGCGAGGTAGCGACTTGATGACATGTGTCCCCAATCATCAGTGGGCCCAAAATGGAATGCCTGTATCAAAGGAAAGGTACAGATGGAAGAAATTCATTGGTTTGACTACTTGTATGTTAAGAGGAAAGATGAGTTAGCTTTTTTTTAATCCTTGGATTGTAGGATTTTTTAAAGATCAACAGCACAAATTTGAAAGAAAAGATGATGCCACTCTATTTTTCCTACTTTGTACATTTATGAAGCTTGAAAGCTTCATGTGCAAAAGAAAATAGAGTATAATATAGAATATTTTCTTAGTCTCATCCTACGCAAACAAATATTTCAAGCCTTTTTCCTGAGTAGAAGCCATTACTAAGAAGATTGTGAGCTAGACAAGAATGCGAAGCAAATTTCTAGTGCTCACAAAGACATTGTAGAGTCACAGAGAGAAATAAGCATAGAATCAAGTAAGTACTTACACTATAATCTTTGTAGTGTCTCAATTATAGAAATTACAATTCAAAATGCCTCCAAAGAAGGGATTTTCTAGTCAAGAAAAATACTTGGATAGGAATGTCCACAATGACTTACTTGAGCTGCTTCCCACCTCCACTACCAAAATTGTGCATGTTAAAAAGTTCACTACATTAAACCATATGTTGAAAATATCATATGGATTATATGACAAGGGAAATTGGGTTTGGGATACTAGTACGTCTCAAACTGGTATGGATTTGTTTAAAAAATGGTTTTCAGAGAGGAACCTTTTTGCACCACATGCCAATGTCTAGAATTTTAAATTATGGAAGCTAGTGGTTCCTAGTGTTTTCATGGACTATGATCTTCTTGAAGCTATGGCCAAGAACTATGACCAAGCCATTAGAGTTGTGAGAAGAACTGATGACTAGGTCCTACTTACAGTTAGCCCATATGAGATTAGGGAAGTTTTTGGTTTAGGTCCTCTCGCTGATTACCATGTACCCATTGATTTGGAAGGATTAGAAAAGGAATACAAAATTAAGAAAGACACCATCAAGAAAGTTGCATTGAAGGCACATATAGGTAAATTTGGAACCTTGCCAACAATAACAATAGCCTCCAAGGAACCTTTCAAAAGGGCATCCTTCAATTCTAGGGCTATAGAGATATATAGGACCCTATGCAAAGCTTTTTGGAGAGATGAAGAAGATTTTATTCCTATGGATTTCATGCATATGGTTGTTCAAATTTGATCTTTTGGTGTGGAAATCATTTTTTATTTTGCTTCTTATTTAGCAAAAGAAATTCACAATGGATTTATTAGGATTGCCAAGAGCAAGGTAGAAAAAAATTTTGGTCATTATTCTTTATTGATGCATATGTTTTTGTTTAAAGGAGTTTAATATTTTAATAAAGAAATGAAGTTAAATAGAGAGGAGAATGGGGAAGCACTATCAATCCAATTATGGAGTGTAGATATGACTTGGGATGTAGAGAATGCTAGTTTTGTTAGATTTGACAAGTACTTCACTTCCAAATTGAGATGCGGCATTAATGGGTCTCATTAGGCCTATGGATAACCCTAGTGGTTTGAAAGTTTAACATAATTGGGGGGATATCATCCCATACTCTGTTTCTACTGTATTTAGAATTTATGGTTTTAACGGAAGTCCTCACGTATTACCCTATCAAGTACCCTTGAAGGTAGGAGTAGCTGTGTTTTTTTGGCAGTTGGGAGGAGTAGAGGAAACATTTTTGTTGAAAAGATCAATAGGGTCAATTTTCCCCACTTGCACAATAGCCCATTGTGTTGTAATCAAAAAAGGAGATTGACTTTCTTTGAATAACATTTTGGATCCTTACAAGATGGCTATTTCTCACCCTCATTTTTTCAAATTTGATGGGTTTTTCAATTTGGCCCTGAGGCATAGAATTAAGCTTCGACAAATTGAGGAAGAATTTTATGTCCCAAAAGATGTAATAAAAAATGAGTACTCCCTGGAGGAGCAAGAGACTAGGAAAGAAAAGTGGAGAGTCTTTTCTAAAAGTTTGGATTGCATTCATTGTTTTGATCCAAATTATAGTCCTTCAGATGATGTAGATAAGAAAAAGAAACTTATGAATACTTTTCTTGAAATAATAAAGGCAATGAATGAAAAGAACTAATTCTTTATTAGATTTTACTTGGACAAGGCTAGGGAAGTAATGAGAAGATTGGCTTTTACTCCCAATATAGGGGTAGGTCAATTAATTGTATAGAAAAGACTAGGGTACATAGTCATTCAGAATCAAAGGGCCATTATGGATTAGAAAAAACAAATAGTGGGGTCTACCAGTACTGTTTTAGAGGAGAGACCTCTTGAAACTTCTCCTAAGAGGAGAAAAATAATAAAAGAAGAGGGTCCTCATGTTGAAGAATACTCACCCTCCCAAACCCCTTTTAGAATTGAGGAGGAGCAGCTCACTAATGAGCAAGTTGAGTAGATAGGATCACAAGGGGGACTTTTTGTTACACAAGCAAAAATACATGAAGGAAACCCATAGGAGCCTCTTGTGCCAAACATTGTGATGCAAAAGCATCCAGTGGTGTAAGGGCAATCCTATATAACCCAAAAAATTTCTTAGAGATATTTTTTGTTTTCATTTTTGGATACCCATTTGGGTCAAACAAAGGTTCCAACTCTCGCAGTTCCACTATTAGTGTTTTGGGTTAGAGTTATTAAGCACTTTGGGATATGTGTAAATGCTAAAAAAGTAGGACTATGTAATTAAGAGCTAATTATGATGAGTTAGAGGGTGTAAATTTGAGGGATGGTTATATTTATAATTTAAAACATCCAAAAAAGAATTAGGTCAGACGGCTTCATGATTAGAAAGTTATTGCAAATTTTTGATTCCCGGAGACCTCCTAAGAGCACTTCAAAGCCAGATATGGGGGACTAAATGGACTCATATGGGGATGAAAAGAGGGTGATAAGAAAAGATAGTCCATAGGCTGTAGAACACTTTGAGAGCTTTCTAGAAATGTAAATGGTTCATCAATCAGAGTTACGGTTCAAAAGTTATGCCTCCCAGAAGTTGGACTACCATTTCTAGATTCTTCTAATTTTACACTAACCTCTAACATGATTTTTGGAACCTTTTTCTTTGGAAGTGGATGAAAATTGGCATATTCTAGAATGAATTCCTAACCCTAAACCATTTGGGGCTTATTTAAGAACATTTTTGGTAGTGTAAAGGTAGTTCTTAGTGGAGTTAGAGAGAAGGTATTGTGTGGAGGATTTCTTTCTCCAGAATCATACTGTTGTAAGCCCATAGGGCATTTTTTCACTGATAATAATATTTCCCTTTTTCTTGTGTGTTCATTCTAGTCTTTGTTTGTGTGTCCATCATATTGTTAGATTTGGTAACAATTTGGCCTATCATATAATAGGAATAGGATCCATTACTCTTGATGGTTAAATTAACATTGATGACATTTATGTTTTTAATAGATTGAAGTGTAACAAGTTGAGTGTTCAACAATTGGTGGATAATAGTTATCAGTTACACTTCACTGAGAAGACCTACATTATCGAAGACAAAGATGATAAGCTAATTGGAACAAGCACAAGGTCTAGATGTAATGTAATTCAAATGAATCCTACTGAAATGACATGTTTGGTAGCTAAAGTGGAAAATAGTTGGGTGTGGTATAGAAGATTTTGTCTTAATAAGTTTTGATAATATTGTGAAGGTTAGTAGCACATTTGTAATTAGAGGCTTGCCTAAGATTAAAAAGCCTACTAATGTTGTGTGTAAATAATATGTTTTGGCTAAACAAAAGACAATATCATTTCTTAGCATGAAGGTCACTAACACAAAGAAGCTGGAGATCATTCATGTCAATCTGAGTGGTCCTTCTAAAACAAGAGGATTCTATGGTTAAAGGTACTTTCTAATTTTTGTTGATGATTTCACTAGAATGATGTAGGTAGCATTTCTTAAAGTGAAATCTAAAGCTTTAGAGATGTTTAAGATATTTAAGAATAAAGTTGAGAATGAATCTAGTGTTAAGATCAAATGTTTGAGATCAAATAGAGGACAATTCACCTCTAGAGAGTTTAACATATTTTGTGAAGAGAATGGAATCAAAAGACAACTATCTTAACCTAGAACACCTAAATAGAGTGAGATTTCTAAAATAAGGAATAACTTAGTAGTAGAAGCAGCAAGAGAGATGTTGTTTGAAAATGATGTTTCTAAGACATTTTAGAGAGAAGTAGTTCATACAATAGTATAAACTATGAACAAAGTACATATCAGAAAAGGTATGAAAAAGAAACCTTATGAACTATGGTTTGGTCATTTACCATTAGTTAAGTATTTTAGAATATTTGGGAGCAAATGTCATATAAAGAGAGATGATAACATTGGTAATTTTTATCCAAGAAGTGATGAAGGTATATTTCTTGGTTATTCATTGAAAAGAAAGGCTTACAAATGTTTTCACTATAGAAATAAGACAATAGTTGAATGCACAAATATAAGGATTAATGAAAAGTTTGGAACTAAACAAAAGATGGTAGATTAGAATTTAGATGAAGAAGAAGATAATTTTGGAATTTTTAAATAGAATGTTGAAGTCTTCTTTGAGACTTACAATGATTTGTAGAATGATGTGCTAACTATTGAGAAAAGAGGGATGCATAGATCTAAACCTACATAAGAGATAAGAGTTGATGTCAACTCCTACCTCTTACAAGAATATTAAAAAGAATCACCCTCCTAAGCACATAATTGGAAGAAAAGATAGAGGTTTGATGACAAGAAATAGATTAAATGAGGAGATGTGTTTGATATCTTAAGTTGAACCTAAAGACAGGAATGTGATATGAACCAAATGTGTATTTAGAAACAAGATGAATGACAAAGAAAAAGTTGTTAGGAGAAAGGATAGACTTGTATGAAAGGGATATTCATATCAAGAAGGCATAGACTATGAGGATACATATGCACCTATAGCTAGAATGGAAGTAGTAAGGATCTTTTTGGCTTATGCAAAATATAAAATGTTTTAGGTTTATTTGATGGATGTTATATCAACCTTCCTAAATGGAGAACTTGAAGAAGATGTATATTTTGAGTAGGGTAAAGGTTTTCCTTTATCAAAAGACAAAATAATGGCATTAACACTAAAGAAAGATCTATATAGTCTTAAGAAAGCACATAGAACATGGTATGAAAGGTTGGACATTTGTTTGGCAAAGATTGGATTTGCTAAAGGTATGACAAATTGTAACTTGTATTTGAAAGAAGTTGAGAATGGTTTGCTAATAATAGTAATATTTTTTTATGACATCATATTTGGAGGTAATGATGAAGCAAGCGATAAGTTTTCTAAAGAAATGAAGAATGGGTTTGAAATGAACATTATAGGAGAAATGATGTTTTTCCTAGGATTGCAGATTGTGTAGAACTGTGATGGTATTTTCATTTCACAAGATAAGTACTTGAATGACTTGTTGAAAAGGTTTGGTTTAGAAAGTTGCAAACCTATTAGTACACCTATGATAACTAGTCACAAGTTATCCAACAAAGATAAAGACACCTGCAGTAGAGTAGAAGAAGAACATATCCATAATTGGAGGTTTGCAGTATTTGACTCACACTAGATGAGATATAGAAAATGAAATTGGGATTGTAGCTATATTTCAAGCTGATCCTAGTGAGTATCATTTTGTAGCAATAAAGAGAATATTCAAATATGTGAAAGGACTATCTAACTATGGAATTTGGTATGATAGATAAAGTGATTTCACTCTATGTGCATATACTAGTGTAGATTGGACAGGTAGTATGGATGACAGAAGGAGGACCATTGGTGGAGAATTCTTTCTTAGATGAAGATTAGTTTCTTGGTTAAGAAAGAGGAAATATTGCATTTCACAAAGTACAACTAAGGCAGAGCATGTTACAACAACAAATTACTATAATTAAGTTATGTGGATGAAGCAGATGCTGAAGGATATCAGAATTGACTTTGAAAAACTTGTTATCATTTACTATGATAACATAAGTATAGTGAGTATATCTAAGATTTATGTATTTCATTCTAACACTAAGCATATATCTATTAATTATCATGTATTGAGAGAGAAAGTAGTAGAAAAGGAGATAAGATTAGAGTATGTGAGTACTAAAGATCAGATTGCAAATATCTTTACAAGGCCTTTGCATAAAGATGCATTTAACTACTTGAGAGGTATGCTTGGGGTTATTCCCTTGTGTAATTCTAAGTAGATGATGCAAAGAGTGCATTAGTCTAGTGGTACAAAGCACTATTGTTAGCTTGGACTAAATGTTGATACTTCCCATATTGGTGAGTATATTTGATGAGTAGATTTCTTAAAGAATCTTGGTATTTGGGTTTTAATAAGTATCTTTCGATACTCAAGCTAGTTGAAGACTTGGAGAAAAATATTAGCAATTGGTATGTAACAATTGGTATGTTGTCACATTGAGGCCTTTGACATTGATGTCAATACGGGATAAAATGTGCATGAAAAACATCTCCTAAGCAATGGTGAGAAGAACTATATGAACAAGGGAGACATATCTCTTTAGAGAGATTTAGAAAGATTAATGAAAGGAAGCACAAATGTGCACCTAACATCTTGTGAATTGTTTAGTATGAAGTAAAAAGTTGTTTTCAAAGAAGTAGGAGTATGAACCTATTATGTTGCGACCTTTTAGCATGTGGACAACTAATGCTGGTTAGTAGCAACAACAAAACACTATTTGGTATTCTTGGAACTTAGATGGTTTTTCATATATGTCGCCATCAATTCCAAAGGGGGATACTATTAGCATGAATGCTAATGATACTAATTTGGGGGAGTATCCTAAGCATTGGATAGTATTGACATGTTGCATTCATGGCTATGATCTTAATGGTATGGGCAATGGTTTGAGTAGACCTAGGAGTTCTTTGATGTTATTGACTTTTAGTGATGCTAGCCACATTTCTAGAGTAATGTTAGGGTTAACTTGGTTATAAGGTGAAGTTAAATAGGCTTGAAGAGTCCTACAATACAATATTGCTCCTAATTGCTCAAAAAGTGCTCATTTGGCTCCATAGAGTATTTTTGGGCTTTGATAGAAAAATAGGGTAATAGTATGTGAGGGTCCTTATTAGGTGTTTTGGAACCATCTAAGACCTTTTTGAAATTTTTGTAGCAAGTAGAGAAATTTTGGGTTGAAAATTTACAAAACTGCAAAAATTGCTCATTTCTTGCAAAGTTATCATTAACAAGTTTTGTAACTTTTATGAAAAAAGAGAAAATTCATTGTGGGAACCCTTAAAGCACTTAAAGTAGTTGTAAATTTACATTCCAAGAATATATAAGGTTGAACTCAACCTTTTCAAGATGTTGGAAGAATGACAAATGGCATTTTATGGAATGTAATCAACATTTTAATTATTACAACAATTTCTTGCTTTGAGTGTTTTTTATGCTTGTATAGATTAAACATAAGTTTTTATTAGTAGGAAGTGTTAGTTGAGGTTGTAATTCATTTTATTTTTTAGTTTTAATGATGTTTTAGAACATTTTGTGTGTTCAAATAAATTATCTTGTAGGTTAGTAGGTTGTTCCTCTAAACTAGGTAGCTAACAAAAAATGGAGTCTTAGGGCCATTTCCCACTATATGAAATGTATCGTCTCATGGAATTTGTAAATATAATCCTTGTACATTATGTATAGAAAATGAGAGCCCATGGGAAGCATGATAAGCATTTTTAGTGTGATGCCCTAGACAAGCAAACCATGTTTGCTTAGGGATCACAAATCTGAAAAAGAGCATCTCGAGTGGATTGAAAGGTTTGATTCTTCAATCCAAGAATGTGGTTAGTAAGTATATCATGAGGGATAGAATGTATCCAGAGGAGAAATCTTGGTAAGAAATTTTAGGAGGTTTAAAACCTAAACAACGCCAAAATTGTTGAAACCCTCAAATTAAGCCTAAAATTGTGCTTGGGTTGTATAGACAAGTTGGGGGCTTAATAGTTACAAAATCTTCAAGTAATCCAAAAAGGGTATCCAAAAAAGTGATTTTTTTTCCATTGTTAAGGGATTTCTCAAAATATCTTAGCTATAGTCTGTTTGCGGGACTAATTCTTGTAGCCTTTTTCCAAGCATCTGAGTACAAATTGACCTATGTATTGCAATTCAAATAGAGTTTTGTACTTTTTTTGGGTGTAGTATGTTTCAATGAGTAATCTAAGGCATGCCTATGCATTCATTTGACCAAATGGAAAGGTCCAAGGAGCATTGGGGTTATTTGTGTGTTTCTAGAAGTTTGAGCAATCTTGTACTAACCTATTGATGTGCACCAGTTGAAGAACTAGGATCTCTTTGATATAATCCTTAGAGGCACATGGGATGAAAGAAGCCCTATTTAATTAGGTGGAAGGCCTAAGAATACCCTAGAGAGCTTAGGGTTTGTGAGAAGGATTGGTTGTCACATTAGAGTGGTACCAGAGCAAGTTAAAGATTTGGGAACAATTGGTGGATATTTGAAACTACTTGAGAGTTAGTAGGTGAAACTAGCATGGTGCCAAATGTAGAACTAGCCAAGGAAGTTGATGAAAAAAGGGAGAAGAATAGAGTTCTTGAAGAATCCTTAGCAAACAAGAAGGTGAAATTGCATGCATTTATTGGAGCAACCAGGAGAAAGGAAGAAGAAGAATTTAAGAATGGTAAAGAGGTAGTAGAGGAGGATGTAGTCCCTGAAATTGATCCTATCTTAAATTAAAATACCTTCTTGAAGGCTATCAAAGCCTTAGGAAAAGCTTTGGAAGGTGTACCACTTTTCAGTGGAAAGATGAACATAGATGTAGTAATAGACTGGATAGATGGCATGGAGAACCATTTTGAGTGTGAGGGGGTATTAGAGGAACAAAAGGTTAAAGTTTCTAAGTGAAGGCTTAGATTCTCAGCTCTAGCATGGTGGAAATATGTACAATATGAAATAATCAACATATGTAAGACTCCTATAGCTAACTAGAAGGCTATGGTCACTAAAGTGAAGGAGAAAGTCCTGCTTGAAGACTTTGAAATTTAGCTCCACAAGAGAAGGCAAGGACTAAAGTAAAAATATCTATATGTGACCTCTTAAACTGAAGAGTTTTAGAGGTTGATTCTAAGATCCAAGTAGAAAGAAGATGATCCAATCAAAGTGGCAAGATATCTAGGTGCCTTGAAGTGGAATATCCAAGAGGAGCTCAATTTGTGGGAACCTACCACAGTTCAAAGATGCCATCATCTAGTCCTTAAGGTAGAGGAAAAGAACAAAAGGAAAGGAGATTCTAAGTTCAAGGGTAAAGGCAAGGGCATAAAGTGAAGAGAGCAAAAAGGTGACTATCAAGGTAGAGGAAGTGAATAGAAGAATCAAGGTGAAAGCAAGTCTAGAGAGAAACCTAGTGATAACTCCTCAAGAGGTGGTTATAATAGAGGGAGATACAACAAAGGAGGATCAAGTAGAGGGAGAGGATCAAGAAGATCCAATTAATACTTTACAAGTATGAAATGTTTACAATTGTGGTCACTTGGGTCATCCAACCTATAAATTCCCAGAGAAGCCTTCTTCCTCAAATTAGGACAAAAGAATGGCATATGTGCAAGAGGATTGCAACAAAGAATCTGATGTAGACCATATTGTGTCTGAAAATGGTGAGAACCTCATTTTTATGAGAGTTCTAATCAAACAAATAGCTCCTAGTGAACCTAAACATAGGAGGGCATTATTTAGGATAAAATGCAAAATCCTAGGAAAAGTATGCAAAGTAGTGGCTAATTATGGTTATACTGATAATGTAATATTAGAGGAGACTATTAGTAAGTTGAAATTTTAGAAGATACCTCATGACAACCCATACAAGGTTACTTGGCCCAAAAAGGGACAAATCATCTTGGTGAATGACCAAGCTTGAGTGGAATTCTCCATAGTAGGATACAAGGGTAAACTATTGTGTGATGTTTTGACTATGGATACTTGTCATCTTTGTCTAGGTAGAAGCCTTGAAAATTTGATAGGGAAGTTGTGTATGATGATAGGTGAAATGACATAACTTTTAAGAAAGGAGGAAAGACCTCCAAAATTCAGTCCTTATTGGAAGGGGAGGAAACACAAGAAAAAGTTCCTAGTGTGTTATTTTGTAGTGGAAAAGAGTTTGTTAAAGACCTCGAGGATGAGGAATGTCAAAGTTTTGTAGTAATGCTAAATTTTGAAGAAAAGGAGAATGAAGCCAAGGAACCCTTTCCAATTTCTTAAAAAGTACAAGGACATAGTGAGTGATTATACTCCATCTACTCCACCTCCTAGAAGAGCTATTAGTCATCAAATTGACTTTGTTCTAGGTGCTTCCTTGCATAATAAAGAAGCATGAAACTTGACTCTAGATCATAACTTACAAGTGGAAAGACAAGTCCAAGAATTTATGGATCAAGGTTTGATACAAAATAGCATAAGACCATGTGTAGTTCCTATTGTGTTGGCATCTAAAAGAGGAGGAAAATGAAGATTATGTACATATTGAAGAGCCATGAATAGGATTATAGTAAGGTATAGATTTCCCATACCTAGAATTAAAGACCTTATGGATTGTGTTAAAGGTTCTAAATACTTAATTAATATGGATTTGAAGAGTACTTATCTCCAAATAAGGATAAAGGAGGGAGATGGATGGAAAATAACATTTAAGACTATTGATGGTCTTTATGAATGACTTGTAATGCCATTTGGTTTTTCTAATGCTCCTAGCACATTCATGAGGCTCATGAATGAAGTGCTCAAGGATTTCATAGGAACATTTGTAGTGGTGTATCTATATGATATACTTATCTTTAGGAATACTAGAGAAGAGAATATCAAGCATATTGAGGTAGTTTTAAAGAGGCTTCATGAGGAGAAGCTAGACATAAATCCTGAGAAGTGTGACTTCTTCAAGTAGGAACTTGTGTACCTAGGATTTGTGGTGTCTCAAGGTACATTAAAAATGGACAAGGAAAAGGTTGTTGCTATACTAAATTGGCCAACACCTACCATATCTACTGAGGTAAGAATTTTCTATGGTTTGTCTCAATTCTATAGGAAATTCATTTGGAATTTTAGTGATATTTGTGTGCCTTTTTTGGATGCAATAAAAGGTGGATTCAATTCTAAGTTTAAGTGGATTTTAGAAGCTAAAAGTTCATTTGAAATGTTGAAGAAACAAGTAGCTACTCAACCTATCCTATGATTGCCTCATTTTGAGAAATTGTTCACCATATAATGTGATGCAAGTGGCTTAGTAGTAGGTGGTGTTTTGAGTCAAGAAGGTTGACCAATGGCTTTGTATAGTGAGAAGCTTAATGACACCAAGAAGAAGTATTCATCCTATGAATTAGAGCTCTATGCCTTAGTTCAATGTCTTAGGAAGTGGAGATATTATTTTTTTTCCAAAGGAATTTATTGTGTTTATAGATAGTCAATCTCTTAGCTACATCAACACTCAAGAGTAGATGAGAAAAAGACACTTGAATTAGATGGAGTATTTGTAAGCCTTTACCTTCACAATCAAGCATAAGAAGGGAAAATTGAACAAAGTAGTAGATTCATGAACTAGGAGGATTATGATAGATAAAGAGATTCGACTCCAAAGCATTGGAATAAAGAGTTTTCAAAATATCTACAAAGAAGATGATGGCTTTGTTGAAGCCTACAAGGCATGCATGGATTTTGAGAGTCATTTTCATAGCAAATTTTCTGAATATACCTTGCAAAATGGCTTGTTATTCAAGGGTAGTCAATTGCATGTACCAAGGGGTTCCATGAGAGAGAACCTAATATATGAGAAGCATAATGGTAGAATAAGTGGTCATTTTGGTATCAACAAAAGCATAGAACTAGTACAAAGGTTCTACTATTGGCCAAAACTAGTAGGGATGTAACCAAGTATGTGGAGCAGTACATGGTGTGCATGAAAGGAAAAGGAGGAATCAGCAATGTAGTCATATATCAGCCTTTAACAATTCCAAATAGGCCATGGGATTGTGTACAAGTATGGACTTTTTTTTAGGTTTAACAAAAGCCAAGCAAGGGTATGATAGAATTTATGTTGTTGTTGATAGATTTAGAAAAATGTGGCATTTCATGAACTATGTAGGATAACTAATGATGCTAGTCATACTGCCCACTTATTTTTCAAGGAGGTTGTCCTCCCATTAAGCATTATATTAGATAGTCATGTTAAATTTCTGAGCCATTTTGGGAAAACCTTGTGGAAAAAGATTTGTAAAACATGTCATTTGGTTCAGCTTACCATCCCCAAACTAATGGTCAAATTGGAATAGTAAACCTTGTAAGGTGTCTAATGAAGGAATATAGTCAAAGTTGGCATGTTATCATTTCACAAGCAGAGTATGCCTATAATGATAGCAAGAATAAGACCACTAGAAAGAGTCCTTTTGAGATAGTTTATGCAATGCATCCAAGGGGTGTATGTGAACCGAGATATCTTGGTGATATGGATCAAAGAAGTGGACAAGTTGAAGACTTTGTTCAAACTATGAAGGAGATTGAAGAGAAAGTCAAGAAGACCATCCAAGATAACACTCAAAAACTCAAGGCTAGAGTGAATGAAAAGAAGAAAAACATTTAGTTTTCTATTGTCACTATGTAATGATCCATTTGAATAAATCAAGGGTTCAAAAAGGTGTTCCTACCATGCTATAGATGAAGAGGGTAGGCTTGAAAACTCTTGTCAAAGTATGGAGAAAATGTCTATAACATAGACTTACCTTCAAAGTTAGGAATATCCCCTAATTTCAATGTGTAGGACATGGTGGCATACAAAGGTCACTTACCTCAAATCAGTCTAGATGTTCGTGCTGACCTTGAACTAGCTGCAACACCTAATATCAACAAGTTGGATGTAGAGAAAGTGTTATACTCAAGGGTGAATAAGACTACAAGGAACAAGGTGTATATAGAAATATTGACTATTGGCTAATAGTGATATGTAATTTTTATCATTAATGGCAACACATGATGTATATGTTGACAAGAAACCTTGGAAATAAACATACTTAGTATTTGGCTATAAAACTTTTGTCTAAGTATAGAATTTGGTTTATAGAAAAGCATTGTTATGTTTATAACATGTTGCATACATCATATTATGTCAAGTGAAGTTACACGGAGATAGTATACATGTTTATGATGACATGTATAACCTCAAAAGTTTGTATGGACTATACATAATAGAGTTAACCATGTTTTGATGAAGTAGGATAGCAAAATTAAAGGAAAGAATTATTTTGATTACAAAACAATTACTTCTCCAATTAGGGTTGACATCCTAGATGTTTACTCTAACTTGGAAAAGTGAATTGTGGTCTTGGCTAACACAATAATATTTGATGTAAAGGCATGGTATTTATGGAAAGGACATCTTACAATAAGAAGGGGGCAATCTTGGTGTATTAGTGCTATCGTGTAAGATTGTGAAGTAAGCAAACTTTTGCGAAAGTTATATACGTGAAGTTTTATTTTGTGATCTGAGATTGAGATGAAGATCAAAGATTAGACAAGGAAGGAAAATAATATTAAATTACTTGTTTGAGTAGTGACCTATTCTTGTACTTGAAATTGTGTTTTTGGGTAGTGGGCTCTTCTTGCATACATTATACTACAACTCCTAATAGGGACTAGTTATACTAAATTTTCTCATTGACTCCTAGTAGGGTCCATCCTATAACAAGGAACATATATATATATATATATGTGTGTGTGTGTGTGTGTGTGTGTGTGTGTGTGTGTGTGTGTGTGTGTGTGTGTGTGTGTGTGTGTGTGTGTGTGTGTGTGTGTGTGTGAAATATAGTGGCTATCATCCCCACTGGGATTTTCTCTTGGCCAAGGTTGCCCTAGTTAACAAAATATGGTGTTATGAGTTATCTTTGTGCATTGTTACCATTACTGTTTAGCATTACTTTATTTCTTTGTTATGCATGGTTTAACGTAAGTAATAATATCAAATTGGTGACTAAAGTTTGTAGATCACTAATGCACACCGCCCGCCCCCCCCCCCCCCCCCCCCCCCCCCCACCCTCCCAAGTAATACCTATTTCTAATAGTTGGTGTCAAAGTATAATTACATTGAAAAGGCTTAACAACTTAAGTAAGATCCCTTGGATATAGAACAGTTCATGAAGAACATCAAAGAAGCTCTAGAATAAATTGATATCCTTACTAAAGAAAGAGACATGCTAAAGGATAAATATGAAGACTCCAAAGTATACATTGGTCATTTGAAGGAAAAGGTTGAAAATCTAAAATCAAAGCCTGAATCTACTGAATCTAGAACTACTGTTGATGAATAATCAAAGTTGAAGACAAAGTACAAGATCTTGAAGCATGAATTGAAGATTACAAATCTAAAGTTGACTTTGAGAAATGATCCCAACAAAGTTGAATCTAATTTGAAGATTGAAAATGCAGATCTGAGAGTGATTCTAACAAAAAAAAATCTGAGTTTGAAGCATTGAAAGAAGATCATGAAGAACTTCATAAGTACAATACTATTGTGAAAGGTAAATTGACACAATGCAAACAATAGCTTGAAAAACTTTATTCTAGCAAAGAAAATCTTGATGAGTCTATGTCTGTATAGAGACTTTCTTATAAAAAGACTAGTCTTGTCTATCTAATTAACATGTCTACAAAGAAACCTAAGATTAGATCAAATCCAAAAGAAAAAGACAAATCAACTGATAAGATTGAATCTAGTCAATCTTTTGAGAAACCTAAAGAAATTGAGAAAATCAATGAAGTTGAAATCTTGGATGAACCAAAGCAAGTGGAGACTCCCAAGACAACTAGGTATGAATTTAGAGGTAAGTGTTTTTTATGTAATGAAATAGGTCATATGAAAAGAGATTGTACTAATAAGTCCTTTAATAATGTTAAGGACTTCTATTGTCATAATTTTCATGGTATGGGTCATAATGCAATTGTTTGTAGTAGATCTAAGTATGATAATGATAGTAGAAATAGTAGAATGCCTAGAAATACTAACCCTCTAGAGAGAAGAAGATCTAATGAAAGAACATCAAGAGAAAGAAGATCTTATGATACCAGAAGATAGATCATGTGTTATAAGTGTAACAACTAAGGACACATTGCTTGGAAGTTTCATGCACCCGATGATCAGCATAATCCTGGAAGTAGAGCACCTCTATGTTAGTTATGCAACAACTTTGGACACATAGAAAAGTACTATAGAATGGATAGAAACTTTGGATATAGAAGGAAAATGGAAGAACTTTAGAAATAGAAGGAATGATAGAAGGAACCATGAAAATAACTTTGGATCTAATAGTGAAGAAAAAAGTAACATTGTGAGTGAAATTTGAGAAGAACTTAATGAAGCATTTGTGAAAGGAACATATATCTCAAAAGAAAACTTAGATAATGAGACAAAAAGATCAAAGTCAGTTGTCGAGTTTGATTCAATCAAGTTAAATTAAGTTTGTTCACATGATCAAAATTTGAATAACTTTAGTCATAGATTGAATTAGAGGTAGAAAAGTTGGAAAAAGGTATATTCAGTCATGTTTAGATGGTACCTAAGCTCACTTGTGATTTCGAGCTCATCTAAACAAGTTATGATTTGGAGCTCACTACAGTAAAAGTTGATTTTGTAACAGAAGATGAAAAGCATATTTTTGCAGAGAATTTTGTGATGAAAAGTCTTAAGGATGTTGGTCATGATGGAAGGAGGCTATAGTAAACCTAAGGTGACATCCAAATATCAGATAGACATGTTTTGGTAGTTATTTGATTGCAAGACATAAATAACAAATTTTTCATATTTGCAAAGTACAAAATTAATGTAGTTATCAAGTTGATGGATAAATGGAGTACAAAATTGAGTTTTACTTCATTACAAAAAAATTCAAAGCAAAGAACATCTAGAAGTGACTTGTCAAAGTGATTTTGTAGCAAACCCTATTTTTGGAAAGAGGTATTTTATCATTTTTTTGCAATATTTGTTATGTAAAAGATATTTTTGATAAAGTTCATGGATATGTCAGTTATATATAGTGTTAGGAATGGGAATAGACCTAAGTTTAAGTTATTTTCCATAAAACCTTAAAAAGGAAATTCTAACTCTGCATTGTTTATTACTCTAAACAACATAGTTTACCTTGAAAATGTAGAAAATTATTTGAATTGCAAGTTTGAGTTGATTGGCAATGAATATATGAATAAGGATATGGAACTAGTCTTTAACCATGACATGGAAATGAATAGACTCATATCATATTGAGTAGGACAGATGATGGAAAATTGTGCATAGAAGACAATGTAGTAGACATTTTTGTAGCCCTGATTAATCAAGTAACCAGTCTTAGCAAACAAGGAAGTGTACCCATAGGTGAAAGGATGGTTAAGAAGAAAGTAGAAAGTTACACTAAGGAAGTATACAATGGGAAAGCCATGGTAATAATCTCCATCAAGTAGGATGATGTGAGATTTTGTAGTAGAATTATTGCTATTTAGCTTATACAAGTTCTAAGATAGATGAACTTTAAATGGGATTTATTTATGCAACTTACAAGATATTTATTGAGAAAGAGAAAGTTAATTTAAGTGAAATAATAAGGATGCAACTCTTGGAAAACCTTGAAAGGATTAAGGGAACAAAGAATGGTGTATTTAGATTCCAATCAATGATAAATCACATATTCTTTCACGTGCTAAAGAGATTTCCTTACTTGTTAGTAATAGATATCATGAGTACTAAAAGATGCATTATGGAAAAGATTACAAAGGTATGTAGAAGGCACCCTATAGACAAGGTATTCGACAATGGTACTTTGATTATGAGGACATTCTAAAATGAGATCAAACAAAGATTTATGATCCCACCTGCAATTGTGAATAGGTTCAAGGAGGACATATGTATTCTAGTTGATATAGACCATAGATACATTCAAGCAATAGAACCTCAGGAAACATTTTCGGATCCTTTGAGCTATGAGTTGGGTGATGATGTTGTAGTTAGCTACATTGACTTGTTGTTGAATTTAGACAAAGATAAAACTGAGTATAGATTTGGCATGTATGATAAGATTACACAACATGCTCATCAAGAAACCTTGGAGAAGGCATCTCATAAGAAGGTTAAGTCAATCATGAAGAAGGCATTATTTGAGGTTAGAATGATAGAAAGTGAATTTGAGGCCCTTAAATAGACAATGAAACAAAATGTATTGAAGATACAACCCTTGTTAGTTTTAGTTGTTGAGACAACTTTAGGAAAAAACATTCCTTATGCAGTAGTGTCTGATGTTTAGCTTAGTGAGCACAAGATAAAATTAGACAGATTGGCTGAAGCAGTGTCAACAAAGACTAAGAGAGTCAAACAGATGGCTATAGGACCTAGTAAGATGCAGAAAACATTATTGACAATTGAATCTAATGATGATGAAGAAGTTGAGGAATAGGAAATAAAGCAAGCTAAAAAGGTGACACCACCTAAATAAGTAGTAGGAAAATCTCAACAACCATGGAAGCTAAAGATTGAGAAGATAAACACAATAATTTCAAATAAGGGAAACTTTGTTCAAATGAACAAGTTTTATGATCTATACAATAATTTTGAGAAAGATAACATTGATATATCTACTGTGAGATATATCATTGCAAATGATCTAAGTATGAAGGATATCAAAGGAGTAGTGAGCCATAAAGTCTATGAGAGACTCATAGAAAAGAAGACTCGAGCAAGAGAAGAAGACCTTGAGCTTTGGAAGTCTATGCTAAGGACAATTTGCAAGATTGATGATGAAGATGAAATGGAAAGATTGCTAAATAACCTTGCAGCATACCTAAGGAAGAAGTTGAGGCGATTCTTATTTTTGGTTAGAGGGAAGTATAAGTTGAGAAAGGAAAATACAACATCTATTGGCAAGATGTTCTCAGAGTCACATGAAACATCTCCTCTAGCTCCTAGAACCTCAACTGTGTCAGTCAGTGGTGACACTATGAAGATTGATTAAACTAATGTTACTCTTAACATTGATGACACCAATTTATTTGTTGATTCTTAACCAAATATACCAGACACTGAAGATCTTGAGGAGATGTTGAAACAAATTGAGGAAGAGAAGAGGCTAATAGAAGTTGAAAAGAAGAAGATAGAGGAAGCCAAGCAACAATTTCTTGAGGAAGATAGAAAAAGAAATGAAGATGAAGATATGAAAATGATTGAAAAAGAAGTAAAGAAAATGAAAATAAAGGAGGAAGAATGGAAAAAATTAGAAGAGAAGAAAGAAAGAGAGGAAAAGGAAAAGAAGGAAGTGGAAGAGAGGAAAGCCAAGGAAGAAGCAAACAAATGGAAGGAGAATGAGACTAAACCATCTAGTTTATCTACTCTGCTTTCTCTTACTAGTTTTGCTACTGATGATGATGATCAGACTGGTATAATTTAATCCTTATCCAAACATTTATAGAAGAATAAGATAGTTAATAGTTTGCAAAGATCACTAATGGAAGGGATTGAAAAATTGCATAGTACTTCGATGATACAACATACTAAGTCAGATCTCAAACTAAGAGCATATGTAGTGCTAAAGTCTTTTGATGAAGAGTTTACTAATTTGCTAAATGTTGTAGAGGTGAAGGCTCAAATTTCCCATGATGCTAATGTGTTTAGCATCATCTTTCAGAACATCAAGAACAACTTAGTCAATCTTGATACATGCATAAAAGAACTTCATAAATGTCAGTAGGAAGGGAAAGCTTTGTATGTTAAGTGTACCTTATCATACAAAATGACTAAGGATTTGGACTTTTAGATAGAGAAAAAGATGAATGAGTTAGAAGCTTTATCTAGCTTAATCTATCACCCATCTAGAAAATTTGATGATATTGAGAGTCAAGTTGCCAATGTTCATAGTAATATCAGGAAACTAGAACTTTGGAAACAATAGATATTAAGGAGAACATATGATTTTAGAGAATCCATTTCTCTAAAGTTATTATTTATTGAGAAGCAAATAGAAGAGTGTGTTAAGGCCAAGGAAACATATAAAAATATTTTGTATTAAGATATCATTGTAGTTGAGATTGCATCATATGCATAATGTGCAATTCTCACATTAGTAGAGTCTACCAAAGAGACATGGAACAATGGTATGAATAGCCTAAATATTATTTTTGATGATTGTATGAAGATAATATAAACATAAGGGAAGACAACAATTTCAATAGTTTTTGATAGTTTTGGACTAAATCTTGACATTTTGACCTTTGTCATTGATGTCAAAGGGGGTGAGATTTATGTGAAAATTGTATATATGTTATTATTGGGAAAGATACAAAGGGGAGAGATACATGTGGAGATTGTAAAAGTGTAAAGTATATTGTAAGGGGGAGCATATGTAAAAAAAGAAAAGTATTAACTATTAGAGGTAAGGTGGTATTAACTTTTTTTTTTGTCACTTAGCCAATTTTCCCTATTTTGTTGCCATCAATACCAAAGAGGGGCATTGTTCACAATTGGCTAATAGTGATATGTAATTTTTTTCATTAATGGCAAAACATGATGCAAATGTTGATAGAAAACCTTGGAAATAAAGATACTTAGTATTTGGCTATCAAATAATTGTCTAAGTATGCAATTTGGTCTACAGAAGTGTATTGTTTTGTTTATAACATGCTGAATTGAAGGAAATAATTTTTTTTATTGCAAAATAATTACTTGCCCAATTAGGGCAGAGATCCTAGATTTTTCCTCTAACTTGGAAAAGTTAATTGTGGTCTTAGCCAACCTAGTAGTATTTAATGTAAAGGCCTGGTATTTATGCAAAGGACTTCTTGCAATAAGAAGGGGGAAATCTTAGTGTATTAGTGCTATCTTGTAAGATTGCAAAGTAAGAAAACTTTTGTGAAAGCAATATATGCAAAATTTTATCTAGTGATGTGAGATTGAGTTGAATACTTGAGATTAGACAAGGAAGGAAAATAACAGTAAATTACTTGTTTGAATAGTGAGCTCTTCTTATAGTTGAAATTACTAGTTTGGGTAGTGGGCTCTTCCTGCATACATGATACTACAACTTCTAACAAGGTTGGAACCTCCTAAAAGGGATTTAGAGTCTCCTAATAGGGACTTCTTATACTTAATTTTCTCCTTGACTCCTAATAGGGTCCATCATCTAACAAGGAACATATATATCATTATATTATATAGTGGGTATCACCCCCACTACGATTTTCCCTTGGCCAACATTTCCCTAGTTAGTTCAAAATATGGTGTTATGAGTTATCTTTGTGCATTTTCACCGTTAGTTTTCAACATTACATTTAGCTCTGTTATGCATGGTTTAAATTAACTAATAATATCTAGTTGGTGACTAAAGTTTGCAGATTATTGATTCACCCCATCCCCCTAGTAATCCCTATTTCTAATAGGAAAATATCATTCAAAGGAAGGTCAATTAAATTTAAGACTTCAGTTGATAAAAAAAAGTTCAAGAAGGTTGGAATACCCTTAGACATGTTGCCATCAGGTGAGACTTAGTTTTTCTTGGGGGAGTATGGTGCAAAAGCACCTAGGTAGGCTAAAGGGTAGATCTAAGGCTTCTTTGGTTTTTTTTTCTTGCAGTGATGCTAGCCACATTACTAGAGTAATAATAGGGTTAACTTTATCATAAGGTGTAGTTAAATAGGTTTGAAGAGTCCTACAATGCAATGTTGCTCCGAATTGCTCAAAAAGTTGCCATTTGGCTCCATAGAGAATTTTTTGGTTTTGAGGTCGAAATAGGGCACCAAAATATTTTAGGGTCCTTATTAGGTGTTTTTTATTCATCTTGGGCCTTTTGGAAAGTTTGGTAACCAGTACAACAAGTTTGGGTAGAAAGTTTTCAAGATTGCAAAAAGTGCTCATTTCTTACAAGGTTGCCATTGACAACTTTTGCAACTTTTATGCAGAAAGAGGAGCTTCTTTGTGGGATCCCTTAAACCACTTAATTTTTTTTATAAATTTACATTCCAAGCCTATATAAGTTCAAAATCAACCTTTTCAAGAGATTGGAAGAAGGAGAAATGACATTGTACAGAACATAATCAACATTTTTCATTATTACAATAGTTTCTTGTTTTGTGTTTTTTTTTCATGATTGTAAAAATTAGACTTAGGATTTTATAAGTTGGAAGAGTTAGTGTAGGTTTTAATTTTTCTATTTTTAGTTGGTGTGTTGTTTCAGACAGTTTTGTGTGTTCAAATACATTATTTTGTAAGTTAGCATGTTGTTCTAAATTGGGTAGCCAGTACAAAATGGAGTCTTAGGGCCATTTCTCACCATATGAAATGTATGGCCTCTTGAAATTTTTAAATATGCTCATTTTTCATTATTTACAGCAAAGGAGAGCCCATGGGAAGCATGGGAAGCATTTTTAGTGTAATGCCCTAACCAAGAAAACCATGTTTGTTTAGGGATCAAAAATCTAAAAAAGTGCATTTGGAGTGTATTGAAAAGTCTGATTCTTCAATCTAAGAATGTGGTGAGTAATTATATGGTGAGGGTAAAGTTCAATCTAGAGGAGGAATCTTGGCAAGGAATTTTTAGGGGGTTTAAACCTAAATAAAACCAAAATCCTTAAAAATCTCAAATTAAGCCTAAAATTGTGCTTGGGTTATATAGACAAGTTAGGGGCTTAAGACTTACAAAATATTCAAGTACTCTAAAAAGGCTATCCGAGAAAGTGATTTTTTTGGCCATTGTTAAGATATTTTAAAAAATTATCTCAATTTTAGTGTGTTTGGAGGGCTAATTTTTGTAGCCTTTTTCCAAGCAACTAAGTACAAATTGACCTATAGATTGCAATTTGAATAGGGTTTCACACTTTTTTTGGGTGCAATATGCTAATGAGTAACCTAAGGTATGCCTAGGTATTCATTTGACCTAGTAGAAAGGTCCAAGGAGAATTGGGGCTATTTGTGTGTTTGTGGAAGTTTGAGCAATCTTTTACTAACCTATTGATGTGCACTAGTTGAAGAAGTGGAATCTCTTTGATAGAATCCTTAGGGGCATAGGGGCTGAAATAAGCCCTATTTGATTAGGTGGAAGACCTAAGAAGACCCTAGAGAGCTTAGAGTTTGTGATCAATATTGGTTGTCACATCATGTACACTGTGTCCTAATGATGTGGTCAAGTGTGTAGAGTCTAAGTCAAATACATAGGGAATTTTTACTATATTTACAAAGAGAAATTCAGAGATAGAGTATTGGGAAAGTAGTTCATTATGTTTGTTTGCTATCTTACATCTGAGATGTAATGAGAAGATGTGTAGACAAGCAGTGAAAAAAGATAGTCTATTGATAACATCAGTGAGTGTGCAAGCCCTAGTATCACATGTTTGAAGTTTTCTCTAGACTGTGACCTAAAATTTCTATTGTAATTGTAATTGATTAATTATCTTATTATAATTAATTAGGAAAATGACAAGGTTGACTCAAGGAATTGGTTTGAAGATATGGTATAAAGGAAAGATGTTTTCCTTGTTTGTAATGTGTTGTGATCATGTTATGATGTGCAAAGTGTGAAAGGGAGAAGAATTCTTATTGAATGCATCTAAGCAATCCAAGGGATTATTGGATGTTTATTTTGTGATCTAGTTACAAGATCAAAAGGAGTAGAGATCTAGTTGATAGGATAGAAGAAGAGAAACAAAGTACATTTCATTTCTATTATTCTACAAGGAATTAATATAAATATCATTTGTCCAATGGGTTCATTGGTCTTTCCCATGAAGCTATTTGGGTAGTGGGTCTAACTATCTACCACAACTCCTGACAAGGTTGGTACAACTTCTAATAGGGTTGGAATCTAATAACAAGGATTCAAATTCTCCTAATAAGGACTCATATGTATTGTTTATATTCATAGACTCCAAACAAGGTCCATCCTCTAATAAAGAATATTTATGTTAGTAGATCATCTTGTGGGTACCATCCCCACTAGGGTTTTCCCTTTGATAAAGAGTTTCCCAAGTTAACATATCTAGTGTTATTGTGTATGAGTATCTTGTTTTGGTTTTAGTTTATATTGCTAATATGATTAAGTTTGTTTAAGGTTGATAATTGTGATAATATTTTGGTAACTCATTCACCCCTAACCCTCTCAGTTATATCAATGGACTATATATTCTAACAAGAAGTACAGGGCTCAAGAGATGAAAACATATCCATAGAAGATTCCATTTGATATGATGCACATGGCTCAAGATTACATTGTTCAGGACATGTGGATGCAATCAGTGCTTGTCCTTTACCTTTGGATGATGATGTAGATGTAGAAGTTTCCATATGTATAGGAGTAGATATTGTTGAGGGTGATTGAATATTATCATTTTGAAAAATGTGAATGAGCTCATCAATCTTCTTATATGAAAATTTATTCTCATCATGTCTTAGATTTTTACAATATGTGTATTTCTCTCTTTCATATAGATGATTTATCTCTTGAAGAGTACTTTGATTCAGACTTATGTTGTGAAGGAGAGTCATCACCATTTTCATGTTTCTTAGGATCCTTGCATTTCTTCATTCCCTTTCCTTTGGAATCCTTTGGAGAGAAGTCATTTTCTTTAAATTTGACCCATATGTGCTAAGTTTTATTATTCCATTGTGAGGTGAGTTGTAAATTCATCAAGGGAAGGAATCTTGTATGCACTACCAAGAGAATCCATAGTAGCATAGGATGTGGAAACAAAGATTTAATATACATGACCTAGTTTGGAAAGAGTATATACTATCATATGTTCATCATCTTAAGTAATATCAAAATTATAAAACTCCAATTTGATAGAATTGAACTTAGAGAAAAAGTATTGAAATTTTTCAAAATTAGACAGACTTAGACCTACAAGCTCATTCTCTAATATGAATTTTCTCATTCTATTAGGTTTACCAAGTAGCATGAGGATGTGTGCAAGATGCAATATGATATAGAAAATCATGAGAGATGGTAGATTTAAGAAAGCTAAATTTTTTATCCCTTTGATCAAACCATTTTCTTCTTTCTACAACACCTATACCTTGTTCTAGATCTTGGCCAAGAATCATTCTAAGAAACCCAATGCTCATCAAATAATTAGAAAATGCTTGTTTTTATTCATGATAGTTATACGGGACGAGCATTGGAACTTTTAGAAAATCCATCATGAAATCAAATAATGACTGAAATCAATTGACAACTCCTTCAAATTACTGATGCAAATCGAAAAATTGAAATCTAATGATTTTCTAATTACAAATATAGCCAAAGAAGACCTATTTATGAAAGTGATATTTCCACTCCAAATCACTAACAATGGATTATAGAACTTAGAAGTAGAGGATAAATCATGAAGTTAAAAAAATATGTGCCTAAAAATGTTATTGAATGTGCCTAAATGAAGCTATTGAAGTTTTCAAATGCACATATGGATAGGAATATTCATAAAAATCTATAAATTATAATTAATTCAGATACCAAAATGCCAAACTAATACCACCACTAGATGCTTCAAAAGAATCTACCCTGAACCGAAAAAAATTCTTTAAAAAAAGGTTATAAATGAGCAAGATATGTAATTTTTAAGTTAGGATGCAAATCCAAAAACTCCAATGGTGAAGTAAGATATAAAAACTTGTGGATAATGTTAGCAAAACCTTAATTAATTTTGATTGTTATATAGTTGTCAAAGGAGAAAAAATTCTAGTTTAGAATGACATGTTGATGGTTATCAATTTAGTATCATAAAACTAATGTTGTGGTAGGAAAGAATTTACTAAATAGTGAGTAGATGTCTAACTATGTAGTTTGATGATGTGGCAATAAGCATCTAGTTAAGGCTAGGAAAAAGAATAAGATCTAAGTTGTGTCCAATTGGTCAAAGGTGGCAATGTCTTTGCACAAGTTGGAAAAGTGAGTGGATTTTATGACCTACAAATTGGGTAGCTTTTCTGACCTCCTTGTGAATGAGTAGGAAAATATTGATTCAATGAGACTAGAGATAATATTATGATTCCCATGATCTATTATGCCTACATTATGCTCAGGAAAGGAGGTGCATGTTTCTTTAAGATATGTGATCATAGATATCAAGTGTGGTGTGGATTGGGCATTTACTTCTAAATATAAACTTGCGTCCACTAGTAATGCGGCTCCAATGATTTGACCTCTACTTGCATGCTAAAGGTGTGCATTAGAGTGGAGAGTCACATGAAATTTTGGGGTTGAGAACTTCCCTAGGTCTTTACTAATTTAGGTCCATGTGGGTTGCATTGATTGCATGGTAGGTCCATGTTAGAGGAGTCATGGGTAATAAGGGTTTCAATGGGATATAAAATGGACCACTAGGATCTTCAAGATAATATGAGGATATTTTTCAAGGGCCTTCACATTGGTAAGAGAAGGTGAGGTCTTTTGGTGGCTTGCAGATATACCCGTGTTGGAGTGATGTCTACAGGTATCATAGAAGCCACTGCATGTAGATTAAGTCAAGATTTGTTGGATTTTCCCATGTTTTTCTTGGAATGTTTAAAATAATTAAGGGTGGGTGGGTGAATAAGTTATCCAAGTTCAAGATGTTAACAATTAAAAAAATTAATCACTTCAACTACCTCAGATCTAAGCATCCATTAGCTCAACCTCTATAGAAGATTATCAATAGCATCAACTAATAGTCCACTATCCTAATAACAATAGACTTGCAGAATGTAAAATAGTAACAGTAAATCATAAAAAAATAATACCCACATAAGTTGACACTAGAATTTAATGTGGAAACCCAATTTGGGAAAAACCAATAGTAACATGTCACCAATCTTTCACTCTTTTGAAGTGAGCTATGTTAGCAGCCAACCCTGTTCAAAGTTAGAAAATACACTATTAAATGTGACCTTGTTAAAGGATTTAATCACCTTGTTAAAAGTGGTCTTTTTTGTGTACTTTAGAACATTCCATAAGAAGGTCATATTTACTAAAGGACTTTCACATGACTATCAGATCAACCCTGATTTAAGGATTTCATTATTGATATAATTGTTAGAAACTAACATTAGGTTTTCATCTAACTAATACAACTCACTTTACAAATAGGGATCATAAATTAAACTCACATGTTGGTCCACTATCCAGCCTTCATTTTCATCTCTATCTTTGATTCATGTGGCAACCCTTCAAGAAATCACACTTCACCTCCTCACATCTCTTGTTAGTCTACTGCTTAAGTTCACTAGTCAATAGCATCAACAACTACAACCCTATTAGGTTAGCCCTTGTACCTCCTTAAATAGGTGATTATGATTAACACTAGTAGAATTGGCCATTTTTTTGAATAAAATTGGTTGAATTTTCTACCCAAGTTGGTCAAATGATCCAAAAATAGCCTTGTTAGTATTTTTCTTGTCAAAATTTTGACCAATCCTTGTTCATATCTAACTTTGTACGTAAGTCCTGATCAAAATTGGCACCAACACTTGGTCATTGTGGTCATCCCAAATTTGACTATTGCTGGTCAAAATGAGTGCACCATACAACTATAATTCTAATCAATAATGATATTCTGATTGGTCATTTCATCAAAAATTTTGCAAAGGTTGGTTGAGCTTTCAACCAACCTTAGTTAAGTTTGAGAAGTTAGCACCAACATTTCTCTATAGTTGTTAGTCAAACCTTCCACCAATGTTGGTTAAAAAGGGTGGCACATCCAACCAGGATGCTAAACCCGTGATGGTGACATTGTTGGTGTGTTGGTTAGAAGTTTGACTACTTCTGGTCATAAGTTCTACTAAACTTTGTTAGGTTTTGACAAAGATTGGTGGATTGTTTTGTTGGAATTTATTATAATAACTAAGAGGGGGGTGAATCAATTATCCAAGGTCCAAATGTACAAATTTTTTTTTCACAATTTAGTGAACCCATATCCATAAAACATTTTCATCTTGCATGCATCCATTAGATCATACAATCACTTAAACTTGTATATTAGTGTCAAATAAACTTTGTAGAAATGTAAGCATAAAAAATAACATATTCAATAACACATTTGACACATTGATTTAATGTGGAAACCCAATTTGGGAAAAACCACCACTAACATACTACTCATTCTCACTCTTTGAAGTGATGCCCTATGAAAGGCCAACCCTGTTAAAGAATGCGCACTACTAAATGTGAACTAATTAAAAGATTTCAATCACCCTATTTGAAGTGAACCTTGTTAGAGGACATTAGATTAGTCACTTGGAATGTCACCTAGTTAAAGAATTTATAAATGATTTTTAGATCAACTTTAATCCAAATAATTTATCCTAGACTGGTACAATGATTAGAAAGTATTAGTAAGGCTTGATCTAATAACAACTTACAACAAACTTACAAATTATAGATCTCAATTTTAGTCCTCCATTTTGCTTGGCTTTTACACACTTCAACTTTGATAGGATGTTCACCCTTCAAGAATCTTGTTAGAAGTTGTAATCTTTCCTTGGTGTGTTTATAAACCAAGGTTAAACCTCCTTTCTTTATTGTTATAATATATTAGGATATAAGCCAAGGTATCCTAATATATTTTGTTTTTGTCCTTTCTCCACTACATCTTATTTTGTCCTCTAGTGGAATATGTGAGGCCAAATATTTATTGTAATTTGTAATTTAGATTATTTCTCCTTATGAGGAATCTCACACTTGGCCTCACACACTTATGAATGGTGGCATTCATAGACATGAGAGTTACATTCTAACTCCTCTCTCTCATCTCTATTTAAGAGATGACCCTGCTCTCTCATTTCTAATGAGGTTTTCTTCCTTTTCTCAATTATTGTATGAGCAATTGCTCTCTTGCTCTCTCTCTCTCTCTCTCTCTTCTTAGGCTTTTCATGCCTCATTCATAATGTCACAAGGGGTTTTCTTTGGTTTCCCCTTTCCAAATATTTTGTCTCATGGTGTTGGATCTTGAAGCTTCTTCTCTCCAATCTTATGGTAATATCTTTTCATGCATTAACTCACTTAGATTCTTTCCTGGCATTGCTTATTTATATATTTCTTTTTCCATTTCTGACATGGTATCAGAGTAGTTTAATCTTTGTTTTTGAGTGTTTGCATGAAGGTACGATTCAAAAGAGACTCTTGAGAGAGATTTCACTAATTTCTTTTTTAATCTTCTTAAGTTGGAAGAAAATGAATTTTTTTTTCTTTTTGGGTTTGGCTGGTTTACTGCCAAATCCGATTAACTTCTGTTTGCTCTAATTTGTGTAGGTTACTTCTTATTTTTTATTAGTTTTCATCTAACCACCTTTGAAAGGCTTGCCGCCGAAGAGGAATTTTCATGCAATTTTTTATTTTTATTTTTTCCTCTTGTCTTGAAAGGCTTGTTGCCAAAACTAGAGGAACTTAATTCTAATAACCTTTTTTGCAGGTTGTATATCTATTTTTTGTTTACAAAAAAAACTAGTCTATTCTTAGAAGTTTCATTAATTTTTTTTAAAATATTGATTTGTTATTAGCATTGCTCTTGCATTTCTTTTTAATATATAACAGTTTAAATTGTACAACTTCAGATTGTTTTTAGATTAATCTAAATCTAAAATACTCTTACTCCACTTTCAATTTCATTTTTTTTTTTGTCCTATTGCTTATTTTGCATGTCCGCGGACGAGCCTGTAAAGACTTCAGACCAAGCGTTTCCCTTCTTTGTAGTTAGTCTCGTGTTTGTAGGACTCGTGACAGTGAATATTTTGACCTTAGATTATTACCTTCACTTTGGCCTCCAATTCTTTCAAAGTCTTCAACATAAAAATAATGTAATATTTGGAAAAGTATTTGTCTTTGAATGCAAGTTATATGACTATATTATATATCTTTTGATCCTATAGAACATATTCCTTTTCGGCTAACATTGGATTCTGATCTTGCAAAAAATATTTGGTTTTGTAAACAACTATTGACCTGAAAAAGTTCGACCTACAATTCACACAGCCAAAGCAGAAGGTACCATTGGAATAAAAAATTTGCCTGTTGTAATGGTTATCCTATCATTTGCCGTACTCTGAATCGACATTCATGATCGGGGTTTCTGCACCACCATTGCCACTTAAAGGGCATTCTTGCCCTTACTTTGGAGGCCAGTGGTTCGGATGCCAAAGACAAAGAAAGATCTCCAGACCGAATAGAACAAAACATTGTGGAAGATTAGGGTTTGTAACTCGCAGCATACTGCAATGGAACAGAAAACCGCAGCTAGCAGGCAATGTACCCCGAATAGTAGTCGTAACGTCTGGCAAAGGAGGAGTGGGGAAAACCAGTACAACTGCGAATTTAGGGCTTTCACTGGCTAGGTTGGAATTCAAAGTGGTGGCCATAGATGCAGACATGGGGCTTCAAAACCTGGACCTGCTGCTTGGCCTCGAGAATCGTGTCAACTACACCACCATGGAAGTCCTCAACGGTGAGTGCCGTCTTGACCAAGCTCTAATTAGGGATAAAAGATGGACTAATTTTGAGCTCCTATGCATTAACAAGCCATTTTTTTTCACAATCCCACCACCAAAAAAAAAATGATAACAAAAATTGCTATCCAATCGAGCAGCGATCTAGAACCCCTCCTTGGAACCAGAGAACCAATAGAATGATGGCGAAAGCTGTCAAAATAGCATAATGCATGGCCCCTATGACTGCATTTGAAGTAATCATCTTATCAAGCATTCGCTGATAAGCCCATGATGTAAAACTATCACACTGGCTGGTTGGACTAGTTTCTCAACTAGCCAAGAACAAATGTACATGGTTGGAAAATTTCTAAAACACATGGTGATAGTGCCCTCTGCAGTGGGTCTTTATGTGTTAGGTGGAACTGTAGTCCTCCCTTCAACAGGTTTAAAATTGACTGTGCCTGCAAAGCTCGCAGGCTGTAGAACTGTTGTAATTTTGTTTTCCCCTCTCTTTATATATAGATTCAGTTTTAACGTTTCTTTTTACTCTCTGCTATATTCATTATTTTTTTATTCTTTGGATATGCAATGTTATTGAACATATGAATATATTCGAGCCTCTAGAATGCCGATGATTGGGCAACCAGGGGTGGGCTTGTGAAGATCGACTGGAGCAAAGCACCATTTGTGGTGTCTTACAAAAATTTTAACACTTAGGAGTGCAGAATCTCTTCTGATTGCTTTGCAAATTCATGGTGGAGTCAGGTGGCCTTGGATTTTAGTGAGCAGCAGAAACTAAAATGCGTGTTGCAGAATTACATGATTTATGATTATTGCTCGGACCGGAAAAGGTTTCCGCATGGCCTTCCTGCCGAGTGCCACATTCAAACTGTTAATTGACCATAAATGCTGAATACGTTTCAGTCGACAGGGCAGAGCATATAATTTCTCAATATTCTTTCACAAATTCATTTCCATCAAATCTTTTTTGTTTGATATTACAATAAATAGATTAGGATTTGATGTACAATGATCACTTGCAATCCTCCCTTTGATTTTTTATTTGTAATTTTAGTGTTAAACTTGCAGTTCAATCTGTATTGAGGCTGATGATTTTAGTGTAGAACTTATAGAACTTGTGATTTCATAATTATTATTCTTGTTTACTGTTATAATCTGTATTTTTAATCTAGATATTTATTTTATTTAAAAATAAGTGTAATATAACGTTTTATATAAAATTTGAGTATCAATTTTTGTCTCTTTTATTTCTATTGTGATTCATTATTTCAATTATTCTAATTAAGAAGCTTATAATTAATAGTTGTGTTGTAAGCTTTATTAAAAAATTTTATCTAAGTTTTTTTAAAAAAAATTTATAATCTTTTTCTCTATTTTTAATCATTAATTCTATAGATTAAATTAAATGATATGAAAAGACATTCATTTTGATTATTATTTGTAGGAAACACTTTTTTTTGGTGGAGTACTTCAATAGAAAGTTATATCTTATTAGTTTATATATATTATATAAGCATGCCTTTATTAATTTTACAAAATAAAATTAAATAGTTCAAACTCTCATATATGCATAACACATATTGCATTTATTGTTTGTTTGAAGAACTTGCTAAAAGATGCTACAAATCTGATTTATTTTCTAGACTTTGCATGAAATGTTAAATAGGGTATAATAATTTCATTGTTACTTATACCTTTTCAAGGGGATGATTTATAGCTACAATTTTCACTGATTCTTTGTCTTTCACCAAGTATTGATTAGTGTGTCTCACTATCAAGTATACTATGGTTTTACACATCTCTTTCTATATAGAAATGGGACATTTTTTTATAATTGTTATGCCATCCTTTGTATGCACATAGTTATATCTTTCTTAATGTTTTATTTCAAAAAATTTACTTTTTGAAACACTTCCAATCTTGGAGGCATATGTATGGGAAAAAGGAGAGATCTTTTCTAGCCCCATGACTTTATGTCCTTACTACTTTGAAATTAAATTTTGAACTAAGGTATTCAACATAAAGGTGATTATTCTGAAAACCAAATGGGGGAATCATTTTTCTAGCATTAAGCTATGATTTAATAATTGTACTGGTGTGATTTCATACTATGATATTTTTTAAGTATATTTATTCAATTATATATGGGTGCACACATATATACCAAGATAAATATACAAGCTATTCTAATTGTGATGTGTATGTTCTTGTGTAAAGTAAATATCTTTAATTCTTTCAATCCTTCAAATAGTTTACTCTTTGATCCTTCCTTTCTTTATATCTCTCTAAACTCTCTCTTCATTTATTCTTTTTTTCTAAATTATTGTCTTTGTTGGTGGGCCCATCCTTAATATCTTCTCACTTGTGTTCACCTTGCATGGAGATTTTAACTGATAACTTATGCTTATTGCTCTTCCAAATACTTTTTTTTATCTCAATTTATTTAGGTTTATGAGTTATCTTACACTATTGCCTTCATTATTTAATGATTTAATTTTACTATGTTCTATTGATCTATCTGCACATGGTTGCAGTTTTATGCTTTTATAGCATCTCTTTATGCTCATAGTAGCATTTCATGGTTTAATACCATTCATTTATTATATATATTTTTTGTAAGTTACATTGGGAGCCAATTTATCAAGGTTAACTATGGTGGACCCAACAGTTTTAAACTGACTCATAGTTGCCTTATCTGGCTCGTGGAGTATCCCTCCAACCTATAATTGGTGTGCACTTACTTCAATGGAGTTTCCCTCCATTTGTTCCTCTTTGTTCCTAAATGCGAGGATGATATTTTATGGGGATTTCCCATTCCAATCTCTTTGTCTCCTTGGTGTATGCTCCTAGTTGTGATTTATTCATGGTATGACTTCCTACACCTAGCTCATTTTTTGATAGGTGATGAGGCTAACATATCTTCGAGCACTCCAATATTGGAGACTCTATTTGAGAAAGTTTTTTTGACCCATGTTGATCTATTTCCTCATGGCAATGATGTTGCTTGTCCATGATGGATTTCTTATTTAAAGGCAATATGTTGTTACTCCTCATAAACCCTTCCTTTGGTCCACATCGGCAATAATTCTTGAAAAACTATAACTTGAATTATTTGATGCTTGAGGCACATGTTCTACTTATTTATTATTGTCTCTCTTATATTTCTTTGATAAATATACAATGTGATAATGTTCTGCATACATTATTGCCTATATCATGGGTCATGTAGGTGATGGAGTCTTGACCCATTCACTTGTACTAGGATGACTCATTAGTGGGCTGTCTATATCCATGTGATTGATGCAATATTGATGCAGGTTTCATTAGTTGGCCTTGTTTGTGGTCATTTGTGCATTAGTATGTTCCTTTCATGAGAGATTTATTGCATCTATTATGATCATTTTGAGCTTATGACTTATTTTAGATATCATGTTAACTCCATTGCATGTTTGTGAACACATTAATTTATCCTCATCTCTCTTAGTTCCTCCTTGATTAAATTATTATAACTTCATTTTCTTACTAACTTGACCATTCAATGTAATTCTACTTGTGGATAGTTGTTTTTTTTTTTGTCTCTAATTTCTTTCCAGGTGATCCATCAAGGAACCTTCTCAATTTTTCACACATGAAGATGTGTCTATGCTTCCACTTGATCACATTCAAAGGACTCATCTACTTCTCTTGGATCTGCAAATGTACCATATGGCTTGAAGACAATCAAATTACTTCATATTGAAGATTAAGTTGCAGATTTTTGTAAATTATGGGTTTAATACCCCTTGATATAATTACCCCAAGTAAAGATTAAAGGGTGTGTTAGAAGTTGTAATCTTTCCTTCGTGTGTTTATAAACCAAGGTTAAACCTCCTTTCTTTATTGTTATAATATATTAGGATATAAGCCAAGGTATCCTAATATATTTTGTTTTTGTCCTTTTTCCACTACATCTTATTTTTTCCTCTAGTGGAATATGCGAGGACAAATATTTATTGTAATTTGTAATTTAGATTATTCCTCCTTAAGAGGAATCTCACACTTGGCCTCACACACTTATGAATGGTGGCATTCATAGACATGGGAGTTACATTCTAACTCCTCTCTCTCATCTCTATTTAAGAGATGACCCTCCTCTCTCATTTCTAATGAGGTTTTCTTCCTCTTCTCAATTATTGTATGAGCAATTGCTCTCTTACTCTCTCTTCTTAGGCTTTTCATGCCTCATTCATAATTTCACAAGGGGTTTTCTTTGCTTTCCCCTTTCCAAATATCTTGTCTCATGGTGTTGGATCTTGAAGATTTCTCTCTCCAATCTTAGGGTAATATCTTTTCATGCATTAACTCGCTTAGATTCTTTCCTGGTATTGCTTATTTATATATTTCTTTTTCCATTTCTAACACATCTAGACCCTTAAACCTTCTTGCTTTTCTTACCAATGCAATCTCTTCTCTTAGGTTACTGAATGAAATAATACCCTAGACTCCTTGTCTTCATTAGGTTCTCACACATGATAGCCTTTGCAACCTTAATCAATGTAACCATCTTTTGCAACCTTAAGTAAATCATTAATAGACTATAATATCAATGTCTTAGCTAATCTTTGTACTCATTTTCCATATCATAACTCAACTTTTTCTCTAGGTGCTATTGTTACCCCATTTGGTCAAATCGTCTTCATCAATCAAATAAATTATTGTACTCAAATCATCTAAGAAATTGTCTTACCAACAACTAGTAGCTTTGACATTAGTGGAAAAACAATGATTGAAACACATTTTAATACTTGTATCAATCTATTTTGAATAATCTCCCTCTTTTGCATTGATGTAAAATCAAACTAACCAAACTTAATTAGTACAACCAACAAAATACCAAAATAAGTAAGTTATTTGTATTGAAATTTCTCCCCCTACCAACAACTTTCATATTCTAAATAGGTTACATAATTATGCTCTAAATGACAAATAATCAATCAACTCATTCTTATGACTCCCTCTAGAACACTTCTTATATATCCTTTGATATTAAATCCCTCTTACTAGGTATTCCATATTTCTTCTATGTTTTCTTTCATCTCCCTCTATAGTTAGAATTTCTTCCTTAGTAGGATCAAGATTTCTCCCTTCAACAATTCAACAAGATTTATCCCTCTTTGACAAAAATTACAAAGGCTTGTCATCTTAATATGTAGATATGAACATTTTTAGTTTCTCCCTTGCTCACCTAGCTTGTGATTGATTTTTAACTCCATATCTTTAATGACTTTAGGCATCTCTAAAAGTAAGATCCATTGCTTCAATGTGTAACATATGTCAATCAACCTATTTGATGCAGGGCACTTGTCATTCTTCTTAGATAGACTTTGATAGGGGTATCACCCCTAGTTTACCTCTTAGATATTCATGACCATCCTTAGGTAATGCTTTTGTGAATATATCAACTCTTTGCTATTTTTTGTTAACATATTCCATCTTCACATCTTTATCTTGAACTAACTCTCTCAAGTAATAATACTTGATTGCAATGTGCTTAGTCTTTGTATGCATCACATGATTCTTTGATATATTTATAGAACTTGTATTATCACAATAAATTATCATAGGTTTAGTGATTTCCTCTTTCACACCTTTGAGTAGTTATTTCATCCATACAATGTTTGTACAATTTACTGCAACACCAACATATTTAGCTTCAATAGTAGATTGAGCGATACAATTGTGTTTCTTTCTAGTCCATGTAACTAGCCTTTTTCCTAAGAAAAATGTTCCTCCACTAGTGCTCTTTCTATCATCAATATTTCTAGCCCAACTAGCATAAGTGTAGGCCAATGTATTTTTTAGTGGCTAATTTTAGAATTTTTTTGGCTAGTAATATAGCTAATAATTTAAGATTTGATACAACCCAAATTGCCATAGTTTTATAAAATTTAGCTCTAGAATATTTAAAATCACTCAATAATTTATTTTATTGAAAAAATTAAACTCAAATATCGACCACAATATTCATTACATGATTAGATTTGAGTCAGCTAAATATAATTTATTAGTGGGGAAATTAAATTGAACTGAGCAATAATTATCATAATTATTAGTTACTTTAGGAAGATGTAATGATCCTCATAATATTCCATGAGGTAAAAAAATGTTCAATTTTGATTTGTAATATTCCATGATGATTAATGAAATTCTTATTATTATTGAGATGCATCAATATTTTATACAAAAAATTATGATTCAAAATAATCACCAATATTATTCATATTTAGAATAAAAAATTGAGAGATTTTCCAATGGAAATAAATAAAAAGTTTCAAAATAATGAAAGATTCGCCAATATTTTATATTTTTTTTGGAGGCAACTTTCTTAAAGTCTACCTTGGTGTAGGCACCTTATTTAGATTTCTCATTTTTTTGTAGTATAGACCATAGTCATCTATTCCTTTTAGATATCTCATTATTTTCTTAACTCCCATCAAATGATTTTCTCTAGGATTAGCAAAGAATCTTGCAACTCTCCCAATAGATAATACAATATTAGGTCTTCTATGCACTACATATTTTAATTTACCAATGATAGACCTGTATAATTTTTGATTCACCTTAGTTGAATAATCATTCTTTGATAAAAAAAAATTTGTTACCATAGGTGTGCTCACTTGCTTTGAATCTTCTAGTTCAAAAGTTTGTCATATCTCCTTTACATATTTTGACTAAGTGATGTATATACAATATTTTATCTGATATACTTGTAAAACTACCAAAATCTTAATCTCTCAAAACATAGACATCTCAAATTCTTTCTTAATTTTGTTTGCAAAAGCCTTACATAAAGTATCTTGACCTCCAAATATGATATCATGAAAACAAAAATTAATAGTAAAATACCTTTTCCTTGTTGGAAATATTCAAAGTATGACAAGTTACTAAGAGGGGAGGGGTGAATCAATAACTTTAAAACTTTCCTTTTAAATTTACCATACATTCATTTATGCTACTATATAAATTAGTACTGAAAGATAAAACATTCATCACACAAAAGAACACAATATTTTGATGGCCCAGAAACCTTCCAAATAGAAAGTAAAACTAGGGTGGGGATGATATCTACAAAACTTCACCACTGCAATATAACATTGGCTTGTTAAGACTTACATTGACAACTTTTGTGATCTTCCCTGTTAGGAGCATAAAGAACTGCTAGGTCTACCTTGTTAGAGGATTTACAAACATACAATGAAGTATGCACTCAGTTAAGAGATGTATACAAAGACTGTTAAGTCTACCCTATTAAAGGATTTAGAAATTGATTCACTTGTTAAGATGAAGTAGTGGATCTACTTACAACTAATTGTTGATAAGATCCTTTATGCATTGATCACCTTATGTGATGGATATAACCTTTTTACCTTTGTATTGACCTTGCTATATTCCTTGAACTACTACTAAAAATCCTTTGTGGACACTTCTCAAAATTACTTCATGTTACTTTGCTATTTCTTCATACATACAATATCTTACAATACACCATACATATATAACTTTCAAATTCACAGAACTTACAAGCTTAGCCAAAACACAAGTGAACAACATATTACAAAGTCAGCCCAATAGTAAATAACTCAGGTTCATAAAATTGACTCGGTGACCTTCTAATACATGAAATCCACTACATTACTTAACATCATCATGCATTTGATAGAAGTGAAGGCTTGGTCCATACTAATCACTCGATGTAGTTCTAAACTCAGTAACCACTGGTGACTCATTAGATGTAGTGTCACTCAGTAGATATTGCACACTAAGTTTACCTTGCTTCACTCGATAAACACTACTTCTTCTAATGCTCAGTTTATAGTAAATCTCCATGACACAAACTTACTACTTGGTAGACACTGTGAAGCATGGTAGACATTGAGAAGCTCGATAGACATTGTTGGTCTTCACATTGTTTGTGTTTACTCGATAGCTTAAGGAATGCTCGATGTAAACTGCTTAATTGCTAAGCATACAAGGTAACCACTAAATGCTCAGTATAAAATATAGACTGAGTGATGAGCTCGGTAAGAATTTAGAATAGAATAAGTGTTTTTACTAATGACAAATACAACATAATTCCAACAATCTTCCCCTTTAGTTTTATCACAAAAACACTTATGAACCAAAACTTATTCACTGACATTTTGATTTTGATTTTTCAAAATTGATCTTTGTAAAGCTATTGTGTATACATATCTTACATATCTCCCTCATACACATGGCATAATATATACATAGCTTTTATCTGTACATATATCACTTTATTTTCTTTCTTATTTCTCCACAAGTCTCTTTTACTCCCCCTATTCTCTTTCTTGTTCATCTCATACTCCCCCTTTTTGACAATAATGCCAAAGAGTATATACAATAAACTCAAATAGAGACACTAAAGTGTGAGATAAATTTGGAGTGTATCTTGAGAATAAGAGACAATGTCTTATCCCAATTATCTTGCAAAATTTTACAAGTGGAGAGTGCCACTTGAACTTTTGTAGAAAGTTCAACCATATGATCTGCTATAGAAAAATTGTTGTCTTGGATCAATGTTTTTGAATAAGAAATATGTTTTTGCATTTGGTCCATAACTGGAAGGATCATATTCTAGATGTCAATTAGTGTAGACCTAATCCCTACTTCTTCTCTAAGTAGCTCTGCCTGCATTTCTGACAAAAATTTCACCTTCATGTGATGTAATGATCTTGAATGTTGGAATTATGATATATTTTTCATTAATGCAAACACTTATTCAATTCTAAATGCTTATTTAGCTCATCACTTAGTCTATAGTGTATACCAAGCATTCAGTGGTTACCTTATAAGTTCAGCATGTAAACAGTTCTCACCGAGCATTCCAAAGGATACCAAGTGAATGAGAAGTTCAACAGTGTTTACCGAGTGAAAAAGGTAAACAAAGGACTCAGTGTTTATCGAGTGAAGAAGGTAAATGAAGAACTCAGTGTTTACTGAGTAAAGCAAGGTAAACAAAGGAGTTAGTTTCTACCGAGTGACACTATATCTACCGAGTCACCAATGGTTACCAAGTTCCAAGCAATGTTGTGTGGCTAGTATGAACCGAGCCTCTACTTCTACCGAGTGCATGATGATGCCGAGTAACATAGTGGATGTCGAGTATCAAAAAATCACTGAGTCAGCTTGAGGAATCCAAGTTTTCTACTATCTGAACGACTCAGTAATGTTTTGTTCACTTGTGTTTTGGCCGACCTTGCAATTGTAAATATTGGAATAGTATATATGTAATGTATGATATCATTTGTAGTATGGTGTGTGTGTGAAAATATAAAGAGAGTAATGTTCGCATGTGAAGAAGGTATTGCTATATTTTGAGAAAAGTGAAAGCGAATCAACAACAGAGTAAAAGGAATACAACAGGGTCAACATAGAAGTAGAAAAATTATATCAATCACATCAAGTGATGAATGCAAACATGATCTTATCAGCAAACAGTTGCAAGCAGATCCACTGCTTCATCCTAACAGGTGAATTAGTTTATAAATCTTTTAACAAGGTACACATAATAGTCTTTTTGTAAATCTCCTAATAGAGTGCATACTTTGTAAGGAAACTCAGGTGCGAAAACAGCTTCCTACACTAATCTCATAAGGAAAGTATGATGCAAATCCTATTAAAATATTCTACACTTACATATTCAATATCATGTAAACAACAATATTGCAGCCAACCATGCATACAGAAAATAGATAGAGAAAGGAACACATAACACATATTTTCCAGTGGGGAAAAACCTTTTGATAAAACAACCCCACCCCTTCAGAACCTGCACAATGTATTATCTTCAACACAAGGTTACAATACACTTGCAATGCAAGTTCAACATCAACAACAGAAGACTCTAGTAGCTACTCGCAATACCAACAATACACCCTTTTCCCATCACATCTCTTCGCAACCCTAAAAATGCTTATAACATCTGCTTCACTTTAGGGCTACTCCCAAAGGTAAACCATATTAGGGATTTACCATTCTTCAAGAAAATAGGAACCCCGAACCCCACTATTGGGGTAGAGTGGACAATACTTAGTTGCCACATGTCTTCACCTATCATTGAATCTTCCTAACATAGCTCTTACATGTCATAGGAATCTATCATAACTGTTTTAGTCATGATCTCCTTACACACAATTCAAGATGTCGACACATCAACATTATTTGCAAGAAATACATTTTACAAAAAAAAAAAAAAATAGGAATTATACAAGGTTGAGACACCTTATTCCTAAAATTCTCCCATTTTTCGAACACCTTGTAAGAGAAACAAAAACATAACAGGAACTAATCACTATAGGCCGAAAGGCCCATAGACTTCGAACACCATATGAACTTCTTAGTACCCACTAGTTTCATTAATGCATCTGCAACATTATTCACAGTATCTACCTTTTCCAAAATTACCTTTCCATCTTCCACCATATCTCTCAGAAAGTGATACTGCACATCAATGTGCTTCGTTCTGGCATGGAAAGTTGGATTCTTTGCAAGGAAAATAGCACTCTGACTGTCACACCAAATAGTAATCTGTTCTGCATCAACACAACCATTAGAACACAATCTCTTAAGCCAAATGGCTTCCTTCCAAGCATGAGTAGCAGCCATGTACTCAACTTCTATAATGGACAAAGCAACCACAAGTTGTCACTTGCTCATCCAATTGATGGCACCACCAAATATAGTGAACACATAAGCATTGGTGGATCTCCTACGGTTAATATCACCTGCCCAATCTGAATCCACAAACCCATGAATACAAACTAAATGCAGAGATCCAGAAGAGTTACCATGATAACATATAGAGTAATTTGATGTACCCATCAAATATCCGAATACTCGCTTAATTGCATCCCAATGTATCCGTCCAGGATTAGCCATAAATCAACTCAGGACTCCCACTGCTTGGGAAATGTCTGGTCTAGTACAGACCATAGCATACATAAGACTACCAACTGCACTAGCATAAGGTACTCTGCTCATATCCTCCACCTCACTAGGAGATTTTGAACAATCATCTACAGATAACTTTGTTCCCACAGGAATAGGAACACATAGTGGTCTACAATCTGCCATGCTAAACCTGTCCAACACAGACTTCACATACTTACTCTGACTCAACCAAAGTTTTCTGTTAGACCTGTCTCTATTGGTTTCCATACCTAAGATGTACCTAGCTGCCCCAAGATCTTTAATCTCAAACTATGCTGACAACTAAGATTTAAAATCAGAAATCATACCCTTACCCTTCCCAAACAGCAACATTATCGTCAACATATAATGCAACAATAAGAAGGCAATCATTTTCAATTCTGAAATAAACACAATGATCTAATTTTGATCTTAGAAATACAATTGACAACACAAAGGCATCAAACTTAAGTTACCACATCCCAGGAGATTGCTTCAAACCATATAGAGATTTCTTTAATCTACAAACTAAGGATTCTTTACCTTTAACAATGTAGTTCTCAGGCTGTGACATATAAATCTCTTCCTCTAAATCACCATGAAGGAAAGTTGTCTTAACATCCATCTGTTCTATCTCTAAATCATATGATGCAGCAGTAGATAACAGAAATCTAATGGATGTCAACTTTGCAACATAAGAGAATATTTCACCATAATCTATTCCCTCTACCTGTGAATACCCCTTTGCAACCAATCTAGCTTTGTACCTTTCAACACTGCCATCTGCACATAATTTTTTCTTGAACACCCATTTACAGCCAATAGATTTTCTCCCTTTAGGAAAAGGTACAACCTCCCATGTTTTTTTTTTCTCTAATGAAGCCATCTCATCATCCATAGCCTTAATCCAAGAACCTACATCTTCCATGCCCAAAGCCTCTTTCATAGATCTAAGCTCATCAGTGTTAGTAATCAAAGCAAAAGCACAACTGGAATCTAACATAGAATAACCAAACCTTTCTGGTTGCTTTCTTTCTCTCGTGGATCTCCTCAAGGGCTGAGGTTGAGGTTTTTCTTCCTCTTCTTTTGAACTATCAAATCTACAAGAGCTCTCCTCATCATTAGACCCAACACAGTCTCTCTATTTAGTCTTCTCAGGGGTAGGAGGCAACTGAACAACATCTTTTTCCTTTTCTTTTTCATCTGGTTGTAGCACAATAGGAGAAGATGTTAGCTCTCTAAAAATAACATTTCTACTATACAACACCTTACTAGTCACAGGATCCCAAAGCTTGTATCCTTTCATACCAGCACTGTACCCAATGAAAAATACATTTAACAGCTTTGTTTTCCAACTTATATCTTTTCTCCATTGGAACATGTGCATAAGCTTCACAACCAAAAACATGAAGATGTCTAATTGAAGGCTTCTTACAAGACCACACCTCCATGGGTTTCTTACCAACAAGGGCTAATGTAGGAGATCTGTTAACTAGATAACAAGCAGTGGCCATAGCTTGGGCCCAAAACCTTTGTTCTAAACCAGCTCCACTAAGCATACTCCTAGCCTTCTCCATCAGTGTCCTGTTCATTCTCTCAGCAACTCCATTTTGCTGTGAGGTATAAGGAGTTGTCTTATGCCTCTTGATACCTTGTTCTTCATAGAACTATTCAAACTCTGCTAAGAAAAACTCACCACCATTGTTAGTTCTCACACACTTAATCTTCTTACTAGTCTGATTTTCTACAAGGGCTTTAAATTCCTTGAATTGACTAAAGACTTGTGTCTTACTTTTAAGGAAATAAATCCATGTCCTTCTACTGTAATCATCTATGAAAGATAAAAAAAAATACAGACTTGGAGATTGAAAGAACTTTTATAAGACCAAACACATCACAATGAATAAGATCCAAAACATCAGAAGATTTGTGAGAATTAGAGTAAAATTGAACACGATTTTGTTTACCATATACACAGTGTTCACAGAAGTCAAAGTCGAGATTGCAATCATTTAACCCCTCAACAAGATTTTTATTTTTCAGGGTTCTGAGACCCTTCTCACCAATGTGGCCAAATCTCATATGCCACAACATTGTCTTTTCTATAGGAAGCTTACCTTCCAAAGTGTTTGTACCCTTAGGTACACTTGTTGCACTACCGTCAGAACCACTAACCATAGTCTTCTTTACTGCTCATTTAGATGGTGGGGATGAAGTGATATCTACTCTCTTCTTTGAAACAAAAGAACTATTACATTGAGAAATGTATGCATCAAGCTGAAACAAAGTGCCTCTCCTAGTACCCTTAGCAAGCACCATAGCTTCTCTCATCATCTTACATCCATCTTTAGAAAAAACAACTTGCACACCTACATCATTTAACATACTTATAGATAATAGGTTTTGTGCCAAACCTGGAATGTTCATAACTCCATTGATTCCCTTTACTCGTCCATCAAGAAATTTGATAGTGACCCTTCTGCATCCAACTATCTTTAGGTGAGAATCATCGCCCAAGTACACCTTTCCACCATCAAACTCTTCATATCTTGAAAACTAGTTTCAATGAGAGGTCATGTGAAAAGATGCACCTGAGTCAACCAACCACACATCATCAGATGCATGGGTTGCCAAAGCTATGATGAATGCATTGTCATCTTCTTGAGATTTTTCAGAACCAGAATCTGAGGCTTTCTTCTTCTTCTTAGGCTCTTTATAGTCTTTACAGAAGTGCACAGTCTTATCATAGTTTCAACATTTTGCCTTGGACTTATTGGAAGTCTTTGAATTCCCATGGGATTTGGATCTACCCTTATTGTTAGACTTATTGTCATTTTTCTTCCCTCTTTCCGTGGATCTCCCACGAACAGCAAGGGCTTCTTTTTCAAAAATAGAAGCCTTTCTCCACATCTCCTCTAATAGCAGCGAAGACACCACTTCATCCATTTTGAAGGTGACTAATGTGCTTCTGAGAGCCATCACAAGATGGTCCCATGAATCCGGTAAAGAACACAATAGTGTGTAGCAATGATCCTCCTCCTCTAACTTGACATCCGCTGATGTCAATTGTGCAACTAGCAAATTAAATGCATTTAAATGATCTATTAAGGATCCACCTTCCTCCATTCACAAAGAATACAACTTCTTCCTCAGGAACAACTAACTCACCAAAGATTTGGCCTGATACACGGCCCCAAGTCTCTCCCACAAACTATATGCAATTTTCTCATCTAGAACATTCAGAAGGACTACATCAATTAAATAGAGTCTTATGAGACCCTTACTTTTACGGTCTTTGATATCCCAATTTGCTTGAGCTATAGTTGCTGGTCTTGTAGCACTTGTAGTCGCTTCCCATAGGTCATGATCTTCCAACATGTCTTCCATCTTGAGTTTCCACAACTCAAAATTAGCGCCATTAAATTTTTCCACCTCCATTCTTCCATATGATGAACTCACCATCTCAATCTGCAAATAAGATTCAGGATGCTCTGCACAAGATTCTGACTCAACTTTAGATTAGCTCAAAAAACCCTACCCAACAACTAGGATCAAAAGTTGATCAAGCTCTGATTCCACTTATAAGGAAACTCAGGTGCGAAAATAGCTTCCTACACTAATCTCATAAGAAAAGTATGATGCAAATCCTATTAAAATCTTCTACACTTATAGATTCAATATCATGTAAACAACAATATTGTAGCCAACCATGCATATAGAAAATAGACAAAGAAAGGAACACATAACACAAGGATTTTTCGGTGCGAAAAAACCTTTTGGTAAAACATCCCCACCCCTTTAAAACCTACACAATGTATTATCTTCAACACGAGGTTACAATACACTTGCAATGCAAGTTCAACATAAACAATAGAAGACTCCAGTAGCTACTCACAACACCAACAATACACCTTTTTCGCATCACATCTCTTCGCAACCCTAAAAATGCTTATAACATGTGCTTCACTTTAGGGCTACTCCCAAAGGTAAAAAATATTAGGGTTTTACCATTCTTCGAGAAAATAGGAACCCCAAAAAATTTTGGTAGAGTGTACAGTACTTAGCTGCCACATTTCTTCACCTATCATTGAATCTTTCTAACATAGCTCTTACATGTCATAAGAATTCGTCATAACCATTTCAGTCATGATCTCCTTACACACAATTCAAGATGTCGAAACATCAATATTATTTGTTAGAAATACATTTTACAAAACAAATAATAAGAATAGGAATTATACAAGGTTTAGACACCTTATTCCTAACATACTTCACTGTATGTTTGTAAATCCTCTAACAAGGTGGATCTAGTAGTCCTACTTGCTCTTAATAGGGTAGATCACCAGAAGTGATCATTGTAAGCCTTAACAGGCCAACATTGTGTTGTAGTATTGAAGTTTTGTGGGCATCATCCCCACCCTAGTTTTACTTTCTATTTGGAAGGTTTCTGGGTCACCAAATCTCTATGTACATGTGTAATGAATGTTTGATCTTTCATTTATGTAGTAGATTAGATGAATGAATGATGAATGGTTAAAATGTTGAATTACTTAAAAGTTTTATAAGTTATTGATTCACCCCTCCCCTCTCAGTAACCTATCTTATCCTGAATATTTCCAACAATTGGTATCAGAGCTTTGTGGTTCTCAGGATAAAGTTTGATAGCTTGAGCAAAGATCAAGGACAATGGAGATATTCAGACTTGACAAAGCTATTGAAAATGAAAAGCTAGATCTGGAATTGGCCATGGCTCAACTCAAAGAAGTAAAGGAGCATCTTTCTCAATATCTAAAAAGAAGGAAGGAACTTACAAGAAAAATGAATGATCATCAGTATGTTGAAGAAAAGATTGAAGACCTTTTACCATCAAGCCGTTCAAATGAAGCTAATGAAGCAATCAAGGAACTCCTAGCAAAGAATGGTTCTCTGCAGGAAGAAGTAAGAAAGTTTAAAAGAGAACAAGAAATCCAATCAATCAGGCTATGTGAAGTTTTGGAACAAAGAAACAAGCCAAATGAAGACTTAGAGGCAAGAAATAATCGATCCCTTTAGCATGAAGATCTTGTGGGTCAACTATCTAATGCAAATGAAGAAATTATGAATCTAAGATCTGAGAATGAAAGTTTGAGAAATGATTTAATCACTGAAAGACAAATCAATGCAAGCTTACAAAGTGATTTGAGATCTAAAAGACAAATCAATGAAAGTTTAGAAAATGACTTGATCACTGAAAAGAAAATCAATGAAAGGTTGATGAAATCTCAAGCAGATGTGAATCAATTGAATCAACAAAATGAGCAAAATCTTCATAGAAAAAAAGATAAAGCTAGTCTTGGATATAAGGAAGAAGGTGAAACCTCCAAACAAGGTGCCCAAAGGAATCAAAGACCCACTTTCAATCACTATGGTAAGATAGGTCATACATCAAAAAAATGTTGGAGTAATGGAAAGGCAAAATTCAATGGTAAATGCTTCAACTATAATTACCATGGTCACAAAGCTAATAAATGCAAAGAGAAACCAAAATTTGAAGGAAAGTGTCACAAATGCAAGAAATAAGGTCACAAGGCATATGAATGCAAATTGAAAACATTCAATCTAGAAGAACAAATTATCAAAGCAATATTTGGTTGGGATTACAATACTTGGTGCAGGTGTCACTATTGTGGAGAATATGGACACATTGGGATAAACTGTGCAAGGCATCACATAAGAAAGAGGGATACAACCATAAGATGTTACACATGTACTGAACTTGGTCATATAGCCAAGAATTGCATGAATACTGGAAGAATTGAAGATGAAAAGAAAGCTAAAGATGATAACATTCAGAAGTAGATGAGATAATAGTGGATTCCTAAATCTACCAAGCAAGACAATTCAAATGATGGTCATGTCACTCAAGAAATGGGTGACTCCATCATTTCCAACTAGATTTAAGAAGAATCAAGAACTGCATCGTCTAACCATATCTTAAGTAGTTCCAGAGTGAAAGAGTGCAAATGATCAAATTAGTGTTTCAGATACAAGGATCAAAGAAAAGTTATCATTCACCGTGTTACATCTACCAAGCAAGGTTGGCTAAAGACCTTACTGAGCTAGGTTAGGAGTATCAAAGATTTTGTTCAACCACTAAGTTGCAAGGTTTTACCAAGTAAATCAATGACAGACTACAAGCACTATGTCATCTTAGCTACCTTCATACCAAGCATTAATGATAGTATTTCCATTAAAAGGGCAGAATTCAATTTCATTTTCCACCACAATTTTAGAATACTTAGAGCTAAAAGATTTCCAGTTGCATACCACTGATTCCAAGAAATTTGAAGAAAATTTTCTACAAATAATTTGTTTGAAGAATTTATCATCCACCGAGAAGCAATGGCATCCGCAAGCACCAGCAACAGCAAGGTGAAGAAGGGTTTTGAAATGCTCATGAAAGGAGTCAAGTGGAAAGCTCCAAAATTCAAACTAGTGCCCTCAATTGTTGAATCACTTGACCCGCATGGAGCTCAATCGCAAATTCCACCTAAGGTACTTCTTATTAATGATATTCACACTCATTTCAAATGCACTGTTCAAGAAATTGGTACATTAGATATGGACAATGCCCTAGGACAATTATGTGTTGATGGAGCCCTAAAACTTGAGCATAAACACTTAGAAGAAAAAGGCTTGACCCACATTCCACACCTACCAAGGAATTTCAAAATTAAATGGGTGAGATATGTTCTGAGCCATGTACATAATGGTCAATTGTGGTTGGAGCAACCCATATTGATAACCAAGAAGATGATTCAAAAGTTCACGGGTTTGCTTATGCTTAGTAAAGCCAAAACCACTAAAACCCTAGGTTGGGATGAGTTGCAGAAGAAAACCCTAGTAGAAAGGGATGGTAGAGGACTAAAGCTCAAAAATATATCTAACATGGAGATCATGTTTGGAATTTATGTAATTGCATATAAACTATACAGTTCCAGCTGATTGAATAGTGTACCATGTGAGGCTGTGGATTTAGCATTTAAGGTAGTAAAGAAAAATCTGGAATATGACTTGGTAGACTTACTACTAAAATAGTTAAACAAGAATATGGAAAGTATAAGGACTTCAAAGAATAACCCTTGTAAATTTGGCTCTTTGTTAATTTGTTTGTTCTTTTATGTGCAAAAATTCTTTCCATCAAAAGGAACAGTAGTATGGAGAAAAAACATTCCAATTCTATATCAAATTAACGATTTTATAGCATAAATGGGTGAAAATTTTGACAAATTCATGGATAACAATTTTGAAGACTTCAAGGAAAGGATGAATAAAAAATTCAGAATTCCTCGTAAGCTAGTTGAGGATTATAAAGATGATATATGTTTCATGGTTAACTGTGATAAAGTATACATATAGACAGTCATACCTCAAGTGGCATGGGTAAAACGATTGCCTTATGAACTAAATATTGATGAAGAAAGAGACATCATTGAGGTACTAGTGAATGAACTAGCTATTCTTAACATCCATGCCTTTGGAACTTATGATGAAAAAAATGCTAGAATTGAGCTTAAAATCAAGCTACCACAGGCCATAAGCAAAGGCAAGAGGAAGATAGCCAAATTGAAAACTGCAACCAGTCCTCTCATGCTAACAAAAGGAAAAGGTGAGGAAAAAGAAGAAGATGAAGAAGAAGGAGGAGAAGAAGAAAAAGAAGAACAAGAATCTGAAGAAGAACCTCCAAAGAAGAAAGGTAAGGCAATCATTACCAAACCTAAAAAGAAGCCTACTACAGTATTCACAAGAACAACCAGAAAAGGCAAGTAGGAACCTATACTAGTCAAGCCTCCACCCACATTTGAGGAAAGGATCAAACAATTGGAAGAAGAAGTAGGCATCACAAATTTCAAGGCATTGAAATTTGAAACAAGAACAAATGCTGCGAAAATGTAGATTGAGGAATTGGTACTGTCCAAGATGGGTAAATAAAAATACTCCCTAGACCAGCTTGCCTCTCAAATATCCAAAGAACTATTGGAGAGATTACAACCAAGATGGGAGTCAGCCACCCAAATGATAAAAGACATCTATGAGGAATCTCTAAAGAATCTTCAACTAGGTCTCACTGGAGCAGAAATAAAGACTGCAATGAAAAACCATGAAGGTACAATGATGATCAAATTTCAAACCTATTTGATTTTAATCAAAGACATTGAGCATATTGTAAATGATGCAACACACATGTGAAAAAAAATCTATCATCTACATAAGCCCAATGAAGACCTAGTAGAAATCAAGGATGGTGACAGCAGTGATAGTGATGACATTAATGGCACTCCATCCATCAAGGTCTCACTAGGAGAGTTGCATGCACTAATGGAAGAAGACAAGGAGGAAGAAGGAATGGAGGAAGAAGTTAAAGGGGAAGATAAGGAGGAAGATGATCTAGTAAAAATTGCAGTATCAGTGATTGCATCCCTTCCTCACTCTCCACCAAAAACTATTACATCATCAAGGTTGGAGTTAGCTTCAGCAGGTTTGATAGCATCTACATTAGATTTATCATCTGCACCTGCCACATCACAGCTCTAAGTATCATCAATGGAAGTGTCTACCACTTCATCTACCGAGTTGCAATCCTCTTCTTCAGCTACCAAGCCAGCCTCCTCAGTTCTATCATCAACAGTTGGTATAACAGTAAGTTCCACAATTTTGTTAGTTCCAATTTGTTCTACAATTTTTTCAGCATTATCTGCATCTACTTCAAATCCAATTAGTTTAGATATTGCTATACTGAGTGTATCATCATTTTTGGGAAGTATTCCAATTTTTGATCTGGTAAATACTTCTATTGGCATTCAATCCTCAAGTCATATCCCAATTTTTACTGCTAGTCCTTCCATCTCCACTATTGTGTCTATTCCTAAGATCAAACCAATTATTACAGAAGTCAAACAAAAGCATCCACTAAGACTTTTGATCACTAGAAATGAAATTTCAGAAGATATTGACTTAGACACAAAGATAGTGATTCCAAAGATTGACTATGAGAATGCTACCATTGAAGAGATGAGGTTTGCAAGTCAACTAATAGAGATGAAAACTACGTAGAAGCAGTTAAGTTCTGAAAGGGATAAGGAATATTAAATAATTGAGAATGCCAAGAATATAACTAAAGATGCTATAGGTGTTGAAGTAGATTCTACTCAACACATTTTGATTTAGTTAGAAGAGGTTGTAAATAAATTCAATGAGGACACCTTTGGTCAAGAAAAATTGATTCAAAAAGCTGAAAGGAAATTTGATAATAAGGTGCTTGAGCACATTGCTCAACACATTGCAATAAAACAAGTAGAATTGTCTAGAATTTTGGCCAATCTTGAAAATTCCTTTAATAATGTATCTTCACTTTGTGCCAAACTTTGTGATGTTACTGAGTACACCAAGGAGATCAAAGAAAAATTGATTAAAATTGATGAGGATATGAAGGTTAGTGCCCAAATGCCACAACTTGACCCCAATTCAAGTTCATCCTGTCATCTCATAATCAGATTTTTGTCAAAAAAGTAGGCAGAATTGTTGAGAGAGGAAGCAAGGATTAGGTTTACCTTAATTGATATTCAGAATATGATTCTTCCTATCATGGACACAATGCAAAAACACATTGTCTACTCTAAAGCATTGATCCATGACAACAATTTCTCAGTTGCAGATCATATGATTGAACTTTTAGCTGAAGTACAAATAGCACTCTCCACTTGGAAAATTTTGCAAGAAAATTGGGATAAGACTTTGGCTCTTATTCTTAAGGTACATTATGATTTTATCTCTCATTTTGGTGTCTCTATGTAAATACATATTGTGTAATTTGGCATTATTGTCAAAAAGGGGGAGACATATGTAAATAAATAAGAAATCCATGTGTAAAGATAGAGATATTTGTAATTACTCTATGCATATTGTATGGGGGAGATATATGTAAATCAGTACATCAAATTTTTCACATAAGTTTTGGCTCATAAGTGTTTTTGTCACTAATGCCAAAAGGGGAGATTGTTGGAATTATGATATATTTGTCATTAGTGCAAACACTTATTCAATTATGAATGCTTGTCTAGCTCATCACTTAGTCTAGAGTGTATACCGAGAATTTAGTGGTTACCTTATAAGTTCAGCAGGTAAACAGTTCTCACTGAGCATTCCAGAGGATACTGAGTGAATGAGAAGTTCAACAGTGTTTACCAAGTGAAAAGGTTAAATGAAGGACTTAGTGTTTACTGAGTGAAGAAGGTAAATGAAGAACTCAGTGTTTACTAAGTAAAGCAAGGTAAACAAAGAAGTTAGTTTCTACCAAGTGACACTATATCTACTGAGTCACCAATGGTTACCGAGTTCCAAGTAATGTTGTTTGGCTAGTATGAACCAAGCCTCTACTTCTACCAAGTGCATGATGATGTTGAGCAATGTAAGTGGATGCCGAGTATCAGAAGGAAACCAAGTTACCTTGAGAAACCTAAGTGTTCTACTATCTGGCCGACTCAGTAATGTTTTGTTCACTTATGTTTTGGCCGACCTTGCAATTGTAAATATTGGAATGGTATATATGTAATGTATGATATCATTTTTAGGATGGTGTGTGTGTGAAAATAGAAAGAGAGTAATGTTCAATGTGAAGAAGTTACTGCTATATTTCGAGAAAAGTGAAAGAAAATGAGCAGTAGAGTAAAAGGAATACAACAAGGTCAACATAGAAGCAAAAACATTATATCAATCACATCAGGTGATCAATGAAAAAAGGATCTTATCAGCATATAGTTGTAAGAAGATCCATTGCTTTATCCTAATAGGTGAATTAGTTTATAAATCCTTTAACAAGGTAGACTTAACAATGTTTTTGTAAATCTCCTAATAGAGTGCATACTTCACTGTATGTTTGTAAATCCTCTAACAAGGTGGATCTAGCAGTCCTACTTGCTCCTAATAGAGCAGATCACTAGAAGTGATCATTGTAAGCCTTAACAGGCCAACTTTATGCTACAGTATTGAAGTTTTATGGGCATCATCCCCAACCCTATTTTACTTTTTATTTGGAAGGTTTCTAGGTCACCAAATCTCTGTGTACATGTGCAATGAATGTTTGATCTTTCATTTATGCAATAGATTAGATGAATGAATGATGAATGGTTAAAATGCTGAATTTCTTAAAAGTTTTATAAGTTATTTATTCACCCCTCCCCTCTCAGTAACCTATCTTATTCTGAATATTTCCAACACTTGAACTAGGGTCAAGCTATCACTTTTGAGCACTAGCCTTCATGTCCACATCAATCTTATTTAATTTTTCTTTAACATCCTTGGTATACTCGGTAACATCACAAAGTTTGACAAAAAGTAATGTTACATTTGTAAAAGATTGCTCAAGGTTTCTCAAAATTGTGTATAATTCTACCCGCTTTATTGCAATGTGCTCAACCATCTTATTGTCAAATTTCTTCTCTACCTTTTCCATGAGCTTCTCTTGGCCAGAAGTGTCCTCATTGAACTTGTTTATAGCCTCTTCTAATTGTAAAAAAGTTTGTTGAGATGGATCAATATCAACACATATAGCTTCAATAATTATGTTTTTGGCATTCTTAATTATTGTGAATTCTCTGTCCCTCTCTTCTCTTAGCTACTTCTGCCTTGCCCTTTTCTCTAAAAGCTGACTAACCAATCTCATTTCATTGGCTGAGGCAATCTCCAATTCTATCTTGGGAATAATAAGTTCTTTATCCAAGTCTATATCTTCATCAATTTTATTACTAGTAAGAAATTTTTTTAGAGGAGTCTTTGGTTTTACTTCAGTGATTACTTCCTTGGATTTAGAAACAGAAACAATAGTTGATATAGATGGACTAGCAGAAAAAGCTTGAATTGTCCAACTGGAGGAAAACTGAGAGAAGTACCAAAAGTGTCCAAAATTGATGTGCTTCCCAAAAATTATGTACCAATAGGTAATGTACAAGCTAGAATATTTACAATTGAAGAACTAATAGAAATTGGTGTAGTTAGAGCTATGGTAGACAAAATTGTAGAATGGACTTGGAGACTTACTATACATGGAGTAGAAGAAGTTGATATAGTTGTGGAACTGATAGTTGTGCACATTACTGTGATGGATTTCTTAGGTGCTGATGAAGCGGGCTACAACTTGGTAGATGAAGTAACTAATACTTTCATTGAAGATACCTGGATCTATGAGGTGGCAGGAGCAGATAATATTTTTGATGTAGATGCAATTAATCCTATTGAAGTTGACTCCAACCCTGATGATGTTGTTGGCTTAGGTAGAGAGTGAGGAAGGGAAGCAATGACTTCTGTTACAATCTTCATTGGATCATCTTCTTCATCCACTTCCTCCTTGTCTTTCTCTTCAGCTTCTTTCCCTTTCTCTTCATCATCATCCCTTAGTGCCTGATAATCTTCAACATCAATAGTAGCACATAGAGTGCTATCATCTTCTTCATCATCACTATCACCATCATCATCCTTGATCTTAACTAGATCATCACCAGGCATATGCAAATGATAGATATTCTTCCACATGTTTTTTCGATTTCTTACAACATGCTCAATTTCCTTAATTAGAATCAAACATGTGTGAAATTTGATCATCATTTTAACTTCATTATTCTTCATGGCTACCTTTACTTCTTCTCGAGTGAGATTTGGCAATAGTTTCTTCAAGGATTGTTCATAGATGTCCTTGGCTGTCTGTGTGATTGACTCCCACCTTAGTTGCAATCTTACTAACAATTCTTTTGAGATCTAAGGAGCAATCTAGTTCGGGGAATAATTCCACTTTCCCATTTTGGTGAGTACCAGCTCCTCAATCTACATCTTCTCGACATTAGTTCTATTTTCCAACTTTAAAGCCTTGAAGTTTGTGATGCTAGGTCCTTCTTCCATCTATTTCATCCTTTCCTGGAAGGTAAGTTGGGGTTTGTTGAATATTACTTCACCTTTATCTTTTCCATTTCCTCTCTTGGTGAAAACAACTATGGAGACCTTTGGAGGTTTATTAATGATAACCCTCCCTTTTTTCTTTGTTGGATCTACCTCCTTTTCTAATTCTTGCTCTTCAGCTTCTTGTACTTGATCCTTTTCGTCATCCTCTCCTTTTCCCTCCGTAAGCATTAAGGGACCAGTGGCATTTTTCATCTTAGCAATCTTCGTCTTACCTTTGCTAATTTCTTGAGGTAGCTAAATTTCCAATTGAATTCTAGCTTTTACCTCATCATAAGTGCCAAAAACTGGTTGCTTGGGATCTATAGGCTCATTTACTGTGCTTCAATGATTTCCCTGGTTTCATCAACATTGACCTCACGAGGGAGAGGTTTCACCCATGCAACTCAAGGCCTAACTACCTAAATGTATACTCTATCATAGTTTACCATGAAACATACATCATCTTTATAATCCTCAACAAGTTTAGGAGGAATCCTTAACTTGTTGTTTATTCTTTCTTTGAAATCTTCAAAATAATTGTCCATTATACTATCAAAGTTTACACCCATTTCTACTATAAACTCATTTATCTAATACAAAATGGAAACATCCTTTCTACATATAATAGAACCTTTGGATGGAAATAATTTTTGCACATAAAAGAAAAGACACATCAATAAAGAACCAAATTTGTAGGGATTGTTCTTTGATGACCCGATGCTTCCATATTCTTGTTTTGTTGCTTTAGTAGTAGCTCCGACAAGTCAAATTCCAAGTTTTTCTTCACAACTTTGAATGGCACACAATTTAAATGATTGGAACTATACATTTTGTGGTAAATTACACAAATTTTGAACCTCAGCTCCACATCAGTAATGGTGCTAATTTTCAAACCTCTACCATCCTATTTGGCTAGGGTTTTCTTCTAGAGTTCATCCTAACCTAGGGTTTTGTTGGATTTAACTTTTCTCAAAATGGGAAGGCCAATAATCTTGTAAATCATCTTTTTGGTGATCAATACAGGCTACTCCAACCATAACTGACCATTGTGTATATGGCGAAGAACATACCTAATCCATTTTATCTGAAAGCTTCTTGGTAGGTGTGATATGTGTGTCAACCTTTTTCTTTCCAAATGCTTGTGCTTAGGTTTCAATGAGCCATCAACACACATTTCTTCTAAAGCACTATCCATTTCTAGGGTTCCTATCTCTTGAATTAAACACTTAAAATGAGTGCAGATATCATTAATCAAAGTACCTTTTGTGGAATTTTTGATTCCATGCCATTAGGGTCGAGTACCTCCGCCACTGCTACAACTAACTTGAAATTTTGTGCTTTCCACTCTACACCCTTGACCAACATTTTTTATCCTCTTTTTGCCTTGTTGCTGCTAGTGCTTTTGGATGCCATTGTTGCTCAGTAAGTGATGGAAATCTTCAAACAAATTATCTGGCTACAAATTTGCTTGACATCGCTTGGAATTGCTTGAATGCACCTAGAAATCTCTTTGCTCTAAAGACACGATGAAAAAATGAAGTTGAATTCCACCCTTTTTAATGGAAATTTTCCATTAATGCTAAGTACCATACTGACATAGTGCATGATAGACTATCATCCACTAACCTAACTTGACAAGAGTATCAACTCAGTAGAAAAACTAAATTCCTTTTACTACCAACCTCACTCAGTAAGGTCTTTAACCAACTTTTCTCAGTTGAGTCTAATGTAACTTGCTAAAAGATAAACTTTCTGTGATCTTGGTGTATCTAGAAGACTGATTGGATCATTTGCATTCCTCATATTTCATGGAACTGCTTATGATTTATTGTAGAGTACAGCTCTAAAGCAATTTTAGGAATTTAGTTTGAGGGGATGGAGTCACCCACTTCTTGAGTGACTTCACTTCCATTATTTGAGCTTGTATTCTCAGTATATTTATGAATCCATTGCTACCTCATTTGTTTCCTTATGTTGTCAGCCCTTGCTTTCTTTTCATCTTCAAATTTGCCTATATTCATGCACTTTTTAGCTATATGACCGAGGTCAATGCATGTGTAACACCTTATAGTAGTATCCTTCTTCCATAGGTGATGCCTTGCACAATTTATACCAGTGTGTCCATATTCTCCACAATAATGACATCTACACCAGGTATTGTAGTCTCATCCAAATATTGCATTTACAAGTTGTTTAGCTGGATTGAATGATTTGAATCTACATTGAGATGCCTTGTGACCATGCTTTTTGCATTTGTGACATTTACCTTCAAATTTTGATTTCTCCTTGCATTTGTTAGCTTTGTGACCATGCTAATTGTAGTTGTACCACTTTCCATTGCTCCAACATTTGTTTAATGTATGACCAATTTTTACACAATGATTGCATGAGAGTTTTTTTATTCCTTTTTGTACCTTTCTTGGAACCTTGTTCTTCATTGTATCCAAGTCCTGGTTTACCTTTTTTCTTATGAATATTTTTCTCATTTTGTTGATTCAATTGATTTATGTCTTCTTGTGATTTCAACATTCTTTCATTGATTTATTTTTCAGCATTTAGGTCATGCTTCAATTTTTCAACAATTTTCTTTTGACATCTCAGTTCTCTCATTATTCTTTCATTAATTTCCCTTTCATAATTTAGATCACATCTTATTCTTTCATTGTATGCTTTGAGAATCCTAATTTCTTCATTTGTTATAGTGATTTGATAAATGAGGTCTTCATGTTGATTGTATTGATTCTTCTATTCATTGTTTCTTGCCTCCAAGTCTTCATTTTCCTTATGCCTTTGTTCCAAAATTTCACATAGTCTGATTCATTGAATTTCTTGTTCTCTTTTGAATTTCCCTAGTTTTTCTTAGAGAGAACCATTCTTTGCTAGGAGTTCCTTGATTGCCTCATTAGCTTCATCTGAGCTACTTGATGAGAAAAAGACTTCAATCTTTTCTTCGACATACTGATTGTCATTCATTTGTCTTGCAAGTTCCTTTCTTCTTTTTAGGGATTTGGAAAGATGCTCCTTTGCTTTTTTGAGTTGAGCTATGGCCATATCTAGATCTAGCTTTTCATTTTCAATTGCCTTGTCAAGTCTGAATATCTCCATTTGTCCTTAGATCTTTGCTCAACCTGCCAAACTTTTATCCTGAGAATCACAAAGCTCTGATACCAAATCTTGAAAATATTGAAAATATGAAAAGTTACTGAGACAAGAGGGGTGAATCAGTAACTTTAAAAATTCCCTTTAAATTTACCATACATTCATTTATGCTACTGCATACATTAGTACTGAAAGATAAAACATTCATCACATAAAAGAACACAATATTTTGGTGATCCAGAAACCTTCCAAATAGAAAGTAAGATTGGGGTGGGGATGGTACCCACAAAAATTCACTACTATAGTATAAAGTTGGCTTGTTAAGGCTTACATTGACCACTTCTAGTGATCTGCCCTATTAGGAGCACAAAGGACTACTAGGTCCACCTTGTTAGAGGATTTACAAACATACAATGAAGTATGCACTTGGTTAAGAGATTTATACAAAGATTTTTAAGTTTAACCTATTAAAGGATTTAGAAATTGATTCACTTGTTAAGATGAAGTAGTAGATCTACTTACAACTGATTGTTGATAAGATCCTTTATGCCCCGATCACCTTATGTGATGGATATAAACTTTTTTCCTCTGTATTGACCTTGCTATATTCCTTAAACTACTGCTAAAAATCATTTGTAGGCACTTCTCAAAATTACTTCACATTAATTCACTATTGCTTCATACATATGATATCTTACAATACACCTTACATATATACCTTTCAAATTCACAAAACTTACAAGGTTGACCAAAACACAAGTGAAAAACATATTACAAAGTTGGCCCAACAGTAAATAACTCAAGTTCACTAAACTGACTCGGAAACCTTTTGATACATGATATCCACTACATTACTTGACATTGTCATGCACTTGGTAGAATTTAAGGCTCGGTCCATACTAATCACTTGATGTAGTTCTAAACTTAGTAACCACTTGTGACTCGATAGATGTAGTGTCACTTGGTAGATACTACACACTGAGTTTACCTTGATTGACTTGGTAAAGACAACTATTTCCAATGCTCAGTTTACACTAAATCTCCATGACACAAACTTACTACTCAGTAGACACTGTGAAGCATGGTAGACACTAAGAATCTCAATAGACACTATTGGTCTTCACATTGCCTATATTTACTCAATAGCTTTAGGAATGCTTGGCGTAAACTTATTAACTGCTAAGCTTACAAGGTAACCACTGAATGCTCAGTATAAACTGTAGACTGAGTGATGAACTTGGTAAGCATTCAAAATTGAATAAGTTAGAACTTGGTAAGCTAACATTCCTTTCTTTGTCTTCAAGTACAGATTATTATTATCATTTTTCCTCTAAAATCTAATCTTCACAAGATAATTATGGAGCCTTTCGTACTATTCTCTTGGTGCTTTATTCAAACCATATAAAGATTTTTGTAGTCCTACATACCACATTTTTGTTGTTAGCATGAATAAATCCTTCTATATTTTCTATATAAACCTCTTCCTCCAATATACCATTTAGAAATACAGACTTAACATCCATTTAGTGAACTTTGAAACCTTCTAATGTACTGTAAGCAAGAAGATTTCTTACTTCTAGTCTTGCAATAAGAGTGAATGTTTCTCCATAATCTATCCCTTCTTCTTGTGCACATCCTTACAAACTAATCTTTCCTTGTTCCTTATGACTTCACCATTTTCATCTAACTTATTTATATATACCCACTTGGTGCCAATCACATTCTTATCTTCTAGTCTAGGGCTTAGAGTCCATGTTTTATTTTTCTCAATTTTTTCAATCTCTTCTTTCATTGCTTTACTCCAATCCACGTCTTTTAAGGTATCTTTTACTTATGATTTGTATAGAAATGTGATGCCTCTTGCAATACTTAGACAATCTCAGTTCTACTCTATTTTCCTCATTTGGTCTATCAACTTTTGAATCAATACATACAAATCTATTAGATAATTCAACATCTCTTTCATGTAGACTAATCTCAAAGTGAGAATGTGCCTTGACTGCATTCATTAACTCGACACCTAAATGTAGCTTAGTTCCTAAATGCAACTCAAAATTCATAGTATGTGACTCAACAACCACTAAATCTTTTTGTTGCTTTACAACTTGATTTACAACATCTTCATTAGTAGATGTACCTTTATAAAAGTATAAAAATGATTTTTATTCTTCTAGTTCCTTCATAGGTTCAGCCTCATGTACTTTTCTATATTCATCAAATTTCACATTTGCACTTTCCACAACTTTGTTAGCATTAGTATTTAAATATTTATATGCTTTACTTCTTGTGAAATAGCCTAGGAATATACCTTCTTCACTTTTTGCATCTAATTTACTAGTCTTAAAATACCTGAGAATATAACACTTTCTTCAAAATACCTTAAAATATTTTACATTGGGTGAGTATCCATATGGTAGTTCAAAAGGTGTTGAATGAGTACCTTTCTTGACTTGTACATGGTTCAAGGTATAAATAGTTTTACTTACAACTTCTCTCTAGTATTGCAAAGAAACATTTTCCTCAATTATGAGTGTCCTATAATAGTTTATTATAGATTTGTTCCTCCTTTCAGCTATTATATTATGTGGAGGGGTCTTAGGAGTATATGTATATCTTTTGATTCCTTTGTCATTACAAAATATCGCAAACCCATTTGATGTAAATTCTCCCTCCTGTTAGATCTTCAAAATTTTAGACTTTTACCTATTTCCTTCTCAACTCTTGCTAAGTACAAATTAAACATTTGCAGAGCACTAGATTTCTATTTTAGAAACATAATTGTCATCATTCTAGAAATATCATCAAAAAATAGCATAATGTATTGTCTCCTTTGTAGCTTTGTACATCTATTGGTCCACACAAGTTAGTATGAACAATATCTAATATTCCTTTAGGGATAGGAGTCTTACTTTTAAAACTTAACTTTCTCATTTTTCCTAACTGAAAATGTTTGCAAATTATATTGTCATGTTTCTTCAACTTAGGCAAACATATGACTCTCCTCATGTCACTAATACTAACCAAGTTATCAAAATTAACATGACATAATCTCTCATGCTATAGCCATGCATCATCAAATTCTACAATTAAAAAATTAGTGTTCTCTATATCAAGGTAGAATAGATTACCTCTAGTTTGATTAGCTTTTCAATTTAGTTTCCCATTAGTATCATATATCTTAACAATCTTGTTCTCAAACTCAACCATACAACTTGAATTATTTATTTATGACACACTCAAAAAATTATAGTTAAGTCCTTCAACATAGTAAGCATTGTTACATAAATTTTTTTTTATGAGTTTGATAGAACCTTTTCCTTTTATCAGATAGGGTGCATCATTACTAAACCTTGCACTATTTCCATCATAATAATTCAAGGTAATGAACTTACTTTTACCTCTAGTCATGTAATGTAAACACCCACTATTAATGATCCATCTATCATTCTTTTTTACACAAGACACTAGTGCAATTGCCTCATCCTCATCAGATTCATCTTTCATTGCAACATACACCACTTCATCATCATGATCATCAGATCCATCTTTTGTTTCCTATTCAATAATTTAGCAAGACTTCTTGCCTTTGTCTTTATAATATTTTCTATCTACATCTCTTCTAAGTTTTTATTTGTCTCCATCTTTGTAATTCTTCTTCTTTGGACATGTAGAAGCAATATTACCAACCCCATTGCAATTTAAACACATGATAGTTAACTTACCTTTAAACTTATTTTTACCTTTGTGAAATCTTTGTGCAATTAGTACTTCAAGTAATTCTACATCTTCCTCATTTGTATCACTATCACTAGACACATATTTTACCTTTTTCTTCTTCTTCTCATTAGGTTCCTTGAATGATAGCTTGGCTTTGCAAGAAGATTCAACAATGTCAAGTTTTAAATTATCAAAATTAGATAGCTTAAAATTAGTGAGCCTACCTACCAAACATTCAAGAGTTAGATTAGAACCTAGTACACATCTCAATTCTTGTATTTCAGAAACTCTAATAGCATAAATGGGTAGTAATGTTCTCAAAACTTTTTTTAGTACAATCTCATCATCTATCTTTCTAGTAGCTCCTCTTATCACATTAACAATATCTTTTATCCTAGAGAAATATTGAGCAATATTGTCACTTTCTTGCATTCTCATATCATCAAACTTACCTCTAAGACTTTTAGGTTTAGCTCTTGGAATAGTTATATCATCTTCATAGATGGTGTGAAGAGAATCCCATATTTCCTTTGTACTATCATATTAGTTGATATCATCAAACTCTGCATAACTTAGGGTAGAGGCAATCCCAAACATTGCTTGATTATATCATTTGTTCTTTATGAGATCTTCAATAGTTAAGACTCTAGCAGGATCAATATGCTCAATGCAATAGTAGATTTTGCATGATCTCCAACACCTCCTAGGTGTAGCTTCATCAAAAATTTCAATTCAAGAAAGTTATCTCTCTTAAGCTTGGGTACCTCTCCTTTTGACATCTTGATCCTTTTGCTTCAAGTACCTTAAAAGTAGTCATCTTAAGCAAATGAATCTGATACCAATAGTTGGAATTCTTTAGAATAACCAAGAGGGGGTTGAATCATTTATCCAAGGTCTAGATATACAAAAAAAACTTTTCACAATTTAGTGAACCCATATCCATAAATTTTTTTCATCATGCATGCAACTAGTAGATCATACAATCAGTTAAACTTATAGGCTATTGCCAAATAAACTTTGCATAAATGTAAGCATAAAAAATAATAGATTCAATAACACATTTGACACAGTGATTTTACATGGAAACTAAATTTGGGAAAAAAAACTAGTAACATGCTACTCATTCTCACTCTTCTAAAGCGATGCCCTATGAAAGGCCAACCCTATTAAAGGTTACAATGCACATTGTTAAATGTGACTTGGTTAAAGGATTTCAATCACCCTATTAGGAGTGAGCCTTGTTAGAGGAATTTAGATCATTCACTTGGAATATTGCTCAGTTAAAGGATTTACAAATGACTATTAGGTCAACCTTAATCCAAACCATTTATCCTAGACTAGTACAACTATCAGAAAGTAATAGTAAGGCTTGATCTGATAACAACTTACAAAAATTTGGTAGGTTATAGATCTCTATTTCAGTCCTCCATTCTTCTTGGCTTTCAGATAGTTTAGCTCTGACAACTTATTCACCTTTCAAGCATCCATACCCTTAATCCTTCTTATTTTTCTTGCCAATGTAGTATCTTCTCATAGGTCACTGAGTAAAGCAATACCTTAAACTCCTTGTCTTCCTTAGGTTCTCACACATGAAAACCTTTGCTTCTGACCAATCATCTCTATAAATAGAAAATTAAGATCTACTGGTATTCAACTTCCATTGTCCATTTTAGGTTTACATTAGATTAGGTTGGATTCAATGAATCTACCCATCATTTCGTTTCATTCACTTCTAGAAACTTCTCCTTCAATCCTCTTTGAGTTCACCTGAAAATAGTTTATTTTGAATTCTATGCCACCAACTCATCAAGCTTATCTTCTACATCGTTCAAACAATCCAAAAAATCAAATTTGTTTTCTGAGATTCATCAAATTCATGATCTTTCTCATAATGCTGACACTCAACATTAACTAGCTTTTGATGCTCAACACATACTATGTTGTTCAACATCCACTCTCAAAATTCTAGGCATGAACTAAAGTCTACTGGTGCTCAACATCAACTAAACTTTACTTGGCTTATAGTGTATTACTTGGCTTACACTTAAATTGAGTTTTCTCAGTTTCAACTGATTTTTTTCTTAGCTTACACTAACTTTTCTCATCACCTACCATGTATATTTTTAAGATTGGTAGACAAATTTTTTTTAACTTGTTCTTGCGAGCCTAATCAATGTAACCATCCTTTGCAACCTTAGGTAGATTATCAATGCACTATTATATCACTTTCTTAGCTGATCCTTGTACTCCTTTTCCATATCATAACTCAAAATTTCCTCTAGATGCTATTGTTACCTCATTTGGTCAAATCTTCTTCATCAATCAAACAAATGATAATACTAAAATCATTTATGCAATTGTATTACTAGCAAGTAGCAGGTTTTACATCAGTGACAAAACAATAATTGAAACACATTTTCTTACTTATATAAATTTCTTTTGAGCAAGTTTGACAAATATGAAGGTTTAAAAACAATGCACCTAAAGACAAATACTTGGACTAATTACCAATGACATCTTGCTTGATGATTTGTTTGGATATTTATCTATAGGTGTTAATAGGATATCTATGTTTCAACATAATAGGATAAAAATTGCATTATTTAACCATACATGTAACATCATACATTTAGCTATTAATTGTATCCTTCAAGAATATTGATTCATTTTTCTTCAATTTTGTCTTGTGGTGGAGATAATGAGCAATAAAGAATAAGTCCCACACTTCCAAATTTTCTAACTCATTGATGCTATCATAGACAATGTTTGCTATATCCTACTCAAATAATTATATTCATATGATTTTTAAATGCATATAGTAGTAAATAATCACTCATATTGTAATGACCTATACTACTTGAGTAGTACTTTCTTCCATAACCTTTTTTATTAAAAAAATCTCAATAATATAACCAAAAATATAACTAGAATATGAAGTTGATTTTGTTTCCAATTTTCTTTTTAATAGATGTATACAAATCATGTTAACCCCATACTCAAAAGTGTGAAGATTCCATGTTGATTCCATTAATTTCATCCTCATTTCAACCCTATAACAAAAAATATACAATTTAGCTTTTACTTATTTTTAAGTGGAAATTTTACATTATGCACATTGATTCCTATCAACAAATAGATTTTATATAAATTACTTTGGTCATTGTCCTTTTGATGAAATGAAGGCCATGCAAAGAGAAAGGGATTTAAGATTGTGATGTTAATTTTTCATGAATGACAATATAGTATTAATTTCAGTTTTTATGCCTCTTGGTGTCTAATATGGCCCACAAGGTGCATCTACACTTACAACTATTAGAAAAACATAACTTCTACATTGATAATTTTTTTTTCTAAATATTTATTTTCATATCTATTATGACAATTGAATGATTTGTACATCTATTTTCACTCTTTTTCTTTATGATTAATATACTTGCTACCAAATGTCACTTTACCAATTCACTTTTCTTGAAGTCTAGACATTTGGATGGAGTTTGTAAGTGTTCAAAGAATCCTAAGCCAACATTGGATTCCACCATTAAATCTTCTGCTTATTACAATTAATTTGTCTTAAATACACTTCCTCGCTCACCACATCCAAGTGATCATCCTAGAGACTCATTATAAAAATAACAAATTGATCTTGGAAAGTCCAAAACTAAAACAAAAATATTTTAAATAACCTATCGTAGCTAACTCTGACAATAGAAAGCTATGAAAAGCTATTTCAATTCAAACTCTAGGATTTTGAGAGTTTAAGCCTACTTGAACTTCAAAATTACAACTCTCTTTGCACAAACAACCTCAAATTCTTAAACTAGTCTCTTTTCTAAGAGCTAAGTCACTAAGCTTGACAATCCAATATAAGCCAAACTGACCAATGTACTATTAATTACAGTACAGGGAAAAAAACTAACTAGAAAATAAAAGAAAATTAAACACAAAAACATGTTTTCTTTTCTTGATTGATTCAAAAAATATGAAAATTTGTTTCCAAGGCCTTTCATCTTCTCTTGTATCAGTTGTTCCCATTAATAACTCAATTTTAGGCTTAGATTTACAATATTGCAACATTGGTGCACACATTTTTGAAAAACTTTGCAATTTTCAACTTCTAGTGCTCAATTTCACTCCAAGGTGATCCAATTCACCTCAAAACAATTCCTAATTCCTAATTCACCTTTGAAAACTTTTCCTAAGAAATATTTACATGATCTCCCTTTTGGTAGCTGAAAGTCCCACACTTGAGTAACCCCATCATTCAAGTTTTGCAAACAAAATGGATCTAACTATGTTCAATCCCACATGATATGTTGTTCTTAGACCTTATTACATCACTTAACTAAATTTGACAACAAAAAATTGAAAGGTTCTCTTATACCAAGACGGAAAACCCTCTTAAGGATGGATTAGGTTGATTTAAAAGATTCAAAATATTTTTACAATATAAGAAAGATAGTCCTTGAAGGCAATGATGTCACTCATGTTATGAAACAAATTCTAAATTGAAAATAAAATAAGAAAAGTGGATACGTTTTCCCAAATGAATTTAGTTTCTTGGAAAAATAGGACAAGTGATATTGAATATAGAGGAGTGGTAAAGGTTTTAGAGGAGGAAGAAGAAAGAGCTCAAATTTGTGATGAGAATTTGAAAAGATTGATTGTTGTTACTAGGAATGTTTTAGTCTAATTTTTATGTTTATTATATCAAACATCTTATACCAATGATTTACATAAGTAGCTCAAAGACATTATTTTTTAACAAGCATTGCAATTCTGATATTGCCCACTTTATCTCCTAAAGTAGATTGGTGACTTTGACCTATAAGATGAGAAGTGTATTAATAAAGTATGTGATACATTTATATGTGAGAAGAGAAAGGTGATAAGAAAAGCTCAAATTTTATGAGAAGCATATTTGGGTGCTTGAGAACAATCATTGATATGGATGGTAAAAGGTCATTGCCAAGGTGCCCTCCAAGAAGTGTTCAACTTGCTAAAGAAAAAAGGGGGATAACAATGGGAAGATATCATGATTCCTTTCATTCTAAATTTTAATTTATTAATAGGGTTGAAATTAGGTCACAACTTGTTTTTTTTCTTGGGACTCGATATTGACCCTAGTATGTCCTTCGCTAGAAAAAGGAAAAGAGAATTTGGATATTCGATATAGCAATTCAAGACCAAACCCTTTGTGTAGTGACTTTGATACAAACAATGAAGAATCCCTTTCTCCTTACTTGAATATAGAACCTAGGACTATTCCATATGCAATTCTTTGAGAGGATAGAAAAAGAAAACATATTTTCTCAAGAGATGAAAACTCTTCAAGAGAATATAGATAAGTTGGAAGACAATGTGCAAGAGAACTAATAATCTTGTCAATTTACTACTTGAATTCCTAGTGAAATTCTAGTTGCACCATATCCATAAAAATCATCAAATGTGTTTCCTACATTCACTTCCCATTTTTATGATGCCAATACATATGAAATATCTTGTTAAAGTACTTCAAGTGGTTCTTCTACTTCTATAGGATTGACTGCATCAATATTTACTAACATATCCAAAGGGTCTACGAGGTTTATTCTTTCAAAATAATCAATGCAACTAATATCAATGGTTCATGTCCTCCTTCTAGTGTATTTGCATATTTTCCCACTATGATTTGTGTTGTGTCAACCCAAATGTCTCATGCTTCCTTAAATGCAAGCACAATAACTGTAACATTAGTTGATGGATCCTATGTTATAGTAACTAGTACATTACCTTTGACTAGTAATCACAAATTTATATCCCAAGGTAGGACAAGTTTAGGTGATAAGCCTTTGGTTGGGAATTTTTTACCACCCTATCACCTTCATTTAATCCAAATGCACAAAAAAATGTCAAACAACTGTTAAACTAGTACAATCTCATGTTATCTCAATAGACCCAAATGTTTGTGAATCCTCCTCCACCCCTATACCAAAACTAGGGTTTACCTAGTTTGCAATTACAATATTGAAAACAATAGTTATTTCAAAAGAAATACCGAAGAAAACCCAACAATAAACCCCGCACTTGCAAACATTTCAACAACAATTTCAACAACCAAATTTGCAGCCCCAAGGACAAGGCCCACCATACCATGCTTCTCATTTACACATGGGTCCAAAATTACTTATAAATAGAGGAAATTAAATTGATTTCACTAGAATTCTTCTATACCCTAGTCATATCAGTGATGAAGCAAGGAAGGTCCTACCAATGTTTGTTGGTGATAATGCTATCTTAAGGGAAGAGAGTCATAGGGCTTTCTAAGATGTCATGGACAATTTTGATGTAATCTATGAAGATGTAATGAGGATAATGTGTGTGCAATATTTCCCTAGTGATGCTAGGGATTGCTCTAAATCCTCTCTGAATGGAGCCATAAGAAGTTGGAATGATTTTAGTGAAAGGCATGGAGATTAGTTTGGCCCTAAGCTTTTTTTTCAAAGGCCTTACTTCAGTAAGGAAAGGAAAAAATGAAAGCATGATTAATTTTAATGTTAGATTCATGAAAATTCACAAGAATTTTTCTTATAATTTAAAGACAAATGATTCTATGTGCTTTATTGTTTATACAAATACTTTTGAACCTAGATGATGTATGAGTTAAGGACTAGAGATCCTAATTCTAATAGAAAAGGTTATGTGATGAGAGCCACATTATTGCATTTCTTCCTAAAGGGTGTGAATTTAACAAAGATGGAAAATAGAATGGAAAACATCCAAAAATCTTTACATCCTAATTGAATCAATAATGAAATATGTTATTTTGAAGGTATGTTAGTTTGAGGTTCATTTGGTTTTGAGAATACTTTAATATTCTCTAGTTAACAAGGAAAATTAGGTAAAGGTGGAAGCTCATTTGGCCTCACCTCCCTCCCCCTAACATCAATATGAATTCCCCATTGACATATAATTACATACTTAATTAATTCATTCATCTATTTATGAACTATAACATTCAATAATTGCAATCACATAAAATTCATTAATATGATATAAAATTCACTAATCCTAAACAATAATCAAGAATTCATGAACACATAATGATATTAATTAGCATTACATAAAATTCAATATTAATACATAAAATTCATATATAATTACTTAAAACAACATTCTTTCACTATCCAACAAGGTTTACTAAATAAGGTTTATCAAAGAATGTTTTCAATTAATCTATATCTATATGATAAACTTTGAAACCTTTATATGTAGAGTAAGAAAGTAGAGTTCTTACTCCTTTCAATCTTACAACTGGGGCAAATGCTTCCCCCTAGTCAATTCCATCTTCTTGTTCATACCCCTTGCAAACGAATCTTGCCTTATTCCTCGTGACTTCACCATTCTCATATAACTTGTTTCTATACACCCACTTTGTCCCAATCACATTCTTGTTCTTTGTTTTGGGTACTAGAGTCCATGTTTTCTTCTTCTAAATTTGATCAACCTCTTATTTCATGGCATTAATCTAGTCATCATTCTCTAATGCTTCTTTCACTGACTTTGGCTCATGCATGCTCAAAAAACATATAACACTTCTTAACCTATTCCATGTCATTGGTCTAGCTTCTTTATCTCCAATATTTTTTTCAGCAAGGTGATTTCTTCTGACATACTTTGAAAATCTTGGCTCTTCTCTTCATTCTTCAATGGGTCTATCAACTTAAGAATCACTATGTACTTCTCTATTTACTACTTCTCTATTAGGTAAATAGGCATTCCATTCATGTACACTAATCTCAAAATTAAAATGTACCTTGGCTTTTGTCTGCAACTCATTTCTTGAGTGCAACTTGACATTGATTGCATGCTGATAATAGATTGCAGAAGACTATTAAAGAGGGAGATTTTTGAGAACATACAAGTATGATCAATATGATTCAATCATTGTTTCTTCACTGATGCCAAACTTACTATTTTCTGGTAAGACAATTTCTTATATGATTTAAGCACTATTAATTATTTGATTGATGAAGAGGATTTGATCAAAAGATGTAACAACAACACCTAGAGGAAAGGTTGAGTTATGTTTATGTAAAGGAGTACAAGAATTAGTTAAGACAGTGATAAAATGACATATTGATAATCTACTTAAGGTTACAAAGGCTGGTTACACTAAGAAAGTTTAGAGGAACAAGCTACATAGAGTTTTTCTGCAAAGCTTGACCAAGTGGATAGTAGGTTCCAAGAAAAGTAAGTGCAGGCTGAGTAAAAAATCACTTGGAGCCAAGTAAAAGTCTATTCTAGTGTATGTCAAGCAGAATAGTGGATATTGAGTTAAGTTTAGTTCATGATGAGCACGAGTAAACTTTAGTTTGTACTGAGTTATTTTACAAAGGATGTCAAGCAACATAATATGTACCAAGGATCAAAAGAAATTTAATGTCATGTGGCTACATTATTTGAGAGATCATGAATTTGATAAATCTGAGTCAACAAATTTGTTTTCTTGGATTATGTGAACTAGGTGGAAGATAAGATTGATGAGCTAGTGGCACAAAATTCAAGGTAAACCATTTTTAGGAAAATTCAAAGAGGATTCAAGGAGAAGTTTCAAGAAGAGATATGGACTAAGAGGTAGATTCATTGTATCTACCTAATCTATCCCAACCCTAAATTGGATGATGGAGAATGAGTGGAAAAAGATCTTAATTTCTTATTAATAGGAATGGCTAGTCAGAAGAAAATGTTGTCATGTGTGAGAACCTAAGGAAGACAAGGAGTCAAGGGTTTTTCTTCATCAAGTAACCTAAGAGAAGAGTCTGTAATGGCATGTTAAGAAAGAAGGCTTAAGGATATGAATGCTTGAAGGGTGAACAAGATATCAAAGCTAAAAAGTGTGTAGGCCAAGTAGAATGGAAGACTAAAACAAAGATTTATAATCTAAAAATGGAGTTGTAAGTTGTTATCATATCAAACCATACTATTGCTCTTTAACAATTGTATCAGTCTAGGATAAATCCTTTGGATCAAAGTTGACTTAACGGTCATTTGTAAATCCTTTAATCATGTGACATTCCAAGTGAATGGTCTAAAGTCCTCTAACAAGGCTCACTCCTAACAAGGTGATTTAAATCATTTAATAGGGTCAAAATTAACAGTGTGTATTGTAATTTTTAATAAGGTTGGCCTTTCATAGGGCATCACATCAAAAGAGTGGAAAAGAGTAGCATGTTACTAGTGGTTTTTCCCAAATTGGGTTTCCACATAAATCATTGTGTCAAGTGTGTTGATGAATCTATTATGTTTCATGTTTACATTTCTACAAGTTGATTTAACAATAACCTATAAGTTTTAAGTGATTTCATAATCTTATGTATGCATGCATGAAGATAAATGTTTTATGGGTTGACTAGGCTGTGAAATTTTTTATTTATACATCTAGAACTTGGATAAGTAATTCATGTCTTCCCCCTCCCTCCCGTTATTCTAAAGTATTGCAACATTTCATGTGACTTAGCAATTACTAATACTTGTTGTTGATTTACAACATGGTTTGTAGCACCTTCATCAATAGTCATATCTTCATAAAAGTGTACAAAGTATTTGAACTCTTCAGGTTCCTTCATAGGTTTAGCTTCATGTATCTCAGTATATTCATCAAACTTCACATTTATAGTTTCCACATTTTTGTTAGTGTTGTTATTTAAACACTTATAAGCTTTTCTTCTTGTGGAATAACTAAGGGATATACCTTCTTCACTTTTAGCATCAAATTTACTATTTGCTAGTGAACATATTGTCCTCCAAAGAAAAATATACATATTAACCCCAAAAACCTAGATAGGAAGACTAAATATGCACTAACAGTTGGGTCACTTTTCTATTGAAAAGTGTAAGCACCCTCTAAATTTATCTGGGTATAGCTTTTCGTATATAATTGACAATGAATTCATAAAAATAAAAATATGAATACTTTTAACTAGAAAGCACAAAAGGTCTACAAACATCTACCTATAGACATGACATAGATCTAGAATAACTAATTTGATTGGAGGGAAATAACCAACAGATGAAACACAATCCATCTACATGAATTCTCAATTACAAAGAGAATGAAAACCTAAGAAAGAAAAGAATCAAAGTTTCAAAGACATCTTGAAATTAAAATTATTTAGAAAATAGTGAAATTAAGATGCATTTAGAAAAAAATGAATGCTATAAAAGGATCATATTCAGTGGAAAGAAAGCTGCCCAAATTAAAAGTTTTGGTGTGCAATCATCTCCCAAATTTCCCTTATCTAAAATGTAAAAGATTACATAGATATCATTTCATGTTGGCATCAGAATCACCATCTAGAAGAAATAGAAATTCTCTCCCTTACATTATGCTAAAATAAAAATTCCCCCCTTTTCCTAACACATATTTCAAAAAAATGACAAGAGCTCTGCTCTTCCATTGCCCACAGTCTACACTCTTTCCCCTCGAAAGAACTAGAAAAACTTGAAAAAGTGGAACCCCTAGTGATTCTTTCTCAAAATTTTATCTAATAGCTATCTACCCCAAAGATTTTAATCTATTACCATAACTTCTTCTTAGAGATTCTTTCCTATGAAGTCTCCTTTATCCTTGTGTTATCAAGATACCTATCCTTTTCTTGGGTGATGTTTTATAGTTTAGATGACTACCCCCTTTATATTACATTATGAGTTCCATATTTATAGATGTTATATTTATATATGAATGTGAAAGGATGCCCATGGAATTAAAAGTGGGGGAACATTTAAAGAGGTGGAACTTGAGTTGTGATGCCATAGCACATGTGTGGAACTTCACCTTCCAAAATTATATGCCATGTGTCTATCATGAAGGCATATCACTTTGTATATCTTTTAAGTTCAGAAATTTGGGTGAGAAAATAATACATAAAGTATGATGTTGTTGACACCTATGATAATTCTAGTGACCATGTCATCACACCTGACTTCTTGCTGCCATGGATATTCAATTAAATTTTAAGAGTCCTATCAAACAAACATTGTGAATTCAAATAAATAGAGTCATGGCCCCATTGTTTGATGATTTTAACAAAACCAAATTAATGAGTTGAATCTATTGAAATAAAAATAGTGAGCTCACTACTCAAATTTCTTCAAAGGACATACAATCACACTAAAACCTTGATTGGTCTACCACCTCCAATTCCATCTTGATGTGCATGAGTGCAGGTGTATTGACAATAGTCTCCTTGCTTTTGATTGTGGGCTGTAGGATGGAATCGTTGGTGACTTGAGAGGTGACCATACTTCATTTATAAGATCTTCATAGAGTAGGAAGCTTGATATGATACCTCCAAGAATTTTCATCAACATTCTACAAATCACATTATGTTCATCTCCACATATTGTCACCTCCATACGCTAATCAACTCTACAAAGCACATTATGTTCATCTTCACATATTGTCACCTCCATACGCTAATCAAATCTACAAAGCACATTATGTTCATCTTCACATATTGTCACCTCTATACACTAATCATACTTGAACATTTTGCCTAGTCTTAGCACTCAAAACCTATGGTTATCCATGTTATTATCTAAACAAAATGACTTATGGCCATCAATTGTGTCTATACTTTGTGTCATATCAGGACTCCAAACACTTCATCAGATGTGTTACATGCACTACATGAGTTATGTGCATTGACCATGTATTCCCATACAAAAAGGGATGGGACATAGATTGGATAGGGTCATGTTGGATGGTAAAATAGATTCATATCAAATTGAATCCTCAAATCATATGTTGTTTTATGAAAACCACCAATGGTAAATATTAAAACCATTCTTTCATGATTCAAGCCTTCACAACTATTTGAAGGAAATAAACTGCTAACATTCACAGTTATTTTTTTGAGAGAGATCATAAAATTGCTTCATTCAAACATTGACATGATGCCAAAATGTGGTACATCTCTTAGTTTATTACCACTGTCATCACCTTGGCATTTAGTTAAACCTTTATCATCTATTGTCCATGTCATGCTTGGATTTGGATGTAGTCTTACAGCTTTGCATTTGATCTTCTACTACAATGGATAACTATACTATCCAAAACATACCTTGATTTTCTATGGAAAGGATGCTTAAAGAAGCACTCAACGTATAGATTCTAGATGATGAGACATATGCATGCCTTTATCCATGGTACCACTAAAAGTACATGTCTTTGCTCATAGCTTAATTTGTATAATTTAACAGTTCTTGTCTCAATCTCCATTACATCTAACATTGAGCTTGAAACCAAAATGTGTTCGGATAACATCATTCTAGATTGTACATTTTATCAAATTGTTTACATGTGGTTTCTATTGATAGATTACATAAATTTGAGATTCCAAATCATGTGAGGACATTGATTACTTCATTCTATTCTATAGCTACAAATTACCCCTTAGATTAAAGAATGAGTTTATTCCTCTTATCTTCCCACAGGCTTATATCCCAAACTTGTAGTTATTGATATTACTGTCTTGAATATTAGAATGGTGATACTTGAGAGTCTTTGTGCACCATGTAATGAGTACATCATTTGCATCAATATTTTATTTTTCCATATTTAACAACTCTTTTGTGTGGTTCTACACTTCCTTAAGCACCCACATCTCCTTTCATTATGCCATACAATTCTTTGAGAGAACTCATGATTTGGTAGCACCATCAATCCTTTAGAGTTCTTATGTTTGAACTTTCTAATTCACATATGCCTCTAAGAGTGCCTTGTACATTCTGGGCTCAATCCTCTAAACACATTTTTTATGTCACATCAAACCACTATTTTTTCTTGAAATGTACTTGGACCATTACTTTTACATTTGAAGGGTGGAAGCACAAATGTGTGTCACTCTTTGTGATATCATTGGGTGTTTCGGCTAGAAAGCTTTTAGTCATAATAGTTTTGGCCAGAACAGTTCCAACCAAACATACGTGGTAGTTTTGTGCGCCTACGTGGCTTGTACCATTTTGGTCGAAACTGTTTCGGCCGAAAATATTTTGGCAGAAACTATTTTGGTCGAAACTATTCTGGCAGAAACCCTGCAACATAATAAAAACTGCTATAAACCTGTTGTGGCTATCATTTTCACTATTGTGGTTCCTAGCTTCTCGGAGAGCAGGTCAAGTGTTTTGGCCATAATTGGTTAGTGGCTTTTTCCTCCCCCCTTTAAAAAAAACTTTAACGTGTTTTTTGATTAATAAATGTTAATTGTACTTAAAGTAGTTTTTTTTACCTATTTTGTGAATGAAATATTTAAAATTGTTAGTTTTTTAATATGTTTAAATTATTTTAATTAATTTAATTATTTTAGATTGTTTTAGAATGGTATTTAAATTAATTTGTTAGCAAAAATGTAGCTAAACATGAGATAAAAACTTAGAAAAGCATTAGTTAAAAGTGTAGAAAAACATTAGGTAAAATTATGGAAAAACATTAGGTAAAAATGTCAAAAAAATTAGTTAAAAAAGATAGAAAAACATGAGGTAAAAATGTAGAAAAGCATTAGTAAAAAATGTAGCAAACCTTTAGGGGATATTGTTTAGTTTCTGACATAACCTGATGGATCTAGAGGTGAAACAATAATCTCTTATGGTGAAATTAATTTTGACATTAAATACGCCTTCTAACATAACCCTATATTAACTAAAATCATAACCCATACCACATTCTAAGCATAACATAGACACTCTACTAATTGAATGAACCACACTTAGATATTCATGATATTCATTTTAACAACTAGTTATTGTTAGGTAAAAATGAGTCTTACATTATCAAAGAACACATTAAGATCAGTTAAATGATATGTGTTTAGGTACGTTATCCATGCATCTATGTCTTAAGGGGAGAGAGCAGTCGTAATAGGTCATACTATTTTTTATAGGTTCTAATAAGTCTTAATATATATTATTAGGATATAATAGGTCTTATTAGGTAATGATGATTCTTACATTACCAAATGACACATAGCGACCTCATGATACATTTCTAGGTATTTTTATCCATATATATGTTAAGGGGACCTAGGGACTCTTACTATGTCATTACATCTGTTATAGGTTCTAATAGGTATTCATATGTTTACTAGAACATAATAGGTATTATAAGGTAATAATGATTCTTACATTACCAAACAACACATTAAGATCACTTATGTTGCATTTTTCAGTATGTTTTCCATGCATGTGTGTCTTAAGGGGACATAGGAGTCGTAATCGGTCATACTATTTTTTATAGGTTCTAATAAGTCTTAATATGTATAATTAGGATATAATAGGTCTTATTAGTTAATGATGATTCTTACATTACCAAATGACACATAATGACCTCTTATGATACATTTCTAGGTATTTTTACTCATATATATGTTAAGAAGACCTAGGGAGTCCTACTAGGTCATTATGTCTGTTATAGGTTCTAATAGGTGTTCATATGTTTACGAGCACATAATAGACTAACCTTACTATCAACCTTAATAAAACTATATCCCATTTACATTATTAACATTCTTAACTCTAATTCAAACTACTAAATTAAGTCATGAGTTCTAAATTGTAAACTAACATTTGCTAACTAAACGCATTTACTTATCTAGTAACAAATTTTTCTATCCCTATGTCCTAACTCTCATCTACACTCCCCATAATCATCAAAGAATTTACATCAAAATATAGAATTTAGTCAAAAATTATATTTTTTTATTGCATGTATACATCTGTACACTTAGTTATCATTTAATCAAGAATTTTTTTTATTTTTTTTATCGCATATACACATGTACATGTACAAATATTTATTTTTCACATTTGCATGAGCATGTTACAATGTACATTAGATATGGTCTCTAGAAGATAATTTGTTTTAAAATACATACATGTTACATGATTGAATTTAGCACCATACATTTAATGTTGTGTATTTATATGTACATGTGTTTCAAATTAAATTTAACTTTTAATTATTTTAATTTCAATACACTTGTATGTTTATATTTGTATATATATATATATGCATGTGTAGATCTCTAGATATTTATCACTCTTGTAGCTTCACATTCATATCGTCGTATTTATTTTCATATATACATTATGGCATCCAGTTCTAGGGATCATGCTTCTACATCCTCAGGGGATGCCAATGTCCATGGTGGGGGTTAGAGTTCTGAGTCTGGTATAGTATGTAGATCGACCTCCTCCACTCATGATAGATAACAATTATTTAGAGATACAGTTGTGAGATTATCTCATGCTATGCAGGTTTTGGATACCTCACTTTCCTCTTCTACCACCCTCCCTAATAGGGAGAAGGTCACAACAATGTGAGAGGAGTTATTTCGTATGATTTAGACAGTTGAATCATACAACCCTTTTGATGACATGAGCATTGAGACATTTTATTCTTCTTTATCTCACAGTGTCACTGGCACTATGAAGTACACACAGATTGACACTGAGGTTTCCACTGGCATGGAAAAATCCATGTTTCAATCTTATACAAATTGTCATAGAGTTAGAGGGTACTCTGTGATGAAGTGTACTGATCCACTCATTACACCATTGATGTATCCTTGTTGGTTGGCCACTCATCATAGATGGCCCCAAAAGGATGAGTTCCCTATATATTTCTATAAACAATTGTTTGCAGAATTTTATTTACACTACAATGTTGATTATACAGATTATCCAAGGCATTTTCGATAGGGTTAAGGGAGACTTTTTGACAGATTTAGACCCATGAAGACTCCTGCACCTGTTAACAAATGGGTAATGGTGGGTTCAAACCTTTTGGTTATGCCAAGAGGTCCACAGATGGCTATTGCAGGTGAGAGTATTCTTGATAACACAATTAGGACATAGATTTTTTCGAGCATCACCACCCTTGCCACATAGTTACAAGAGATTTCTTCTAATTGATATGGAAGATATATGCTACAGTCTCAAGGTACTACTCCCACAACTGCATCATCTAGCACACCTATTGATGATGATTATGGAGTTACAGACATACCTGCTCCTGTAGATAATTTTTGCAGTCTTAGAGGTGGATGCATTGCATCATTTGTCATCATGTTTAGCATATGATCTTTTAGATACATATCGAGCATTGTCTACACTCTCAGGGATTCCACTTCATGACATGAGCTTTTAGACTAGTCATATTTTATCATGTATATCAATCCCAGAGGATTCATAGAGGTAGGAGGACATTCCTACACATTCTACTACTCCTGTTGCTACACAGGCCCAGGTTATAGCACTAGCCCCAGCTACTCAGGACCCTACAACAACCCCCCCCCCCCCCCCCCTTACTCAGGATCTCAATGCTAGATAGCCTAGTCTATTTACCTCCATGCTTTCATATCAGGGCCACACTATTGACTTGGACGCTGATACGATTTTTTCATTACATGATTCAGATATCAGCCAGATTGGCAGAGCATTACATATGTCTATGGTAAATATCTCTATATGTTTAGATTTATTTTAATTATAGTAAATAATATGTCTATATGTTTAAATTTATGTATATGTGTGTGTTTGTGTAGGTGTTATAGGGTTTGAGTGATAGTATGTTACGTTTTGCTGATCTGCAGACACCGACAGATCCTACATGTCATGAGTTCCATGTATGTTACAATATATATATATATATATATATAAATGTAGATCTTGATATAATTTGTCTGTACACATAATTAAATGGTTCAAGTTATCATTTGACATAGGGTTTAGGTGCAGAGCTCTGATAGACCCTTTTGGGGATGTAGCTGATTAGATCATATGTGGCCTTTTATTTTATTACACACATCTTATGTGTAGATACATATTTATATGGACACTTTGATGTCTTATATGTTATTTCTATATACATACATTTTATATCCAGACACTTTGATGTCTTATATGTTATTTTTAGATACATGGTTTATATGGACACTTTGATGTTTTATATGTTATTTCTAGATACTTGTTTATATCATGGACACTAAATGATGTTTCATATGTTATTTCCAAATACGTGTTTATATCATGGACACTAAATGATGTTTTATATGTTATTTCCAGATACATGTTTATATGATGATTTTATGATTTTATATATGTTGTTTTCAGACATTTGATACATGATCTATTTTTATACATTTGACATGGGTACATTATATTCTCTAGATATATGTGCATGTATGTTATTGATCTTTTAATGTACATGTCTATCTTATTGGTCTTTTGATGTCTTAATCTTTTATGTAACTTATGTATGTGTTATGCACATTTTTCTATATGTTATTCATCTTAATGCCTTAATCTAAGTGTAATTAACTATATAATTTTAATGGTCCATGTAAATAGGAATATAACATATACATGTACATAAGAATATATAAAGACTATGATCACCTAGAAAGAATGCATGCACATTAATGTTTAATTAATAAAAGTTAATATACATATGTATATGTTTTCAATATTCATGTTTATACATACATGTTACTATATTTAATGCCTCAATTTAAGTTTAATTAACTATACTTAATGACATGTCTTATTATAAGTATAATTAAGTTCTATATATTCAATCTAAGTATAATTAACTATATTTAATGACATGTCTTGATTAACTGTATAATTAACTATATTTAATCTAACAATATTTAATGTCTCATGTATTAACTATATTTAGTGACATGCCTTAATTAACTATAATTAACTATATTTAATCTAATTATATTTAATGTCTTAATAATTAACTCTATTTAATGGCATGTCTTAATTAACTATATTTAATCTAACTATAATTAACTATATATTTAATGACATACATTCTTAATTAACAATATTTAATTAATAAAATATAATGTATGTAATATGTAACATAGTTCATATAACATATACATGTAAGAACATATAAAGAGTATGACCTATAGAGTGCATGTTACAATATTTAATTAGTAAAAGTTAATACATGCAAGAACATAATGATTATACACAAACATAAATAATATATCATATAAGAACATATAAAGATTATATGTACATAAATACATAACAACATTAACAATCAAATGTAAGAAAACATAAACAATGTACATATAAATACATACAAATACTAAAGGGGTTGTCTTAAGGAGAGGTCAGGTAAAAGGTGGTACTAAGGGGGATGTTCTAATAGGTGGTCTTAAGGGGAGATCCTAATAGATTGTCTTAAGGGGAGGTCCTAAGAGCCCTAGTCTTAAATGAGATATCCATGTCGAATTTGAATAAAAATAACAATACATGTCTAATTTTGCACATCCAAGATAAATGATCAAATGTACAAAAATTTATAAAACAAATATCCTATCAATATTAAATATGAAAGTATAAGAACTATATAGGCATAGTTGAACTGGAGCTCCACAATAAGTACATAGGTAAACCAGAGCTCCACAAACAATGTATTTTTAGGATCCTCTCTACTTTTTATTATCTTTAGAAGTTTTTCATGTTCTTCAATAGGAAATTTCCACTTTTTATTTCCACGATGTCCTTTTCTTTGTATTGCTTCAAATTGTAATTTGGTTGCTATAACATGGTTACTGTAGTGTAAAACCTTTTCTCCAGGCTTGTACTCAATAAATTCAATACCACTATCAATTACCCTTGTTTTTTGATAATATGTTCCTTCAATAAAAACTGATCCAATTGGATATGACTATTGATTAGCATCTATAGTTCCTTCTAGAAAGTTGTGTTTTTCTTTTGTGCATCTTAAAAGATAATAGTCCACATTTTCTGCATTATCTGGTAAGGCTTGAACTGTAAAAATATCTTCTACATGTATATAAAAATATAGATAAATATAAATTAATTTTAAAACAAATATACATGTATGGGCATGTGCAGGATCATGGTGTGCCAAAAAGTGGCAATCTGAAAAATATGTACTTCTAAAATGCCTCAAAGAATTTCAAAATCTATTCCCACTTTTTTCCCACCCATCCTGATACTAAATGAAAATAATTAGTACCTTTATAATCCCTAATATATCTTTCAATACCAACCTTATATGGTCATCTTTAAAACATCTCAAAAATGTGTTTTCGGCATGTTTTTATGTGTTTTTTACATCAAGCATGTAGCTGATGACTTTTTTTAAACCAAAATTTGATGTAATGAAAAGGGTTTCTTAAGAATGTTTTTAGCTTTTCATAAATGTAAGTTTTGTCAAATTACGAGTTCAGTAAGTAATTATTACTTATTTTCTAATGGAGTTAGCTACAAAGTGTTGATTAACATACTGGTTGAAAAATAGCTATAACTTTCAAACTGTATAAGATTTGTGAAATCCAAAAGATGCGTCACATTCTATGCTTTGACTAATATAAGAAAAAAAAAGAAAAACTTAATTTTGATTTTTTTTGAACTAGTTAAGGTGGTCAGACACGGTAGTTTTTTAATTATGAAAACAGTATAGTAGAAAATTCATAATTAATTATTTATTTGGAATAAAAATTGCCAAAAATATGCATCACATCTAGGCATGAGTCTACTTTTTATATCTAAAATTATATTTAAAAATATTATCATTTGATTATGATTAAGGTGGTCAGACATACACCTACTTTTTATTTTCGCCCTGAAATTTTTGTAGTGCTGCATTAAAATCCAAACTTTTGACCAATCAAATAATTTTTTCTCCAGATAAGGCCTTATAGTTTAGAAAATATATTCAATTTTCTACAAATTATTTTCTTACAACGTTTTGATATCAAGTCTAGAACCACTTTAAAATTATGTGTCAAGTTGACATAACCCTGATTTGCTGATTTTTCACTGCCACTTAAGGCCATAGTTTGGTACACCACGATCCTGCACATACCCATATATTAATTTATATATATGTATATATGCATACAGACCTGCCATAACTAAATCATAAATGCACTCATAATCAACTGAATATATAGGATCATGAATGTCAATGTCAATGCCAGCATCTTCAATAGGAGGCTTTCTAACTATCTCCTTCAAATCCCAATGTGAAACATATCCATTCCCAATATTTTCACATGCACTCACTAGATTTTCCTTAATGCAGTCATCACAAAAATATGTTTTCCCTCTTACTTTAATTATTGGAGGTTTATGGTTTCCTATGGTCATCACTTGATGTAAACTTCTAATACCAGGAATTTTTTGACAATTGTAAGGATTAGATCGATCTATATCTGTTACAAATACAAAAAAAAATGTCATATTTCAAAATAAATATTTAATTAAAAACTCAACTTGATTTGAAAAATACATTAAAAATAAATATAACTTAGTTCACCTTTCACCTCCCAAAAGTAACGCTTACTGTATTCAGTATCTCGAGTAGCAAAATGAACTTTGCATCATTCAACAATTTGATTTGTGCTCTCTATCCTATTCCATGTATGTACATACAATATGCATGTATATATAGAATTTAAAATATATGCTACTAGAGTATTAAACATGCACATTTAAAAAATGCATATATTTACCTACAAGTTCATGTTGTCGAAGCACACATTTTATACATGCTCCTGCTCCATCATGCTCCCCTTTTTCGTGTCCACTTTCAAAGAAATTCCATAAAAACTTAACATTGGTTCTAGCATGTTGCATTGCTAACCAATTAAATGCTTTTTGCAGATTTGAATTGTCCTGTGAACATGAAACATGATAAGTATCTACAATTATCCATATACATATATCAAATAGAAATAGACATGTCCAAATAAATATAAGATAAAATAAAGTTAAATAAATGTGTAACTATTTCGTTACACTAACCTGCACATCCATTAGACCAAATCTAGTGCTCTGAAACATTTATTCCATGATTTTTGAGATCTTCAGAGAACATTACAAAATAATGAGCCACATAACTCCTATCATGAACTCTATCATCACTAATATAGAAATGAACCTCTTTGATGATGATGCATTAATTTTCATCCAATCTTTCTATATGATCCACCTCAAATTCTGCATGTCTATAGGTCACTTGCACAAATATTGCAACTTGTTCAGAATGATAATATTGGCCTTGGAGCTCTATATGAGGTGCAAATGTATAATTCTCAGAAAAATCTATAACTAAAAGTATACAACCAGCTGGAATTTTTTTTTTGGAATCACGAAACTGTTTAGCTTGCCATCATGCACCATGAAAATGTTGGATATGTGGATATATCAATGGATAGAACTTGGTCATGTACTCATCATAATGCAATTCACTCTCCTTCAATACAATTTTTCTGGATTCATCTCCTCTATTATTTTGGTATGTCTTATATTCATATCTCATCCATGAAACTCGTGTGGATTCATTAATATTCTCAACTTGCATAATTTCAAAAAATTTGTGTAAATCTCCACAATATTCACACTAATTTTTGATTTATTGCACTTTGAATTCATCTAAATCTTCTAATTTATCACATAATATGGACCTCACAAATTGTGTTGTACTACTAGGGATGACCAAATTAGGATCAAGTACTACCATACATTTTTTAAATGATTGCAAGTGTAGACCAAATTCAACATGATTTCTACAACAACAAGTTTCACGCATCTTATTTATGCATACAAAGCAAGGATATAAACTCTCAAACATTCTCTAACATATTTTGACATTTGAAAATTCTTGTTTGAATGCTTGAAATAATTCACTTTGAGTTATATCTATGAAATGTTTTGGATGTTCAATTTTGGAACCTATTTCTTGATCTTTAATTTGTATAGTATCATGCCTATTGGAAGAAACACGAGAATGTGTGGTCCAAAATTCAATAACTTGTCTTTTTACTTCTTTAGAAATCCTGTCTTTTTGAGGAACTCTACAAATATTCACCCAGTTATTCTCAATGTTATCATCTTGCATATTTCTCCTCTTGATGTATCTCTGGATAGTTCTTCTAGATATATGTAGTACATCAGAAATTGCACGTACCTATTTTCTATGTGCCAATTTTCTACTAGATATAGTAGTCATCAATACTTTGCGTGCATTACTCAAATCACCTCCTCGAGCTGTGTTGTCAATTTTGTTATAAGCATTTTGGAAGTTTTCAACTATTGTTTTATTAATATTATGCGCATGGCTTTTCCTTTTATCAACAACCAAAAGCTCCAATACATGTCTCATATATTTTCTCCTAAATAACTTGACAAATAATTGTGCCTGCCCAATTATACTTTTATCCTTGAAATATTCATCCCACATGTTCTGACAATGTTTTCCAACAGTGTTACAATTTATCATATCTTTAGATGGAATTTGGTTAAAAAGTAGTTCTTCATCCAAATCCATCAATTTTTTATGCTTTCTAATTCATCTCTACCAATAGAACTGCCAAGTTCTTCCTCTTCATTAGTTTCATTTTCTTCATGAATCTCATCCTATTCAAGAATTTCAATAGGTTGGTTTTGATCATGTTTTATATGGCCTTTCATTTTGTCATCTCTTTTTCTATCATATTTCCTTGATCTTTTCCTTTTACTACCCATTGAATATTTCAATCTATAGAAACAAAAATAAATAAGTTTAGATTTCACTAAATATCAGCTAATGGTTCAATATAAAATACATAAAAATAAAAATAAGTAGACGAGAAAAAAAGCACCTTCAAAATATTCAATCCTTTGCAATATTGATTAAATCCTCTGTGATTAAATCCGTAGAATAGTTGTTGAAAATTGCTCCAAAATTAATTGTCTTTTGAAAATCCTCTTCCAATTTTCACTATTCTGTATATTTAATTTTAAAATAAAAATAAAAAACACATTTATTTTATATCAAACAGTGACATTAACCACTAGCAGTTTAATTTGCCGACAAGGTTTTTGACCAGAACTGTTTCAGCTGCAAAGGTTTTTTTCAAAACTTAAAATACACTTTTGTAGTTCGTGGAGCCATGATTATGATCATATAAATTTTTTAAAATTTTGATTATGAATAATATGTTACAATTTGAAAATATTACAAGTAGGTATCTTAAGATTCAAGAAGATGTCTATTCAAAAATAAGAAAAAAATAGTAAATCATGTTAATTTTTATTTTTATTTTTATGTTGCACTAGAGGAGAGAGTCTTATTCAAGAATATATAATTTTTTTTTTCAAAATATGTAGATTTGATGGAAAAAGTTTGATGGGAGAAAAAAATAGTCAATTTCTGATAACTTTGACTTTGACTAGTTATAACTTCAAAAATATTAGCCAAATTTAAAATTTTCAATTTTGGTGCACTAGATATACTTGTTAACTCTAACATATTCTAAAATCAAACAAAAATATGAACATTTTCATATATTTGTTTGATGAGAAAAAAAGTTTGTATTTTTAGTATTTTTAAAAATTTTAAAAATACACTTTTAAAATTCAAAAATAACTAAAATTTTCCCTCAAATTTTTAAAAAAAAATTATAGACATAAACTTCATTCAATTTTACACATTTCATTAGTTTACATCATCTTCAAATTCTAAGCACAAATGCCACTTTTATTTCATTAAATTTGAAGACTTTAAATTCTGATATCACTTCTCCTTTATAAAAGGTGACACGGGTTTGTACTTTTACCCTAAAACATTTGATCCTTGTGAACTCACAAACTACATTTATAAACTGGCCATGAATTCATTGAATCTGGACCACAACGTTGTGTCACACCTTGAACCTCATGCTTATGGATATAACAATGGCACTCAAATTTGTATGTTGGGGATTTGAATCTTAATCTAAAACCTGACATTTTGAATCTACAAAACAAGATTTGAAGTTGGAACCTTTGATCTTTGAATCATTAGACTTCCATACTAAACCTACAAGATGAACCACTTCAAACCATTGTTCAAAGAAGTTCAAGACCAAAAATTGAAAATTTAATGACTAGGTCTATATTGGGTATCAACAGGGGCTTTAACTATGGGACTATTTTTGATGCAAAAAAAAGAGAACTCCAATGATCTCTGGAAAAAGAAAAGTGCCTTATACATTGGGAAAATAGATTCATTAAGAAAAGGAAAATTGAGAGCGTCTTGTAGAGAGGGTGGAGGTGAATAGGACAAAGCCAACCAACCAAAAACTCCTAAACTACTAGCAAGCATGAAGCGTGCGCATTATTTAAACTAACACTATACACACCAAAAGAACATATTTACAATATATAAAAAGGTGGGAAAAGGACCTAGCACAAGAAACATAAGAGAGAAAAAAAATCATACGAATCCATTTACTGGCTAGGAGAAGTAGGAGCCCTTCTATAGTAGTTGATTGTGCTTTAATGGAGTAGCTCCAAACCACTGCCTCCTAGTGATCTCTTCAATGTTGAAGCTCAAACTCATAGTATATAAAATTTTTGTAACCCAACACTCTATCCTAAACAACCAAAGATCATCATAGCATTCTTCATCTCCAGATGGCTTTTCTACATCATTTTTCAAATCAAGAAAGATTTCAAATTTGGAAGAACAATATTCACAAAATTCTTCATTAGTCCTTTGATTATTGTCTACAATGACCCACTTATTATCATAACTATGAGAATCATGTTTCACATCATCAAATAGAGAGAATTCATATAACATGGGATCAAATTTATCATAAAAATTTGCCCCATCTCTATCAAGAATCGGGGCATCATCAAATATGTAAAACATTTGATCTTTCTTTTCTCCCAGTGAATAATATTTCACAACATTATCTTCAATAGAATCACACCCAAAAGAATGAAATGAATTACCAAATAAACTCTTGCAGCCTATCTATTTCATACTCATACCTTGACTATTCAAAGAAGAATCCCCTTGCCCAAGGGATGATAAAAATCTACATATGATGTCTTCTTCTTCGTTGTAGAGGAGAGTGTCACCCAACATCTCGATTGAGTGGCCAATTGGCTAGAAACTAACTCCAACCTTTCCTTCTTCCATCAGAGTTTCAACATTTTCTAATATGGAAGAAATGAACAGATTTTCATCATTTAATGGTGAATCTTGAGGATGCAATAGAGGATTTTCTCTGATAGTAGTATTTTCACAAAACCTCATTGGCAAGAACAATGGATTGGGCTTACTCCAGACTACTTTATCTTCAATCTTTTCAAAGTTTTTTTCAATATCTTTTGCTACTACTATATTTGTTTGAAATGGGATTGCCTCCACTAGGAGTGCAACATGATTAAAAATACCCAGTTCAGAGGTGAGTAGATCCATCTCTATTTCAACATTCTTATCATTTAAAAAAGAGGTCTGATGCTAAAACTTATCATTTCCAAATTTAGCAGGTGATTCTATTTTCTCAAAGGAAGTGGGAAAATCTTCTCCTTTCTCATTTTCTATGCATGGTACAAAATATTTTAGCTTTTTACTTTCAGTCGGTTTAGGATCAATAACTAAAGTACACTTAGAGGGATTATCTTGAATATGAAACCTTTCCTCTTCTTGATCAAGAAGGGAAACAAAAAAAATTTCCAATGGATTATCTACAAGTTGGAAGGTATTTTCAAGATTTCTTTCCTTCTCTTTCATGTCACCACTTCTTGGATTCTCACTCTCAACCCAAGTGTTCTTGTTATCCCATGTCTGGTTTTCTTGTGGATGAGCTATGGATGTTTGCATTCCTTTCTCACCTAAAATTGAATAATTACATGTGATGAAATGCAAATATATAACTAGGCCTTCATCATCATCCACCTCCAAATGTTTCTTCAATCAAGACTCTTTCTTCTCAATTTCTTGCAAGTCTTTCAACTTGTGAAATCTCGCACAAATTCTTTTCCATAGCAGCCAAGACACAACATCATCTTCAAAAATTATATTATTTTAGACAACTCAGGAAATGCTTTCTTTATAGCTATCCACAAATTCATATAAAACTTTATCATCTATTTGATAAAGCTCTAGGAGAGAAGTGTTTGGCCTTGATCTTCTCAAGACTTTTATAGTCGACATGATCTTTGTGATAGAATTACCAATCTCCTGCATATGGAGATAATTAGAAAACTAAAGAAGCATTAGTGGGCACTATATCTTCATTTCTAGATCCTTAGTAGAGTCACCAAAAATCTGTTAGTGAAAAAATTATCCTCCAAAGGAAAATATACAAATTAACCCCAAAAGCCCAAATAGGAAGACTGGACATGCATTAACAATTGGGTCACTTCATTATTGAAAAGTGTAAGTGCCATCTAAATTTATCCAGGTATAGCTTCCCATGTATGATCTACAATAAATTCATAAAAATACAAATATGAATGCTTTTAACTAGAAAGCACAAAAGGTTTACAAATATCTATCTATAGACACAACATAGATGTAGAAAAACTAATATGATTGGAAGGAAATAAACATCAAATGACACATAGTCCATCTACCCCAATGCTACATTACAAAGAGAATGAAAACCTAAGAAAGTGAAGAATCAAAGCTTCAAAGAAATCTTGAAATTAAACATATTCTAATGCAGGAGCATCCAGAGGTATAAGGGCAATCCTGTGTCACCCAAAAAAAAGTACTTAGATTTAGTTTCTATTTCATGTGTTTTCATTTTTGGACACCCATTTGGGTCAAATAAAGGTTCCAACTCTCACAGATCCAATATCAATGTGCTAGAAAATCCCAAAAAAATAGGAGCATGTAATTGGGCCATCATTTTGGTAAACTAGAAGGTGTGAATTGGCTAGATGAATGCAATTGTGATTTAGAGCATTCCAGAAAAAGAATCAGGTCAAAAGGCCCCACGGTTTGAAAGTTATTGCAATTTTTTGGGTTTTGGAGACCTCCTAAGAATGCTTCAAAGTTAGGTTAGGGGCATTAAATGACCTCGAAAAGGGCCAAATATGGGGGATGAGCAAACCTGGTCCATAGGGCTATAGAGTGCTTTGAGAGCTTTCCAGAAATGTAAACAGTTCGTCAAACGGAGCTACGGTTCAAAAGTTATGCCTGCCAAAAGTTTGGTTACCATTTCTAGATTCTTCTAGATTTGCATCAACTTCTAACACAGCTTCTAGAACCTTCTATTTGGTCATTGGATGCCTACTAGCACTTTCTAGGATGTACTCCTAGTCATTAACCCTTCAGGGTCTATTTAAGGAGATTTCTTGCATTGTAAAAGGCAGTTCGGAGTGAAGTTTGAGAGGAGGTACTGAAGGGAGAAATTATCTCCACATTTATCCTATTGTAAGCCCTTAGGGCATGTTTGAAGTTTATTTTCTCTATACTAAATGTACTAGCTTATTTTTCAGTTAATACAATTTCCCTTTTTATGTTGTGTCCATTCTGTTCTTGGGTTGTGTCCCCATCATATTCAAAAAATAGTGACACTAAGATGCATTTAGAGAAAATTGAAAGCTATATGAAGATCACAATCAGTGGAAAGAAAACTACCCAAATTTCATGTTTTGGTGTGCAGTCATCTCCCAAATCTCCCTTCTCTAAAATGTAAAAGACTACATAGATTTAATCACATCTTGGCATTGGAATCACCATCTAGAAGAAATAGAAATTCCCTCCATTACATTATACTAAAATCAAAATTCCTCCCTTTTCTTGACACGCATATCAAAAAAATGACAAGAGCTCTGCTCTTCCATAGCCCACAATTTGCTCTCTTTCCTCTCAGAAGAACTAGAAAAACTTGAAATAATGGAACCCTTGGCAATTCTATCTCAAAATTTTATATAATATATGTCCAACTTGAAGTGTTAACCTATTACCATAACTACTTCTTGGAAATAATTTCCCATGAAGTCTCCTTTATCCTTGTGTTATCAAGATAAGTATCCTTTTCTGAAGTGATGTTTTATAGCTTAGATGACTACCCCCTTTAAATTATAGTATGAGTTTAGTATTTATAAATTTTATATTTATAAATGAATGGGAAAGGATGCCTATGGAATTAGGTGGAACTTGAGTTGAAATAACACATCACATGCGTGGACTTCCATCTTCCCAAATTATATGCCACATCACTATTATGAATGCATCCACTATATATATCTTTTTATTTTAGACATTTGGGTGAGAAAATAACACATAAAGTATGTTGTTGTTGACACCTATGACAATTCTAGTGACCATGTCATCATGCTTGACTTCTTGTTTCCATGCATATTCAAAAAAATTTATGAGTCCTATCAAATAGCCATCATGAATTCAAATAAAAGAAGGTCATGGTCTCATTGTTTGATGATTTTACTAAAACCAAAACAATGAACTAACTCTGCTGAAATCAAAATAGTAACTTGGCTACTCAAATGACTTCTATACAATTACATTGAAACCTTGATTGGTCTACCACCTCCAATTGCCATCTTGATGTGCATGAGTGTAGGTGTATTGACAACAGTCTCCTTACTTTTGGCTATGGGCTATAGCATGAAATCACTTGTGACTAAAGAGGCATCCATACTTCATTTATGGGGTCTTCATAGACTGGAAAGCTCGATGTGATACCTGTATGAATTAGCATCAACATTCTACAAAGAACATTATGTGCATCTCCACATATTTTCACCTCCATAAGCTAATCATACTTGAGCATTTAATCCATGTAATAATCTAAATAAAATGACTTATGGTCATCAATTGTATCCATACTTTGTGTCGTGTCATGACTCCAAATACTTCATCAGACATGTTACATGTGTTCCACAAGTTATGTGCATTGACCATGTATTCCCATATAAAAAGTGATGGGACATCAATTAGATAGCATCATATTTGATGGTGAAATAGATTCATATCAGATTGAATCCTCAAATCATGTGTTTTCCTATGCAAACCACCGATAATAAATATTAAACCCATTCTTTCATGATTTGAGCCTTCACAATTGTTTGAAAGAAAGGAACTGTTGACATTCACAATTCTTTTTTTGAGAGAGGTCACAAAGCTTGCTTCCTTCAAACATTGACATGATGCCAAACATGTGGTGAGTTTCTCATTTTATTACCACTGTGATCATCTTGGCATTAAGCTAAACCATTATCATGCATTGTCCATGTTGTCCTTGGAGTTGGATGAATTCTTACAGCTCTGCATTTCATCTTCTACTACAATCGATAGTTTTTCCATCCAAAACATGCCTTGATTTGCTTTGGAAAGGATGGTTAAAAAGTACTCAACCAAAAGATTCTACATGATCAGACATATGTGTGCCTTTATCGATGGTACTACTGAAAGTATATGCCTTTTCTCATAGCTTATTTTGTATAATTTCACACTTCTTGCCTCAATCTCCTTTACATCTGGCATTGAACTTGCACCAAAATGTGTTAGGATAACATCATTCTAGATTGAAAATTTTATCAAATGATTTACATGCAATGTTTGTTGACAAATTACATAAATTTGGGATTCTAAATTGTGTAAGGAAACTGATTACTTCATTCCACTATGTAGCTACAACTTACCCCTTACATTAATGAATGAGTTCATTCCTCTTATGTTCCCTGTAGGCTTATATCCTAAAAATGTAGTTATTGATATTACCAGCCTTACTATTAGAATGGAGATTCCTGAGAGTCTTTGTGCACCATGGAATGAGTACATCATTTGTATCAATCTTTTATTTTTGCACATTTAACAACTCTTTTGTGTGGTTTTGCACTTCCTTAAGTACCCACAACTCCTTTCACTGTGCCATATAATTCTTTGAGGGAACTCATAATTTGGCAGCATATCAATCTTTAAGAGTTCTTAGGTTCAAAATTTCTAATACACATATGCCTATAGGAGTGCCTCATACATTTTGGGCTTAATCCTCTAAACACCTTTTTTGTGTCACATCGAACCACTATTTTTCCTTGAAATCTATGTGGACCATTAATTTTACATTTGAAACATTTGATCCTTCAAACTTGTGAACTCACAAACTACATTTCTAAACTGGCCATGAATTCATCAAATCTGAATAGCAATATTTTGTCACTCCTTGAACCTCATGCTTATGGATCTAATATTGACACTCAAGTTTTCATGTTAGGGATTTGAATCTCAATCTAAAACCTGACATTTTGAATTTGCAACACAAGATTTAAACTTTGAAGCTTTGATCTTCAAATCAGTGGACTTTTATACTAAACCTATAAGATGAACTACTTTGAACTACTTCAAACCATTTTTCAAAGGAATTCAAGACCAAAAATTGAAGATATAATCAATAGGTCTATATTGGGTATGAACACTATTCTTGTTGTCCTTAAGAATGTAGCACTAGCTTCCAAATACCTTCAAATATTTTACATTGGGTGAGTATCCATACCATATTTAAAAAGGTGTTGAATGTGTACCTTTATTGACTTGTACTTAGTTCAAGGTATAGATAGTTGTACTTACAATTTCTCTCCAATATTTCAAAGAAACATTTTTCTCCATCATCAGTGTTCTACAATAGTCCATTACAAATTTGTTCCTCCTTCCAGCAATCCCATTTTGTGGAGAGGTCCTAGGTGCAGAAGTATGTCTCTTGATTTATCATTATAGAATATCTCAAACTAATTTGATGTAAATTCTCCACCTCTATCAGATCTCAAACATTTCAAGATTCTACCAGTCTCCTTTTCAACTCCTTCAGAGTACCACTTAAACATTTGAAAAGAATCAGATTTTTATTTTAGAAACATAATTGTCATCATCCTAGAATAATTATCAACAAATAGGATAATGTAATTTTCACCTTTTTATCATTTCGTATTACTAATATTGACTAAGTTATCAAAATTAACATGACGTAAACTCTTGTGCCATAGCCACACATAATCACATTCTATAACAAGAGAAGTAACAACATTCATATCAAGACATAATAGATTACCTCTAGTCTAACCTCCATTTCCAACTAGTTTTCCATCAGTCGCATATATATTTTCTTTCTTGTTCTAAAATTCAACTTTGCAACCTAAACTATTCAGTTGTGACACACTAAAAAAGTTATAATTAAGTTCTTCTACATAGTAAGCATTGTCACACATGACCTATTTTTTAGTTTGAATCATCCTTTACCTTTTATTAAACATGGTACATTATTACCAAATATAACACTATTTCCATTGTAGTAATGAAAGGTAACTGATTTAGTTTTACCTCCAATCATGTGGTGTAAACATCCACTGTCAATGATATATTTGTCTCTCTTGTTCACATAAGATACCAATGTAGTTGCCTCATCCTCATCATAATCATCCTTCATAGAAAAATACACAACTTCATGATCATGGTCATCAGATTCATCTTTTGTTTGATGTTCAACAATGTGGCAAGACTTCTTTCCTTTGTCTTTGTAATCTTTGTTATTCTCATCTCTTTAACTCTATATTTGTCTCCAATTATATTTTTCTTATTCTCTAGACATCTAGCAGCAATATGACTAACCTCATTACAATAGAAACACATGATAGGTATCTTACCTTTGTTTTTTCCTTTGAGTCTATGAAATCTCCTCGTCAACAATGCTTAAAACTCTTCTACATCATCTTCATCTATATCACTATCACTGGAAACATGTTTGACCTTTTGGGTTTTCTCTTTAGGTTCCTTTAATGATAGTTTAGCTTTGAAAGAAGATTCAACATTTTTAGTTTTGAAATTATCAAAATTGGCGAGCTCAAAGACATTGAGTCTACCCATCAGTCCTTTAAGGGTTAGATTACAACCAAGAATACACCTTAGTTCTTATATGTCAAAGACTCTAATAGCATAAATAGGAAACATTTTTCTTAGTACTTTGTTGATTATAGTCTCATCTTGAATAACACAATGAGCTACTCTCATAGCATTCACAACATCTTTGGTTCTTGTGCAATAATAGATAATGGTCTGACCTTCTTGCATTCTCATGTCATCAAAATTTCCTCTTATACTTTCAGATTTTTCTCTCAAAACATTCTTATCTCTTCCATAAATTTTTTGTATAGCATCCTACATCTTCTTTGCATTACCACATCCTTTGATATCATCAAAGTCTAAGTAGCTTACGACAGAGCCAAGCTCTAACATTGTGGTGTAGGGGCATCTAGGTAGGTTCATGGAAGAAATTGAGCTCTTAGGATTTTTTTTCTTGTACTAGTTCTAGCCACACCACTAGGTGAATAATAGTTTTAACCAAGTCCTAGGTTGAGATGAGTTAAGGTGAGCAAGTTTCATTAGGCCTAAATTTCTCATAGTTGCTTGGTTATGTCTAACAAAGAATCTTTGTGTCTTAGAGTGCAGCAATGTGGCTAAAATGATGGTTTAAGGTCCTTTTTACCTATAATTAATCCATTCAAGTTTCCTTTTAAAGTTTGGTATCCATTGAGTGCGGTTTGAAGGTCAAACTCCAAAAGATGTAAAAGTTACTCAAAGTTGTCAATGTTGTTAGTGATAACATGGACAACTTTTGTTCCATTAGAGAAATTTTTCACTTGGAGCCTTATGAATGTCTAAAATAGATAGAATGAGAGTGGGGATGTGTACTTAAGGACATCCTTGACCTTTTTCATGGTTGGATGTTTGAGAAATTTTTATGTGTACAGATTGTCAGCAAGTTAAACAGTTAAAGTTTTATGCTTTTGAGGATCTTGGCACTTTAATGGATTGAATTTCAAACTATTGTTTCTAGAAGTGTTAGAAAATTTTGATTTGTGTTTCTTTATAACTTTAGTTTGTGTTTTTGTAAGGTTTTAGTTGCTTGATTAAATTGTTTGGTATTCTATTCACCTACTGTTCTGAATCAAGTGTTTGAGCAAGATGGAATCATAACTCCCTCTCTCACCTTAGGATCTATATGACCTCTTTGGTTTTGAGAGATGACACCTTGTACATAATATACAGTGAAGGAGGGGCACTAAAAATCAGGGCAAGTGTTTTTGTGGTGATGGCCTAGGCAAGCCAATGATGCATGACTAAGGATCACAGTACACAAAAAAGGTGTTAGGAGTGTTTGAATGTTTGAGATACTTCAATAAAATGTTGGAGTGTGTTGAGAGAAGGTGTAGTGAAGCCCCAACACCAATCAGTTTCATTGATGAAATTTATATAGAGGACAAACCATTTTTTTGTTATAAAACCTATTAAACCCTTAAAACCCTTGGGTTTAGGCTTAATTTATGGCCATACTTTTTGGTATGTTTTTTCATTGCACAAAAATCTTGAGCTATCAATGAATGTCAAAAACACTATACTTACCCAAATCCATGAGAGGCAGTTGATACATGTTGTGAACTCTGAAGGATGTGTTGACCACTAAGTCAACAATCTCCCCCTCAATATCGAGGGTTCCACACTGACAGAATGAAAGAGACCTCCTAAGATTTGAACTCGTGACCCAAGGCTCTGATACCAATTTTTAGAAATAATATATCACTAATATAAATAAGAGTGGGGGGGGGGAGGGTGAAATAGTTATATATTAATCTTGGGAAATTCTCAAATATTCAACCAAGTAAACAACAATCATAAGGAAATGCACATACATAATAACACTAGATATGTTGACTAGGGAAACCCTTGATCAAAAGGAAATGCCTAGTGGGAATGATGCCCACAAAATAATGTACTAATCTAAATATTCCCCTTTAAAGGATGGACCCTGTTAGGAGTCTATTACAATACTTAGTACAAGATTCCCTATTAGGAGACTTTGAATCCCTGTTAGGAGATTCAAACCCTCTTAGGAGTTGTAGAAGGTAAATGAACCCACTATCTAAACAACTTCAAGATCAGATCAGCAAACCCACTATCTAATTGATAGATTTGAAAAAATATTTGGCTTCTTCCTCTATCTAGTACATTGGACTTCTTCATCTTCTAATCAAGAAATTAGATCTAGAACTCTAAACCCATCAGTAACCTTTGAGGTCATGCATTATTAGATCACTCTACTCCTCTACTTCAAAATTCACAAGTCTTCTCTACTTCTTGATTTCCTATGATGATGTCTAAAACTTAGAAATCATCTTTCCTTTATACCATACTCAATATTAATTCCTTGAATCAGCTCCATACTTTATTATAGGTTAATTAAATGAAATAAATATTTACATAATGTTTTCAGCTCATAGTTATACATAATCTTCCACACGTGTGACTTTCATACCTATACACTCAATGACATCATTAGTGGTTAGTGTAGTACCTCTAGTTAATTGTGCAACCCTTCATTCCAAATACAATGTGCTATATCGATCATACAATAGAAACTATTTTTCCAATGCTCTATTTCCCTATGAGTCTCTGTAAATCATTAATAACATTTTTACACTATCAATTTAGGTTCTACACACTTACCCACATGTCACATACATACTATAGTATATGCTCGTAATTGTGCATGAGTAGATACGCAATGTAGTGTCTTAAATACAAAAAACATAGTTTGCTACTGTGTTAGTATTTCACAAACTTATTACTATGTTGTCATCAATGACAAACACAATTATAAATACATCATAGCAATGTTCTACAATACTCCCCCATAGGATCAGCATACATGCTAACAATCTCCCCCTTTGGCATTGATGGCAACATAGATGAAAAACATCTAGTTCCAAGAATACCAACAAGTTTCTTTATCACTCAATTTTCTTCATGAAAATATTTTATTACAACACTTCTCCCCCATAGTACAAACTTTTTCTAATTTTTTTTTCATGTCACTCTCTACCCCATTGGCATCAATGTCAAAGATTGTACAAACTGAACATACAAAAACCTATTAACATGACCACAAGCCAGTCTGTTGCTTTACAACTTTTGCATCCAATTCTATAAACAAAAGAAGTGTGTAAAGACATTGTTGCACACCAATTACCTATTTCCAAGAGTCCTTGATTGACTCTATTCATCATAGATACTCCCCCATTGAGGAAGCATCATCATACAGTCCAGTCTAACAATGGTGCTATATACCCTGGACTGATACACTTTTCACATCTTCTATTCTGAGCTAGGTAGGGGCATAACCCCAAGCATACCTCTCAGGTACTCAAATAAATCCTTTGGCAATGCCTTTGTGAAAATGTCTGCAATCTGCTCCTTAGTATTAATGTACTCTAGCCTGATTTCTTTCTCAACAACTTTCTCTCTCAACACATGATATTTTATTGCAATGTGTTTAGTCTTAGAATGAAAAAAAAGATTCTTAAACATGTTAATAGTACTTTTACTATCACAGTAAATGATAATAGGTTTTGTGAATGTAATTCCAATATCCTTCATCACACACTTCATTCATATGATTTGATTACAGCTGTTTGTTGTTACAACATATTCTGCCTCTGTAGTACTTTTTTGGTATATGCAAGATCATAGTGTGCCAAAAAGTGGCGATGTGAAAAAAATAGAGTTTTAAAATGTCTAAAAGAATTTCAAAATCTACTCTGAATTTTTTCCATCCATCCTAATACCAAACCTAGAAACAAGGCCCCCAACCCTTATTAGGTATTCAATTTGATATGGACTAGCTGATATCATTGGATATTTGATATTATATTGGATATTCGATAATATTGAGTATCTGATATCATATCAGATACCCAATAACTATCACTATTATTTAAATAAAAACACAACCTATGGGTTGTGTTTTCATAGTAATATTATGTTTTGTTGCTTGGATATTCATTTTTTGATTGGATACACGATAAGGGGTCCATTGTTTTGTTTTAATCAATTTTAGTATAAATTTATTAAATTTTGTTATAAATTTGTTAATTTTAGTTGAATTTGTTAGAATTTAGGTTTTTTTTAATATAAACAATGTTCGATGAATTAATAGTTATGGAAGACCAAAATGATGATACTAAGGTAAGGAATGATGCTTCTCATAACCCCACACCAAATGATCCAGTGCCCCTACAAAATTGTCCACCAAATGATCCTTTACCCCCTCAAAACCCTCCTCAAATTGAGTATTTGATATTTTAAAATCTCACCAAATTGAGGGCTTTGGAAACAACATATAATAATGTACTAGCATTGGCTTCTATGTTATCCACATTAAAAACCATAGTGGATAACATTGAAACATTTACCAAGGAACAAAATGCCACTCTTCATTGGTGTGATGAAATGCATGAGATTTTTGATGATGGGTTGGACTATGATGAGGTTGTGGCCCTCAATATAAGTAAAGATGATTTGGTTGTCCTTTTTACAAACCCAAAAGCCAATTTACCAATTGACCTCAAAAAGCCCAAACTATCAATTAAATGGTGCACAAATGATGTCATATGTGGAAACTTTTGGGATTTTTGGTGGATGGTTTTTTACATCCCTCCACATAGAAATTTAGAGGTGTCATTTTATTTCCTTACAAAATTGTATGCAGAATTTGTGTTGAAACTCAAAGTGAACTATTAGAGCATGAAGCCCAACATTGGTGTAGGACTAGGAGCTCCTTAGGATAGACCCTCTTCCCTGCAGAAGAAAGCTAGCACTTTTGTCCCCCTACTAATGTCTCCCCCCCTCCTTGAGTTCAACATCCTAATATTATCACATAGGCTAGCTCTCAAACCTTTAGAGCCATCCATAGACTAATTAGCCTATTGATATCTCAGGCTAGATCAATCTTGCCTTCCTGTGTTGATGATGTTGGTGTGAGTTCATCATTGGAAAGCTCATCACACATTTTTGTGCCTCATACTTGAATTACATGCAAGAATATTTTTTGGGTCCCACAGGTGATCTTCCTGAGTATTAGTTTTTATTACATGAGGATACACTAGAGGCACGTGCAAAGGCTACAAACCCTGATGAGAGAGATGCAGGGCATGCAGAGGCATGGAATCCTTCTGTGTCAGTACGTGTATACATTTTTTTTTTTATGACATGTGTGATTTAAAGTTAATTTTTATAATCGAGTAATTTCTATTTTTAAGCCATACTAACTTATACATGTATGTGATCTTCATTCATGTTTAGTTGATGACTAAGGAGGAGCTAAGATAGGTTGATGATGCCATGCTCTTGGATATTTCATTTGGCCTTCAGAAATCTACAGTACATTACGTTGTGTTCTCATTGTTTTTTCTATTTGATATTGTAGCATATATGGTTTCTAATCTTTCTTTTATCTTATAGGTACCACCTATCCCTGTGGGAAAAGTGTGGGGGATGAGCCAAGACTGATTGACAAAGGAAAGATAATTAGGTGCTTTCTTTTTTATTGAATATTGATGCATTATTGTAAAATGTTTGTGGTAATGAAATTTAATTACATTCTTTATTGTATAGGGTATGGTTACTAGAGATGAGCCCATACAGATTCTGCATCGTAGATGCTCAGGCATTTTTATTCACACTGAGAGTGCCATTGTATGTATAAGGATCATTTATTTTTTATTTTCCTTATTTTCATAAAAAAATTCAAAGCTAATTTCCGTGATATTAACAACTAATATTTTGTATCTCATAGGAAACTCCTAGTGCACACGAGGTTGGATGGGAGAGTTGTGTATCTTTGATGATGTAGCCACTATATCTTGATGAGGAGCCTACACTAGTAAGTTGTATTTTGAATTCTTGATTAAATATATTATAGATGTAGCATGTTATGAATTATAATGTAATAGTTTAAGTTGTAGATTCATCTGATAAACATATTTGATCAATTAACAAGCTTTCTTAGCATGAGCATTGTTGAATAACCAATCAATTTTCATACTAATTGAAATGGGTGGTCCTAAGGGCTCAAAATGTTTGGGTGATATTGAATCTAGATGGAAATTACTAGCTCTTCTAGAGATGCTAAATGGTGTGTGAAAAGGGACTAGCATCCTTTAATATTGTAGAATTTCATTTTTGTGCATTTTTATGCATATGCATTTGGAAACATGTCATGCATTCTTGAAAACTCTTTTTATTAGACGTACTAGGTATGTGAATGATCAACAACCTTGTATTTCATTAATGTTATTGGACTAAGAACCAGTTTTCCTCTGAGTTGGAAGGGTGGGCCTAAGGGTTCAACACTAATTGGTGATGTTGAACCACCTTGGTAATGAATAGTTCATTTGGGGAGACTTGAGACTGCATGCAAAGGGAGTCTTGTCAATTTTACTCTTATTTCAAGGAGTGGACCTAAGGGCTCAACATGTTTTGGTGATTTTAAATCACCATAATAATGAATAGCTCATTTGGAGATGCTAAAGAGTATGTGCAAATGGACTATCATCCTTTAATCTCATAGAATGTAATTTGTATGAACTTTTATGAATGTGTATTTGGAAATATGTGTTGCATTGCTTGATTAAGTTTCTAGTTATAAGGCATACAAAAATCTCAACCTGATACACCATTCACATACATCACAATGACAATAATTTTAATAAGAACATTAACAAAGCACATTTATAGATTAATGTGGCAAAAAGGACATTGGGTCAATGTAGAACTTAATGCATGCATATAATTTCATGAAATGTGTTGATTAATGTGTGTTATTCCCAATCTTAGAATGCAGTAGTACCTACCATTTCTTGTAAATGCATTGATGGTGTCATTACAACTCCCTTGGTGTCCCATGTAATGATGTGCATGCAACGGTATGTGATTGTGTATGCAATATTGAAAGGAAAATCTCTTTTTTGAGATGTGTTTGGTATGTGAATGATTGACAAACCTATTTTGCATGAACATTTTTGGGCCAACCAGTCAATTTTACTCCCTTCTCTTTGTTGATAATCATGGGCATTCCATGACAATGAAAGGATGCATGTTCTTTGTTAATTTGGAATGAGGAGCTACACATAAGAGTGTTTCATCATTTACAATATATCAAGTGTTTCATCATTATTACATCAATACACAACAACCAAAAATCATTGTGTCATAAATAGTCGTGTCAAAAATCATAGTATGAATAAAAGTATTGTCAAAAATTGTAGTGTCAAAAGTAAAATAGATTTTTCTTCATTCTACTCCTTATTTAGCTTTTTATCTTCATGCTTGGCTACTCTTCATGATGTACCTACATTCCAATATCATAAAAAATATTAGTAAGTTATTTTATTAAACAAGATAATCATTAGTTCATTGAATCATTATGAAGAAAATAACATGACAAGTAAATATACCTAGTCAAGTGTTCTAGTAGGGTTCTCTCTTTGTTGTAAGGTCTCCAATAGGGCTTAATGATGAGAATTAGTAATAGTTAAAATTTCTTTTACTTTTGGTCTTCCTTGATGCTTCAACAACTTTACATTTTTTTCTATAATAAGATATGAATATATGAGAATTATTTTGTGCTTCTAATAGTCTTCAAATGCAGGAATTCCATTCCTTTTAAGCATGTATGTCTACAACCATGTTCCAGTGACAACCACTAAACTACTAGGATATGTGAATCCATCATCATCTATAATTGGTTGTGCAAGCTTTTTCTTACCTCTTACATAATGTGCTAATCAGCAATCATATTTATCATCATTCCCCTATGGTGCAACCAATCCAAAGACATGTCCTGGATAAAGAAGATTTGATAGATGGTTATACTCAAGTGAACTTTCCATGTCATTATTTTTGATAGAGGGTATGATAGACAATGGAGTAAGATAATGTGGACCCCATGTGTCCACCCATTCACTCGACTCACAGTGATCCCAATCACACTAAAAATAGCTAGGACAAAAGCAAGCTAGTTGTCGTGTCCAAATAGTCCATGTACTAGAATCAGAGCTCTAGAATGAATGTATTTTTTATAAGTCTCTCACTATAGCACAATCTGATCTATCACCTATGGACCCTTAACCAACCAAAAAAACCTATGTACTACTGAATCAAGAGTCCTCCCCTGTGATAATGCTAAACTACACCAATCAACAATCCTACAAGAATCAAGAAGCTCTGCTACTGAAATCTTTAATTGCTCCTTAACTAGAGCTCTCTTCACACATGCCCTTGCTCCATAATTTTCCCCTTTCCCATGGCTAGACTCCAAAAAACTCCAAATATGAGGCACCCCCTCTCTATGTGCATCATACGCAACCAATAAAACATGCGAGAATTCTTGAATCAACCTGTATAGTTATCTGACCAAATGATATGTCTATCCATAGCAATTGCATGCTCCTATAAGAAATCAAAATAATTCTTGAAATAATGTTGCACAAACTCATGAGAGTGATATCGATCATCACTCATATAAAAATGATATTCTCTAATAATCTTCTGATTATCTTTTGCACTATTAGGGGCATGTCTATATGTTATGTGGATAAAAATAGCATTCTAAATGGAGTTTTAATACTGATATTGTGTCGCATTTTGAGGTTGCAATGTGTAGTTCTTAGAAAATTCAACAACTAATATAATAGTGCTAATGGGAAAAATCTCCTTACACATTCTAAATTGTTGATCTAACCATTGAGACCTGTGACTATGTCTTGCATACTTGTAGAAAAGATTTGCCTTGAAATTTGAAATATAACTAGCCACATTGATTTCTTTTGCAACCAATTCACATCTAGAGCCCTCACCCCCACTCTTCAATGTGTATTTCACCATTTCATATACCATTTTCTTTTACTATTATCTTTCCAAGATCTTGTTTGCACCCCTCATGAAAACATGTGTCAAACTTGAATAAGCCACCACATTCTGAACACTTCTCATTTAAGAAAACATTTCTATAAAAGAAAAAAACATCAACTCTATGACATAAAAGTTGATCTAGCAAATCTCTTGATGATTTTGGAAGCCCACTAGCACCACAATTCTCTAACATTTATTTACTATGTAAAGTAGAATGGATGGAGCATAATAGTTCATGGTGCATAGAAAAGTCAACATGATATTTGCAACAACATGTATTTTGAATTTTAAGTGGCACACAATGAAATGGCTTCAAAGGTTCAAAAGCCCTATCTGATATATGAAGACTTGGATGACTCTCTCTAAATTGTTTGAACAACATAGTTTCACTTGCCTCCAAATAGTTTTTAGGATGTGGTGTGTGGTCTCTAATGTCAATTCTCAACTTTATCACATCTTTAGCATTGGGTGATACTCGTGAGCTAGAATGCCAAAATTGTGTAATTTTTTCCTTCACATCATTGGATAACTTCTTATCAAAATGTGGATGTCTCCCACCAAAAGCCCATGTTTCATTTTGAAGAGGATCATTAATTCTCTCTCATCTGCTAACTGTTCTTCTCAAAGTAGTACGATTTAGGTTTAATTCGATACAAGTTTGTCTCATATATCTACTCTTTCTCGAATGATGACTTACCAAGGAGGTTGTAATAACCCTTCAAGAAACTCCCTTATCCTTCTCGCTATTATTTTTCCCAATGCTATTGAGAGCACTAAAAAGATTCTTCATAATAATGGCATTTGTTTCAAATTTTTGATTGACAAGAATCTTCAATTTGGAAAGCATAGGTCTCATCTTTTGCATCTTTAATAAGCGCATAAAAAGCTGAGATTTCTCAACCACTATCTTGTTTCCAAAAAATATCCTATATAGTCTTGAAGCCCATAACTGAATAGTTCTTTATGATTTTTTACCTTCCAAATTGGTGATAATTGTTTCATCAATTTTAATTATCCTTTTTGGTGTTTTAGAACCTTCATATCAATTATAATTAAGAGATATGTAAGGTTCCTATGCATTGTCATGTTTGGCATGGTTAATCATGTAATTTACATTATGAATTGGTAGTATTTCCTCCTCCAATTTTTCATTCTCTAAATTTTCAATCCTGGCATTATCATTTTCATTTGGTAAATTTTTATTTTCCAACTGCACATATTCATTATCTGACTCTATGATTTCACCTTCGACTAATTCATCATCAACTTGACTCATATTTAACATACCTTGTCTTTTCCTTTGGTGATTTACTTTGTCGCTTTCTTTATATGCCGCAATATCTTCATTGGATACCTTCCTTTTGCATTTAGCCTTTTGACAAATGTTGCTCCTCACTTAGATGACAATATCAGACACCTAATGATATATTATCAAACATTTTTTTATTGTTTCCCAATGACTTTTCTCAAAACCCATGAAAATGGCCCACAAAAAGCAATGTTGTTGGGTCTGTAGTCACAGGGAATATTTTGGGAAAATAATGCTAGTATAACCAATAATAAATTAGATATCCGATAGTCACGCCAAAATTTTAGAGTGAAATAAGGATTAAGATTAAGATCATAATGTATAACGAGTTATGTATTATATATTATTATTACCTATTTTTATTAATAATATATCTGATTATTATTATAGTCTATATATATATATATATATGATTATTATATGATATTATTATTTTTAATATTATTATTAAATATAATAATGTAATATATGTTATTATTATTATGACCTATGTTATTAATATATAATAATATCTTATGCTATTATTATAATCTATAAATAAAATATATATATTAATATATATATATATATATATATATATATATGATTATTATATTATATTATTATTATTCTTACTATTATTATTAAATATAATAATGTAATATATATTATTATTATTATGACCTATGTTTTTCTTTTTGGCAAAAGTGGACAAGCGACCAGATATATATTTATATAAAGTAAAAATTGGTACAAGAGCTCAACTGGGAAAGAACCATTATTAATATATAATAAGAATATATTATTTTATTATTATTATTATTATCTATAAATATAATATATATATATGATTATTATATTATATTATTATTATTTTTACTATATTGTAATGCGTCAAGAGGCATCATAGGTAAACCTACAACCCCTCTTGATGCAATTCATGACAACCTATTCTTGGAAATAATCAAGACTAACAAAGTTACTGAGAGGGGAGGGGTGAATCAGTCACTCTAAAACTTTAATTCAATTCTGCATAATAATATTTTTACCATTCATCCATCTAATCTACTGTATGCATGAAAAGATAAACATTTGTAACACATGAACACACAAATTTGGTGACCCAGAAACCTTCCAATTAGAAAGTAAAATTGGGGTGCAGATGATGCCCACAAAACTTCAATATTGCAGTATAAAGTTGGTTGGTTAAGGCTTACAATGATCACTTCTGATGATCTACCCTATTAGGAGAAAGTAGGATTGCTAGATCCACCTTGTTAAAGGATTTACAAACATACAATAAAGTATGCACTCTATTAGGAGATTTACAAAAGACTGTCAAGTCTACCCTATTAAAGGATTTACAAACTAATTCACCTATTAGGATGAAGTAGTGTATTTGGTTACAACTGATTACTGATAAGATCCCTTGTGCTCTGATCACCTGATGTGATGGATATAGCTTTTCTGCATCAATTGTTGACCTTACTGTATTCCTATGTTTTGCTGGTGATTCACTTTTCTTCTTCTGAAAAATATTGCAATATAACACCAATGATATTCAACATGTCATTATTTCAAATGATATATACCATTCCAATATTTACATTGGCAAGGTCGGCTAAACACAAGTGAACAAATATTACTGAGTCAGCCAGATGGTAGAAAACTCGGGTTCCACAAACTGACTCGATGACCTTTTGATACTCGACATCCACTATAATACTCTGCATCATCATACACTTGGTAAGAGTAGAGGCACGATCCATACTAATCATTCTAAGTACCTTGGAATTTGGTAACCATTGGTGACTTGGTGAATATTGTGTCACTCGGTAAAAACTGAATCCATTGATAACCTTCTTCGCTTGGTAAACATTAATTCCTTTTTTTACCTTGATCTGTTGGTAAACACTAAGTTCTTTGTTTACCTTGATTCTTCGATAAACACTAAGTTCTTTGTTTACCTTGATCACTCGGTAAACGCTAAGTTCTTTGTTTACCTTGATCACTCAGTAAATACTGCTGAATTGCCCATATGCTTGATTTTCGAAGGAATGCTCGATATAAACTGTAGACTGAGTGATGAGCTCGGTAAGAATTTAGAATAGAATAAGTGTTGTAACTAATGACAAATATATCATAATTCCAACAATCTCCCCCTTTGGTATTAGTGACAAAAACACTTATGAGCCAAAACTTAGATACAATATCTGACATACTGACAATTGATCTTACTAAATATTCAGTGCTTACTTACATATGACTCCCCCATACAATATATACAAGATATTTATATGAATTATATGACTTTTATTTACAGTATCTTTTCTTTTGTACATTTATCTCACCAATAACTCTTTCTGAGTATCTCTTTCTCCCCCTTTTTGACAATAATGCCAAAGAATTTTAAAAAAAAAAATGTATTTACATAGAAACACCAAAATGTGAGATAAACTCTGAATGTACCTGAAGAATGAGTTGCAGAGTCTTATCCCAATTATCTTGTAGGATTTTGCATGTGGATAGAGCTATTTGAACTTCTATAGAGAGTTCAATCACATGGTCTACAACGGAGAAATTGTTGTCATGGATCAATGTTTTTGAATGGGCAATGTGCTTCTGCAGTGTGTCCATGATGGAAAGGATCATATTCAGAATATCTAACAATGTAGATCAGATCCTTGACTCTTCTCTCAGCAATTCTGCTTTCTTTTCTGACAAAAATTTGATCCTGAGGTGATGAGATGAGCTTGAACTAGGGTCAAGCTTCAGGTTTTGTGTGCTTGCCTTCAGATCCTCATCTATCTTATTCAATTGCTCTCTTATTTCCTTAGTATACTCAGTAACATCACAAAGCTTAGCAAAAAGAGATGTTACATTATTAAAATAATTTTCAATATTGGCCAAAACTGTGGTTAATGCAACCTGTTTTATTGCTATGTGCTGAGCAATGTGCTCAAGCACCTTATTATCAAACTTCTTTTCTGCCTTCTCCATCAACTTTTCTTGACCGGAGGTATACTCATTGAATTTATTTACAACCTCTCCTAACTGGATCAAAATGTGTTGAGTAGAATCTACATCAACACATATAGCCTCTGTAATTATATTCCAGGCATTCTCAATTATTTTATATTCCTTATCCCTTTAAGACCTTAGCTGATTCTGCATAGCCTTCATCTCAATTAGTTGACTAGCATACCTCATTTCTTCAATGGTAGCATTTTCATAGTCAATCTTTGGAATTACTATCTCAGTGTCTAGGTCAATGTCTTCAGGAATTTCCTTTCCAGTGATCATAAGTCTTAATGGTTGTTTTTGTTTGACTTCTATGATGACTGGTTTGACCTTGGGAATAGACACAATAGTAGAGATGGGAAGGCTAGCAGCAAAATTTGGGATGCTTAGGGGTTGAGTGTCAATAGGATTATATACCAGGTCAAAAATTGAAGTACTTGCCAAAAATGGTGATACACTTGGTAATGTAGTATCTGAACTAATTGGGTTTGAAGTAGATGTAGGTAATGCTGATAAAATTGTAGAGCAAATTGGAATTGACAAAATTGCAGAACTTACTGCTATTCTAATTGGTGATGATGGAGCTAAGAAGGCTTGCTCGGTAGCTGAAGAAGAGGAACAAAGCTTGGTAGATGAAGTGGTAGAAACTTCTATTGATGATACCAGGAGCTGAGATGTGGCAGGTGCAAATGATATATCTGATGTAGATGTGACCAAACCTGCTGAAGCTGACTCCAACCTTGATGATGTCATAGTTTTAGGTGGAGAGTGAGGAAGGGATGCAATAACTACTGCTGCAATTTTCACCGGATCATCTTCCTCCTTATCTACCTCTTCAACTTCTTCATCCTTGTCTTCTTCCTCTTTATCTTCCATTAGTGCATTCAGCTCTCCCGGTGAGACTGCGATGGATGGAGTGCTATCAAGCTCATCATCACTATTGCTATGATCATCTTTGATTTCTATTGGGTCTACACTGGGCTTATGTAGATGATAGATTTTTTTCCACCTGTTTGTAGCATCATTTACAACATGTTCAATGTCTTTAATCAAAATCAAATAAGTGTTGAATCTGATCATCATTTTACCTTCATGGTTTTTCATTTCAATTTTTACTTCTACTCCAGTGAGACTTGGTTAGAGATCCTTCAGAGGTTGCTCATAAATATCTTTTACCATTTGGGTGGCTAACTCTCATCTTGGTTTCAATCTCTCTAGTAGTTCTTTTGAGATTTGAGGGGCAATCTGGTCTGGGGAGTATTTCAATTTACCCATCTTACTGAGTACCAACTGCTCAATCTACATTTTCTCAGCATTAATTCTAGTTTCAAATTTCAATGCTTTGAAATTTGTGATTCCAACTCCTTCCTTCGATTCTTTGAGCCTTTTCTCGAATGAGGGTGCAAGCCTGACTAGTATAGGTTCCTGCTTACCTTTCCTGGTTCTTTTGGAAAACACTACAGTAGGTTTCTTCTTAGGTTTGGTAGTGATTACCTTACCTTTCTTCTTTGGCTGTTCTTCTATAGATTCTTCTTCTCCTTCTTCTTCTTCTTCACCTTCTTCATCTTCACCTTTTCCCTCGGTGAGCATAAGAGGACCAGTAGAAGTTTTTAATTTGGCTATTTTCCTCTTGCCCTTGCTTATGTCCTAAGGTAGCTTGATTTCAAGCTCAATTCTGGCCTTAGCTTCATCATAGGTTCCAAAAATTTGTTTCCTTGGGTCTACTAGCTTATTTACTAGTGCTTCTATGATATCTCTGGTTTCATCAATATTTACCTCATAGGGAAGAGGTTTCACCCGTACAACTCAGGGTCTGACTGCCTGAATGTATACCTTGTCATAGTCAACCATGAAGCATACATCATCCTTGTAATCTTCAACAAGCTTTGGAGGAATTCTAAATCTATTATTCATTCTTTCCTTGAAGTCTTCAAAATAATTATCCATAATACTATCAAAATTTTCACCCATCTCTGCTACAAACTCATTTATTTGATACAAAACTGGAATATGTTTTCTCCATACATTGTACCTTTTGAATTGAAAAACTTTTGTACATAGAAAAATAAACAAACTAACAAAGAACCAAATTTACCAGAGTTGGTTTTTGAGGTCCTTATATTATCCATGTTTTTATTAAGTTGTTTCAGCAGCACATCTGCTAGGTCAAACTCCATGATTCTTTTCATGACCTTATAGGCTAAGTCTATAGCCTCACAGGGCACGCAATTCAATTTTCTAGAACTATACATCTTATATGCAATTAAATAAATTCTAAATCTTAGCTCTATATCAGATACATTGTTAGGTTTTAATCCTCTGCCACCCCATTCAACTAGGGTTAACTTCTAAAGTTCATCCCAACTTAGGGTTTTGGTGGTTTTTGATTTGTTTAACATTGGCAAACCCATGATCTTATGAATCATTTTCTTCGTTATTAGGATGGGTTGCTCTAACCACATTTGACCATTATGCATACAACTTAAAATTTATCTTATCCATTTCATTTGAAAGTTCCTTGGAAGGTGTGGGATATGAGTCAAACCTTTGGTTTCCATATGTTTGAACTCAAGTTTGAGGGTTCCATCCATACATAACTGAGCTAGGGCATTATCCATATCTAGTGTCCCTATCTCTTGAATAGTGCATTTGAAATGAGTACGAATGTCATTTATAAGTAGTACCTTTGGTGGAATTTTCAATTGGGCTCCATGTGGGTCGAGTGATTCAACTATGGTGGGAATGAGCTTGAAACTAGGTGGTTTCCATTCTACTCCCTTCACAAGCATTTCAGAGCCTCTCTTTGCCTTGCTGATGTTGGTGCTTGTGGATGCCATTGCTGCTTGGTGAGTGAATGATTTTGTTAAACAAATTCTTCATTGGAAAATCACTTCAAATCACTTGAACTCACTTTTGCACTCTTGGAAACTTCTTCACTCTGTATATTCTAAATTCGCAGTGAAAAATGAGATCAAATTCTGCCTTTTTGATGAAAAATCTGCCATTAATTCTTAGGTACGAAGATAGCTAAGATGACCTAGGGTTTTTCAAATATTCATTGAATTACTTGGTAAACGTTGCAACTCAATAAACAAACAAAACCTTTCACATTACCAACCTAGCTCGGTTAAGTCTGAAACCAACCTTGCTCAGTAGATGCACCACAGTGAACTATGTCATGTATCTAAAATACTGATTTGTCATTTGCACTTCTACATTTTGGAACTACTTTAGGATATTGCTTGAAGATGTAGTCCCTAGTCCTTGTTGATGAGTCTAATTAGAAATTGTGGAGTCACCCATTTCTTGAGTGACATTACCATCATTTGAACTTTCTGGCTCGGTAGACTTAGGAATCCATTGTTGTCTCATCTGTTTACGAATGTTGTTAGCTCTAGCTTTCTTTTCATCTTCAACTCTTCTTATGTTCATGCAATTTTTGGATATATGACCAAGTTCAGTACATTTATAACATCTTATAGTAGTTTCTTTCTTCCTTAGGTGATGCCTTGCACAGTTTATTCCAATGTGTCCATATTCTCCACAATAGTGACATCTGCACCAAGTACTGTTGTCCCAACTAAATAATGCATTGACAATTTGTTCTACTGGATTGAATGATTTAGATCTACATTTAGATGCCTTGTGACCTTGTTTCTTGCATTTGTAACATTTGCCTTCAAACTTTGGTTTTTCTTTGCATTCATTTGCTTTGTGACCATGTTGATTGCAATTGTAGCATTTACCATTGAATTTTCTTTTACCATTGCTCCAACGTTTGTTAGATGTATGACCTAACTTACCACAGTGATTGCAAGTAGGTTTTTGATTCTTTTGGGTACCTTGTTTGGAAGATTCACCTTCTTCTTTGTATCCAAGGCCTGCTTTACCTTTTTTTCTATGAAGATTCTGCTCATTTTGTAGATTGAATTAATCCATATCTGCTTGATATTTTATCATCCTTTCATTGACTTGTTTTTCAACATTTAAGTCATTTTCCAAACTTTCATTGATTTGTCTTTCAGATCTCAGATCACTTTGTAAGCTCGCATTGATTTGTCTTTCAGTGATTAAATCATTTCTCAAACTTTTATTATCAGATCTTAGATTCATTATTTCTTCATTTGCATAAGATAGTTGACCTACAAGATCTTCATGCTGAAGGGATTGATTATTTCTTACCTCTAAGTCTTCATTTGCCTTGTTTCTCTGTTCCAAAACTTTACATAGCCTAATGGATTGGATTTCTTGTTCTCTTTTGAGCTTTCTTACTTCTTCCTAAAGAGAACCATTCTTTGCTAGGAGTTCCTTGATTGCTTCATTAGCTTCATTTGAACTACTTGATGGTAAAAGGTCTTCAATCACTTCTTCAATATACTGATGATCATTCATTTGTCTTGCAAGTTCCTTCCTTCTTTTCAGAGATTGAGAAAGATGCTCCTTTGCTTCTTTGAGTTGAGTCATGGTTATTTCCAGATCTAGCTTTTCATTCTCAATAGATTTGTCAAGTCTGAATATTTTCATTGTCCTTGATCTTTGCTCAAGCTGTCAAACTTTATCTTGAGAACCACAAAGCTCTGATACCAATTGTTGGAAATAATCAAAACTAACAAGGTTACTGAGAGGGGAGAGGTGAATCAGTTCTCTAAAACTTTAATTCAATTCTACATAATAATATTTTTACCATTCATCCATCTAATCTAATGTATGCATGAAAAGATAAACATTCGTAACACATGAACACACATATTTGGTGACCCAGAAACCTTCCAATTAGAAAGTCAAATTGGGGTGGGGACGATGCCCACAAAACTTCAATACTGCAGTATAAAGTTGGCCAGTTAAGGCTTACAATGATCACTTCTGATGATCTACCCTATTAGGAGCAAGAAGGATTTCTAGATCCACCTTGTTAAAGGATTTACAAATATACAATAAAGTATGCACTCTATTAGGAGATTTACAAAAGACTGTCAAGTCTACCCTGTTAAAGGATTTATAAACTGATTCACCTGTTAGGATGAAGTAGTGGATCTTGTTACAATTGATTGCTAATAAGATCCCTTGTGCTCTGATCACCTGATGTGATGGATATAGCTTTTCTACATCAATTATTGACCTTACTGTATTCCTCTGTTCTGCTAGTGATTCGCTTTTCTTCCTCTCAAAATTATTGCAATATAACACCAACAATATTCAAAATCTCATTATTTCAAATGATATATGCCATTCCAATATTTACATTGGCAAGGTCGACCAAACACAAGTGAACAAATATTACTGAGTTGGCCAGATTGTAGAAAAATCGGGTTCCACAAACTGACTCGGTGACCTTCTGATACTCGGCATCCACTATAATACTCTGCATCATCATGCACTCGGTAAGAGTAGAGGCACGGTCCATAATAATCATTCTGAGTAGCTTGGAATTCGGTAACCATTGCTGACTTAGTGAATATTGTGTCATTTGGTGAAAATTGAATCTATTGATAACCTTCTTCACTTGGTAAACACTGATTCCTTTGTTTACCTTGATCACTCAATACACACTAAGCTCTTTGTTTACCTTGATCACTTGATAAACACTAAGTTCTTTGTTTACCTTGATCACTCGATAAATACTGCTAAATTGACCCTATGCTCGGTATAAACTGTAGACTGAGTGATGAGCTCGGTAAGCATTCAGAATCGAATAAGTGTTGTAACTAATGACAAATATATCATAATTCCAACACCTATGTCCCTAGGAGCCCTAGGACCCCTAGGAATAGATGGTGTCAGTTCCAATGCATCGAAAGGGGCCATAGGTTAACCTATTACCCCTATCAATGCATTTCATGACAACCTATGTCTCTAGGGGTCCTAGGAGCCCTAGGGACGCATGTGGTTGGTTCTAGTGCATTGAGAGACATCATAGGTTAATGTTTTGCTCCCTCTTAATGCAATTCATGACAACCTATGTCACTAGGGGTCGTAAGGCCCTTGTAGAAGCATTTGGTTGGTTCTAATAAACCAAGAGGTGTCGTAGGTTAACCTATGACCCCTCTCGATGTATTTTGTGACAATGTATGTCCCTAGGGGTCCTAGGACCCTAAGGACACATGTGGTTGGCTCTAATGTGTCAAGAGGCATCATAGGTTAACCTATGACCCATGTCCATGCAATTCATGACAACCTAGTCCATAGGGGCCCTAGGACCCCTAGGGACGCATATGGTTGGTTCTAATGCATCAAGAGGTGTCATAGGTTAAACTTTGACACCTCTAAATGCAATTCATGACAACCTATGTCCCTAGGGGCCCTAGGACCCCTAGGGATGCATGTGGTTGGTTCTAATGTGTCGAGATGCATTTCATGACAACCTATGTCCCTAGGGGTCCTAGGACCCCTAGGGACACATTTGGTTTGTTATAATGCATTCAGAGGGGTCATAAGTTAACCTATGACCCCTATTGACGCATTTTATGACAACCTATGTCCCTAGAGATCCTAGGACCCCTAGGGATGCATTTGGTTGGTTCCAATGCATCAAGAGCAGTCATAGGTTAACCTATGACCCCTATCAACACATTTCATGACAATGTATGTCCGTAGGGGCCCTAAGACCCCTAGGGACACATGTGGTTGGTTTTGATGCATCGAGAGGCATCATAGGTTAACCTATGACCCCCTCTTGACAAATTTCATGACAACCTATGTCCCTAAGGGCCCTAGGACCCCTAGGGACACATGTGGTTGATTCTAATGCATCAAGAGGTGCCATAGGTTAACCTATGACCCCTCTCAACACAATTCATGATCAACTATCTCCCTAGGGGCCCTAAGACCCCTAAGGACACATGTGGTTGGTTTCAATGCATCGAGTGGCATCATAGGTTAACCTATGGCCTATATTGAGGCATTTCATGAAAGCTAATGTTCCTAGGTACCCTAGGACCCCTAGGGATGCATTTGGATGGTTATAATGCATCAAGAGGGGTCATAGGTTAACCTATGAAACCTATTGATGCATTTCATGACAAATATGTTCCTAGAGACTCTAGAACCCCTAAGGATGCATTTGGTTGGTTCCAATGGGTCAAGAGGGGTCATTGGTTAACTTATGACCCCTCTTGATGATTTCATGACAATGTATGACCATAGGGACCCTAGGAGACCTAGGGATGCATTTGGTTGGTTCTAATGCATCAAGAGGGGTCATAGGTTAACCTATTACCCCTCTCAACTTATTTTATAACAATCTATGTAACTAGAGGTCCTAGGGCCCCTAGGGACACATTTGGTTGGTTCTAATGCCTATTGATGCATTTCATGACAACGTATGTCCCTAGGGGCCCTAGGACCCCTAGGGACACATTTGGTTGATTCCAATGCCTCTACAGGAGTCATAGGTTAACCTATGACCCTTATCGATGCATTTCATGACAACCTATGTCCCTAGGGGCCTTAGGACCCCTAAGGACACATGTGGTTAATTCCAATTTGTTGAGAGGGGTCATAAGTTAACCTTTGACCCCTCTCAATGCATTTCATGACAAAAAATGTCCCTAAGGCCCCTAGGACCCCTAGGGATGCATGTGGTTAGTTTCAATGCTTCGAGAGGGATCATAGGTTAACCTATGACCCCTCTCAATGCATTTCATGAAAACATATATCTGTAGGGGCCCTAGGACCCTTAGGGATTCATGTGGTTGGTTCCAATACATCGAGAGGGGTCATAGGTTAAGCTATGACCCCTCTCGATGCATTTTGTGATAACCTATATCCCTAGGGGTCCTAAGGCCTCTAGGGATGCATTTGGTTGGTTCCAATGCACCTAGTGGGGTCATAGGTTAACCTTTGACCCCTATCGACACATTTGATTACAATGTATGTCCTCAGGGGCCCTAGGATCCCTAGGGAAACATTTGGTTGGTTATAATGCATCGAGAGGGGTCATAGGTTAACCTATGACCCCTCTTGATGCATTTCATGAAAACATATGTCTCTAGGAGCCCTAAGACCCCTAGGGAGCCATCAGGAATGCGTCGAAATGGATCACTAGGGGCCCTAGGGACATATATTGTTATGAAATGGATTGAAAGGAGTTATAGGTTAACCTATGACCCCTTTTGATGCATTTTATGACAATATTATAATTAATAATAATATAATACTATATATTTTAATATAATAATTATATATTATTATATTATATAACAATAATAATCATATATGTTATTAGATTATAGATTTAATTATAATAACCATATATATTGTTATATATAATAATAGTCATATAATATTACTATATATATTTAATAATAATAATATTTATCGTATGTATTACTATATTATATTTAGTTAGAATTATTATTATTATATTTATAACTATATTATATGTAATAATAATAATCGTACATATTACTATATATAATAATAATTATAATCATATATAAAAATAATAGTTAATAATAATAATCATAATCATATGTAATAATAATATGAATGTCCACACTTCCCCTAAATAAATTTCCCTTTAAAACCCTCTAAAGTTTCCCTCTCAAATTTCTCTCGAAAATTGCAATTGGAAAATCTTTCCTCTCAAATTTCCCTCCAAAATTGCAATTGAGAAATCACACAGTGATCAGATACCATATTTCATATTGGGTATCTGATTTTAGATTGGATACCCAATTATATTTCGAGTATCGGATTAGGCTCAGCATTTACCAAGCCTATTTGGTCAAGTCAAAAATGTTTTTGAAAAGGGTTTCACTATCACTCAGATTTCAAGTAGCCATCTGAAAATGTTATTTTCATAGAAATTAAATGATATTAAAAGGGCTTTTTTATAATACTCTCAAGATTTTATCGATATAATTGCTATCAAATTCTAGGTTTGATAAGTATTAATTTGATAAAGTTTTCTACTAGTTAAGGTGATCAGACATGAGAGTTTTTTTTTTCGAAAAAGTTTTAGTGGAAAATTCATATTTAATTATTTATTTAAAATAAAAATATCCAAAAATATGCATCACATCCAAGAATGAGTCTACTTTTTATATCTATAATTATATTAAAAAATATTATCATTTAATTTTGATTAAGGTGGTTAGACATACAGCTAATTTTTATTTTCATCCTAAAATTTTCATAGTACTACATTAAAATCCAAACTTTTGACCAATCAAATATTTTTTCTCTAGATAAGGCCTAGTATTTTAGAAACTACATTCAATTACCTACAAATTATTTTCTTACAACTTTTTGACATAAAGTCCAAAAATAGTTTAGAATTATGTGTCAAGTTGACATAACCCTGATTTGCTAGTTTTTCATTGCCACTTAAGGCCATAGTTTGATTGACTATGGTCCTACACATACCCTTGTGAGGTGCAATTTTTGTTCTTGCTAAGCCAAGAAACTAGTCTTCCTCCAAGGAAAAATCCTCCTCTAATAGTGCTTTTTTGGTCATCCCTATCTCTAGCCCAATAAGCATCTGTACAAGTAAAAAGAGTAAAGTCATTGCTTCTATCATACCAAATGCCATAATCTAATGTTTCTTTTAGATATCTTAATATCATTTTTACTACATAGTGATATTCTTTAGGATTGGCTTGAAACCTAGCCACAATTCTAACTGCATTGGTTATATCTGGTCTCCTATGAGTCAGATACTACAATCCTCCAATCATAGATCTATACTTCTTTTGTTCAACAAGTAGGTGTCTCATCCTTGCTTGATAACTTGTCACTAGTTACCATAAGAGTTCCATTAGGTTTACAATTTTTTAGACCAAATATTTTCAGCAAATCTTTTAAGTACTTGGTTTGAGATATAAAAATACCCTCTTTGTTCTAAAAAGTTTTCAATCCTAAGAAGAATTGCATTTCTCCTATCATGCTCATCTCAAATTCATTCTTCATGTCTTCTAAGAATTTGTTACTAGCTTCATCATTTCCACCAAAAATGATGTCATCAAAAAATACAATGATTATTAGCAAATCATCTCCTATTTTCTTTATGTACAAGTTGTTATCTTATATTTCTTTAGAAAATCCAAGCTTTGATAAGTATTTGTCCAACCTTCCATACTAGGTTCTTGGTGCTTGCTTTAATCCATACAATGCTTTCTTTAGCCTGCTAACCATATCCTTCTCTTTTGCTAAAGTAAAATCCTCTAGTTTTCAATGTAAACTTCTTCTAGTTCTCCATTCAAGAATGTTGATTTAACATCAATCTGATATACTTTAAAATTCTTGTTTGCTGCATATGCTAGGAATATTATGAGTACTTCCATCCTTGCTATAGGTGCATATGGTTCCTCATAATTAATTTATTCTTGCTAAGAGTAGCCCTTGCATACAAGTCTTGCTTTATTCCTTATTACTTCTCCTTGTTCATTCATTTTATTTTTGAATACCAATTTTTTACCAATCACATTTTTGTCCTTAGGTTTAGAAACCAATTCCTATGTGTCATTTTTAATTATCTACTAAATTTCTTCCTCCGTTGCTCTTATCCAATGATCACTGTTGATTGCTTCATTTTCCCTTCTTGGTTCTACTTGAAATATCAGACATAGTTCTTCATTAATTTTCTCCATGTCATAATTCCTTTTTCTTTACTTCCTATTTTCTAGTTACCAAGATGATGTCTTATCATGTTCCTATTTGGAGTAGGAGTTGCTACTTCAATTCTTATTTTAGGCACTATGCTCTATTCTTCTTCTACATCTTCAATTTGCACATTATTTTTCAAGTCATTGTTAGTCTTGAGAAATAATTCATTACTTCTACTAGTTATTTTAGAGTAACCATCTCCATCAGAGCTATTATCTATTATCCTTTCCTTGGTGCCAAAATTATCATCAATTTTAACATTTGCACTCTCTAGTATACTTTTTGTTCTATAGTTGAAACATCTCTAAGCTTTACTTTTTAACGAATAGCCAAGAAACATACCTTCATCACTCCTTGGATCAAGCTTACTGATAGCATCATCTCTTTGGATGTAGCATTTTCTTCCAGATATCCTAAAGCACTTGACTGATGGTGAGTGACCAAACCATAACTCATAAGGTGTTTTGTCCATACCTTTCCTAATCTACACTTTGTGCAATGTGTATACTACTGTATTGACTACTTCTTTCCAGAAGGTCTTTTGTAAATCATTTTCAAACAACATAGCCCTTTCTACTTAGGCAATTGACTTGTTTCTTCTCTCAGCAATCCCATTCTACTTAGGTGTATTTGGTGATGATAGTTGTCTCCTAATACCATGCTCTTCACAATAGATATTGAATTCTCTAGAGGTGAATTATCCTCCTCTATCTTACCTTAAGCTCTTGATTTTGTCTCTAGATTCATTCTCAACTTTGTTCTTAAATATCTTAAATTTCTCGAATGCTTTTCATTTTTTTAAAAGAAAAGATACCCACATCATTCTAGTGAAATCATCAACAAAAATCATAAAGTATCATTGTCCATAGTATCTTCTTATTCTTGTAGGACCACTCAGATCTATATGAATTAGTTCCAGCTTTTGTGTAGCACAAAACTACTTTCTAGGGAATGAGACTCTCTTTTTCTTAGCCAAAATACATTCCTTACAAATAGTATTAGTAGGCTTAGTGATCTTAGGTAAATCTTTTACAGAAAGTGTATTACTAGCCTTCACAATGTTATCAAAGAATTCTCTAGAGGTGAATTATCCTCCTCTATCTGACCTTAAGCTCTTGATTTTGTCTCTAGATTCATTCTCAACTTTGTTCTTAAATATCTTAAATTTCTCGAATGCTTTTCATTTTTTTTAAAGAAAAGATACCCACATCATTCTAGTGAAATCATCAACAAAAATCATAAAGTATCATTGTCCATAGTATCTTCTTATTCTTGTAGGACCACTCAGATCTATATGAATTAGTTCCAGCTTTTGTGTAGCACAAAACTACTTTCTAGGGAATGAGACTCTCTTTTTCTTAGCCAAAATACATTCCTTACAAATAGTATTAGTAGGCTTAGTGATCTTAGGTAAATCTTTTACAGAAAGTGTATTACTAGCCTTCACAATGTTATCAAAGTTAATATGACAAAATCTTCTATGCCATAGCCAACTATTATCAATCTTAGCTACCAATAATGTTATTTCAGTGGAGTTTAACTGAAATACATTACCTCTGGCTCTTGTGCCAATACCAAAAGTTTTACTTCCTTGTTTTTGATAATGCATGTATTATTACCAAAATTTTTACTTCCTTGTTTTTGATAATGCATGAATTATTACCAAACTATAGTCGGTAACCTTTTTCCATAAGCTATCCAACACTTAGCAAGTTATGCTTCAGTCCATCAACAAAGTAAACATCATCAATGTATGTTTTTCCATCAAGTGTGATGGATCCAATTCATATAATATGACAATTTGTATTATTCCCTACTTTGAAATTCCTCCATGGGTTCTAAATTTGACAAACTTGTTCATATCACTAGTCATGGGTGTGAACAACCACTATCAATGATCCAATATTTCTTTTCAACTTGTGAGATCAGCACACTTTCTTCTCTGATTTCTTCATCAAGATCATCCTCCTTTATAGCTACGAATCCTAATTTTTCTTCACTCATGTTTTGATCAGATTCTTCTTCTTCTTCTTCATTAGCATACAAACAATTTCTTGATATTCTAGACTTGAACTTTCCCTTATACTTTCTTTCTCTTTTAGGACACTTGGATGCATAATGACCATATTCATTACATGTCCAACATTTGATGATATTATTAACATCTTTTTCTCTTTCCACAAGAAGAGCTACTCCCTCTTGGATCTTTTCTTTAGTGGTCTTGTTGTTGTTAGCAATGTCTCCCTGTGCTTTTGTGCTCCTTGCTAAACTAGGTTTGATGTTTAGTGCATTGAATGTTGTCTCAACTTTTGCCAATTCTCCATACTATTTTAGATCAAATTATGCAGCTTCCAATCTACCAAGTAATGTCTCTTTGGTGAAATTAGTAGCACATGCTATCATTAGCTAAATCATCTATGCTACTATCTTGAAAGATGGTGTCAAACTTTTCAAAATATTCAATGTTACCTCATCATCAGATTTCTTTCCATCAAGAGATGTGGTTCCTGCAACAATCTCAAATATTCTCCCAATATGGCTTCTTGTAGATTCATCTTCAATCATTCTAGCGGCTTGGAAAGCACAATACAAATTTTTCAATCTAACCCTTTTTGCATGCATATTACTGTAGTGTCTACCCTCGTTCACATCTTTTCTGGACATTGGTGTTGTTATTATCAGACTATGATGGACTAGGTTTATGTTGATGGATTAATGGTATTGTTTTGACATTATCAAACATTATGTTATGGATTCAAAGATTATGTGATGAGATCATTTAGACTTTACATTTCATGTATACATGATGATCATTATATTGTTTGTAGCTATGATTGATGATTAGTTGATGGTTATTATCTCACGTGTTTTATTATGGATACTCACCCCATACTTGCATGTGTATGGTGTGCATGTTTTCTTATTTTATGGCGTTTATGATGTGGTCAAAGAAGGGAGTTGTAGTCACCTGCTTAGTCGGGATCTACACGATGCACCACTTCTTGCCATTGTCTATTTAGCTTAGCATTATATATTGTATGTACATGAATGGTTTTTCTGTAGGTTGCAGGTACTGGGTATCGACTTCCCTGAATTGCCAGGATGAGCATACCCTATTATACTATCTCAATGATAAGAGAAGAGAGATAAATTCTCAAGTCCAAATCCCAAACCTTTTAACCAATTGTCCTAGTGAGGTAGGACAAGTATCTGGATATTTTACCCACCGAATGTATCGAATGACATGATTCATGATTTTTAACCCTTTAGACTGATTTTGAGTGATTTTCTCTATGATGGGTTTTCATATTTTATCTTGGAGGTCTATGGTGAATTTTCTATTAATTAAGTCTTAATAAATAGATTTAATTAATAAATTAATTAATTGAGAAAATTAATATAAAATATCATGTTATTTGATATTTTGATTATAATTAATTAAATGTGAATTATTGAGGAAAAATGAATTAAATAAAAGAAAATTAGAAATTAAAATTAATAATAATTATAAAATAATAATAAAAGTAATAAATAAATAAAATAATAAAAGTTATAAAAATTAAGATGAAATTTATAAAGATTAAAATGGAAGTTATAAATATTTAAATAAAAATTATATAAAAAGAAAATTGGAGTTATAAGCTTGCATGGGAATTAACACACTTTTCTATTTCTCATGTGTCAACAACATGGGGGTTAGTTCATCAATTAAGCACATGGCGTCTACAACCCTATGGCTCATCTTGAAGGTTGGAAAAGACCCATGCTTAGTTGGTGACACCTTCCAGCTATTTCTAGAAGCATTCTAGATGTTTCTTGAAAGCTCTTTATATTCAGGCATTCATAGAAGCTTAGACATAGCATTGGGAGTGCAATTGGAGCATTGGAGGACTCGAGAATTCTGAAGAAGGTAAGAGCTTGCTCTGTGGATTTTTTGAGGAAGAGCGATTTAGCGTCAGAATCTGAGAAGATTATTGTGATTTAATTTATGCTATTTTTGCATCACATATTCCCTCTCTTCTTCGTGTCACCATATGTCTTCTGAAAAGTTTCATATTTTTATGCATTCTCAATATGGGTAGATTAATCTATTTGAGAATTTTATATGCAAAGATCTGAAAGATCACGGGGCTAGGGTTTAAATTTATAGCCAAATCCATTAGAAAATTAATTGAGTGAATCTATAATGCAAATATTTTATATACATATACATAATAAATATATTTATACATATACATAATAAATGAATACATATACATATATATAAATATATTTATATATGTATGCAGATATGAATATATAAACATGTATGTTTTTTTTTCCACAAAAATTATATCTATACAATTTAAGAATTTTTCTATAAAATATTTGCATTATAGATTCACTCAATTAATTTTCTAATGGATTTGGCTATAAATTTAAACCCTAGCCCTGTGATCTTTCAGATATATGCATATAAAATTCTCAAATAAATTAATCTACCCATATTGAGAATGCATAAAAATATGAAACTTCTCAGAAGACATATGGAAGACACGAAGAAGACAGGGAATGCGTGATGCAGAAATAGCATAAATAAAATCACAAGAATCTACTTGGATTCTGATGCTAAATCTCTCTTCCTCAGAAAATCCGTAGAGCAAGCTCCTCCCTTCTTCAGAATCCTCGAGTCCTCCAATGCTCCAATTGCACTCCCAATGCTATGTCTAAGCTTCTATGAATGCCTGAATATAAAGAGCTTTCAGGAAACATCTAGAATGCTTCTAGAAACAGCTGGAAGGTGTCACCAACTAAGCATGGGTCTTTTCCAAACTTCAAGATGAGCCATAGGGTTGTAGACACCATGTTCTTAATTGATGCACTAACCCCCATGTTGTTGACACATGAGAAATAGAAAAGTGCGTTAATTCCCATGCAAGCTTATAACTCCAATTTTTTTTTAATATAATTTCTATTTAAATATTTATAACTTCCATTTTAATCTTTATAACTTTCATTTTAATTTTTATAACTTTTATTATTTTATTTATTTATTACTTGTATTATTATTTTATAATTATTATTAATTTTAATTTCTAATTTTCTTTTAATTAATTTATTTTTCCTCAATAATTCACATTTAATTAATTATAATCAAAATATCAAATAACATGATATTTTATATTAATTTTCTCAATTAATTAATTTATTAATTAAATCTATTTACTAAGACTTAATTAATAGAAAATTCACCATAGACCTCCAAGATAAAATATGAAACCCCATCATAGAGAAAATCACTCAAAATTAGTCTAAATGGTTAAAAATTAGGAATAATGTCATTCGACACATTCGATGGGTAAAATATCTAGATACTTGTTCTACCTCACTAGGACAATTGGTTTAAAGGTTTGGAATTTCGACTTGAGAATTTATCTCCCTTCTCTTATCATTGAGATAGTATAATAGGGTAACCTCATCTTGGCAATTCAAGGAAGTCGATACCCAATACCTGGAACCTGCAAAAAAACCATACATGTAAATACAATATATAATGCTAAGCTAAACAAACAATGGCAGGAAGTGGTGCATCGTGTAGATCCTAACTAAGCAGGTGACTACGACTCCCTTCCTTAACGACATCAGAAATGCCATACAATAAGAAAACATGCACATCATACACATGCAAGTATGGGGTAAGTATCCATAATAAAACACATGAGATAATAACCATCAACTAATCATCAATCATAGCTGCAAACAATATAATGATCATCATGTATACATGAAATACAAAGTCTAAATGATCTCATCACATAATCTTTGAATCCATAACATAATGTCTGATAGTGTCAAAACAATACCATTAATCCATCAACATAAACCTAGTCCATCATAGTCTGATAATAACAACAACAATGTCTAGAAAAGATGTGAATGAGGGTAGGCACTACATCTACCCCCCCTTGGGTTAGGCTTACTCCTGGAAGCCTACAAACAAGTAGGGATATAACTCCCTCAATCTAGCTGCATCCTCCCAAGTAGCTAAAGAATCATCAGTAGGGTCCCATTGGACCCTTACTTGCTCAATGGTTCGACCCTTGAGGGTCAACTCTCGCTGCTCCAAAATACGAACCAGCTCCAAAGCTAGCTGCCTATCCTCTACCTGCAACGCATTCCAATCAAGAACATGTACAATATCAAGAATATACTACCAAAGCACTAAAACATGGAAAGCATCATGAATGTGAGATAGGCTGGGCGATAGAGCAAGGTGGTAAGCAACCAAGCCAATCCTCTCTAGAATCTCAAATGGTTCACAAAGTGAGGAGCTAGCTTAGAACCCTTTCCATATAATATCAGACTCTTTAATAGCTACACTCTCAAGAAAACTTTATCTCCCATAGCAAACTGCTTATTAGTCCTATGAGCATCGGTATACTTCTTCTACCTATCCTGTGCTGTAGTCAAATGCTCACGGATACGCACTACCTGTTGCTCCATATCACAAAGCATCTCAGGACCCAACATGATGCAATCCTCAAGACTGTCCCAACTCAATGGTGTACAACAAGGACGTCCGTATAATGCCTGAAATGGTGCCATGCCAATAGAACTATGATACCCGTTGTTGTAAGAAAACTCCACCAGGTAGAGATAATCCTCCCAATGTGTCTGCCTATCCATCACATACATCCATAACATATCTTCCAAAACTTGATTCACCATCTCTGTTTGGCCATCAGTCTCTGAATGATATGTTGAACTAAAGTTTAACTACGATCCAAGCTCATGTTGCAGCGATGTCCAGAATGCAGCTGTGAATACAGGATCCCTATTAGAAATGATCTTTCTAGGAATACCATGTAATCTCACAATATCACGCATAAAGACATTAGCTATAGAAGCTACTGTGTAGGAAGACCTAATCGGTGAAAAATGTGCCACCTTAGTCAATCGATCAACGGTGACCATGATAGCATCATGACGATGAATAGTCATAGGTAATCCTACTATAAAATCCATGGAGATGATATCCCACTTCCAAGAAGGAATGAGGTTAGGCTGCAAAAGTCCAACGGGGTGCTGATGTTTTTCCTTAACTCTCTGGCACTCAAGGCACCTAGCCACAAAATCCGCAATATCTTTCTTCATCCCAGAACAAAAGAACAAACATTTCAAATTAGCATGCATCTTCTTGACACCTGGATGTGCTGAGTAAGGTGTACGATGGGATTCTACTAGTATCAAGGTGTGAAGCTAATCTAAAAATGGCACATATATCCTCCCTAGATGTCTTAAAAGACCATCTAATTCTCGAATATAACCTGCAAACTTTCCTTCCAAAAATTTTCTTGAACTAATCTCTCTACACACTTCCTGATACTAGGAATCCATAGGAAGTGCCTGAAGAATCTGACTCCTCAAATCCACACTAAGGGTCATTGATGATACCACATGTCTCCTATGACTCAAAGCATCCGCCACCACATTCTCCTTACCTTAAATGTACTTAACCTCAAAATCATACTCGAATAGAAACTCCATCCATCGCCTCTAGCGAGCATTCAAATTAGGCTGAGTAAAAATGTACTAAAGACTACGATGATCATTGTGTAGCTCAAATTTGTGTCCCAACAAGAAATATCTCCATCTTGTCAAAGCATGAACTACCGCTGCTAACTCAAGATCATGCATAGGTTAATTTAACTCATGATCCTTGAGCTTGCGTGATTCATACGCAATCACCTGTCCATTCTGCATCAACACTGTCCCAATCCCTTCAAGAGAAGCATCTATACACACCATGAAATCACCTTCTGGATTAGGTATAGCTAGAATTGGTGCACTGGTCAAAAGCTCCTTGAGATTTTGAAAAGCTTCCTCACATTTCTCGATCCACACGAACTGCTTTCCTTTCCTCTGAAGAGAAGTGATAGGATGTGCTATCTTAGAGAAGTTTTGGACAAATCTACAATAATAACTGGCTAAACCCATGAAGCTATCAATTTTTGACACATTAGTCAGTGTAGGCCATTCTATTATCGATCAAATCTTTGCAAGATCCACTGAAATACCATCACCTAAAATAACATGCCCTAAATATTGAATCTTTGAATTGAAGAATTCGCACTTAGCTACATTGGCATAAAGTTGATTGTCTCTCAAACACTGCAAAACCATCCGCAGGTGTTCCTCATGCCCCTTCTGAGTCTTAGAATATATCAATATGTCATCAAGAAACACGAGTACAAACCTGTCCAAATAAGATGGGAACACACCATTCATCTAACTCATGAAAACTGATGGAGCATTAGTCAACCCAAAAAGTACCACTATGAACTCATAATGCCCATAGCGCGTTCGAAAAGTGGTCTTGTGAATATTTGCTTCCTTAATGTGAAGCTGGTGGTATCCTGACTTAAGATCAATCTTGGAGAATACTGTAGCTCCCTTGATCTGATCAAATAAGTCATCAATCCTAGGCAAATGATACCTATTCTTAATAGTCACCTTATTCAACTGTCTGTAGTCAATACAAAGACACAAAGAACCATCTTTCTTCTTCACAAAGAGCACTAGAGCTCCTCATGGTGATATGCTAGGTCGAATGCTCCCTTTGGCCAGAAGTTCCTCTAGCTAAAGACGTAGCTCACCCAATTCCTGTGTAGTCATGTGATAAGGAGCTTTAAAGATAGACTTCGCTCCAGGAATCAGATCAATACTAAAGTCAATGTCCCTCTTTGAAGGCATGCCTAGAATCTCACTTGAAAAAACATTTGCATACTCTTGCAAAATCGGGTGATCCAAAGTCTTCCTCATGGGATCTTCTCCATCAAGATCATTTACCATAATAGCAAATATCTGACATCCCTTACAAAAATTTTTCTTCAATTGCATAGCAAAAATCATCTGCAGAGATATAGGCCTTGGTATCCCAACTATCTTCACATCATTTCCTTGGTCATCTTGGCACATAATAATCTTCTTCCTACAATCTATACTGGCTCTATGAGATCCAAGCCAATCCATGCCTAAAACCACATCATAGGAACCAAGGGGTATGACTCAAAGATCCACTACAATATCAAATCTTCCTAAGCTAATCCCGCTCTTATGAACTACAAAGTCTGTGGAGACCTTAATACCTGAGGCTAGTTCTACTTGCCAACCATGATCTTGCTTCACCACATCTAGCTTACACTTAGAAACTATAGATGGTGAAATAAATGAATCTGTAGCTCCTGAATCAAACAATACTAAAAGAGATATACCTCTAATCGTACCTGTGGTCTCAACCACTATTCCTTGATGATCTGCCTGACGGTGATCAACTGCTACAAAAACTCTATGAGCTCTACCTGCATCACCCACTGTAGGCTCTAAAACTGTAGGTCTAGGTCCTAGAAACTGAGGTGCTCACTAAGGACACTAAGCTACATAATGTCCAATTTGACCACATGAAAAAAATTTTGTATTTCTGTCAGAACCTCTTCCCATAGGTGGTACATTAGATTACTGGCGATTGTTCCTACTAACAAAAGACTAGCTACTCTGAGCTGGCTAATTAGAGTGATTCTGTCTATTGTGTTGAGCATTGCAGTTGTTCTTGGTGTTAGAACCTTTGGCACTGCCTTGATCTTGAGAATTCTAGCCCTTCTATTGTTGTGTCTGCTAAGACTGCTGTTGATACTACTTTCCCTTAGAGAAAGAAAACTTCTTGTTACCACCTGAATTGTAGTTTCCTTTAGATCCTTGTGCTGCTAGCGCTTCTACAAAACCACCTTGACCAAGGTTGACACTTTGATCAACAAGGATTGCTTGATGTATCACATCCTTGAGGGTTTTTGGCTCAAATACCTTGACACCCCCAATTATACAGTTGTTCAAACCCCTAATAAAATGTTGTTTCAACTGAGTTGAATTTTCATTGAATCCTGAAAAAGACATGAGCTCATAAAACTTACGCTCATACTCGATCACTAACAAAGTGTACTATCTAAGATTATGAAATTCATCAGCCCTTTGCTATTTCCATTCCTCTAGTAGGAATTGTTCATGAAAACTCTCTAGGAATAACTCCCATGTAACACTGCTCATATCGATACCCAACTTCTTCTCCTCTATCGTCCACCAAGTGGCCCCAAAATTCTCTAGATTAGTGATCGCAAATCTTGCCTTAACATTTCTGACGAACTCCTGCATGGTAAAAATCTTGTCGAGAGAAATAAGCCATTGCTCGGCTACATAACCAAAACCTTGCCCATTGAAAGGATTAACCTTGGATATTGAAAGATCCTTCATCTAAGTGGACACAATGGAGCTCTGATGATCCTTCTGAGGACTTCTAGATCTGGGTCTATGCTCTTGTTCTATCTGATGCACTTTAGGTTGTTCTTGGATAGGAGGTAGATGTTCTAGAATAGTCTGCATCATCTGCCTCAAACCAACCTCTTCAGACTCATCTTGGTCCTCTCTATGGCTCTCTTCCTATTGCCTACTAGAGTGTTCTTCCCTGCTTTCTACATGAGCCGATCCCTCATGGGCAGACTCATGGACACTGATAGCTTTGCCACAACCACAACCTCTTCCATGGCCTCTACCATGGCCTTTAATAGAAGACCTAGTCCTAGATACCATCCTACAATAGTACAAGGAACTAAGTTCAGTTCTATGTTTAGGTTTAAGTAAAATTTCCAATTTTTGAAATTAAGTGTTGAACTATGAAAAATATTTAAGTAACAATTCAAGTCTTGTTTTAGTTCACCTAGATCAAGTTTGGAAAGATATGCTTAATAGTTCATGGTTCTAGTTGTTCCAAAATACACAGAGCTCCCAATGTAGAAACTTGGGCTCTAATACCAAATGTAATGCCCCGCCAAGGCATCCAAAGAATTAACCTAGAATTTTCACTAAGTTTAGTAGCTTTTTTTTTTTTCCATGAAAGTAAATACCACATATAACTTATGCACAATAACAGAAGCAATTAGCAATGTCCATCTGAAAGTAAACATAACATACATAACAAATTACATTCTTTAAGATCCCTTAACATTGAATTACATACATGAATCCATCTAGTACAACATCCACATGAAACAATAATGGTAAGTCCAAATTTTATACATTAAATTATAAATACTCAATCATCCACTGTACATGTCATATACATCCATCATAAAGATCAAACATGATAAACTAAGTGCACGGTTCCTCCCAACTGTTAATAGCATCATTAGACCATTTTGGATCCTAGCCATCACTCCGTGCATAAAATTCCAAATTACTGAAGAGATGATCGGTACTAACATAATAGGAATGTCACTCCTAATATATACAACATCATATGTAGAAATTAATCTAACATGCAAATGAAAGCATAAGATAACATCATCTAACATATGCTAATCATCAATGAAAAGGATACATATCCACCATCATCATGAAGGATGCATCAGCCACGATGTCTCAATGAATCTCAAAAAGATAAGAGTGGAAAATACACTACCACCCGACCATGTGGTACCTAAGTGGTCCACTCCCACCATGCTAAGGAGATAATCTCAAGTCCCAAACAGGCTATCAAAATCACATGGCACAAATCTCTATAAGTCCAAGAATCCTAAAAGTATACTAACTCAAAGGTTCCAAACACAAAATTTGACATCTAATTCCTAGAGGCACACAATGACATGTAGGAACCTATTATACAAGCAGGAAAGTGTCATCGCAATTATCACGTACAAGTTACCCTGGCAGTTAGCTAAACTCCATGGGTCCATACTGATTTCATGCGGCCACTAGTATCCTCTCATACTGTCGAGGCATACTACGGAATGCAAGGTCGCAACCATGCATCTCAATACTCCCATCCTATCTTGTACAAGCACTCAAGGCATGGGCGAGAACAAAAATTTTATCTTTTAGGTTCATTCAGTTAGTATTAGGTGTGAATGTTATCACTTATTAATCCAACTTACAATGAGTTACCCTGGCAGCCTCTTAGGGCCCCAGCCCCCATTGCAAGCCACTTCCCATCACTACATGTAGATATCCTACCCTAATGCTCATGGAATCATAAATCTCAAAATCACAATAGATAATCCATAATAAAATCATCAAATATGCATAAAAGCATCAATTCCCCATGAGCAAACATCCATAGAAAATCATGAACACAACAACTCTCTATTGGCAACTGAAGTATCACTGATAATCAAAAGTATCCAATGGTTCTCAATAACCAAAATATATATCTCAATCATACTGATCAAAGACTCCAAAAATGGTTGAGTCAAATATGTCACAACATGACATCATCAAGAATAAATCCACATCATAGTCCCATCATGGCGACTAGAAAATAACCAAGGTTAACTGATCAATGACCAAAAATAATGGTTAAGTCAAGTGTCTCATACATAAGAATCTCAACTTATAACAATCAATAATCACATCCAATACATAGAGCATTCCATCACATAACCATGGTTGGGTTTATAAAGATTGAGATTAAAATATCATCATGACATCACAATCACATAACTCCCAAGCCTCTAGTAGACGTCCTATACTGGTCAACACTAGTCAACCCAAAACCCAAAACAATAGCATAAGAAATACACAATGCAAACACATGTTTTGGTTTTGCTAAATTTACAACTTGAATTTAAATGTAGAGATCTCAGATTATGTTTCCAAGTTTGAAGAATGAATGGAGGAACACATGTATTGTTTTGGATAAATAAAAGTTTTCCTTAATAGAACTAGAAATCCATTTTCCAATTATAATATTTGTTTGATAGTTGAAAATTATTAAATAGTTGAAAATTATTAAAGAGTCATCATTATGAAAATAAACCTTCAATCTAAATCATTTATCAAATAATAATAACTTAAATTTATTAATAACATATTTACATATTACATATATATGTATATATATATATATATATATATATATATATATAGATAGATACATATGTAAATATATAAATACTTATTATGTTCCATAAAATCAAATTAACAATGATAATCAATTTCGTATAACGTTTGTTTTAAATGTTTTAACATAAATGTTTTTGCAACATAAACATTTTTTCATAACAATATTATTAGTTAACGTCCCCCACTCTTGTTGTGGTACGCAGTACCTGCGATCGCAAGCACTGCGCTGACAGCGGGTACATTGTACCCCTATCGCCGCAAACCTGCTACGACAAGCCTCTGCCTTCTGCAGGCATGGGGTACAAATCGTGCCCATGGCATTTCTAATATATACATTTTTTTAATATTGTTTTCATGCAATATGAATCGCGATGTGGTTTATTAAGTTTTCCTCACTGCGATTTATCAATCGCTCATTCAGTGTATTATATATATACATACATATATATATATATACTGATATATAATAGTATATATATCATTATACATACATATATATATATATATATATATATATATATATGTATATGTATGTATGTATATATATATGTATATGTATGTATGTATGTATATATATGTATGTATATATATATAATACACTGAATGAGCGATTGATAAATCGCAGTGAGGAAAACTTAATAAACCACATCGCGATTCATATTGCGTGAAAACAATATTAAAAAAATGTATATATTAGAAATGCCATGGGCACGATTTGTACCCCATGCCTGCGGAAGGTATAGGCCTACCGTCCTAGGTCTGCAGTGATAGGGGTACAACTTACCCGCTGTCGGCGCAGTGCCTGCGACTATAGGTACTGTGTACCACAACAAGAGTGGGGGGGGGAGGGATTAACTAATAATATTGTTATGCAAAAACATTTATGTTAAAATGTTTAAAATGAACGTTATACAAAATCGATTCTCATTGTTATTTAATTTTCATATGATATATGGTGTCAAATGAAATTGTTAATTCGATTTTATGAAACGTAATAACTATTTATATATTTACATATGTATGTATGTATGTATATATATATATATATATATATATATATATATATATATATATATATATATATATATATATATATATATATATATATATATATATATATGTATGTATGTATGTATATATATGTATATATATGTATATGTATATGTATATGTATATGTATATGTATATGTATATGTATATATGTAATATGTAAATATGTTATTAATAAATTTAAGTTATTATTTTTTGATAAATGATTTATATTCAAGGTTTATTTTCATAATGGTGACTCTTTAATAATTTTCAACTATTTAAGATTTAATTGTTTTAAATTATTAAGTAAATAGTTGATAGAATGGTGGGGGATGTATCAAACAAATATTATAATTGGAAAATGGATTTCTAGTTCTATTAAGGAAAACTTTTATTTATCCAAAACAATACATGTGTTCCTCCATTCATTCTTCAAACTTGGAAACATAAACTGAGATCTCTACATTTAAATTCAAGTTGTAAATTTAGCAAAACCAAAACATGTGTTTGCATTGTGTATTCCTTATGCTATTGTTTTGGGTTTTGGGTTGACTAGTGTTGACCAGTATAAGACATCTACCAGAGGCTTGGGAGTTATGTGATTGTGATGTCATGATAATGTTTTAATCTCGATCTTTATAAACCCAACCATGATTATGTGATGGAATGCTCTATGTATTGGATGTGATTATTGATTGTTATAAGTTGAGATTCTTATGTATGAGAAACTTGACTTAACCATTATTTTTGGTCATCGATAAGTTAACCTTGGTTATTTTCTAGTCGCCATGATGGGACTATGATGTGGATTTATTCTTGATGATGTCATGTTGTGACATGTTTGACTCAACCATTTTTGGAGTCTTCAATTAGTATGATTGAGATATATATTTTGGTTATTAAGAACCATTGGATACTTTTGATTATCAGTGATACTTTAGTTGCCAATAGAGAGCTATTTTGTTCATGATTTTCTATGGATGTTTTCTCTTGGGGAATCGATGCTTTTATGCATATTTGATGATTTTATTATGGATTATCTATTGTGATTTTGAGATTTATGAGTCCATGAGCATTAGGGTAGGATATCTGCATGTAGTGACAAGAAGTGGCTTGCAATGGAGGTCGGGGCCTTAAGAGGCTGCCAGGGTAACTCATTGTAAGTTGGATTAATAAGTGATAACATTCACACCTAATACTAACTGAATGAACCTAAAAAGATAAAAAAATTGTTCTCGCCCATGCCTTGAGTGCTTGTACAGGCTAGGATGGGAGTAGTGAGATGCATGGTTGCGACCTTGCATTCCGTAGTATGCCTCATCAGTATGAGAGGATACTAGTGGCCACATGAAATCAGTATGGACCCATGGAGTTTAGCTAATTGCCAGGGTAACTTGCACATGATAATTGCGATGACACTTTCCCGCTTGCATAGTAGGTTCCTACATGTCATTGTGTGCCTCTGGGAATTAGATGTCAGATTTTGTGTTTGGAACCTTTGAGTTAGTATACTTTTAGGATTCCTAGACTTATAGAGATTTGTGCCATGTAATTTTGATAGCCTATTTGGGACTTGAGATTATCTCCTCAGCACGGTGGGAGTGGACCACTTAGGTACCACGTGGTCGGGTGGTAGTGTATTTTCCACTCTTACCATTTTGAGATTCATTGAGACATCGTGGCTGATGCATCCTTCATGATGATGGTGGATATGTATCCTTTTCATTGATGATTAGCATATGTTAGATGATGTTATCTTATGCTTTCATTTTCATGTTGGATTACTTTCTACACATGATGTTGTATATATTAGGAGTGACATTCCTATTATGTTAGTACCGATGATCTCTTCGGTAATTTGGAATGTTATGCATGGAGGGATGGCTAGGATCCACGATGGTCTAATGATGCTATTAACGGTTGGGAGGAACCGTGCACTTAGTTTATTATGTTTGTTCTTTATGATGGATGTATATGACTTCTATGATGATGTATCATGTGTATCATGTAATTATCTCTACTTTGATGTATCATGGATTAGAATAGGATGATCTACCGTATTCTATGAATGTATATTCTTTTGAGCTTGTCATACCCTGTGACATGTACAGTGGATGATTGAGTATTTATAATGTAATGTATAAACATTGGACTTATGATTATTGTTTCATGTGGATGTTGTACTAGATGGATTAATGTATGTAATTCAACGTTAAGGGATCTTAAAGAATGTAATCTATTATGTATGTTATGTTGACTTTCAAATGGACATTGCTAATTGCTTCCATTATTGTGCATAAGTTATATGTGGTATTTACTTTCATGGGAAAAAAAAAAGAAGCTACTAAACTTAGTGAAAATTCTAGGTTAATTCTTTTGATCCCTTGACGGGGCATTACAATTACCCTCATAATTAACCTCTAAAGTCTTCCAAATTTCATGAGATGTTTTGCGTAGTTTTACTTAATTATACTCACTTTCAGTTAACACTAACAAAATTGCTTCTCTTGCCCTTATGTTGCACATAAATACTTCTCTCTATTCCTCAGTACGGGTTTCAAGATTGTCTTCTTCTGCAATATTTTTAGATGTCTTAGTTACAAGCCAATATCTTGGACCCATGCATAAGAGATGAGTCTTCATTTTATCCTTCGAGCTGTCATAGTTTGTGCCATCAAATCTAGGACTTTCCTTTCTAAAAATTTTTTCCGTAGATCTCCCAAAGTTGTTAAACTTCCTTCAAGGACCTAAAGCTATGATACCAATTATTTTTATGTTTTCCATTGTGCCAAAAGCTCAAGCTATCAAAAAATGTCACAAACACTAGACTTATCCAAATCCACGAGAGGTGATTAATCCATTTCATGAACCCTAAAGGAGGCATTGACCACCAAGTCAACAATACTATACAGATTGGTTGAGAACCCTAGATCACAAAAATCCTTAGTTTATTTGAAAAGGGTGTTAGGATTGGTAGATAGGTTACCTCCTTCTTAAGATTTTTTTCAAGTTATTCTAGTTTTTCTTCATTTGGAGGGCTAATTTTTTGTACCCTTTTTATAATTAGTTTTGTGCAATTCTATGTGTTTCTATCAACTATTTTAGAGTTTCTTTCCCAAATGTGCTAGTAAGTTTTGGGAAGCGTCTTAGTGTCATTTGAGATACTCAAAATTCCATTTGGGGTGTTAATCATGAAGGTGGAGTGGTTTGTGGACTTAGTGGAGAGGAAGCAATAGGGCCAAGCAAGCCTAGGAAGTTATAAAGGCATGTTTGATCTACCTAGTTGGTGTGCACTAGTTGAATGGATTAGGACCTTAGTGTTAGGAAACTAAGGGAAGTAGGGTGACTAGAAACCCTATTAGGTTAAGAGAAAGATATAAGGACACCCTAGAGGAAGCTAGGATAGGAGAAAGGCTAGTTGTCCCATCTCATTGCCTGATTGTATTCTTTCTTCCTTTTCAAATCATCAACAGTAAGGGCTCCAACAGGATCAATATTCTCAGTGATGATGGTAGATTTTTCACAGTATCCAAAACCTCCTAGATGTAGCTTCAACATAATTTGGCATGCAGGAAAGTTTTCCTTGTTTAGTTTGAACACCTCCATTTTGTACATCTTGAACTTTATCTTTTAGTACCTTCAAACTATTTCCTTGCAAGCACCAACGCTCTAATACTAATTGTTGGAATTTTTTATAATCACTAAGAGGGGGTAAAATTAGTTATTCAAGGTCCAAATTTAAAAATTGATTTTTTAAATGCTTAATAGATCCATATACATAAAATTATAACATGCATGCATCCATTAGGTCATACAATATCTTAACTTAGTAGGTTACTATGCTTGGTCAAAATAACTTTGTAGTAATGTAAACATGAAACACTATAAACACATTCACACAATTTGACATAACTATTTTACATGTAAACTAAATTTGGGAATAGCCACATGTAATGCCTACCCCTATTTTAGTTTCATTTTTCTTGTATGCTTCCAGGGTTGAACCTAAGTTTGGGGGAGTGGATGTAATGCCTACCCCTATTTGACTTTTCATGTTGTATTTCCAAATTCTTTTAGGCGACTTTGATGGTTATTTTTTATGATCATCAATAGTTGGTTACCAAATTATATTAATGCTATCTTATACTCATTATATGTGATGAGTTACTTAGTTATTTCATGTATTAAATATTATTTTGATGATGATACATGTATTTTCATATAGTGATTTTAGTTATTTCATGATGATAGTTACATAGATGATTTATATGCAGTTTCTATGGATACTTACACCATACTTGCATGTATATGGTGTACCTATATGTTTTACTTTATGATTGACATTCCTAATATGGTTAAAGGAGGGATTCATAGTCATTTTCTAGTTAGGATCCACACGATGTATCACTCCCTTCCATTGCTTATTTAGTTTAGAATATATGAGTATGTAGATGCATAGATTTTATGCAAATTGCAAGTACCATGAGTTGACTTCCCTAAATTGCCATGATGAACATACCCTATCTGATGTAGGAGCATTCAGAGATATAAGGGCAATCCTGTGTCAACCAAAAAAAAATGTACTTAGACTTAGTTTTTGTTTCATGTGTTTTCATTTCTGGTTACCCATTTGGGTCAAATAAATGTTCCAACTCTCATAGTTTCACTTTCAATGTTCTAGGTTAGAGTATTTAAGTGCATTGGGATATGTGTAAATGCAAGAAAAATAGGAGTATTTAATTGAGCCATAATTATGGTGGATTAGAAGGTGTAAATTGGAGGGAGAATTAAACTGTAATTTAGAATATTCCAGAAAAAGAATCGTGTCAAAAGGGTGCACGGTTTTAAAGTTATCGCAGTTTTTCAATTACTGGAGACCTCTTAAGAATGTTTCAAAGTAAAGTTTAGGGCATTAAATGACCTTTTACAGGGCCAAAAAATGGGGTACAAGTGAAGCTGGTTCATTGGGCTATAGAGCACTTTGAGAGCTTTTCGAAAATGTAAACGGTTCGTCAATTGGAGCTACGGTTCAAAAGTTATGCCTCCTGGAAGTTTGGTTACCATTTCTGGATTCTTCTAATTTTGTACCAACTTCTAATGCGACTTTTGGAGCCTTCTATTTGGTCGGTGGATGCCAACTAGCACTTTCTAGAATGTATTCCTAATCCTTAACCCTTCAGGGTCTATTTAAGGACATTTCTAGCATTGTAAAAGGCAGTTCAGAGTGGAGTTTGAGAGAAGGTACTGGGAGTCAAAATTATCTCCAAATTTATGCTAATGTAAGCCCATAGGGCATGTTTTGGAGTCTGTTTCTCTGCACTAAGTGTACTAACATATTTTTATAGTTAATAAAATTTTCCCTTTCCTGCTGTGTCCATTCTGTGCTTGGGTTGTGTCCCCATCACTATCATAATATCTTAATAGTATAAGTGGAGAGATAATTATTGAGTCCAAACTCTAGCCTAAGTTGTTTGTCCTAGAAAGTAGGACAATTATTTGAGTTTTTTACCAGTCTAAATTTGTCAAGTGATGTGAATTCACAATTCTAACCTAGAGTTTGATTTTGTTCTTTATCTTCAATTGAGTTGTCATATTTAGTCTTGTGGGTCTAGTGTGATTTTCAGTTGTAATTGAATCAAATTAAAAGATAACTTAATGATTTAGTTTAATGAAAATTTTATTTTAAAAAAAATCATATTTAATTATATTTAATTAATTGAAAAATCAATTAAATAAAGAAATTAAATATAAAGATTTTATTAAAGTTCTAATTTTGGTGTATTTATATTTATTTAATTTAATAAAAATTTATTTAGGGGTTTTATTTAAATAGTAAACACTAAATATTATTATTAGTTGAATTAATAAATCTATTATTTAAAATGTCTCATGAATTAATTAAAGAGAGAAAAGAATTAATTTAATAAAGATTATTTTTATTAAATTGGATAACATTTTTTCATGAAATTAAAATATAATAAAATAATAAAAGATAAAGGGTTTCCACATGATTGGATAATCAAAGCCCTAAATTGGGGAAAAACTCTTCATTAGAGATTTAGAGTTCATTTCTTTGCCTTAATGGAAAAGAAGGGAACCCTAACTGAAGAGGTCAGAAATTTAAAGAGAGAACAAGAGATCCAATCAGTATTACTATGTGAGTTGACTAAGTAGAAAAAGAAAGATGAAGAGGGAAAAGTCATGATTGAAGATACAAAAAGGATTTTGACCAATAGACTGGAAGAGAAAACATCAGAGGTAAATAGAATTGCTAACATGAAATTATAAACTTTGAGTCAAATGATGATTGCAAATCATGAACTAAATGCAAAAGATATTGAGATCACAACATTGAAGTTGAAAAATCAACAAGTGAGAAATGATTTGAAAAGAGAAAAGGAGTTTTCTAATAGTTTCATCAAACCTAGTGAAGCTATCATATACTTTGAACAATTGATTAGATCCCCTAGATCCAATAGTTATACTTCTGGATTGGGATACACTAGTACTAAAGAAGGATAATCATCCAAAAGTGGTGAAGAAAGAAGTAACAAAGGTAAGAACCCCAACCGTACTTTTCATAATTGTGGTAAGATAGGTCATACTGCTAATGTTTGTAGGAGCAAGACTGCAAACTAGTTTCCTAAGAAAAAGTTCATGGGTCATTACCATAAATGCAAAAAACAAGGACATCAGGCACATGAATGTAGAACCAAGACCATAAGCTCACAAATATTTGAAGGATACTATTATAAATTATAGAAGTATGGACATAGAACACATAAGTGTAGATCCAAGCCTAAATGGTCATCAATCAAGAAGAAAAAGGTAAGATACAATGGTAACTCTTATAATTCGGATTATAATAAAAGGTATAGTTGTCACTACTATCAAGAGTATGGACATGTTTCTGAAAATTTCATAAGAACACATTTTAGAAGTGGGTACAATAGATGGTTGAGTCAAATCACATGTTTCAGTTGTTTGATGATTGGTCACGTGAGTCAAACCACATTTTTTAGTTGTTTAAAGACTAGTCACATAAGAAAAAATTATCCAACAAGGTCAAAGGCACCAAATAGTGAGTTCAACAAAGGCAAAGAAAAGGTAGATATTGAGAGTATCAGAGATGAAATGAACAAGACATGGAAGAGGAAGGAAGATTACAACACATCAAGTGTAGAAGGGATCACTTCACCCAATGGGTTAGGTAATCACACCTCCTTCAATTAAATAGTCAAAAAGTGAGTGGAATTGATATCTAAAAGGATATACTTTACATCAATTCCAAAGATTTAGTTTTGAAAAAGATTACATATGCATTAAGAAAGATACAAAGTGTTGTTAAGAATCAAGAAGAAATGTTTAAGCTTTGTTAGTTTTCATGTTACTCTCGAGCATGAAAAGTTTCACTATCATTACTAAGTGAAATGATTAGTTGATGTCCAGTTATCAAAATTATTAGTATTGATGAAGCTCTTCGTGGTTTTTTAGTCAAAAGGAAACTTCATGGAAGTTGAGTTTGTCATAATTTTTATTGAAGTTGAGCTGACAATTGTGTAAGCACTAAGCATTAATTGCAAGGTTTTGAGGTCTATATGATTGATTTATACTCATTTAACATCATTAGAATTTTAAGGAGAGAATGAAGAGATAAATATGAATCAAAATAATTTTTCTAAGCATTTGAAAATGAATTCAATAGACACTCGACACCATCCTTGTAGATTCACAAAGGTATTTACCATGTGCCGAGCTATGTAGTTTGAATTTTTGCAAAACTTAGTTTTAAGAAATGGTATCTAGTTCTTTAGAAACCAAGGTTGTAGAGGGAAAGGAAGTTATGAATGTGCAATTGATAAGAAATGAGATTAAACAAACTAATTTTAGAGCTATTCCAAACATAGCTTATAAACAAGATCCATCAGGTGCATTGTCAATGACACCAGCACAAGTCTTAATTATTCAAGATGTTAGATAATGCTATACATGTAAGCCTAGAAGCATAGGAGACGTGGAAATTAGGAAGGCATATGGGAAATTGTGTGAAAATAGAGCATTGAAGAAGGAATTCAAAAATTTTGAGACGAAAGGGTTAAATCATGCCCTAGATTTCCCTAACATCTTCAAGATAGAATGGATAACGATTTTTTTGAGCAGGATACATGAAAATTCTATATGGTTAGAGAATGGAGTGGTGAAAATCAACAAGAAAATTGTGCATAGAGTTATAGGGTATCCAACCCTAGATCATCCCAATAAATTGAGAAGTGAAGCAAAAGAGCTAATTGAAAGAAATAGAGGGGCTGTATGGAATAAACAGGGGATGAAAATATATACAATCACATATCCCTTAATTGTTTTTGTAGTCAAGATTATAGCACATAAGCTCCATCAATCTAGTAGGCTTAATAGTGTTTTTTGTATTATAGTGGATGTGAGATACAAGATATTGAAGAAAAATCATTCTTATGATCTTGCCAAGTTGAAATTGCAACAATTGAATGAGAATTTGGGAGCCATAAGGAAGACAAAAAATGCACAATGTAAATTTGGATCTATTCTTTTATGTATAGAATACATTTCCTAGTTTTGGTAAAGTTGCATGGAAGGTAAATAGACCTATTGCAGTGCAATATAGGTGAATTTATTGAGCAACTGGGTGATAATTCTAAGTCATTCATGACAAGCTATTTTGAAGACTTCAAGTAGAAAATGAAGAAAAGAATGAGGATACCAGTTTCACTAGTGGAGAAACATTTGGATGATGTTTTCTTCCTAGTTAACACTGACTATACATATGTCCAAATAACAATTCCTAGAGTTTGATGGTCAAGACCATGAGGACATGGATGAAGCCTCTACAACGATAATAAAATTAATTTTAGAAGAAGTGGACATGGAGGCTACATATTTTGGGAACTATGATGTGGCTAAATAAAAAATCACATTGACCTTAAGATTGCTTGAGTCAATAGGAGGAAGAATAAGATGGTAAATAAATTGAAAGAGAATTTTTGTGAAGGGTCAAAAGAAGAAGAAGAAGAAGATGGTGATGATGATGAAGAGAATGCACCTCTCCAAGCAAAACTTTTCATTACCCAAGGTCAAGGAGAGGACCAACAAGAATAGGAAGTAGAAATTGTAGAAGGCATCGAGGGAGAAGAAGCTAGTGAAGAACCTACAACTACTAAAAAGATGAAAAGAAAAGCTAAAGCACCAACACTAAGAAAACCAAAGAAAGTTGAAAAACCTACTCAACCTATAGTACCTTCAACAAGGGCCAGTACAAGGGCCACTGTACAAAATGCTAAGGAAGTAGTCAAGCCAAAGGAGAAGAGAGCTAGTCAAGCTAGTAATGGTGAAGAGTCTTAGAAGAAACTAAGGAGAAAATATAGTGCTCTAGTTGAATATGATGAAGAGAAGACTAAATCTGATTACAATAGCCAATTTAAAGTGGTAAGTTATAATCCTTCTTCAAATTTGGATAATCAATGTGAGAATATTAGAAATAATGTTGATTTATCTAGATTATCTCACATTGAGTTTGACAATCTTGGGAAGATTGAAAAGAATCAAATTGAAGAGGTAGTGTATGCCATGATGGAAATATCTAAAAAGGTTCCTCCTAAACTTGCCAACTCCATACCCAAAATTTTGTATGAAAAAGTTCAACAGAAGTGGCACTATCATATGGATATTGAAAAACAAAAAAGAGAAAAAACACTGTCCTAGATAATGTTTATGACACTTTCACCTAGAACATCAATCCCCTCATAGAGGATGAATTGAAGATATTGATGGAATCCACCACATAGGAATTGTTTTTAAGAATCCTATACTGGTGACTTTTGATGAGATTTAGGAGGTAGATAAGGTATATGCAGAGGAGGAAGTATAGAAAAAAATTACACCTTCAGCCCCTTCTCAATTCACAATGATATAACCTATATTACCCCTTGTGGTATATTAAAGGAAGGAGAAAACTACTTCTACCATTAGTATACTGGCACAAAGTACTCCAGTCTCAATCAATATAGATGAAAGTGTACGTGATGAGGGTGAGATAGTTAGAGAGCAAAAATATGAGATAGAGAAGAATGAAGAAACACAAGTTCAAATAGGTCAGATAGATACTCTTGCACCTAGAACACAAAATCAAGATGTTAGTGGTAATATAGAGGACGTGAAGTACATAATTGAAGAGTCATGTTTGAGAACAAATCTAGAGGAGCAATTAGCAATATAAACATTGGTAACATTACCAGAATCTGCTACTCCTCCTATTCAAGCTCTTTAGAGGTTGAGAACAGAAGCTACACCATTACAATCCTCAAGGCTAAGTCCAACCACATGTAAGGAAGTTAAAGTTACATCATTTTTTGATGTAAATCTAGATGAAGTAATTGAGTTTCCCAAGTTTTATTTTGCAACTATTACTATTGAGCATATGGGCATACTCTAGGAAGCCCTAGCAAGGAAGAAGGATCAAGAATATCTCGGACAGGGGCCTAGATAGAAGCAAGCTTTGATTGATATCAAACACATGTTTATTGATGCATTTAGTCTATGAATCTAGAGGAAAAAGAGCCAAACTAAACCAGATAGCCATCTTTTTGGAGAAGCTAAATGACACAGACCTAGATTCTAATGTCAAAATTATTGAATGGTCTAAGAAGAAGTTCCAACATAAGGTTGATGAAAAGATATCAAGTGCTATTGAACTGATAGGGGTTGAATTAGCAACTAAAATAGAGAATGTGAAGAAGATACTAGAGAATACTTTCTCTTTGTATACCAAATTAAATAATACTACACTCTTCACAAAGGAAGTTAGGATTCATATCCTAAAGTTGGAGAGCATTATGCCAAAAGTGAGAAACACTTTAGTGCCCTCCTATAATCCCAAAGTCAATTAACAACATTAGATGTAGATGAAGCCAACTTTAGGGCTAAATTGATATGCATCTAGTCTACGTTGACTCCACACATGGAGATACTACACAAGGAATAAGTCTATGTTGAAACTCCCATGAAGAAAGATTCTCATCTTTCTACACATGAAGGCTTAGTTCACCTTCCTACCAAGCTGGCCATCTAAATAAAGTCATTGGAGGTAACTTGTAATAATTGGGATACACCTCAAAAGATTATTCTAGAGATCCAAAAACCATTTTTGGACACACATACTATTAGTGTTTAACCCATTGACATCAATGTCCAAAAGGGGGAGTAAGAGAAAATGGGGTGTAATAATGAGAAAGAATATGGGGAAGATAGAAACAAAGATAAATAGATAGGAAATATATTCAACAAGAGAAATATTTTGGTTCAAATACAAAGTATAGCACAAAAAAATCAACTCAAAGTGAGTTATGAAATTCTGAGGCATGACTAATAAGTTATGTGTTGCAAAATTTAGATATTTCTAAATTTTTGTATAGATGCCAAATAGATATTAGATATCTAAGTTATGCTTATAAGGATAAGATCATTAATGCATGACCAAGTTTTTTTGACACTCATGTCAAAGGGGGAGATTGTTGATCTCATAATTGTTTTGACAAATGAGTGTCTAGATACACTTAAGTCATTTACTTAGTACATGCCAAACAAGTAATATATGTCAAGTATAACATATAAGATAGTGTGTACCAAGTAAATAGTGAGTGTCGAGCCACTCAAGTGCTGAGTCACTCAAATTTTGAGTGAGTAGTATGTGCCCACTGATTAAAGTGCCAAGAAAGTAGTACTTATCAAGTAATTCAAACCTCAAGTGACATCATTGAAGTTATAGTTAGTGTCAAGCACCAGGGACTTCAGATGCTAAGTAATACAATTTTGACATAGTTGTTTGTATTTTGAAAAACTACTATGTAAACCATTTTTGAGCCAACTTAAGTATTGTTTTATGATCTATGTTGTTAAGGAAAAATCTTAATTGTGAATCCCTATGCATTGCATGCATCCAATTAGAAAAAAGGAAGGGTTAAGCCATGATATGGGTGAATCACTACTATGGATTCATACCTAACTCTAAATCACCTAGGTCTTCTTAAGGAAGACAGATCCTATATTCTTGAAGAAATGCTAAGGATAATTTAAGAGATTTTCCATGTGAAAACAAAGCATTCATGGTGATTAAGGTGTTATGAATTGAGTTACATTGCAAAATTAGTTTAAGCAAAAAAGGAGAAAGGAATCAAAGGACAACATAGGTGCATCTAATCAGAATGAATCAAGTACACATTAGTGTTGGTGTAAATAAGTATTTACTATTTTTTGTTTACTTAAGTTTACTTAGGTTAGTGTATTATTTTATTATTTTGCATTATTTTATTATTTCTCTTTATTAGACACTTAAGAGTTTGTGCACCTTTTTGGGCTGTCATGTAGACAACATAGAAGTATGCAACTCTAATTATGTACATGGTGTATACACCATAGGAGTTTCCATCATTCACTGAGTTGTCATGTAGACAACATAGTTTTTCACACTCCTAATTTAGCACATGGTGTATACAACACTGATGTGCATGTTTCACCTTTGTAGGCTTATCCTCTCATCATCACACTTACTTTTGTGCTTAATGGATGATAAACCATATCTGGTGGACATCTGCCTAGTTGTAGGACTTATCATGATGCTGATTCCAAAGCATTCTAGATGAATCTTAGGGGCCTTTATATTGAGGCACTCCTAGTGTACTTGTACATTGTATTGAATACCATACAGTTATCTCGATTATACTCTGGTCTAATTTGTTCTTGTGTTTTGAGTTCCTTGGTCTTGGGTGAATTCTGCCTTAAGGTAGATTCTTACATGGTATCAGAGCTGAGGGAGATACTCATCATATAGCCATTGGAGACCTCATTGCTTCATCACTCTAAGGGAGCTGATTTAGATCCAAAGAATTAGCTACAATTGGGATCATCTAGAGCCAAAGCAGACCTCACTATTGCATTTGGAGTGACGATTTGGTTAAGATTGACTATAAATTTGTCTATTTTAGGCCATAGTCAACTGGCAGGAAAACATTTTTTGCAAATTAGAACCCAAAGGCTCAATTTGCAAAGCCAGGTATGGTCTATTTTGGTCTGATTAATTAATTTTTGGATTAGTTTATTCTATAATTTTCTTCAATTTAAAAATATTTTTTAGAATTTTTTTTGCCTAGTTGGGCATGTAGAGAATTTTTTTTTTGCATTGGCACTAGACAGTCACAACCAACCCTGTGCATAGTATATTTTATTATTTTGTAGGTGGTTTATTTTATTGGTGGTCAACTTAACTTGTCACGGGCAGCCATACCATCAATATCCATCAAATATTCATCGAAATATAGGCACCTCACAATCACTAATAGCGAGCGATTAAACTAAAAATCGGTGGGCACCTCCAAATAACTGCAACCTAATAGTGTGATCATTTCTTTTTAAACAAAGTTGTAGCCATTCATTTGATAAATGTAGGACTATATTTTTGAGTCACTAGACAAATAATTATCTAGCATCTTGTAGATTTGAAAATTTGGTGAAACTCATTGCAATTAATATATCCTCTGACAACTTTTTTCAATTTTGAGATGATGTGGAATCCTGCTCCAATGAATTTGGCCATTTTCTAGTGTCAACTTGAATTATTGACCACATGATCTCCTACCCAATGACAATCTATGCACAGACATGTGTTATAATCTAATTTGCCCATGCGGTGATCTTTCTAGCAATGATGTGATAGCTCAACTTGGACCCAGCATTTAATAAACCACTGACACATGACAAAATAGTGCCACGTCACCCATGAACACCTCATCAGAACAAACTGCCACATCAACCTCCATATCAGCAAGTTGATGCAGACAATTGTGTGCCACACAAGGCGATACATCAATATTTCTATACTTTCCATACAATTTGTACAGTGCCACATCATCAACCGTATAGGGTGATTTCATCACAAGCTTGCACAGATGTTGATGTCAAAAAATCATGAGCCTAAATTTGACGGTCATCTAACCATTATTCTAGAGCATTTTTGAACTACTGTAATGGTTGTTTGACTATGAAATTTAACAAAGTGTTTTCCTCTGCAGACCCCTCTTTAGATGCAGTTTTGATTTGGCAACCCGACTTCAAATAGCCATAAATCGGTCATTCGGACTCCAAATCAAGTGCAATTTTTTTGATTTAGGGTAAAATTTCCTAAATTTTTTAGTCGTGCAGCTATTTTCTAGTTTTGGTGCATGGATTGGTCAATACAAGCATTTTTTGTTGACTATCCTTATCTAATTCTATTTTTTCAACTTCTAATGCATCGTATGGGCTCATTTGGACTCCTTTTTAAGTTTTCTTTTTCTAAAAGCACATATTTTTTCATCTAGCTTTTAGATCTATAGTTAGATTGTAGTCTTATTTGGACAAAACTATCACTTTTAGAGATAGGTCCTATTTTGCATTGTATTATTTCATAATAAATGTAATTTTGAGCTAAATTGTAAAAGTTTAGATTTTTACTCTATACAGAGGTTGTAATCAAAAAAATTGGAAAGTCCACTTTGTCCATTTTGGCAAGTGGCCCATTGTAAATGTACTATATATAAAGTGCCAAAATCATTCATTTGGGGGGGGGGAATTTTTTGATTGAGTGAAAAGGGAGGGTGTGTACTATGTATTATGTCTCTTTGATCTTGTGTTCTAGCATTATGGGCTCTTTTTCAAAGTTAACTCCACATAATTATGGTACCTGGAAAGAAAACATTAAAGAGCCATTGGTAGAAAAAGGTTTATTGCACTATGTCGCTGGTGCTACAAAGAAGCCTCCTACTGATGTTGATGAAGGTCATAAAGAAGACTAGGAATGCAAACAAGAGATGGCCCTAGGAACCTTGATGAAATATATCTCTGATCCTGTCAAATTTCACATTAGGAAGATTACAGATCCAATAGAGGTTTGGGCTAAACCAGAAGCTTTATATGGGATAGTAGATGAAGACATGGCTTATACTATAGAGGATAAACTTCTCAAGTTGGATCCTAGAAATTTTGACACAATTAGAGACTATCTTACCCAAGTAGAAATGTATAGGGAATAACTGAAGGATTGTGGTGAACCCATCAAGGATGGAAAGATGATCAAACACATCATGACTCATCTTCCACCTGAATATGATCCTTTTGTTTCTAGCTTTAATACACACAAACTGGAAATGGGTAGCACATATGTTAAGCCTTCATTCGAAAAATTCTCAGGAAATGATCTTTGAACATGACAATCTAGTGGGAATGGGAATTCTCAAGTCTTCCAAAACCAAAGCCTTGGTAGCAAATGAAGGCAATTCAAGTGGCAAAAACTCAAACAAGAAGCAGAAGCAATGGAAGGCTAAGCAATAAGACAACACACAATAGTCCTCCTGAAAACAATAATCATCCTTGAATCAATCTTCTTCCACTCAAAATTCTTCTTCATAGAAAAGAAAGTCTTCTTCCAAAAAAATCAAAAGGGGAACAATTCCAGCAAGGAGAAGAAAATGTATTCATATTGTAAGAGGAATGGTCATGTTGAACATGAGTGCAAAGATAAGAAGATTGATGAATTGGTCAACATTATGAGGAAACACAAAATTGATGTACCAAATGAATTCAAGGACAAGGGTTCTTCATCCACTTCAAAGGGCAAGGGACAAGCTTTAGTTGCAAGTAAAAGAAATGCAGAGGAATGGGTTCTAGATTCAGGAGCAACACATCATATGAGTACTTGAAGGGAGCAATTTTCCTCATTGAAACCATCAAATGTACCTTAAAATCTATATGGGCAATGATACTCAAGTTAAAGTAGAAGGTAAAGGGAATTTTGAGTTGGAAAATGGTGTCTTCAAGGATGTACTTCATGCTCCTAACCTTAGCACCAACCTTCTGTCCATCTATCAAATCACTAACTATGGATGTGGCAACAAAGTAGAGTTCCTCTCCAATATAGTAGTGGTGAAAAATCTCAAAGATGATTCAATGGTGGCAGTTGGAAAGGAAAACCATGAGACTAGACTTTATTCTTTCTCACATTTTGTGCCTAAGTCCATATCTCTTGCCTTGTTGACTCATTCAAACACACAAAGTAAACTATGGCATGAGCAATTTGGACACCTTAATTATCTCTACCTTCAACAACTAAGCAACAAGGAAATGGTCATTGGTCTACCTCAAGTCAAGTTTTAGAGGGTGTATGTCTAGGTTGTGAAGTAGGTAAACATTTCAAAGAGAAATATGACAAGGGGAAGTCTTGGAAGGAAACTATTATTCTAGAATTAATTCATAGTGATGTAGTTGGCCCTTTTCTAGTACCATCTCTTGGTAAGGCTTGCTATGTTCTCATATTTATTGATGACTTTTCAAGGTACACTTGGGTCTTTTTTCTTGGTCATAAGAGTGAATTCTTTGACAAATTTATCACATTCAAAGCTCAAGTTGAGAAAAAATTTGGTAAATCCATCAAGATCCTAAGGACAAATAATGGTAGAGAATATGGGAACTCTAGACTTATAGACTTTTGCACACATGAGGGGATAGATCTTCAACATCCAGTTAGATACACACTAGAGTAGAGTGGTGTAGCTGAAAGAAAGAAAAAAACCCTTAAGGAAATGACTACTTGCATGCTTCAACACAAGTCTCTCAATCAAGTTTTTTGGGCTAAAGCCATGTGTTGTGCCAACTACATCGAAAATAGAAGTCCACATAAAGTCTTAGATGGAATAACACCTTTTGAGGCTTGGTGTGGTAGGAAACCAAGTGTCAAACACTTCAAAGTTTTTGGTTGTCCAACATGGGCAAGAATACCTCCACAAAAGTGAAAGGCATCAAAACCATAGAGAAAACAATGCATATTTGTTGGATATCCTAATCATCTCAAGGCATACAAACTAATGGATCCAGAGACTCATGAAATATTTTATGAGAGGAGTGTTCACTTTTAAGAGTCATGTCCAAGCTTAGCTTCTTCAACTCCTCCTTTTTCCTCCTTAGTGGATAGTGATCATAGTGATGATAGTGACTGGGAAGATGAGATTCCTCCAACTTTGACTCATGGGACACCACCTTTGCATGGTCAACAAATAGTTGAGGACATTCCTCCTTCTTCCTCTTCCACTAAACTACGTTGGGCACAAAAAAATCTTGATGCAGTAGGTTCATTTGTGGGAAATCCTTCAGACACTCAGAGAACTAGGTCATAGAAAAAGTCATTTCCACATGCATACATAGCCATTGCTTCAAATCCATAGTATTTTAAGGAAGCATCAGGGATTCCAAAATGGGATAAGGCTATGGAAGAAGAATATAATTCTTTGATGAAAAATAACACATGGGACTTAGTTCCTCTTCCCAAGCGAAGAAAAGTAGTTTGATGCAAGTGAATCTATTGAACCAAATTTGAAGCAAATGGAAGTGTTGATAAACATAAGGCTAGACTAGTTTCCAAAGGCTTCTCGCAAGTTGCAGGTATTGTCTATATAGAGACTTTTGTACCAGTTGCCAAAATGAACTCCATTTGCCTAACACTAGAAATTGCTATAGCTCAAGGTTGGGTTGTACACTAGATGGATGTTAAGAGCACATTTTTGAATGGCGATCTTCATGAGTAAATTTATATGGAGTAGCCATAGGGGTTCCTACAGGATTCTACTATGGTTTGCAAATTAAAGAAGTCTATTTATGGTCTAAAGTAGGCTCCTCAAGCTTGGTATGCGAAAATGGATTCATTCCTTGTCTCAGTAGGTTTCACCAGATGTCATTCTAACTTGAATGTCTACATTCTCTAGAAAGATGACTCAAATTTTTTCTTAGTGATTTATTTTGATGACTTAATCATTACAGGGATCACTTTATCCATAATATCTAGTTTTGAGACCTCTCTACGAGATAGATTTACCATGATAGACTTGGGATTGCTACATTACTTCCTTGCCATAGAGATCACATAGTCTTCAGCAAGAATCACACTTTCATAGCCCAAGTATGCTCTTGACTTGCTTTCTTAGTTTCACATGAGTGATTACAAGCCTACTCCTACTCCCTTCCTATTTGGTGTCAAGCTAGAGGGTAAGTGCACAGCTCTACTTTTTGATGCCACTCTATATAGACAGTTAGTTGGGAGTCTTATCTACTTGACACATACATGCCCTAATATTGCTTTTTTAGTTGGTATGGTTTCACACTTTATGAAGGAACCTCATGAGCTTTATTGGAAGGTTGTGAAGAACATTTTGCACTACATCAAGGGTACTTGTACACATGGGATACATTATGCAGTAGTTACAGGGCTTCAGTTGATTGGATACATAGACTCAGACTATGCAGGAGACTTAGATTCTCAGAAGTCCACTTCAGGGTACATATTTCACCTTGGTTCTGGCCCTACTTTTTAGTAGAGTAACGAGCAAAACAATGTTGCCATTTCTTCCATAGAGGCTAAGTATCAAGGAGTTGTTAGTCCAGCTATAGAGGCTCTTCGGTTACAACACATCCTGGAGGAGTTTGGTTTTGATCTACCTAAGCCTACAGTTATTCATTGTAGCAACTAGAGTTCCATTGAAATCTCTAAGTATCCAATTCAACATCAGTGGATGAAGCACACTGAGGTTCACATGCACTATATCAAAGAGCTTATACATGTGCAGATCATTGCACTATAATACTATCCTACAACAGAGCAAGTCATTGATATCTTCACCAAACCCTTCACCGAGGCCAAGTATACTCATTTTTGAGATCTCTTGGGGGTGTGGGATGTTGTAGAAAGGGGAGTCCCTTGATTTCTCTCTTCTTCTTCTTCTTCTAGGAAGGATTTTTTCCTTTTCTGAGGTCTTCTCCTCTCTCTTCTTCTTTATTGTACTCATATCTCTTTTTGGAGGAGGTTTTTTCCCATGAGGTTTTCCCTCTTTCTCCACTTTATGAGATATTTCATTGCATCATTCTAGCATTTTTTTTGTACATGGGTACCTAACATGGCCTAGTAGTTGGGACCCATTATGCATTAGTGAGCTTAAGTGCACTCCCCTAAGTTGTAGTTAAGGGGGGTTTTTGGTGTAAATAGTTATTTACTATTTACCCTTTACTTAATTTTACGTAGGTTAATGCATTATTTTATTATTTCTATTTATCAGACACTTAGGAGTTTGCACACCTTTTTGGGTTGTCATGTAGACAACACAAAAGAACGTAACTCTAATTATGCACATGGTGTCTACACCATAGGAATTTGCATCATTCACTGAGTTGTCATGTAGATAACATAGTTTTTTGCACTCCTAATTTAGTACATGGTGTCTACAACACTGATGTGCATGTTTCACCTTTGTAGGCTTATCCTCTCATCATCACACTTACTTCCATGCTCAATGGAGAATAACCCATATCTAGTGGACATGTGCCTAGTTGTAGGACCTATCATGATGTTGATTCTGAGGCATTCTAGATGCATCTCAAAGGCCTTTATATTGAGGCCCTCCTAGTGTACTTGTACATTGTATTGAATACTATATAGTTATTATGATCATACTCTGGTCTAATGTGTACTTGTGTTTTGAGTTCCTCGGTCTTGGTTGAATTCTTCCCTAAGGAAAATTCTTACAATTAGTAAAGAGGTGATCTGACATTGAGTATTAGAGTGCTAATTGAAGGATCATTGTTGAGACATTTTAATAGGTGAATCAATTAAATCTCTTAATAGAGTAGTCTTAACAAGCTATTGTAAATCCTTTAACATGGTGCTTACTTCATTGTAAGTTAAAGTCCTCTTACCAAGAACACCTTTAGTATGGTGTTTAAATCCTTTAACAAGGTAAGATCTAACAATCTTGTAAGCCTTTAATAGGGCAAACCTTTCATAGAACAGATCATGTTTCATGGTCAAATATTGTAACCATCATTGGATACACTTTATTACTATAGTAGTGAAGATTTTTGAGAGTCATCCCCACCCTAGTATTACCTTCTCCTTGGAGGGTTTCTGGGTAGCCAAATATCTTGTTTCATGCATGTGTTAAATATTTACTTTAATGCTTTGGATGTATATGCTTAAATTGGTATTTTAGTTTATATGCATAGATCGTGAGATGGATGTGTGGTGAATAGTTTAAGAAGTTAAAGTGTTTAAGTGTTGATTCACACCCAACCCCCCCTCCCCCACTCATAGTTTACTTCTCTATTGTATTTTCAAGAGGAATGTTATTGTTAATAAAAAAAATAGGCCTCACTAAGTAAATAGATCTCCAAATAGATTGACATCATCATCTACCAATGAAATATTTAGATTATGAGCTTCTTCTTTAAATATTGGCCACCTCTCTTCTATGTCCTTAAATGCATAATAGACTGCAACATTCATAGAATGTCATCTTGATTCTATTTCGTGCATGGTAATCCATAAATTGTGCCAAGCTAGTGCACCTGAATAATTTATCAAGACATGGAATAATAGAAATATACTGAAGAACCTTGTAAACCACATTTTTTGTTATTTTATATGAGTGATATCTACTAATATGACAATTGGGATATTATATTGTAAGTTCATGTTGTTTATGATATATAGTGTAATGATTGGGACATGCATGTTGTGGAAATATAAATGGATTAACTGAGAGGGGGAGGGGGGGGCTGGGGGGGTGAACTAGTTACAAAAAAACAAATCAATAGATCCCTTAGATGTCTTGAATAACTAGTTACTACTATCACTCAATAGACACACAAAGAAATGTTGTAACTTGATAGATTAACTTGTTACTGAACTTTAAGCATTCACAATTATTAACATCCATGCAAAAATAAATAACATGAACATAGGAGACACCAGATTTAATGTGGAAACCCAATATGGGAAAAACCACCAAGTAACTAGCTACCAATTTTCACTCTTTTGAAGTGAGCCCTATTAAGAGCCTACCTTCATAAAGGTTACAAAACACACTATTAGGTGTGACCCTGCTAGAGAATTTAATCACTCTGCTAGGAGTGGCCTTGCTAGAGGACTTTAGAACAATTCAATAGAACTATCCACCTTGTTAGAGGATTTGCAAAATGGCTGTTAGACCAACTCTATTAAGAGATTTATGAATTACTACTACAATGGTGAGAAAGTAACAATAAGTGACCTTAAAGAGATGCTACTAAACTTTGTTGATACAGATCTCTTCTCTACTTAAATAGATCCTCATTGATCAAATAGAACCCTGCTTCTTGTCAAGGGTATCTGATCCTTCTCCAAAATTTTCTTACACTTCCTCTTCACATAATCAACTCATTTGCATACTCATTCAAATAAAATTAGAATCCACAACTTGACCTTTTATTTATATATTACAAATTGTCAAGTCAGATCATTTACAAGTTAGATTTACCAATAAACTATAAATCAATTGACTATAATCATTACATTATACAAATAAACTTTATTTCTCAAAAAAATGAAATCCTTCATTGGTTGAACTTGCTCAGTAAACATTGCTCCAAAAAATGATTTCCAGTTTTAACCAAGTGAAGCTCGGTAAACACTGCAAACTCTATAAAATCCTTTTGAGACCGAGTGAACTTAGTAAGAACTAACTTTCGTTTCCTAGCCTTTCTAGCTCAGTAGAAACTAATCTCTACCACTGAAACCTTTAGTGCTTGAGTGAGCTCGATAGAGATTGTAATTCACTTTGCTAACCTTCTAAGCTCGATAGACTCTATCTTTTGCCTTGCTGACCAAATGAGCTCTGTAGACTCTGACTAATAACTAATATGACATTTGTGTAACATCAAAGACAACACAGAATTGAACAATTGTATCCAAAAATATCCCTCTTTGGCATCGATGGAAACACAACATGTCATAGTTGAATAGAATTTGAAAAAAAATCTTTTTCTGACAGAATGCTTCTCCCTCTAGCATTTAATTCCACAAACTCCTCAAATATAGTAATCTCCCTCTTTGAAGGAATTACATAGCTTCTATACAAACATCAAACTCTTCGTAAATAGAGTCAAATTTCAGAAAGATATGACAATATACTCTCCCTATTTGACAACACATTCCAAAGACAACACAAACCAAGTGAATAACAATGTACCTTATGTACTAATTCATATGCAATATTTCCATGATTATTCTACATCAACTAAAAAGATCTTCAACTTGATACCTATTGATGCATCACTAAAACTTCATTTTAGTGAGCTTTAGATAGGGGAATGACCCCTAACTTACTTCTTAGATACAAAAATGCATCCTTAGGTAAAGGCTTTGTGAATATGTTAGAAATTTATTCCTTTGTATGGACATATTCCAATATGATCTCCTTGTCCTACACCAATTCTTTGACAAAGTGATACTTTATTGCAATGTGCTTGGTTTTTGAATGTATCACTAGAATTTTGGATATGTTAATTGCACTTGTATTGTCACAAAAAATAACAACAGGTTCTTTGATTTCTTCCTTCATACCTTCCAATAATTGTTTGAACCAAACAATATTAGAATGGTTTACTGCTACTGCAACATACCCTGCTTCTGTTGTGGATTGGGATGTACAATTTTTCTTTTTACTTGTCCAAGAAAGCAACTGCTTTCTAAGAAAGAAAGTTCCTCCACTTGTACTTTTTCTATCATCAATGTTTCTTTCCCAATCTACATTAGTAAATACTTTCAAATCCAGATTACCTCCAAATTTGTACCATAATCCATAATCTTTAGTTCCCTTCAAGTATCTCATGATTCTTTTGATTGCGATCATGTGATTTTCTCTTAGTTTTTCTAAAAATCTTGTTACAATATAAACTACAAGGGCAATATCAGATCTTGTATGCACTACATACTACAACTTTCTAATCATAGATCTATACAATGTCTGATCTACCACCTTTGATTCATCATCCTTAGTAAGTTTCAATGTAGTACACATAGGAGTTCCAATTGGTTTGCAATCTTCCATACCAATTTTTTTTAGTATCTCCTTGATGTATTTAGATTCAATGATGTAGATGGCATTCTTACTCTACTAAATTTGAAGACCAACAAAGAATTTGATCTCATCAAACATTAAGATTTCAAATTCCTTTTTCATTTGCTCTGAAATTTTTTTGTAAAGATCATCATTTCCTATGAACAAAGTACCATCCACAAATATTTCTACCAAGAAAATCTTATTGCCTAGTCCTTCTCTAATATACAAGCTACTTTTATCATTAATTCTTTGAAAACCAATTTGAATAAGATAGTTATGCAATCTTTCATACCATGCTCTATGGGCTGGTTTTAGACCATATAATGCTTTGTGTAATTTGCAGACTATGTCCTTCTTGTCTAGATCAACAAAACCTTCAGACTACTTAATGTACACCTCCTCATCTAGTATGCCATTAAGAAATGTTGAATTCACATCCATCTAATAAACCTTAAATCCTTTGTATGTAGCATACACAAGTAAGGTCTTGACACCTTCCAACCTTGCAGTAGGATAAAAAGTCTCTCCATAGTCTATACATTCTTCTTGAGAATATCCTTTGCATACCATTCTAGCTTTATTCCTTGACACCTTACCATCTTCATTCAGCTTATTTCTAAATACCCACTTTGTTCCAATCACATTTTTGTCTTTAGGCCTAAATACTAGAGTCCATGTTTTATTTTTCTCTATCTTCTCTATCTCTTCACTCATAGCCTCAATCCAACTTTCAATCTCTAATGCATCTTTGACACTTCTAGGTTCAAAATCAGCAAGTAAATAAGTACCTTTCAACTTACTTCTTGTCATAGTTCCTTCAGATTTATATCCAATTATCTGATCTAGTGCATGATGTCTCCTGGTATACTTAGCTAATACATTTTCCTTGCTTTTTGAATGCTTCGCATTCTCATCCTCTTGTACTTCAACTTTAGGTTTTGGCTATTTTGTTTACTGCTCGGGTCCTTTAGACTTGGTATGCATTGGCTTAGTAGCATTAGAATATGACTCAGGTTCATGTAGCTCGGTTACTAAAGACTCAGGAGTAGAAGATCCCTGATTCAAAGGTGTATCTGGCATTGTATCAGGTTTAATGAAAAAAAATCTCCTATAGTCTTCTGGTTCCCTTTGGCTTTCTTCTTTAGTTCTTTCTGCAAACTCATCAACTTTCACATGTCCACTTCCTATGACTTTGTGAGTAGAAAAATTCAAACATTTAAATCTTTTACTCTTGCAAGAATATCCCAAAAATATTCCTTCATGACCCTTCACATCAAATTTAGCTTTTGTAGATTCTTTCAAAATGTAACATTTTCTTCCAAATACTTATAGGTAACTTGCATTGGGTTTGTAGCCATACCATTACTCATAGGGGGTTTTGAATGAGTCCTTCTTTAGCTATACTCAATTCAAGGTAGGAACTAAAGTGTTGATAGCTTCCTTCTAGTATTTGATAGTAATGTTCTTTTCAATCATTAGGGTTCTTGCACAGTCCATGATAGATCTATTCATTATTTTAGCTATTCCATTTTGCTCAGGAGTTCCAAGGGTTGATACTTTTCTTTTGATTCCCCTTTCAATACAAAAGTTATTGAATTCATGGGAGATGAACTCACCACCTTTGTCTAATCTCAAACATTTTAGTCTTTTGCCTGTTTCCTTCTCAACTCTAGCCAAATACCATTTGAAGTTGTCAAATGCTTCTAATTTCTCTCTCAAGTACATGATATTCATCATTCTTGAGTAATCATCAACAAAATGAATAAATTTTTTTTCACCAGTATAGCTTTCAATTCCAATAGGTCCACACAAATCAGGATGCATAATTTCTAAAACTTTTTCAGATTGATAGTTCTTACTTTTAAAGCTAGTCTTTCCCATCTTACCAATTTGACAATTCTCGCATAGACCAATCTCAAGTTTTTTTATGTCAGGAATGCATCTTACTTTCCTGAATTTACTTATTTTCACTAAGTTATCAAATTTCACATGACAAAACCTCCTATGCCATAACCAACTTTCTTCAACTTGAGAAATAAAGCATGAACATTCACCATGTTCAAGATAAGACAAGTTGCCCTTTTTTTGAGTGCCTGATCCAATTTGTCAACCAACAATCTTTCTTTTCCATGGAAGAATTCCACTTTGAATCCATTATTAATTTTTTGTTCCACACTCAATAGATTGTGTTTTAGTCCTTCTACCCAATATGCATTATCACATACAAGCTCTTTGGTTAGTGAGATTCTTCCTCTTCCTTTTATGCAACAATGTTCATTATAACCAAATCTCACACTACCACCATCATAGTCTTGAAAATTTTCAAACTTAGTTTTATCACCAGTCATATGATAAGAACAACCACTATTTGTGATCCATGTATTATTTTTTCTCACTTGAGAAATAAGTGTCATTTCCTCATCATTATTAGACTCATCTTTCACAGAAATGTAAAAAATTTCATCTTCTTCTTCATCATCAGAATTATTAGAATTCTTAGCCATGAAACATGTTTTCTTACCTTTTTCCTTGAATGATTTGAAGTCTTTCTTGCCATTGCACTTATGACCTTTCTTGTCATCCTTGTTCTTCTTATTTTGACACCTAGCAGCAATATGTCCAATTTCTTTACAAAATAGATAGATTAGAGGAACCTTACCTTTGTATTCTCCTTTGCCTCTTGAATATTTCCTTGCTAGTAGAGCTTCAACCACCTCAAGATCTCTGTGAGAACTCTATTATGATTCTTCTTCACTTTCTAACTAAGAATTTTTTATCTTCTTGCCTTTCTCATTGAGTGAAAGCTTGGCTTCAAATGTTGATTCAATGTTCTTGGTAGTTGGAACATAGTTATCATAGTTATCTAGCTCAAATGTAGTCAATCTTCCAACTATGGCTTCTAGATTTATCTTATGATTTTCTTCACATATTCTTTCTTGAATTGTAGAAACTTGGATTGCATAAATGGGAAGTAATGTTTGAAGAACCTTACTTATAACTATTTCCTCTTTGATATCTTCTCTAGAAGCTTTGATTGCACTAACACCTGCTTTGACTCTTTCAACATATTTTGCATTATTTTCATCCTCTCTCATCCTCATTTGATCAAATTGACCTCTCAAACTTTTTACTTTTGCTCTTCTCACATTATCATCACCTCCATAGATATCTTTCAGCTTTTTCCACATTTCAAAGGCAGTTTTGCAATCCTTGATATCATCAAATTCTTCATAGCTTAGAGTAGATGCAATATCTATCATCATGGTGTTATGAGTCTTCTTCTCAGCAATGTCATTTGTAGATAATGTGCTAGTAGGAGTTACATATGCTTCATCAAGATATTTTAGTCCTATATCTCTAATGGAAGCTAGATGGAGTCTCATGAGACCTTGCCATGCTGAAAAGTTATCCCTATTAAGCCTTAGAATTTCCCTCTTGTAAGACATCCTAACCTTTACCTTAGATCCTTGAAATCATTCCTGCAAGCACCAAAATCTCTGATGCCAATTTTTGGAAATATAAATGGAGTAACTTGGGGGGGGGGGGTGGTAAATCAGTTACCACAAAAAAAAATCCACAAATCCCTTAGATGTCTTGAATAACTAGTTATTGGTGTTACTCAATAGCCACACACAGAAATGTTGTAACTCGATAGATTAACTTGTTATTGTACTTTAAGCATTCACAATTATTAACATGCATGCAAAATTAAATAACATGAATATAGGAGACACCAGTTTAATGTGGAAACCCAATATGGGAAAAAACACCAAGTAACTAGCTACCGATTTTCACTCTTTTGAAGTGAGCTCTATTAGGAGCCAACCCTGTTAAAGGTTACAAAACACACTATTAGCTATGACCCTATTAAAGGATTTAATCACTCTTCTAGGAGTGGCCTTGCTAGAGGACTTTAGAAAAATTTAGTAGAATTGACCACTGTGTTAGCAGATTTACAAAATGGCTATTAGACCAACTCTATTAAGAGATTTAGGAATTACTGCTATAATGGTGAGAAAGTAAAAATAAGTGAACTAAAAGTGATGCAATTGAACTTTGCTAATACAAATCTTTACTCTACTTCAATAGATCCTCACTGATTAAATACAACTTTGCTTCTCCTCAAGGATATCCGATCCTTCTCCAAAATTTTCTTACACTTGGACCCCTTCACATAAAATCAACTCATTTGCATACTCATTCAAATACAATTAGAACCCACAACTTGACCTTTTATTTATATATTACAAATTTTCAAGTCAGCTCATTTACAAGTTACATTTACCAATAAACCATACATAAATTGGCTACAATCATTACATTATACAAAGAAACTGTATTTTCCAAAACAATGAAATCCTTCATTGGCTAAGCCTGCTCAGTAAACACTGCTCTAGAAAATGATTTGTAGAGTTAACCAAGTGAAGCTTGGTAAATAGTGCAAAGTCTATAAAATCCTTTGGAGACTAAGTGAACTTGATAAGAACTAACTTTCCTTTGCTAACCTTTCTAGCTTGGTAGAAACTGATCTTTGCCATAGAAGCCTTCAACACCCGAGTGAGCTCAGTAGAAATTGTAATTCACTTTGCTAACCTTCTGAGCTAGGTAGACTTTTTCTTTTGTCTTATTGACCAATTGAGCTTAGTAGACTCTGACTAACAACTGATATGACATTTGTGTAACATCAAAGACAACACATAATTGAACAATTGTATCCAACATCATGTATTGTTTGATACTTAATCAAATTGATTCATAATAGTAGATAATTATTGGTATGAATGAGGTAGAATGCTTGATGGTGGTAACAAAAATTAACCTATTAACCTTCAACAAAAAATATGAATTGTTAATATAATGAGTAGTAATGGTATGCTAACATTAAAAATGAAAAAAATGACATAGCTTAGCATACATGACATTGCTTCATTTCATAATCCATTTATAACCCTCAAATTCGCCAACAACACTATAGTAGAGAGAAGAGTTGTTTGAGAGAATTGGTATAGGGGATCATCTTCTTTCTCAAGTATAGGTATATCAAGACCGTCTTTATCATCATTATTAGTTGTGCTAGTACCATCATCATGATCATATTGATCTACTGTGCCAATACCATCTTCTTCAATCATGTCCTCTAGCACATTATTAGTGACCCCAATACCATCATCTTCAATTGTGTTCTCTCCAACAAGATCATCTTCTTCCATGGGAGTGTTCTTTTTGGCTTAGATATTCACACCTCCATGTTCCTCCAGTTAGAAATCCACGTTAACACATCAACAAAAATTCTGTGCCCCTTCAATGTGACCATATTTCTTACAATGACTATGGCCTATTGTGATTAGAATTATTCAATTCTTAAAGCCCTTACACTTTTTTCAAGGATAATTAAATTTATTAACTTTTCTTTAGATCTAAGACCACAATCTAGTAAATGTCTCATTATTTTGTTCTAGGTTCATATTGGCAAGCGTGGTCTTTCTTTAGAGGAAAATATTTGGGCTATAAATATACAAAATGTAAACATACAAGAATTAGTGGTATCTTGTATATAATAAAAAATAATAAAATATGATAATATTATACAGGATTTACAAATGCACACAAGAATCATGCTCAAAAGATTAGGCCAACCAACTTTCACATTCCTTTCCAAATCATCTTCATTTCCCCTTTATTTTTGAAAATACCTTTTCCACAATTTCCAAACCTTACACATTTGTACATCTAGTTTTGACAAACTCCTTATAGTGATTTGCTCTAGTATTTATATAGTCTCTTGAGCTCTAGTCCTCTTTCTCCACCCCATTAATCAACCATTTGATTGCATGTATCCCTTAGAGTGACTACTCTAGATATTTTTACATGAAAATTCATTATTATTTAAATTTTGATGTTATTTCTTCCATCCAATGGATAGTTTTTATCTTCTAAGAACATATAATCTCCATGATTCATTTACTCCCATAAATTAACCTAGGGCTTTCTCTAGCAATGACTACTTGGAATATTTGTCTAACATTTTTCTTAACACCTACCATCCCATCCCACACGTAGTTGCTCTGCTTTCACTCTATCAACCCACACCAAGCTAATATGCTTTCACTCTATTGGCCTTTCACTCTAAAGGTGTAAAATACCACGAAAGGCCATAGATGGATTAAAATGTAATGTTAAAATTCTTATTGTAAGCTTTTGGACCTATTTGAGGTGCCAAGTAGGCATCCGACAGCATAAAATGTCAAAAATTGAAAAAGTTGTAAAATATGTCAAGCTCACAAAATTTTATTGCAAAATGACAATTTTGGAATGTGAATGGTCATCAAGCTTGTACACTTAGATAGAAATCTTTAGGAAGTTGAAAATTCATTTTTTATGATATATATTATGTAATCCATTGTAATGAAGATGGGTAGAAGGATATGAAGTGGTGTTTGAATAAGTTAATTAGATTTGGTTATGGTGAAATCAGACTAGGTACTTGTATTTGAGTGGAAATTTGGTACTTTCTCCCTTACTTTTTCTATGTGATGGTTCTTAATATTTCTATATAATTTAATGAACTCTAGAACTAATGTTAGTTTTAAAGGTGTACCTAAAATCATTGGTTTATTGTCAAGATCTCATTGCTCACTGGTTAGAACACAAATTGTGTATATTTTTCAGAGTGAAGTACCCCAATGACTGTATGATCTCATTGTATTAAGTTAGGTAAGGTTTAAAGACATTCCTTGTTTTTTGACTTTTCCCTCTCACAAATTCACAACATAACCCTAATCTTGATAAAGGATTTGGCCAAGAACATATAAGATATTTGTTGTTGCATGAAATGGGAAAATTTGTAAAGTTGACCAATTACAAAGTTACTTCAACCATTTTCATATCCAAATGTGATCTTAGATTAATGTATTCATAGTAAAGGGCTATTCAAATTGATTAATTTTTAGAGTAGCTATTGTGGTCATGCATTTTGTAGAAGCTCTTGACAATTTAACAATGGAAAATCCAAGTGTTTTCCCTAGATCCAAGGTTGGAAAATTTTCTAAAGAATTTATGTAGATTCTATCAAATACTTCTAACAATATCTCTATAAATGATCACACATGGAAGGACACATTCTACTAGTATAGATTTTTTTTAGTGGTACTTCATTGTTCATGTATTTATTGGATAATGGAGTGAGGAAACTACCAATGTGCAACCCTTGGAAGATAAACTTGGAGATATTTATTATGATTAGTATATTCATGGATGTGGAGCTAGTTAGCAACCTAAAAAAGTATGACTATCCTCTAGCCAAAGTGATAAAGAAAAGGGACAAGTCCAACCTGGTGAAAATTGATAGAGTGAGTTTCATGGAAGTTTTTGGAATAAGAGGTGCACCCTATATTAATATCAATTTGGAGGAGGGAATAAGGAAATATAACCTCTAAAAGACTATCCTAAAGAGAAATTCTATACCTAGGTACATGCCTATACTTGGTAGAAGGATAACCCTTATTGCAAATGATGTCAAACTACCATTTGAGTTAGAAAATTTCCACAATAATTTGAGATACATTGTATATAGACTAGATAAAGTCCTTCGAGTGGATTTTTATAAGAGTGTCACTTATGATTTTCTAATGATGGAAATGAATACTCAACAAGATTCCACTAAGGTAGACTTCATGCATTATTCTATCCTTATGCATCTATTTTTTTATGGTTCTAATATAATATATCATGAGTTTATTCCAATGAAATTAAATATTGGTATACCTATGCTAGTTAAAAAATGGACTAGTATTTGGAAGAGTGGTACTCATTTATCTCCTTTCCTTAATTTTAATAATTGGATAGTTATTCCTATCATTTTAAATTTTTTTTGTAAAGAGGGGTAAACACTTTGACCTGGAGCTATGAACTAGTGAGGCCACAAATGAGGGACCTCATACCCATTAGATTTGAACCTTGATGGCAAGGATAAAAAATCAACAACTTAACCATCACAACATGCCATTATTGGTAGATAGTTATTCCTATCATAATTGTGTTAGGGTATGCTCCATTTCCATATTAGTGTGCAATAGCTTAGTGAGGTGTTATATGAAGGAAAAAACTATTACAAAATTAATTATAAATATATATTGTACACATGTTATTTAAAAATTTTCTTTTATTAAAGTCTGGAGAAACTTTAACTATATGTTGGATGTGATTTTGATTTTGATATACTTGTTTTGACATTTGGAGATACTTGTGTCTTATCATTTTGTATGCTCATTTCACAAGGAATAAGTTCTATCCTACCTACAACTTTGTTAACAACTAATTATTCTAAGTGTCAAATATTTGGTATTGAATTTTTTTTGTCCTTTGATACAGTGTTAATAGATGAAAACACATGTTAGTAGAGATTATTGTCAAAGCAATTCTTGTTGTTGCAAATTTGGAAAGAAAAGATGTTAACTTGGACTTGATTAAAGTTGAAGGAAATGTTGATGGAAGGTTAGAGGATACAAAGCAGGTTGAAGGCATTTTTATTGACAAAGATATGAGTCGTCCATAAACACCTAAAAAAAATTGCCGATGAAAAGACCTAGAAATTGTTGGCAATGTTGTTGCTTCAACAAGTTTTCTTAGATGTATATTATATACTAGGGAAGAGAGTATTCCTACAAGGCTAAAGAGAATAATCAAAACATTGCATATAGATAGTAATTTTCCATATAAACATAATTGGGGGGATATCTTTATGTTTTAACATTTCACTATTATAAAGGTTTATACCTATCAAATACCACCCCATATTTTTCCACGAGTCTAGTGAGTATTTCAAATATATGAAGAATATTGAGGGAAGCTCAAGTACCTCCACCATAGGATACCATTATTGGTTTTACTAATCAAGGAACGATAAAAAATAGTGCTTCACTAATCTCTAGCCACTATTCAGCTCTACATCATTGTGTAGTGTGCCCAATGATATGGGTTTGGGGCAAAAGACTATTTTGACTCTGCATGCCTACATTTTTTGGGGTTAAGAAATGTTCATGTCCATTATAATTGACGTACACCTATTCTAGTTAAATAATTAACCACTATTTAGGGGAATGGTACTCATGCCTATTTGTTGGGTTAATAAAATCACTAGGTCCCATTTTTTATTTATATATCTATGTTGTTGCACTTAACCCTTTCTCTTGCCTGTGTATAGCCAAAATGAAATGAGATGAGAATCAATTTTCCTTTTTTTGTTTATATCCCATGTTGGTCAAAATTTTGACCTTTTCAAGACATATATAAAAAAATAATCATAAGACAAAATGGCCTTTGGTCAAAAAATTTGGTTGAAAATCAAGGGCAAATGTACTAGTGTAAACATTGTCATAGATCTTTTTCTACTCAAAAATACCCTTGAATCATTGCATAGAAATGCCTAAATACAATTTTCCTTCATTTAAATGCTCTAGTACATCATTCCTTATCTTCAAAAAATTTTTAATATTCCATGAAATCAACTATGTCAGCTAGAAAACATGATTTACTCATAATTTATCAAATGTTGTCCCTCAGCCACAAGTGTGTTCAGATATTCAGTCATTACTAGGTTACTTTATCACTATTGTCTTCTATGTTTGGTGCATATACTAATGCTTGATCAATACTAATTCTTGGTTGACACTACTTCTACTCAACACATACTAGCACTCAGTTAAAACTAGCATTTCTTGACATATACTGCAAGTTCCTTAAGCATCTACTCTTTTCCTAAGTCAATCCTATGCATTAAGTCATTCCTTGATTAGTTCTTCAATGCTTTAGTACAATTATCTTCTTCACTTGTAGCATGATTAAAAAATCACTTTATCTTGTCGAAGTCTAACTAATCAAGTTCTCATTGTAGTTTCCTCATAACTCAACCTTTACTCTAGGTGTTTTTTCTATGTCTCCTTTCAAATCTTCTTCATCAATCATCTATATATGGCACCCAAATTAGATAGAAAAATTTCTTTCCAATAAGGTTTGACATTAATGAAAATATAAATGTTTCCTATTGTAGTTTCTAACAATCACCCTCTTTGGCATTAATGGAAGCACCTCTAGTTACCATGCAATCCAAGACATCTACTACTTTGGGAAATCTCCCTCTATGTTTAGTATCAGATCTTTACAATGATTCTTAGTTTCATTCTGATTCGCATCCATACACCACATATAAGATCATATAAGAGCATGAAATGTGAACTCCCTCTTTGATATAGATTTTATCAACACCTCACATAAGTTCTTCTTCCTTGCAACCTCTCATTCTAAATACTATTCCTCTCTCTATCATGTATGACTTCTCTTCAGTGTTCACTTGATATATTGTCCTTGTATATGGTAGCTCAAGATCTCCCTCTCTTTCTTGTCACTCCATCGTTAACTAAATCTCTCCCTCTTTGAAAATAATGTCAAAGACACTTTTACTATCTTATACATCTTGATTATGTAGATATCTTCATGTTAGTACTAAATTCATTATCTAACATCTATATGCAATTTATATAGAATTTTTTTCTTTTTCTTTGACTACTTTAGGAAACTCCTAAAGTAGGACTCTCTGCATCAACTTGTAATATATTCTAATCAACATGTTTGATACACAGCTCCATCTCTTCTTAAGTTGCCTTTTCTAGGAGAATCAACCCTAATTTACCTCTTAGATACTCATTTTCATCCTTATCTAATGTCTTAGTGAATATATCATCTATTTTCTCCTTAGTAATTACATACTCCAATCTCACTTCTTCATCTTGAACTAACTCTCTTAAGTGATGATACTTTTTAGAAATGTACTTTATCTTTGTGTGCAACACAATATTATTTTATATGTTTATAATAGTTATGTTGTCACAATAGATAACAACTAGACCAATGATCTCTTCCTTCATTCCTTTTAAAAATTGCATGATCCATATAATGTTTGAACAATTCACTATTCTTTCCACATATTTTGTTGCAACTGTTGATCAATAAATTTCATTCTCCTTCATTCTTGTCCATGAAACTAGTCCCTTGCATTGAAACAAAGTTCCTCCACATACATAGTCTTTTTGTCATGAACATTACCTGCCTAATAAGAATCAATGAACATGTTTAGGTCAAAATTGTCATTCTTCTTATAATATGATCCATAGTCTTTTTCCCCTTTTAGATACCTCAGTATCCTTTTCAGTGCCACCATGTGATTCTCCTCAAGATTTGTAGAAAATATTGCAAAAATATATACTACCAATGTAATATTAAGTCTTTTGTGAACAACATATTATATTTTCCCACTCATTAATCTATATAATGTATTTTTAACATTAATATAATCATCATTCTTAGATAGCTTATGTCATATAGCCATGGGTGTATTAACTAGTTTTGATTCTTCCATTCCATATGTTTTCAAGATCTCCTTGATATATTTTGATTAAGTAATGAAAATACCTTGCTTCATTTGATATAATCGTAACCCAACAAATAATTTGATCTCATCAAACATAGATATTTCAAATTCCTTCTTCATCTCATTTGCAAATGATTTGCATAATGCTTTCTTTCCTCCAAATATTATATCATCAACAAAGATTTCATATAGAAATATCTCAATGTTACTTCTAGTCTTCAATTGTAGATTGTTGTTATCATTATTTCTAAAAAAAGTAATCATCACAAAATAATTGTGCAATATCTCATACCATGCTCTAGTGGTTTGTTACAAACCAAATAGAGCCTTGTACATTTTTCATACCATGTTCTTCTTACTAGGATTAAAAAATCCTTCTTCCTATTTAATTTAAAATTCTTCTTCCAATATTCCATTAAGAAATGCAAATTTAACATTCATTTCATACACTTTAAATCCTTTATAAGAAAATAGTTCAAGTAATGTTCTAACCCCTTCTAATCTTGACTGCGGACTATGTTTCCCCATAATCCATTTCATCTTCGTGTGCCTATCCTTTGCATACTAGTCAAGTTTTATTCCTTGTGACTTCACCTTTTTCATTTAGCTTGTATATGAATACCAACTTTGTTCCGAACAACACTTTTGTTCTTAGGTCTAGGTACTAGTGTCTAGGTTTTATTCTTCTCCATCTACTCAATTTATTTGTTCATTGAATGAATCCAATCCTTTTTCTCCAAAGCATCAATTAATAATTTAGGTTCAAACTTACAGAATAAACATGTATCACTTCTGAGTCTTTTCATTGTCATAACTCTAGATTCTTTCTTACCAATGATTTTCTTAGGTGCATGTTGTCTTCTTATATACTTTTCCATTACAAGTTCATCATCAAAAATAATTTCAACATCATTTTATCTCTCTACTTCAGAGTCTTCTTGCTTCATTGTCTTCCTAATATTCAACATCTTCTGCATGTACCTCGACATCATTTTTCTATTGCTTGGCACCTGCAGTCTACTGAGCTTGATAACTTTTTGTTGCAACTCAACATTCATATTTTTCTTTTGATTTATAGTAACTTTGTTCTCTTTCTTAGGTAGGTTTCAAGGAGGACCTTGATTCACATATATGAATGTGTTGTAATCTTCATGTTTTGTCTTACATTCAACTTTGTTAGTTTTAGAATTCAAACACTTATAAGCTTTTCTCTTAGTGGAATATCCTAGGAAAATACCCTCATCACTTCTACATAATTCTTTCTATTTCTATTATCCTTTAGTATGTAACATTTTCTTCTAAAACCTTTAAAATACTTTGCATTAGGTTCATATTTATACCATGATTTGAAAGGTGTAACATTTTTACTTTTCTTGACCCTCACTTTGTTCAAAGTAAAAACTGTTGTACTTACAACTTCTCTCCAATATTTTTGTGACACATTCTTCTCCATCATCAGTGTTCTATCATAGTCCATGATTTATTTATTTCTCCTTTCAACTATTCCATTTTAGGGAGGGGTCTTGGGTGTTGATATTGTTGGCACTCAAAATTGCCTTCCCGATTTTGAGCACCATTGAAAAAATCAAGCCCTTAAATGCTTTTAAAATGCATATGTGCTTGGTTGTACCCGGCTATCCATTCGAGACCCCTAAGGGGTTTAATGTTTCTGGCACCTTCCATTCAGCTTGTCTACATGTTCCATGAAGTTAAATTGTCATTTCGAGCCATTTTGTGAAGTCTTGTTTCAAGAAATTGTCAAATCGGCATTTTACCCTAAGTGTCAAACAACGACAGGAGGTTGTGTTTGCCATTGAATATCTTGCACCCAAAAAGGTTTCATGACTTTCCACTTCGAGAGTGTCTAGTGTCCATACCCAAAAAACTATGTTTTAGATTTTGAGTCATTTCGAGTTCATCTGACTAGGTTTTGAATCCCTCAAAGTTGATCAATTACTATTTTCATGCTTTTGCACTTTGCACCTAATTTCGAGAAGCCCTATTTGATGTGTTATAACTCTGACCCAATTGATTGAAATGCTAAATTTCCTTTTGCATTGCATGGTAGAGGTCAGAGACTTCTTATGTTTAAATTTGTAAGTCTTGATGAATCAGTTTGATCAGTTTTCAAAAGCAGTTCCGAACACAATTTATGACTTTTTACTAGTGTCAGCACTTGCAAATTTATCAGTACCCCTGTTCATGACGTTATAACTTGAAATCTATGACTGGCAAGATCAGACGGTTTGATCCCCTGTATTTTCCACTGAAAATACTACAAGTGTGCCAGTTTTTAGAACTTGATGAATCCATATTCACACTTTTCCAGGTCAATTCCATTCACAAAAACTACTTTCTGTCAGCATGTCCAGTTGCAAAATTTTGAGTAGCCTGCTTTGAACGTCTGCCATTTGTGTCCAGTTATTCTTCATGAGCCAAAATTACATAGTCATACTCACCTCATGACAGAGTTTTAACGCCCTAGTTTTCATCTCCCCATGTGCTCATTTGCCCAGTTTTCCAAGCCAAATACGAACCCTGTTTGTTGTTTTCTTATGTGTTTTCTTGCAGGTCAATCTGAGAATGCAACTTTGACGGTCAATATCTTTTGACTTGGAATTCTTCATGAGACAAGATCTGACAGGGTGAAAGTATGTAGAACAAAGAATTAATGCCCCAGTTTTTAGATCCTGGTTAGATGTTTGGATCAGTTTTTAAGGCCAGACAATAGACCTCTTGGCGCAATTTCAACAAGTTGGAAAAATGTGATAAAGTGAGTTATATTTGATTAATTGGTAGTCGCACTTATTTCAAATTAGTTCAAGGTGTTCAATAGGTCAGTTTGAGAATTCAATTGTTTGGAAACGAATTTTTTTTTAGCCAGACCCACTTTGGGGCCCGGCTAAATTTATCGAACCACTGAATTGAAGAAAACTTACAAACTTCTTAGCTCCAGTCATTTTCTATTTGGTGTTCATGATTTAATATTGACTCATTTTTTGTTCATGCTTCCTGGATATATCTTCATTCAATTCATTCCTCTTGGAACTGATTAGGCATTTGAAACATATTTTAGCCAACCTGCAGAGAAAGCCATAGACAATAAAAGGAGACCAAAACATCAGTCAATGCTAAAGCCATTATAAGAGGAGAAAATTTGAGTCTTTGTTCTATGAATCTCTTTGATTAAGCAAATCCACATCTTTAATACAAATGAGGGCTTTGCGATATTTCCAAAGCAATATCCAAAGCGAGAGACCCAATTAATAAAAGGAGGTCAGCAATTGAAGATGTTGCCCATGACTAACTCAGAGTAGTCAGCACTCAAGCCCGTAGTCAAAGAAAGGTTAGCACCCACGTTTTAAAAGTAAATATCTACCATTGTTTAAAACGAACAACAAAGGTCTAAACCATAGGCATTTAGAAACAAAGAGAATTCGCAATCATCAAAGAGCCCATGCATGGAGTCAGGTAACTCACAAGCCAAGCCATGCATTCCACATAGGATATAAAGAGCTCCACATTTTTATGGAACAAGGCACAGTTTTCTTGAAGTCGTAGGAGAGGAGCCCCACAATAGAGATAGTGACTTACACCTGGAGCACGGGCAGTATCAATATCACACCACACATCATGAATTAGAAAACTAGCAAACAAAAAGATAGATCCACGCCAAGTTCAGCATGAAGAAGATCATGCTAGAAGAAAACACCCATAGCAAGTGAGGAGCATTGGCAGTCAGCGCCAAAGAAACAAGCTCTCATGCACGTAGAAGAAAACCATCACAAAGTGACCCTGCACAAGAAGCACAGAGCATCTCCAGGGGAGAAGACCCATGCAAGACAAAGGTAAAAGAAGCAACATATCAAACATGAAGACGCCAGTTAAACAGAGACTGCAGCAATGCAAAGCACACATTGAAACAAAACATATCACACTTGCACATTCAAAGCAATAAAAGATCACGCCTCTATAGCCCACACTGAAGAGCATCCCGCTGTTTGCAGAGGGAGAACAGGGCAGCATCAAATGAAACCAGCTAGCACTTGTAGAGGAGAATACCTGTAGGAATGAAGAAAAGAACGCACAACAGTAGCATGCGTGAAGGGAAAAGTTGTCAGTCTAAGCAAGAAAGATCCACATTATTTAGAAAGAATGCCCATGTGATGAAGAAGGCAGTTAATCCCATGTTAAAGATTTGATGAGCAGAAGAAATCAATGGCTGAAGAAGCATTGAAGTAGCTGTAGGGTAGACAAGTCATATTTTAATCCCACATTGAGTGGGAAATAGGATACTTAATACTTCAAATATGAATCGACTTAATATGTTGGTTGTATTGAGAAAGAGGCTTTTGGAAGCCATAATGCACGTGGGTCCCAGATAGATGTGTGGTGATGTCAGCAGGGTCCATGAGATAAAATTTTAACCAAAAACACAGTAAAAAATGATGATGTCAGCACAATCTAAAAATCCAAGAATCTGGCTAGTCGCTACCTTGCTAGCTGGAAAATCTTGGCAACTTTGGCTAGGGAAGTAGCGAGGTCGCTGAAAAAACATAAAAAATTGGTGAGATCCAAAATATTGCGTGGGTTCAATAGCAGTGCTGTCAGCGAATCGGATGTTGACAAGTGGCAGTGATAGAATGATTGGGTAGTGATGTGGCAGGCAAATGGCAGAAGCGCACCAGATTGTACCACGTGGCAGATCTGATGGTTTGTGTTATCTCGCTAACCAAAGTTGTTCACCAGTTAAGCATAGCAAAGTAGCGAGGAGATGAAACATGGTGGATGATGCAGATCAGGTGTCCAATCAAAGTGCACCACGTGGCATTGGTCAAACCTAGAGTTGACTCGAATTTGGAAGGGCTAGGAAAAATAAAATGATTTTAAAATTTTCATTTTAAAATCATTTTGCCAACAAACTGACGTGACATGCAAGGTCTTCTAAATTTTTATTTTTATTTCCTAAAGTTTAAACTTTAAACTTTTTGAAATTATTTTAAATATAGACCTAAACAATCTTAACCAGAGGAGTGTTTTTCAAATCAAGATTATGGGCATTTTTGCAAGGCAAAGTATGCCTTATCATATATCACCGAAATCGAGAGAAGACAAAATTTCCAATTCTGGAGTCAGTTTTTGCACAGGTATCAGTTAGTTTGAGCTACATGAGGTTTTCCATCAGGTACCTAAATCGCAACTATATTCGGACTAGGAAGCTCAGTTTTGATTTTTTGTAAAGATAATGACCTAGATATGCATAAAAGATGGTAATAATGTAGTTGGGGTTGAATTGGTTACATTAAAATCAGTAATAAATTCATAATTTCACCAGAATTGCATAAGGTTTCAGATATTTTAGATGCAAAAGGATTTCATCATTAGGCAGAGATATTTCAAAGCAGTTGCAATGTAATGATGAAACAAAAAATCAAATCAGATGGGATGAAAGAAGAAAGAGGTTACTTAGTTGCACAAGATTGAATTTCCAGTGGACACTTGTCATCTTCAAAATAGATCCGAGAATTCTTTCTCTTCTATATCTTTCTTTCTTTCTGTCATGGTGGTGGTTCTAGTTTTTGGGAAGAAGAAGTTCATTGCTATGATACCATTAGGGATTCTAGTTTTTGCACTGTGAGACCATTGGCTCTAGTATTTTGACATGTTTCCATGACTGTGACACCATTTTTCTTCAATAGAACTCTCATGTGAACAACATTGTAGAGATAATATAGATAGTTCTGAGATATTAGGTTGTTTCATGTTTTAATTTTATGCATCTGAATGTATAGTTTCAAGGAAATGAATACATATGACCAATAATTTCATTAGTTTTGTTCTGGTTCTTGTCTCCTGTCTTAGCAATCTGTAAGTCTTATGTGGTTTTGGAACAAATATTTGAGACCCATTTGCATCCCTTTCAGGTTGTATGTTTGATGTATTTTTCTATTGGACCAAAGGGCCAAGTAAATGCTTGATATGTTTAAACAAGGTTACTAATTGTTTGAGAAGGATATTTTGTGAGCATGAGACCTGAAAGAACACTGATGTCTAAATAACAAGGTGGTTGGATAGATCTGATGTCTAGGTATATGAGATACATCCTGATGTCACAGATATATGTTTTGAATTCATGGAATTGCCCAACGGATTAGGAACTGATCAATTATAGGATCATTGGTTATACTGTTGCATTCTTGAGGTTTTGTTGAATCAACATTTTTAATTAAATGAATTTCCCTTTCATGTTGAAGAGCTATAAATAGAATGCCCTCACTCAGCTTATGAATTTTATTGTTTTGCATTTAGCTACTGCAGATATATGTTATTTCATAAGTTATTAGGAGCAATAAGGGTTTCTATCTGCTTTGTATTAGATTCAGTGTATGCTTTGACAACTGGTACCATATAAGGAATCTAGAGGTTCAACCGCCTAGGTTTTGTAGAGCCTGAAGAAGAAGAAGGGTCATGCCTTATAGTTGGCCTAGTGTCTAAATGGATGTGTTGATAATGGGAGTTAGCTTCCTGTAGATATGTTTTGTTCTCATCAGGGTAATTGGAAATGGGTAACATTTTCAAACACCAACAAAATGGCAACTCTGCTGGGGAGATAAGATGGCAATCCATTTTGTTGAAAGAACAGGAGCCTCTGATGTGAAAAAGAGTGGATATAGCATATCAATAGCAAGATGTGTTCCTTTTCCTTGCTGAAGTTTCATGTTCCCCAGTTAAGCTTTATTCATTATCAGCAGTATGTTAAAACTGGACGAAAATTGTGTTCTATGACTGTCATAGGTCTATCTTCAATTAGTTCAATTTTTGCAAATACTGTTGAGAAAGTTTCAAAGTCAATAATTCATTTATAAAGTATATTTTCTTTTCAAGATGTCAGTGATCTGCAAGTTTCTCCTACATTGAAGGTCTGGTTTAGATTTGTCAAGTGACAAATTATTTTTTATTTCTCACCACGTGTGAGAGGCGACTCTCAAATCTCTATACCAGTTTGTTCCTAGTTGATTTCATTGCAAAATTTTGAAGGATTTTCAGTTGTGTGGACAGATTTGAGACTGTTGATAGATCTTGGTAAAGAAGTTTTAAATTCTTGATAAGTATTAAAGTGTTGTTTGAAATCTGCTATTATAAAGAAATTGAAATGTAAAAAATCAATCACAATAGTGGTTATTTTATTCCTCTTGCAAAGAGGTGGTGACTCTACAAAGTTTTGACCAGTGGTGTAAAGGATTTTCAGTCTTGCACCTATGCTAGATTAGCAGATCGAAGTTTTCCATCAGCACTTGAGGTATTTTGGTTTTCATGTTTTCTTTTCATGAAAGTCAAATGTTAGAATCAGTGCCTCTATTCAGTGATTTTTAGCACTAGTAAGAAGAGGTAGAAATTTTTTTGTAAGATGGAGTCAGGTCTCAGATCTGAGATTAGTTTACCAAATTCTGAGAGTTTAGAAACTATGAGTAATAACATTACTATGTTGAATACAATGGTTTACAAAAGGATTGTATATCTTATAAAAATTGAGGTAGGTGGTACTCAAGGTCTAAGTGTCAAACAATGTTATTTAAGGCTTAAATCAGTAATTAGTAAGATGCCTTTTCATTGTAGACCTGAGAAATCTTCACTGCCTAGTGTTTTCCTTGATGTTCTAGTACCCGATTCAGTCAATTGGCCAGCACCTATAAGATTAAAAAGAATTTTGCAAGTTGAAAAATTCATTGAGGAGATGGAAGATGATGATTATAGATTTCATGAAATATCTCCAAATGATAATGAATGTGCTAAAAGCCAAGGTAGTAATGAATACAATGAGTCCGTAGAGCAAGATAATCTGTCTTTCGATTGTGAAGAGGTGGATTCAAATGTCAATGAATTAGATAACAACAATCAGCATGAAAAAGATGGATATAAAAGAGAAGATAAATTAAGTTCCAGTACATATGAAGTTGAAGAAAGTTGTAACAACAGTAGATCTAGTGATTTCCATGATAAGAAAGAATTTTGTAATAATTCTGATTTTCCAAATTGTTACACTAATGATCTTCCTATTGCAAGTTCTTCATGTTACCTAGATGACAACCACAGCTAGGAGAAGGTTTGTGAGGTAGTCTTCTTGAGCTCCAGTGAAATCTCACAAGTGTTGGCTCGTGAGTTTGAAAAGCATGTAAGTATCTCTAAGGATCTTCATATGTTATCTCATAATACTTTCTCATTCAGTCAAATCAATTCTCCAAAGTTTGATGAAGAAAAAGAGGTAGAATTTGAACAATCTTTGTTAGATTTTGGAGGTGTAGATGACAGTACCTCACATGTCTTTGCACATGATGATTTGTTGAATGCTGATTATGTTAATGAAGGGAAGGTTAATGCTATTTCAGGTTCTTTTCATGTTGATCTTGTTGAACATTGTTTTGATTTTTCATATGATGAGGAGGAAAATAGTGAAGGTTGTCAATCAGATTATAGATTTTCTTCATGTGATGATAAGTCTTGTAAAGATGAGTTCAAGGTCTATTCCAACATTCAGTTTGATGAAGAAAATGATAGTGATTAGCATAGTTTAGATCAACACTTTCAGAATGAATTTTCATGTATGGTGACTAATCAATGTTTTGAGTATGAAGAGGTTTTAGTGAAGGATGAATCTGATTTAGTGAATGATACGACTACAAGTAAACAACAAACAGATTCCAAACACTCTTTGCAGTCGAAGACACAAGGTGAGTTGCAAGTTTTTAGTCTTTGCAACTTGGTGAATGATGTAGATTTTGAAGTTTTTATGTTTCCAATCAGCATGCATGAATCATCATTGGATTTTGATTCTCAATTCAATTTGTGTAGCCATGAGCATGCTGATGCTTTTTCTCATAGTGAGCATGAAGATGAAATGGTCTTTGAATTTTATATGCGCTATGAGAATGAAGGAAGTTGTTTTGTTTTGCCAAGTTATTTGTTTCAATATGATGATCTAATTGGTGAAACAAATGATAATGAGAATTTTAGTTTACCTCAGGGAGATGTAAATGAGAATCACATTTATGACAGAGGTAAGGAGTTTTGAAACATTCCGGTGGCCCGGGTCATCATGTGTACATAGTAGAGTAGTTTCCCTATTTTCAATAAAGTTGTTTGAGAAGTTTTTGCTGTCAAGCATGTGGTTTGCTTCTCCTAGAGATCTGAAATCTTGCCATGCCCATAAGGGGCATGCATCCCCAGATAGAGCCACTGTTGGTGCTCAAAATTTCCATCCTGATTTTGAGCACCATTGAAAAAATAAGCCCTTAAACGCTTTTAAAATGCATATGTGCTTGGTTGTACCTGGTTGTCCATTCGAGACTCCTAAGGTGTTTAATGCTTTTGGCACCTTCCATGAAGTTAAATTGTCATTTCGAGCCATTCTGTGAAGTCTTGCTTCGAGAAATTGTCAAATCAGCATTTTACCCCAAGTGTCAAACAGCGACAGGAGGCTGTGTTTGCCATTGAATATCTTGCACCTAGAAAGGTTTTGTGACTTTTCGCTTTGAGAGTGTCTAGTGTCCATACCCAAAAAACTATGTTTCATATTTTGAGTCATTTCGAGTTCGTCTGACTAGGTTTTGAATCCCTCAAAGTTGATCAGTTACTGTTTTCATGCTTTTGCACTTTGCACCTAATTTCGAGAAGCCCTGTATGATGTGCTATAACTCTGACCTAGTTGATTGAACTGTTAAATTTCCTTTTGCATTGCATGGTAGAGGTCAGAGACTTCCTATGTTTAAATTTTTAAGTCCTGAAGAATCAGTTTGATCAGTTTTCAAAAGCAATTGCGAACACAATTTATGACTTTTTACTGGTGCCAGCACTTGCAAATTTATCAGTACCCCTATTTGTGACGTTATAACTTGAAATCTGTGATTGGCAAGATCAGATAGTTTGTTCCCCTGTATTTTCCATTGAAAATACTACAAGTGTGCCAGTTTTTAGAACTTGACGAATCCATATGCACACTTTTCTAGGTCAATTCCATTCACAAAAATTGCTTTCTGTCAGCATGTCCAGTTGCAAAATTCTGAGTAGCCTACTTTGAACGTCCACCATTTGCGCCCAATTATTCACCATGAGCCAAAATTGCATAGTCATACTCACCTCATGACAAATTTTTAATGCCCCAGTTTTCCAAGCCAAATCTGAACCCTGTTTGTTGTTTTCTGACGTGTTTTCTTGTAGGTAAATCTGAGAAGGCAAATTTGACGATCAATATCTTTTGACCTGGAATTCTTCATGAGATGAGATCTGACAGGGTGAAAGTATGTAGAACAAAGAATTAATGCCCCAATTTTAAGAGCCTGGTCAGATGTTTGGATCAGTTTTTAAGGCTAGACAACATACCTCTTGTTGCAATTTTAACAAGTTAGCAAAATGTGATAAAGTGAGTTTTATTTGATTAATTGGCGGTTGAACTTATTTCAAATTAGTTCGAGGTGTTCAATGGGTCAGTTTGAGAATTCAATTGTTTGGAAACGAATTTTTTTTTAGGCAGACCCACTTTGGGGCCTGGCTAAATTTATCAAACCACTGAATTGAAGAAAATTTACAAACTTCTTAGCTCCAGTCATTTGCTATCTGGTGTTCATGATGTAATATTGACTCATTTTTTGTTCATGCTTCCTATATATATCTTCATTCAAGTCATTCCTCTTGGAACTGATTGGGCATTTGAAACATATTTTAGCCAACCTGCAGAGAAAGCCACAAACAATAAAAGGAGACCAAAGCATCAGTCAATGCTAAAGCCATTATAAGAGGAGCAAATCTAAGTCTTTGTTCTATGAATCTCTTTGATTAAGCACATCCACATCTTTAATACAAATGAGGGCTCTACGGTATTTCCAAAGCAATATCCAAAGCGACAGACCCAATTAATAAAAGGAGGTCAGCAATTAAAGATGTTGTCCATGACTAACTCAGAGTAGTCAGCACTGAAGCCCATAGTCAAAGAAAGGTTAGCTCCCACATTTTAAAAGGAAATATCCACCATTGTTCAAAATGAACAACAAAGGTCTAAACCATAGGCATTTAGAAACAAAGAGAATTCGTAATCAACAAAGAGCCCATGCATGGAGTTAGGTAACTCACAAGCCAAGCCAGGCATTCCACGTAGGATATAAAGAGCTCCACATTTTTATGGAACAAGAAACAGTCTGCTGAAAGTTGTAGGAGAGGAGCCCCATGATAGAGATAGCAACTTACACCTGGAGCAGGGGCAGTATCAATATCACACCACACATCATGAATCAGAAAACTAGCAAACAAAAAGATAGATCCATGCCAAGTTTAGCATGAAGAAGATCATGCTAGAACAAAATGCCCACAGGAAGTGAGGAGCATTGGTAGTCAGTTGCAAAGAAACAAGTTGTCATGCATGTAGAAGAAAACCATCACAAAGTGACACTGTGCAAGAAGCATAGAGCATCTGCAGGGGAGAAGACCCACGCAAGACAAAGGTAAAAGAAGCAACATATCAAACATGAAGACACCAGTTAAACAGAGACTGAAGCAATGGAAAGCACACATCGAAACAAAACATATCACACTTGCACATTCAAAGCAATAAAAGATCACACCTCTATAGCCCACACTAAAGAGCATCCCGCTATTTGAAGAGGGAGAACAGGGCAGCGTCAAATGAAACTAGCTAGCACTTGTAGAGGAGAATACCTACAGGAATGAAGAAAAGAACGCACAGCAGTAGCATGCGTGAAGGGAAAAGTTGTCAGTCTCAGCAAGAAAGATCCACATTATTTAGAAAGAATGCCCATGTGATGAAGAAGGCAGTTGAGCCCATGTTAAAGATTTGATGAGCAGAAGAAATTGATGGCCGAGCAAGCATTGAAGTAGCTACAGGGAAGACAATTCATATTTTTATCTCACATTGAGTGGGAAATAGGATTCTTAATACTTTAAATATGAATTGACTTAATATGTTGGTTGTATTGAGAAAGAGGCTTTTGGAAGCCATAATGCATGCGGGTCCTAGACAGATGTGTGGTGACATCAGCAGGGTCCATGAGATAAAATTTTAACCGAAAACACAGTCAAAAAATGATGATGTCAACACAATCAAAAAATCCAAGAATCGGGCTAGTCGCTACCTCGCTAGCCGAAAAATCTTGGCAACTCTGGCTAGTGAAGTAGCAAGGTCACCGAAAAAACATAAAAATTTGACGAGATCCAAAATGTTGTGTGGGTTCAATAGCAGTGCTGTTAGTGAATTGGATGTTGACAAGTGGCGGCGATAGAGTGATTGGGCAGTGATGTGGCGGGCAAATGAAAGAAGCGCACTAGATTGCACCACGTGGTAGATCTGACAGTTCGCATTATCTCGCTAATCAAAGTTCCTCATTGGTTAAGCATGGAAAAGTAGCGAGGAGATGACACATGATGGATGATGTAGATCAGGTGTCCAATCAGAGTGCGCCACATGGCATTGGTCAAACCTAGAGTTGACTCAAATTTGGAAGGGCTAGGAAAAATAAAATGATTTTAAAATTATTTTTCCAAAAAACTGACGTGACATGCAGGGTCTTCTAAATTGAAATTTTTATTTCCTAAACTTTAAACTTTAAACTTTCTGAAACTATTTTAAATACAGACCTGAACAATCTTAACCAAAGGAGTGTTTTTCAAATCAAGATTATGGGCATTTCTGCAAGGAAAAGTATGCCTTATCATATATCGCCGAAATTGGGAGAAGATGAAGTTTCCAATTCTGGAGTCAGTTTTTGCACAGGTATTAGTCAGTTTGAGCTACACAAGGTTTTCCATCAGGTACCTGAATCGCAACTATATTCAAACCAGGAAGTTCAGTTTTGATTTTTTAAAGATAATGACCTGGAATGCATAAAAGATGGTAATAATGTAGTTGAGGTTGAATTTCTTACATTAAAATCAGTAATAAATTCATAATTTCACCAGAATTGCATAAGGTTTCAGATATTTTAGATGCAAAAGGATTTCATTATTAGGAAGAGATATTTCAAAGTAGTTGCAATGTAATGATGAAACAGAAAATCAAATCAGATGGGATGAAAGAAGAAAGAGGTTACTCAGTTGCACAAGATTGAATTTCAAGTGGACACTTGTCATCTTCAAAATAGATCCGAGAATTCCTTCTCTTCTATATCTTTCTTTCTTTCTGTCATGGTGGGGGTTCTAGTTTCTGGGAAGAAGAAGTTCACTGTTGTGATACCATTAGGGATTCCAGTTTTTGCACTGTGAGACCATTGGTTCTAGTATTTTGACATGTTTCCATGACTGTGACACCATTTTTCTTCATAGAACTCTCATGTGAACAGCATTGTAGAGATAATATAGATAGTTCTGAGATATTAGGTTGTTTCATGTCTTAATTTTATGCATCTGAATGTATAGCTTCAAGGAAATGAATACATATGGGCAACAATTTCATTAGTTTTGTTCTGGTTCTTGTTTTCTGTCTCAGCAATCTGTAAGTCTTATGTGGTTTTGGAACAAAGATTTGAGACCCATTTTCATCCCTTTCAGGTTCTATGTTTGATGTATTTTGCTGTTGGACCAAAGGGCCAAGTAAATGCTTGATATGTTTAAACAAGATTACTGATTGTTTGAGAAGGATATTTTGAGAGAATGAGACCTAAATGAACACTGATGTCTGAATTACAAGGTGGTTGGATAGATCTGATGTCTGGGTATATGAGATACGTCCTAATGTCACAGATGCATGTTTTGAATTCGTGGAATTGCCCAATGGATTAGGCACTGGTCAGTTATAGGATCACTGGTTATACTGTTGCATTCTTGAGGTTTTGTTGAATCAACATTTTTAATCAAATGAATTTCCCTTTCATGTTGAAGAGCTATAAATAGAATGCCCTCACTCAGCTTATGAATTTCATTATTTTTCATTTAGCTACTACAAATATATGTTATTTCATAAGTTATTAGGAGAAATAAGGGTTTCTATCTCCTTTGTATTAGATTCAGTGTATGCTTTGACAACTGGTACCATATAAGGAATCTAGAGGTTCCCCTACCTAGGTTTTGCAGAGCCTGAAGAAGAAGAAGGGTCATGCCTTACAGTTGGCCTGGTGTCTGAATGGATGTGTTGATAATGGGAGTTAGCTGCCCCTAGATATGTTTTGTTCTCATCTGGGTAATTGGAAATGGGTAATGTTTTCAAACACCAACAAATATCTCCCTTTTAATTCGTCTACTATTTTAGAATATATTGAATTCATTAGACATAAATTATCCACCTCTATTAGATATCAAGCACATTAGACCCTTATTTTGTTTTCAAATCTAGCCAAATACCACTCAAACAAGTGAAATTCTTTGGATTTGTCTTTCAAAAACAGTATAGTCATAATTCTAGAATAGTCATCAACAAATAGAATGAAATATTTATCTCTACAATATCTTTGAACACCAATGGGTCTAGAAAGATTTGTATGGACCAATTCCAAAATATCATTATATGAGTATGTATTTCTCTTGAAAGTAGACTTTGTTATTTTCCTAATTAACAGTGTTTACATATAGAATTATTAGGTTTCTTTAGTTTTGGAAAACCTCTTACTTGTTTCATTTTACTAATTCTTAACAAATAGTCAAAGTTCACATGACATAATATCTTATTCCATTACCATATATCTTTATATTATGCAAACAAACATGTCTCATTAGATAAATCTAGATATAAAAAGTTATCTTTTGTTTGATCACCAGCTCTAATCAATTGTATAGTAGCATTAAAGATCTTGTTCTTCTTGTGATGGAATTCAACCATGTATCCTAATTTTTTCAATTGTGTTCCTCAATAAGTTATAGTTAAGTTATTCAACCCAATAAACATAGTCACACTTTATCTTATAATTCAATTGTATTAATCCATTACATTTCACAAGACATGATGCATCATTATCAAACTTAACACAACTACCTTTCTATGGTTCCATGGTTTTAAATTTACTTTTATTACTAGTCATGTGATGTGAACAACCACTATCAATTATATGTCTATCACCTTTACTAACATATGAGATTAATGAAGTTTTGTCATCTTCATTAGAATCTTCTTTCATAGTAACATAGATAACTCAATCATCATTATTGTCAGAATCATTATCAATTTCTTCTTTAGCAATGTAACAAGATTTTGTACCTTTATATTTGTAGTCCTTGTTTCTTTTGTTTTCTCTATTATCTCTTCTTCCTTTGTACTTTTTTTTCCTTCTTTAATCTTTATCTTGTTTGTTAGGACATCTTGCAACAATATCAACAAATTTATTAAATGAAAAAAAATTATAGGAATTTTACCTTTGTATTTTCCTCTTCCTCTTAGAAGTCTCCTAGGAATCAATGCTCAAAGCTCATCAAGTTCATCATCAAAAAAATCACTGTCACTTTTGACACACTTTCCTTTTCCTTTCTTACTAAGAACTAGTTGTGATTTAAAATCACATTCAATAGTGGTAGGGTTGAAATTATCAAAATTTGAGATTTCAAAAGTAGTAAGCCTACCAATCACACCTTCTAAGGTTAGCTTATTACTAGGATTAAATCTTAGTTCTTTTGTTGTAGGAACCCTAATGACATACATAGGAAGAACATCTCTTAATACCTTGTTGATCATAGTCTCATCATCAATCTTATAAATGGAATTAGCAACCTCTTTGATTATTGAACAATACTGGACAATATTCTCATGTTCCATCATTCTCATTTCATCAAGCTTACCTCTCAAGCTCTATGATTTTCCCCTCAAGACATTTTTATCTCCTCCATAGTTGGTATAAAAAGTCTTAGGGAGCACTTAAAAAATTAGGCCTAGAATAAGTCATAACCAAAAACTATATTTTGATAGGGATAGAACCTAGAGTACTACTCTAGGACCCTACATGGGCACTACCCTCAAATGCCCCTAGAAATAATATGGGGAGAAACCACACCAAGTAAACCTCTAAGTCTAATTAGGCTCCACATAAAAACACTTGGGGTTGATGCAATCTCCAACATAGCATGGTTGTGTTCTTGCTTCTCTTTTAGATGTTGAGTTATTAGAGAAAAAACTATTATGTCCACATATGCATTATCAAAAAAGTGTATTGCACCATCTATAATTTCTTCCATATGTAGCCTCACCAAACTCTACCATGTAGGGAAGTTCTCTTTATTCAAACTTGGGACCTCCCTTCTGTACATATTGATATTTAGCTCCAAGTATCTTCAATATTTTATCTACAAGCACCAAAGCTCTAATATCAATTATTAGAATGTTTAGAATAATTGAGAGGGAGGGTGGATCAGATATCCAAGGTCTAGATGTACCAATTCAACAATTAAACACTTCAACTACTTCAGATCTAACCATACATTAGCTTGGCCTCTATGCAAGATTATCAATAAAATCAACTAGCAGTCCATTTTCCTAATAATAATAGACTTGCAAAATCTGAAACATTAACAATAAATCATCATGAATAACATCCACATAAGTTGACACTAGATTTTATTATGGAAAACCAATTTGGGAAAAACCACCATTACTATGTCACAAATCTTTCACTCTATTGAAGTGAACTCTATTAGGAGGGAACCTGCTAAAGGTTAAAAAACACACTTTTAAATGTGACCTTGTTAAAGGATTTAATCACCTTGATAAAAGTGTCCTTGTTATATGAGTTTATAACTTTCTAATAAATGTTACCTTGATTAAAGGATATACATATTATTGTTAGGTCAACCTTGATTAAAGTATTTCAATTCTGATACAATGGTTAGAAAGTAATTACAGGTTTTGATCTGGCTAATACAACTCACTTTGTAAATGTAAATCATAATTTAGCTCACATTTTCATCCACTATTCTTCCTTCATTGTCATCCTTGTCTCTAATTCAATTTAAAATCCTTCAAGCAATCACACCTCACCCCTTCACAACTCTTCTCAGGCTTCTACTTAAGTTTTCTAATTGATAGTATCAATTACTACTCCAACCTTATTGGGTTATCCCTTGTACCTCCTTAAATAGATAATTATGATCTTTATTTAGTTAAATATAATTCTAGATCTTACGGTTAGGTAAAATTCATCAAATCCTTCTATCATTTAGTCTCCTTTTTTCTCTTCTAGGAAACTCTCTAAACTTCTCCTTGAATCCTTGCATAGAAACACTCCAAGATGGTTTCCCTTGACCTAAGTTCTCTAGGCCATCATTCATTATTTTCAACACACTTTACATATTCCATGTCAAGTAATCAAGTGCCAATTAGAAATTATAACTATAGGAGATGGGGGCCTTAGAATAGTAGGGCATGAAATCAATTGTGTCAACTAGAAAATATGATTTCCTCATAATTTATTAGATGTTATCCCTTAGTCAACACTATATTCTAATGCTCAATCATCACTAGGTTACCCAGTTACTACTATCTTTTCTATTCATTATATATACTAATGCTTGGCCAATACTAACGATCGATCAATACTACTTATGCTTGACACATACTGACACTCATCCAACACTAGAATTTCTCAAAGTATACTTATAGTTCATTATTTCTCTTCTCTTTTTCTTAGTCAATCCTATGCATTTAGTCATTCTTTGATCACTCCTTTAATTTTTTAGTACACCTATCTTCTTCACTTGTAGAATGATTAAATAATCACTTTATCTTGTCAAAGTCTAACTAATCAAGTGCACATTGTAGTTTCTTCAAAACTCAAACTTTCCTCTAGTTATCTTTGTTATGTCTCTTTTCAAATCCTCTTCATAAATCATCTACATATCGAACTCAAATTGGATAGAAAATTGTTTTGTCAATAAGGTTTGACATTAATGGTAACATAACAATTATTCCAATTGTAGTTCTAACAATTTGTTCTTAGATTTGCTTGGGGGCTCACTGAAGATGGCAATGTCTATGCCAACATTAAAATGACCATTTTTTAAAGTTTTAATAATTAAATAAAAATTCACTTTAAAATGTATTAAAATTAAAATTTAATTATTAAAACTAATTAATGGTCATTTTGATGATGGTGTAACATCAACCACTTCAAAGAAGGTTGACATTAAATCCACTACCAAAGACTTGGTATCCATGCAAAACCAATTCGATTGAGATGAGAAGGGGTGTCTTTTTCCATTTGGTGGGGAAATGAATCCTGACCACCATTGATGTGCTTCTAAAGGGTCCAAATCATGGGATCAATGGGGTCCTTAAAATGCGTACTAGTGATTTGTCTTGTGTTCGATAATGAGCATCAACAAGTGGGCAACCTCATATCTTAGAATAGATACTTTGTAGTAGAGTTGACCCTACATATATCAATTATCTTTGATTTTCTTCATCACAATTTTGATGAATGTCTAATGATGAGGCATTATTCATGATGTGCATGATTTGGAAATGGATAGAGATCCTCATTCACTATTTAAATGGGTTGAGGGTCCACGTCAGGGCCTCAACAAATGAAAATGAGATGATTTATTTATTTTTTTGCATGGACAATAAAGAGGACAAATTATGATCTTCCTTGGTGCCATGTATGTGATTTTTCCAAGGTAGTTGTGTATATAGAGTGCTCACGTAGAAATGGCTTCCATTGTTCTTGAGCTTGAAGATGGAGGGACACATGGTAGATTGGAGCCCTTTGAGATGGGCTCGAACAAGGAGGTCATCAATGGACTATGAATAAGGTTGGGCTTCCTAGGATTGGGGGCTCTTGTGGTTGACCTCTTGTATTCTCAAATTTTTAGATCAGGTTGTATGGCTCAGTCTAAAAAAAAAAAATTCCTAGGATCAGGGGCTCTTGTGATGACCTCTAGTATTCTCAAATTTTTAGATCAGGCTATATGGCTTAGTGAAAGTCAATTTTAATAAAAACATCCTTCCAGTCAAAATGATAATTCCCAAATTGCAATATTCTATACCCACAACTAAATTGAGCCACGATTTCTATCTTGAGAAGAGGTCTTCATAGCTTGAGAGCTCTAATACCATATAAGAGTTTTAGATGACTCTACAATACCCCAAGATCAAATGAAAGACCAAGATAACCTCTACAAGAGATAGGAAAGGAAATTGCATTAAGATGCAAGAATTATATTATTGGATACAGAATTGGTTGTCATCTAATAGATTGATTAAAATATACATCATAGGCCTTCTTATATATGAAAGATAATAACAAACTATAAATATAAGGCTTGGAATACTAGTTAAGAGATTTGAGAATGAGATATGACATGTTGTATGGGAAAAGTGAACTTATATAATGTATAGTTGAAAAAAAGAAACAAATGTTATTTTCATATTGAGTAAGTTTAAATTTGAAACTATTGAAAATAGGTTTTGAAATCTTACACTAGTCAATGACGAGTAATTAAACACATTGGTATAAATGAGATGATTGATATAGGTTGAAGTATTGACAATAGAGTACTAATGAAAGTCTAACAAATTATCAATTGCATATTACATTAATTTTTAACACAATGTAATTATTAAACATTTACTACTTGACTTTTTTATGGTGATATTAAAATAGAGTTGTAAAAGAAAAATCATTAAAGATAATACTAGTTTATGGTGTTAAAGACCAAAGTATTACAATAATATTTAAAATTGCATGGACCCCATTGTCAACTCATAAATGTATTAAATTTTTAATTGATATTAATCCAAGAAAAAATAATATTTCTAAATATTTTATTTCTCAATTATTAGTGATTAGCATAACATCTCTAAAAATACATTAAAAAATAACTAGAAAACAATGGGAAAGAAAACTACCCCCATGTCAACCTCAAAAGTTGAAAATTCTAGAAAGGAGAAGAAGCATAAGGTTTTGGAAAACAAATGTAACAAAGACCCTATTATCTCTATTATAGTTATCTCAATGGATAAGCCTATACTAGAAAAATGTAATGGAATTTTATTAGATGAAGATAATAACAATAATTTATAGGTTCCCATCTAGTTTTCTTTTCCTCTAGATGTTAACAATTTGGATAATGAGATATGTTAGGGTTGTCATTTATGACAACATATAACTATTAAAGAGTGAAGTCCACCGACACAACTAAGAAAGGAGGGGAGGCAGGGGGGGGAGGGGTGTTGGGTGTGAATCATTTATCAAAACAATATAACTTTTATTAACCTTATTAAACATTATACATGGGAACAATATAATTAGAAACCATAACGAAATACACATACACAATAACACTAGATATCTTAACTAGGGAAACCCTTGATGAGAGGGAAAACATTGAAGGGGATCTTACCCTCAAAATAATGTACTAATATAAAATTACCTTGTAAGAGGAAGGACTCTATTAGGAGCCAATGAAATACATTTAGTACATATCAATCACTATTAGGAGGCTTTGAATCCCTATTAGGAGATTCCAACCCAGTTAAGAGTTGTGTCAACCATGCTAAGAGCTATAAAATGTAGATGGAACTACTATCCAAATAGCTTCAGGGGAAGGACCACCAAATTCATTGTTCAACTAGCCTCTATATTATTCCTTTTAGAATAATATAAATGAAATTGATCTCCACAACTCAAAATCTTGCTCTATCATCTTACTATTCCAATACCACACCAAATACCTTCATAGATCTCAACACTATATCTTCAAATTCACATCATATTGATCCCTTTGATAGTTTACTCATAATTACCAACTTCACATATCCAATACAAGTATTCTTACACTTTCACATATCATCAAAAGGAAAGTAATGTTCCTTTATATCATGTCCTCAAAATACTTTTTTGAGTTGGTCTTGAGGCTTTCCCAATTAATTATAATAGGCCTCCTTAAGATACTACAATTTATTACATATTTTCTCAATTGGAAAACATCATCGGCTCATAATAAATACAAATTTGTACACATGTGACCTCGAACCTTGCACATTTGGTAATGTCATCATCAAGTTCTTTACTGTCACTGTCTAACTTTTCATATCACAATCCTAACCTTGTTAGGATATACAATTTGAAACTCAGAAACTACTTCTCAAGTCCTTTTTCTGCACATGGCCTTCTATAAATCACAAATAATTCTCACATATCTTTGACTTTCTACACATGCACTTGTTCACATCATTAGGACATATTATAGAGTATATCTTCAATCATGGTTGACCTCATCATCAATATATATTTTGTATAACCGCATTCTCTATCCACTACTCTGCCAATCTTTATAGAAACAATACTATGGGGTAAAAGCAAAAACTTGTCCCCTTTTATAAAGAAACAAGATATCAAAATGTGACAATTCAACATTACTGACAAAAAAAAATGGTGTTTGTGTTTAGAATTTGAAGATGATGTAAATTGATGAATTGTGTAGAATTCGATGAATTTTATGCCTATAATTTTTGTAATTTTTTTGAGTAAGAATTTTTTTCATTTTCTTTTAGTTTAAATTCCCTTTTTAACTATCAAAAATATACAATGTAGTTCCTATCAAACAAGTATATGAAAATCATCTTTTTTTGTTCTAATTGAAAAATATCTTATAGATGACATGTATAGGTAGGGAGCAAAAAAGAAATAATTATTTTTGATGCACATTTTCTTTGTTATAAGTATTCAAGATCGACTTTATCAAAATCCAAAAGTCTTTTCCTCCCATAAAAACTTCCTTATCAAATCTACACCTTCTTGAACAAAATTACATATTCATGAAGAAGATTTTCTCCTCTAGAGACGAATATAATTTTTTTATTAATTTGATATGATTTACTATTTTTCTTCCCTTTTTGAGGGAGCATCTTCTTAAATATTGAAATATCAACTTATAATATTTTGAAATTATAACATATTATAGCTAATAAAAACACTCAAAAATTTATATAACGATGATATTGAATATGAGATCTATAAAAGGGTATTTTTATTTTTTGAAATTGTTTGAGTTTTGATAGAGAACAAAGATTAGATTTGACTAAAATAGGTTTTGGTATCTTAAATGGTGACATAGATCTGTGCTTTTACCCTATGTTGACATCAATGTTAATCATGTGAGCAATCTCTCCATTTGTTCTCTCAATGCTTATGATACTCCCCTAAAGGAATACCATTAGAATTTATGGTAATAATCTTCCCCTTTTCTATTGATGGAAATATATATGAAAAACATCTAAGTCCATGAATACCAAATAAAACTTTTTTTTTGTTGCTTCTCTCATATTTTTCAATCCTCTTCAATTCTGAAACTTATAGGAGCAACTCATTATCTGTGCTTCCTCATGCTTACATGAATGGGATATATTGTTCATAGTTCTCCCCCATTAACATAACTCAATGCACTTCTTTAGGATTACACATATTTCCCATAATATCATAAGGTTTTTCCATATGCACTCACTCTTTGCATTCATAGAAGATATTTTTCATGCATTCTCTACCACATTGACATCAATGAAAAAGGCATAATTATTTAATCAAGTGCTCAAAGTCCTTAACCAACTCAAGTTTCCAAAGATACCTTTTCATACCAGCTATTAAGAGTCCTTAATGACTCTGCTCAACCATAGTAACTCCCCCATGCAAGAAGAATCAACATTCAATCCAAATAAACAATAGTGTTTTGTACCACTAGACTGATCCAATTTCTGCATCATCTATTCAAAAGTAGGTAGGGGTTTAACCCCAAGTATATGTCACAAATACTCAAATATATCCTTAGGAAAAGGCTTCATAAAAGTATCTATAATATTCTCTTTTCTATTAACATACTCTAATCTGATCTCTTTCTCTACAAGTTTTTTCCCTTGGAACATGATACTTGATAAATATATGCCTAGTCTTAGAATGTTACACATTATTTCTAGACAAATATTTGTACTTTTGTTATCAAAATGTATGATAACAGGTTCTAAAAACTATATCCCAATAACCTACAACATATGTTTTATCCACATGATTTAATTGTAATTGTTTGCTACTACTATATACTCTAATTTTGTCACATTCTATGAAATACAACTTTGTTTCTTGCTCAACCAAGAAATCAATCTTCCTCCAAGGAAAAATTCTCCAACACTTTTTCTCTTTCTGTTATACATACCACCTTCCTAATCTACATCATTATATGTACATAGAGTAAAATCATTTAATCTATCATACAATAATAAAAAATTAGGTGTACCCTTCAAATATGTGAATATTCTTAGCTGTGTTTTCTAGGTAGATTGTGTTACAATTTTTGCATCAACGTTTCGGATCACACTCTATGATCCATCATATGTGAATATTCTTTTTGTTGCTTCGTAGTGTGATTCCTTAGGATCTGGTTGAAATGTTGCCACTATACCAACTATATTTTCTATATATGGTTGTGTATGAGTTAGATATTGAAAACCTCCAATTATAGACTATACTTATTCTACTCAACTATAGGTGTCTCATCTTTTCTGGTCAACTTGTGACCAGTTATCACAAGTGTATGAATTCACTTACAAATTTCTACTCCAAATCTCCTCAAAAATTCTTTTCAATAGTTAATCTGTGATAATGAAATATGATCAAAGTTCTACATAATCTATAAACCTAAGAACTATTTCATCTCACCAATCATTCTCATCTCAAATTCATTCTTCATTTTATTAACAAATTTATCACTTTCTTCATTGTAATCTCCAAGTATTATGTCATCCACAAATATCACAATAATCAATAAGTCATTCTCACTTTATTTCAAATATAAATTACTGTATATAGTACCTGTAATCAATCTCAAGTTTTCCAAGTACTTTTGCAACCTAATGTAGTAGGTTCTAAGTGCTTGCTTTAGTCTATACAATGCTTTCTTCAATACCATGTCTTATTCTTTTGTCAAAGGAGATACTTCAAGGTGCTAAAAGTAGACTTTTACAAGTTTTCCATTCAAAAATTCTAACTTCATATCCATCTAATTCACTTTGAATTTCTTACTTGCTTCATATGCCAAAAACATCCTTAGTGCTTCAATTATGGCAATAGGTGAAAATGAGTCTTCATAGTATATATGTTCTTTCTATAATTATCCTCTACATACCAATTTTTCATTATTTCTCATGCAACCTCACCTTGTTCATTCATCTTACTTATGAAGACCCACTTAGTTCCTATAACATTCTTATCTTTAGGTCTAGGGACCAATTTCCATGTCTCATTCTTTATAATTTGATATAGTTCTTCCTTCATTGCATGTATCCAATAATCATCCTTTTGTGATTCATCTTCACTCTTTGGTTCAAGTTGAGAAATCAGACATAATTCTTCATGTATGGTGTTTCTTGTCATAACTCCTTTTTCTTGGATTTAAATAATTTGATTGGTAGGGTGATGTTTTGTTAATTTTTTTTTTGGTGTCACTATATCAATTCTTACTTCTTCTCTAGCTTTGGATCTTATTTATTCTCTCTATTCTACTACTTGAATGCCATTCTATAAATAATTTTTTTCTCTCAAAGAAACTTTCAACATTTTATTGAATATACCTAGGATTATATTTCCTTGCACACAACATTAGTAGGCTTCACAATTTTAAGTAAATCTCTAATAACAAATATACTATATCCTTCACAAAATTATCAAAATTTATATGACAAAACCTTCTATACCACAACTAATTATTATCAACTTTTGCAACCAAACATGTCATCTCTTTAGGGTTTAGTGGAAAAAATTACCTCTAGATCTTATAATAGTAGGTATTTTCTATGAATTGTAATTGACATCCCTTATCTACCAACTATCAAACACTAAATAAGTTATGCTTTAATCCATTAAAAAAACAAAAATCATCTATATTAGTTTTCCCATCAAGAATAATAGATCATATTCCCTTGATATGATAAGCCACATTGCTACCAAATCTGATAATTCCTCTATCATTAGTATTAAACTTAACAAATGTATTCATGTCACCAGTCATATGATGCACACAACCACTATCTATGATCTAATCATCTTTCTTCTCAACTTGTGATACTAGGGCTTTCTCCTCTGTGAATTATATTTCAAGATTTTCATCTTTGATAGCTACAAGTCCTAACTCATCAAACTCATCATCTTAATTTACATATAAACAATCTCTAGTCCTTCTAGACTTAAAATTCCTTTTGTACTTTTCCACTCTTTTATGACACTTTGGAGTATAATGACCCAATTTATCACAAGTTCAATATTTAAAGATTTTCCTACCTTCTAGTTGTCTCCTTCAAAGAAAAGAAATTCATTCTTCAATCGCAATCTCCCCTAGTGCTTGCACTTCTTGATAAGGAAGGTTGAACACTTAATGCAATAAAAGAAGTTTCTACTCTAGGAAAATCTCTAGCCTATTAAAAGCTCACTTCTTATGCTTCCAATCTTCCTAGACGAATCTCTCTAGTGAATTTCTCAATACAAGGTATCTCTTGTTCAATCATCTATGTTTTCTACTTGAATGGTTGCATCAAGGTTTTCAAAATCTTCCATATGATCTCATCTTTATCTTTAGATACATTAAAGAGTTTATTCCTACAACACTTTTTGATATTCTACCAATATAACTTCTTACAAATTAATCTTCCATGATTTTAGCTTCTTGCAACAAACATATCCACTTTCTCAATCTAATTCTTTTGGCATGCTAATCATCTTCAAAAGTAGATTCCAATTTTTTTCCAAATTTCATGAGATAAATCTAAGGATTTTACATGACTATATTCACTTTTAGGAAGAGCTAGAAAAAGTGTTTCTCTGACAAGCATCTTACACAAATAGACCTCTTTCACCTTTACTACATTCTTCAAGTTTGATTTTTTCCAAAATTTTCTTTCCATTCTTTTTCATCAACCAATATCCTAGACCCATGCATAGAAGATGTGTCTTCATTTTCTTTTTCTAGCATCAAACATACTTTCTTTTCTAAAATGCAACAACATTTATCTCTTTAAGTTGCTAATATTTTCTTTTAATGACATGACATTCTGCTACCAATTGTTAGAAAGTCAAGTCCACCATGATAATTGAGAGGGTGGGGGGTGGGGGGGCGAGGGGCGGGATGGGGGTGGTGAATAAGTTATCAAATTAATATAACTTTTATTAAACTTATTAAACCTTAAACATGTAAACAATATAATCAAAAACCATAAGAAGATACACATACATCATAATACAAGATATGTTAACTAGAGAGATCATTCATCAGAGGGAAAACCTCAACAAGGATGGTACCCACAAAATTATGTACTAATATAGAAGGTCCTTGTAAGAGGATGGACTCTGGTAGAGGCCAATAAAATACATTCAATACATATTAGTCCTTGTTAGGAAACTTTGAATCCCTATTAGGAGACTCCAACCTTGTTAGGGGTTGTGCCAACTATGTTAGGATTTGTGCCAACCCTATTAGGAGTTGTAGAAGGAAGATGCACCTACTATCCAAAAAAATTTAGGGGAAAGACCACCAAACTCACTATTCAACTATCCTTTTTATTATTCCTTTAAGAATAATAGAAGTGAAACTAATCTTCGTAGCTTGAACTCTTTCTCTATCCTCTTAATGTGCCAATACCACACCAAATACCTTCACATATCTCAATACCAACTCTTCAAATTTGCATTACATTGATCCCTTTCATCACTTACTTGTATTTACCAAATTTGCATAGCCAATAGAAGTTTTCTTATACTTACATGTACATTACACTTTCACATTTCATCACAAGGATAATAACCTTCCTTTGTATCATGTCCTTAAAATTAGTCCATGAGTCAGCCTTCAGGCTTTCCCAAATAATTAAAATAGGACCTCATTAAGTTATACATTTTTTTACATCTTTTCTCAATTACAAAATAATGTCATCTTACAATAATTACAATCTTTACAAGAGAAACCTTGAACCTTGTGCACATGTAGACATCATCACCAAGTTGTCTACTATCATTCTCTAAGTTCTCTCATCATGATTCTATCCTTGTTAGGAGATATATTCCAAAAATCAAAAATCACTTCTTAGGCACTCTATCTGCACACATTATTTCATAAATCACAAATACCTTTCATATTTCTTTGACTTTTTGCATGTACACTTTTCCACATAATTAGGACATACTATAGAATATGTCTTCAACCTCTCTTGACCTAATTCTTTTTCTACTACTCTACTAATATTTATGGAAACAATACTATGTTGACATCAATGAAAAACATAGTCATGAATGAAAAATGTTGATAATGCTAAAAATATCCTTAATTGTTCAATGAATACTTAGGATACTTCCCTAAAGGAATACAACTACTATTCATGCTCACAAAAATTTCTTTAGATATAAAAAATTAAATGACAAGTATATAGGAATAATAATTTAGTAGATTATCTAAGTTCAAATCATAAAAGCAACTATATGGTTTAGTGCAATTTAGTGAAGGAATTATTGGAATTAACAATGGGAAAGTAAGTTTTGAGGCAGGTGAATCAATACTTAAAAAATTTAACTCTATAGCATTTTACCATACATCCATCTCATAACTTAACATGTAACCATTCATCAAGTCCAAAGCATAAAATAAATCAATACATAACACATAAGATTTTGGTTACCTTGAAACCCTCCAAGGAGAAGGTAAAAAAGGGGTGGGGATGACACCTGTAAATTTTCACTAGTATGGTTGTCAAGTGTGGCCTATTATGGTTACGAAGTTTTGATCATAAACTATGATCTATTGTGTGAGAGGTATTGCCTATTAAAGAATTACAAAGATTGTTAGGTCTCACCTTGAAAAAGGATTTGAACTCACAATTAAGTAAGCATTTAGTTAAGTGATTTGTAAAGGTATGTTAAAGCTACTATGTTAAGAGATTTACTCTTTATCGCCTATTAGAAGGATTCAACACTTGATCCTTCAGTTAGCACCTTATTGCTTGATATCAGATCTCCTCTTTACTGGTTATCTTTTGATCCTCATGATTATATCTATCTTCTCTAACCATTCACTACTTGTCTATTTTTTTCTCACATTGATTCTTCATTGTAAAACTCCATCTTAGCCATCTTCTCCTTACTTCCTTCACACCAGATACTCTTTTTAGTATCCTCCTTCATAACATATATTACACTTAGGGTTTACTTCTTTTATAAACATCATGGAGATGAAATGAGGTTCGAATCAATGGCTATGGTTGATCCATATTGCACCTAATTCTTCCCTCAATATGATTGGATGCATGCATGGCATAGGGTTGTGTAATATGACTTCCTTAGTAGTCCTTATAATAAAAAATTCATGTTCATGTTAGACAAAAATGGTTTACATCTAGAAGGTTTCCCATTTCAAACATCTATGACATAGACTGTTTACTCATCATTAATAAGCCCTAATTCTCGTCCTTCACTATTTTCTATGTATTGATACTCAACTTCTAATTAGCTTTACACTCACTCTTTCTTGACACCTGAACCACTCAACACACTCGGACTTCTCAATACCTAGGTGACTCAACACACACTATTTTCTTAGCACTAACTTCCATATTACTTGACATCTATTGTCTAGAGACTTATGCTTGATATGCTCTATTCACTTAGCTCACACCAATCACTCAGCTCACTCTCTTCACTTCACATGTAGTATGCATTCAACTTGCATTGTTCTATACTAAATAATAACTAAGTTTCTTGTCACTGGCTTTCCAAAACTATAATGAGATTAAAAATCTCCCCCTTTGACATGAGTAGAAAAAACTCTTTTTCATGGCATATACATTCCTTCATGCATAAGTCATACAATGTATCTTCTTTGCTTGTCTTGTATGAAAAAACTCCAAATTTTCAAAATTTGAAAAAATATTGAAGCTACCTTACTAATTTTATCCCCCCTAAGTAAATTCTTCATTTTATTTCTATGACTCTTCCTGGGTAGATATCTACCTTAACACAATCTTCAAAATTTTCAAAATTGTTTTAATCCCCCTTTTAATACTTATGTCATTTGGGTGGTGCACTTATAGTGTTTTTATCCAAAAATGTCTTGTACACTTGTAGTATGATTCCCAATGTGGAATCACAATTATCTCTTGCTACATCTAATGTTTGAATTTGGAATTCTAGTCTGGAAACTATATCAATTAAACCATCATGAGTAGAAAGATATGTATCTTTCTAAATCAATGCTTATACTTGGGCTTGTTCCTTCTGTAAAACTTCCATGTGTAGAGTCAACATGGATTGGATGCTTATAAGAGTGGATCTAATATTTGTATATGTTTCTTGTAACTTGGCAAGTGTACTCTGTGTTAGCATCAATCTCTAAAAATATAATTGGCTAGTTGCAGGAGATACCTATAATGAATTTTTTGTTGATTTCAACTCTCATTGCAACTTTTTAATTGACTGTTGAGTCTCTTGGGTAAAGATATCGAAACCACATAGTTTTGTGTACATAGAATAAATGTGACCTAAAACTGTCTTCATACCCTCTATCTTACTTGCTAAATCAACTTGATTAAGTGCAATGGTAGTTGATATCTTATCCATAAATTTCATGTGACATTTTCTCTTAGACCATTCCAATAAGTTAACATTGGTCTATACGTTTGCATCTTTTATCTTATCAACCATATGGACAAGTTCATTTATAATAGGCTTATCAAATAATGAAAATGTCTTTGATTTCAAACAAAAAATTTTTTTCTTGTTCTCTCTCCTTAAATTTTCTTGCCTTTTCTTCCTTCATAGAACCTCTTTAAGAACATTCACTTCTTCAAGTGTGATTGTTGTCAAATCAAATGTTGCTAATACAATCACCTCTTCTAAACATACATCCTCAAATTATGTAGCATCAACACTCACTAGTGTGTTGGAACTTGGCCTTTGAAGAGTCTAGCTACTATTAGAACATGTAGTGATCTAGTAAGGTAACCTGTGTCTAAAATGCTACCTATTCCTCACTCTTAACAATCATCTCATCCTCTTGTTGTTCTTCACCCTATTTTTCTTCACTAAGTTTTAGTGGGACTATTGTTGTATTTTCTTCCTTATCATTTTTGTTTTCATTTCCATCTACATCAACTTCCACAATAGCTAGTAATCTTGAACTTAGTAGACTTGGCATTGATGTAGCTTGGGCATCTTCCTTCATCTATTTAACCTCAATACAAATTGCTTTCATTAAAGGTGGTGCTTGGTTTAGCTCTTCTTTTTGTTCATGAGTTACACATTCATCTACGGTCTTTTCTTTTGGCTCATTGTCTTTCACCTCAACAAAAATTGATGGCACTAAAGATGTATCTTTTTATTGCTCATTCTCAGTAGATGCAAGCTCGACTTGTTCAGATGCATCAATCTTTACCAATACATGATTTATGGTTCATAGAAAAATATTGGTGGATTTCTATTCTAGATTCCTTATGGATTCCTCACACAATGGATTTACATTATGAGTGGAGTTAACAAGTATGTCTTCAATAGTTATAGACTCTTTCTCTGCGTATGAGGAACTGGTGCTCAATGCTTACACATCATCTACATCTTGTGGATCTTCCTAAGTTGTATCATCCTTTTCTTCTATTGTGTCATCATTTGTTTTTGTTATTGTGTTATCCTTTTCTTGGTCTCCCTTCTATTCCACATATTTGGTGGATAACCCATAGATAACTCTCCATATTAACTTTCTCTAGGTTACCACATCTTCTAATTTATTCCTCAAAATGTTAAATTCCTAGTACTTTTGAGAAATATCCCTCTATGTTTCTCTATAACCCTTGTAACCATTCTTTTGTTACTTAGGAATAACTGTGGATAATGTAACCTCTCTAATTTGTTTCTCTAATGGATTAGTATTAAATGAAGCCATCCTATCATAAATAGCCTCTTCTAAATTATGCTTATCCTCACTCCTTGGCTTATCAAAATCAATATGTGAAAAACTAGATAAATTTGCATTTTTCTTTACATTTTCATATAAATTGTCAATTTCAAATGAGAGATTATGGATTACCACTTTGAATTTACTTAAGTCATCTAATTCTTTATTCACCTCATCTAAGTCAGCTTGAGGTTTGTAATTTCTCCTTGTCTTCTTAGGAAGCTGACTTGGCTCTACTATAATACTTTCTCTTTTTCCTTTTTCCTTGGTCTCTTTGGCTTTTGCAGTGGCAACCCTTGTGCTTGAACTTGTCAAAGGGGCAACTGGCTTCTTTACGCTTTTATTTGTTGCTTTCTTTGGTTTTTGCAATGCATTCTATTGTGCTTTCCTTTTCTTGTCAATTTCTTTAGTTTCCTACTTGACATCCCCTTCATCATAACCTTTTTCCTCATTTAATCCTTGAGTTAGTTCCAATGGTGTTTGGCCTTCTTCTTCTTCTCCTCTTCCTCCTTCACCAAATCTTTCTTTAAGCTTCATCACCATCTTCATTTTCTTTCTAATGACTATGGCAGTTTTCAAATCTATGGTGATCCATGACTTGGCTTCATCATATTTGCCAAATTGTGTAGCATACTTATCAACCTCCTCTGCAAATAATGTAGTAATAGTTCCTAAAGTTTCATCGACATTAATTTTATATGGTAATGGTCTTAACCATCTTACCATTGGAATTTTTTCCTACACATATGTGTAATCAGTATCAAATAGAAAATATACATCATTATAATGTTCTTCAACTAGTGATAGGAATTCCTAACCTCTGTTTCATAGACTACTTAAAGTCTTCACAATAACTGGTCTTTACTTATTCCAAATTATCACCTAATTGCTCAATAAGCTCTCCTATATGTTGAGTAATAGATATGTTTATCTTCTATGCAACCTTGCCAAATGTAGGAAATGTATTTTTCATATAAATGAATATGCAAATGATAAGTGATCCAAACTTACATGAGGCACTCTTTGATTTCCTAATAGCTTCCAAATTTTCTAATAGTTTTTGAAGTTGTATCTCGGCTAAGTCATAGCTATGATCTCTCTTCACTGTCTTATAAACTAGGTCAACAGTAATACATGCCACATGATTAGTCAACTCAACTGGTAGAATGTGTGTGCAATCACTCTCCCTAGAAATGTTATAATAGGGTTTATGATGGTGTCAATTAACATTCCATGTTTATTTTACATGACTCTAGTGTTTTCCTCAATAATATCTTTTACATTACTCCTTAATATCTTCAGCCTATCTAGGGTAGGATACCATGTGACTCTGTGAATGATTCTCTTTGATATTTTAATAGGTCCACCTTCTAACCATGTGTAAGGATTTAATTGTTCCACTTATTAGGATGAACCGGTGGCTGATCTATGATTTGTAACTTGATTTTCTAAATGACATTCCTTTGAGTGTAATGATCACCTTGCTATGATAGATAAATCTTTCTTGATCCTTATACTATTGTCGCCTTATTACTTTGCACTTCTTCTTAAATATCTTCTTGTCATATTATTGTTGTCTATCTTTGGATGTTAAATATAATACATTATATATATATACCAATCTAATTTGCAATTCATCAAAGTTGGCTACAATACAAGTTTCACCAAAATACAAAAAGTTAGTGCAACTGTAGGTTTTCAAGTTCTAAAGACAAACTCAGTGATGTTATGATACTTGGAAACCACTGTTAATGCTCAACATCATCATGCACTTAGTAGACATAGAAGCTTAGCCCATACTAATCATTTCCAAGTAGTCTAAACTTAGTCTACATTGGTGACTCTATGAACACTAAAAAAATTGACATATAAATTGAATCACTTGATTCACATTGCATAGCTCAATCAACACTCTCACTATGAGCTTGGCATAAAATAAATCAATTAGTTCACACTGCATAGCTTGATCAACACTAGATTCACATTACTAAAACTACAAACTAGGTAACCACTATAGAACTTAGTTTGCACTCAAAAACTAGGCAACTATTATGAAGTTCAGTTTACACTAATAATTACCAACTTGGCAGATACTACTCAATGCAAATTGAATGATGCTCCTAGAACTTGGTAGAAACTATAGAACTCAATAGAGCCTAAATTACTTGGATAACATTGTTAACTATACAATAGGCTCAATAACTACTAGCTATTTGAATAAGTGTGTATCACTAATAACCAAACTTGACTATAATGTCAAAAATCTCCCCCTTTGGGATTAGTGAACAAAACACTTATCGATCAAAATTGAATTCTCAAAAAGTTTAGAAAATAATCTTTAGTTTCCATCTTTTGTCTTCAACTTAGTGACATAATCTATTTTGGAGATTTTTAAAAATTTCTTTTGTACAAGAGATCTTTATTTGAATAATGCTCCCCCATACATATACATTCAATATACATTATATACATCTTCTCATCTTCTCCCCTTTTATTGTATCATTATATATTACATATTTTCCCTTTTTTCTTACAATATGTTTTATATGTTATATACATCTTCTCCCCCTTTTTGACATAATGCCAAAAGTGTATGCTACATGGTTACTCAAAAAAGTGACATTGTCTTGTCCCAATTTTCTTGCAATACCTTGCTTACATGCAATGCAATCTACACTTCTTCTAATAATTCCATCATGTGATTAGCATGGATGGGAGTTTTAGCATGTATAATATGTTTTTTGAATGCATCCATGTTTGGGAGAATAATGCCTTGTATATCTACAAGTGTAGCTCTTATCATAGATTCTTCCCTTAGTAATTTTTTCTGCATATCAGTTAGAAATCTAACCTTTGTATAGTGAGTAGAATGGTAGCTTGGGTCAACTAACAACTGGTGTGTGCTTACCCTTAGATCTTCATCTATCTTGGAGATATTCTCTTTGATATCTTGTGTGAAGATAGATGTATCATAGAGTTTGTTGAATAGAGAAGTGACATTGTTGGAAGAGGTTTGCAGTGAGTTAAGAATAGTAGACAAGTCTACTTGGTATATGGAAATATTTTGTGCTACTAGCTCCAATACTTTATTTGCAAATTTATTCTCTATTTCTACAACAATTTCTCTTGTCCTTTCAATCTTCATTGAATTTTTGAACCACTTCTACTAGCTATGCCAAAATAGGTTGAGGAGTGTCAATCTCAGTGTTGAGTGCCTCTACAAGAATGTTCTTTACATGTTCAAGAACTTGAAATTCTTTATTCCTTTCTACTCTAAGCCTTTGCTACTTAGCTTTCTTCTATAGAAGTTCTCCTATTATATGTATTTGATCAAGATTTAGGTTAGAGATATCCCAATTTGGGATAACTATATCCTCATCAAGATTAATGTCTTATTCCTTTTCTTTGCCTTTGCAAGAAACTTTTGTACTCGGTTAAGGATTTCAATCAACTATCTTAGTACTTATTATTTGCATGCTCAAAATAGAAACAATGGTGGAAATAGGACTCGTAGTAAAAGTAGATATGGTACTTATTGATGAAATACCTTGATGTTGATTGACCAAATTTGATGGAGGAGGAAGCACTGACTACTCAGTAGATGAAGTGATGGTCACTTCAGTCAATGAAGTACTAAGTTTAACATGTGCAAAGATTGGTTGAGTGCTTAGATTTGTAGTGTTTTAGACAACCAACTTGGCAGTAGCTTTCACTAAGCTAGATGGCCTTAATTCTTTTCTCAAAGAGTGAGAAAGTGAGGCTATAACTGCCACAACAATATTCTTAGGGTCAGTCTCCTCAATGCACTGAATCTTAGCGAGATTCTCCTTAGTAGCTTCCTATTCCTATTCCTCATCATCTTTATCCTCAACATTGGTTTCTTCTTCATGATATGTTTCCTTTTCCTTGTCATCTTTTTCATCATCCTAATCACTAACATGAACAGAAAAATCACTCTTCTTATGAAGATTGAAAATGTTCTTCTATGTGTTGGTTGCATTCCTTACCACATGTTCAATGTTATTTATCAATATCAAGCAACTATCAAACTTCAAAGTGAATTTCTATTCATTTTTCTTGAGCTTGTCATGAGTTTTCTCTATTGGATACAATTGTTAAATTGTGTGTTTTCTTTGATGTTATACAAATGTCATATCAGTTATCAATCAGAGTCTACCGAGCTCAGAAGGTTAGCAAAGGAAATTTAGCATCTACCAAGCTTACTCGATCATCAAAAGGAAAATGTGGCAGAAAATAGTTCTTACCAAGATCTCATGGTTAGGGAAGGAAATTCTATTCTTACTGAGTTCACTTGGTAGCTAAAGGATTTCACAAAATTTGCAATGTTAACTGAGTTGAGATGGTTTACTCAAGAAATTATTTTTGGAGCAGTGTTTACCAAGTAAGGTCAGCCAATGAAGGATTTTATTATTTTGGGAAATAAATTTTATTTGTTTAATTTAATATTTTTAGCCAACTAATGTATGGTTTATTGTTAGATGTAACTTGTAATTGAGCCAACTTGAGAATTTGTAATGTATAAATAAAAGGCCAAGTTGTGGATTCTAACTAAAAAAGTAATGAGTATGCAATGAGCTAATTATGTGAAGAGGTAGTGCAAGCATATTTTGAAGAAAGATCAGATATCTTGAGGAGAAGCAGAGTTGTATTTGATCAGCAAGGATCTATTGAAGCAAAGCAGAGATCTATATCAACAAATTTTAGTTGCATCTCATTTAGGTCACTTATTGTTACTTTCTTACCATTGTAACGTTACTTCCTAAATCTCTTAATAGAGTTGGTTTAACAACCATTTTGTAAATCCTCTAACAAGGTGGACAGTTCTATTGAATTATTCTAAAGACCTCTAGCAAGGCCGCTCCTAGAAAGATGATTAAATCCTCTAACAGGGTCACACCTAATAGTATGTTTTGTAACCTTGAATAGGGTTGGCTCCTAATAGGGCTCGCTTTAGAAGAGTGAAAATTGATAGCTAGTTACTCGGTGATTTTTCCCATATTGGGTTTCCATGTTAAATCTAGTGTCTCTTGTGTTCATGTTATTTACTTTTTGCATGCATGTTGTGAATGATTAAAATTAGTAACAAGTTAATCTACCGAGTTGCAACATTTTTGTGAATGTTTACCAAGTGACAATAGCAAGTAACTTGTTTAACATGTAAGGGATCTGTGGATTTGTTTTTGCGGTAACTGATTCACTCCTCGCCCCCAAGTTATTCCATCTATGATTCCCAGATTCTCAAGGTTTCCTCATATATATTTGTTATGATTTTATTTGCATATTCCCATCCTAGCTTGGTTTTCTCCATCAATTCATTTGGAATCTACTATAAAAGTTGATATGGTGAATATTTGCATTTACCTATTTTAGACATAACCATGTCTTCAACTTTTTTTTTTTTATCTTGTGCAGATATACCTTAATGATTTAAAGTTTTCCATGTTGCCTCTAGAATAAATTTCTTTCAATTTATCTTGAAATTTTTGTGGAGGCCATTTAAAAATCACATCTCCTACTTCTTCACCCAAATTTTAGTTTCTTCCTAGATGCCCTTCTTGTAAATATTGCAGTAGATGTCTTGGTAGGTTTGGTTATAATAACCTTACACTTCTTCTTGACTGGCTCTTCCTCTAATTTTTCTTCATCTTCGGCATCTTCTTCTTCTAGGTCATCTCCTTTACCTTCTGTCAACAAGAGAGTAGATCTGGTTTGTTTCAATTTAGCTATCCTCCTTTTACCTTTTTGGACAACCTAAGGAAGTTTTATTTCTAATTCAATTCCTTTTTTGACTTCATGATATGTTCCAAAATATGTAGCCTTTGGATCAATGGGCTCATTTAACAATGCCTTAATAATATTCTTGGTGTCATCTATATTAACCTCATAACCTAGAGGCTTGACCCATACAATTCTTGGTTTGATTGCTTGTATATACACTTTATCACAATCTACCATAAAACAAATATCATCCTTGTAGTCTTCCACAAGTTTCTTTGGTATCCTACATCTATTATTCATCTTATCCTTGAATGTATCAAAATAGTTGTCTATGATGCTGACATAATTTTCTCCCATTTTTGTTATATACTCACTAATTTGATAAAGAATAGGAGCATTTTTTTCTCTATACAACTATAACTTTTGAGGGGAAAAAAAATTTCGTAAAGAAAAATAAACAAGTTAGGAGTGAACTAAAGATACAAGGGTTATTCTTTGATGTCTTGATGCTTTCCATATTTTTGTTGAACTGGTTAAACATCAACTTGGCAATGTCAAAGGACATATTGTTCTTGACCACTTTGAAAGCGAGATCCATAGCTTCGCATGATACACTATTGACTCGATCAGAGCTATATATCTTGTTTGAAATTATGTGTATCCCAAATTTTAGGTCCATATCAATAACACAACTGATCTTCATACCCCTTCTATCCCATTTGGCAAGGGTTTTCTTCTCCAATTCCACTTGACTTAGGGTTTTGGTGGTTTTTTCTTTTGACAACATTGGAAGTCTTGTGATCTGATGAATCATTTTATTTGTTATCAAAATAGGTTTTTCCAACCATAAGTACCCATTGTGCACATGGTTGATGATAAAACTTATCCATTTTATCTAAAAATCTCAGAGCATGTGTGGAATGTGGGTTAAACCCTTCACTTCTAGGTGTTGATGTTTTAATTTTAACACACCATTCAGACATAGTTTCTCCAAAGTTTTATCCATTTCTAGAGTACCTATGTCTTGGATAGAGCATCAAAAATGTGAGTGAATATCATCTTTTAGAAGTACCTTTGATGGATCTAAGATTGTTCTCTAGTTGGATCAAGTGTTTCCACAATAGCTAGACTAAGCTTGAAATCAAGTGCTTTCCATTTGACTCCTCAAACTAACATCTTAGACCCTTTCTTTGTCTTGCTACTAGAGGATTCCATCACTTGTTATGGTTTGAGAAAACACAAAAAAATCTCAACAAAAATTTGCATAGATCTCTCAAATGTACAAAAATCGCTATTCACAAATAGCTCTTGAAAATTCATGGTGACAAATGAATGCAATTTTTCCCTTTTTAACAAATTTAATCTTTCAATCACCATAAATGCTTGGTATGGTTGCTTGATCGATGATAAACTATCTTCCATTTAGCTTGATTTAATTGCTTGGTAGGAACATTTAAGAAATAGTGTCCGCACAACAACTTAGTTACTCCTGACCTTGCTCAACAGGGTCTTGCAACCTAACCTCACTCAATAATATCCAAAATTTCTTTAGACACTTAGTAATTTCTTTGCATTTTGAATAATAATGTGGATCTTTCTTTCTAGATGACTAGAGCTAATGTAAGATGACTACTTCATAACCTTAGTTCTAGTTATTCTTGTGGGAGATCAAGTACAAGTGCTTGAGTCACCCAGTTCTTGAGTGACATTTGCTTCATTTCTCAAACTTGCATTCCCAGGAAATTTTAGAATCCACTACTATCTCATTTGCTTTCTGATGTTGTGATCCTTGGCTTTCTTTTCATCTTCAATTCTTCCAATGCTCATACTATTCTTGGCAAGATGACCAAGTTTTATACAAATGAAACATCTTCTAGTGGTGTCTCTTGTCCTCATGCAATGTTTTACACAATTTATTCCAATTGTCAAAATTCTCAATAGTAATGACATCTAAACCAAGTGTTGTAGTCCCAACTAAACATAGCTTTTATAGTCTATTCTATTAGATCTTAGTTTTGCATTCTAGAGATTTATGCCCATGCTTCTTGCATTTGTGACATTTTTCCTCAAATTTAGGTTTTTCTTTGCATTCATTAGCTTTATGACCATGCTATTTGAAATTATAGCATTTTCCATTGAATTTAGCTTTACCATTGCTCCAAAATTTGTTTTATGTGTCACCTAACTTTCCATAATGATTGCAAGTAGGTCTTTGATTCTTGTGAGCTCCTTGCTAAGATGATTCATCTTCTTTTGTATATCCAATTCCCACTTTGCCTTTTTGTCTATACTAGATTTGTTCATTTAGTTGATCCATGTTTGCTTGAGATTTCATCATCCTCTCATTGGTTTCCTTTTTAGTGTTTAGAGCATTCTACAATCTTTCATTCACTCATCTTAGATTCATGATTTCTTCATTTGCATTGGAAAGCTTATCAATGAGGTCTTCTTGTTAAAGGGATAGGTGTTGAATTTCATTTTTCTTTCCTTCTAAGTCTTGTTTTATCTTTTTTTCTTCTTCCATGACTTCACACAATCTTACTAATTAAATTTATTTCTCTCTTTTCAACTTTCTAATTTTTTCTTGAAGTGTACCATTCTTTTCTAATAGTTCTCTGATTGCTTCATCTGAGTTACTTTCTGAATGAATGTCTTCAATTCTTTCTTCAATGTAGATTTTTTCAATTTTCTATATTGTAAGATCATTTCTTCTTTTCAAGGATTGAGAGAGCTATTCTTTTTATTTCTTGAGTTTCCCAATAGCCAATTCCAAATCTAGCTTTTCATTGTCAATAGCCTTGTCAAGTTTGAATACCTTCATAGCCTCTGATCTTTTCTCAAGCTGTTAAAATTTTTTCTGAGAACCACAAAGCTCTGATACCAATTGTTGGAAATATATGATAGGCTAAGTTATTGAGAGGGGAGAGGTGAATTAGTAACCATTAAAATTTAATCTTTATATACTAATTAATCCTTCATGAGTATTATGATCTAATTGCATCCATGAAAAACTAAAAGCATTAAAAATTTCACAACACTTTGACACACAATATGGTAATACAGAAACCTTTCAAATAGAAAGTAAAACTAGGGTGGTGATGATACCCACAAGATTTATTATTGTATTATAAAGCCGGCATGTTAAAGCTTACAATGATCAATTCTAGTCATCTACCCTATTAGGAGAAATAGGACTATTAGGTGCATCTCATAAAAAAATTTACAAACATACAATGATTTATCCACTTGATAAAGAGATTTACAAAAGACTTGAAGTCTATCTTGTGAAAGGATTTAACTATTCCACTTGTTAGGATGTACTAGTGGCTGATCTCTGAGCTGCAACTTCATTTGTTGAATGAGATTCCTTTGAGTGTAATGATCACCTTGCTATGATAGATAAATCTTTGCTGCTCCTTATACTGCTCTAGCATTTTTACATCACACTTCTACTTAAGAATTTTGTTTTCATATTATTGTTGTCTATCTTTGGATGTGATATAATACATGATATATACTAATCCAATATACAATTCATTAAAGTTGGCTACAATACAAGTTTCACCAAATACACAAAGTCGGCTCAACTACAGGTACTCGGGTTTTGAAGACAAGCTTGGTGAGGTTTTGATACTTGAGAACCATTGTCAATGCTCGACATTGTCATGCACTTGGTATATGTAGAATCTTGGTTCATACTAATCACTTCCAAGTAGTTTGAACTCGATCTACACTGGTGACTCAGTAACACTATGAAACTTGACATATAAACTGAATCACTTGATTTACACTGCATAGCTCAATCAACACTATCAATACAAGCTCATTATAAATTGAATCACTTTGATGATACTACATAGCTTAGTCAACACTAGATTCACATTACTAAAACTATGAACTTAGTATCTACTGTAGAACCTAGTTTGCACTAGGAAGCTTGGTAAATATTATGAAGCTTAGTTTACACTGGCAATTACAAACTTGGTAGATACTAATTGGTGCAAACTAAATGATGTTCCTGGAACTTAGTAGCAGCTGCAGAACTTGGTAGACCCTAAATTATTTGGTTAACATTTTCAACTATAAAATAAGCTTGGTAACTGCTAGCTATCTAAATAAGTGTACATCATTAATTAAAAAACTTGACTGTAATGACAACACCCTTAACACAACATTCTTGCACAACTCTTGATAAGTTTCTCTCATTTCCAAATCTCCAACCTCACCTACCTTGCAAGTATAATAACAATATACATCTTGGATCATTAAAACCTTTTGTGGTATCATCAATAGTGCACTACATGGATGTCCTTTATAGAAAATCTCAAGAATAGCACATAAGAGAGGTTGTCTCATATTATTATTAATTAACTAAACATTAATAACTTCCTTCTACTCTTTCCTAGGTTCTTTCGATAAACTTCTTGCCATCTTAACTCTCTCGGGTTTGCAAAACACTAAATAGTTTAACTCAACACAAGTTAAATACCTTTCAAATCTGTTGAGTGATGTCAAGTTAAAATAGAATTTGTTTTGTAGATTCTTGAATCTCCTTTCACAAATCGCCTTTGTGCTCTTCAAACTTTGGTAGGTGCAAATGAACCAAAAAATAGGGTATATAGCCTTCAAAACATTGTATTTAATGTTTTGTACATATGAAACTATTCATTCAATCACCATAGGGTTTTCCAGTAGGCTCAGCTATCATAGTGATATAAGCTATCACTACCATACCTTTATTATGTGGTAGCAAGTACAAAACTTTGGATGGTCGACAAAAATAAAGAATGTAACAAAATGATAGATTTTCTCTTTGTTCTAATCACTTTATTACATTTTAATATGTTTCGATAGATCCTTTAAATTTCCTAAATACTTGAATCTAATGCAAAGTATATCATTTCAGATGTTAGTTCCACATATACCTTTCATTTCCTAGTTGGGGTTGATGTGATCACCTGATCCATTGGATTAATTGAACTCATCTTGACTTGATGTGCTTTAATCTTCTTTATGTTTCCATGTCTTGTTCATCTACATCTTTGCCTTTTCAAAATCTACTTTTTCTTTTCCCTTGTTGAATTGCTCGATGTAGGTGATGGAGTTTGACAATTTCCACTCATATGACTAGTCTAAAGTCAACTAAAGCATACAACTTCATTCTAATATTTTTTGTAATTACCTCTAAAATGTTCCCTAATACAATTTACAACAACATGAAAATACTCATCACAATAATGATAGTTGTACCTTGTATTGTAATCCCAATAATAATTATTCTAATGATGATGTACCTTGATTTTCTTGTTTAATGTCCACTTGGGTTTATATTTGCATTCATATCTCTTGTTTCTGTACTTTTGATAATTGTAATAGTATCTTTCAAATATTTGAGTGTTGATGGTCTGGGTCCTACATTAATGTGCCTAATGTCCCTTGAAGTTGTGCTCAAGGTTTTGATCTTAAGTGTTTCTTCTATAGGAATTTGTTGTGTGACCCAATTTTCTGTAGTGATGACAAGTGGGCTTAATGTTCCTTCCCTTGTAGTTCCTTTCTTCACCACTCCTAGATGATTCTCCTTTCTTAGTAATAGAATAGCCTAAACCAATAGTGTCATTGTTTCACCTTGGTGCTTCCATTAGTTCTCCAAAGTATTTTATAGATTCACTAGGCATCTTAAGCTTTTCTTTCTTAGTCTTCTATTCATGTTAGAGTTTGGTATTCTATGTTTTGAAATTTTTAATATTACTGTCTTTCCTATTCAGTTCTAGATTTGTAATCACTAGTTGATTCATCTGATCTAGTTGAATTCTTGATAATATTTGCACTTCTGACGACTTCTCCTCAAGTCTATTGGCTAGTAGTCATTTTTCTTTTTTATTCATGACTCTATCTTCATCGGCTTTCTTTTTTTAGTTTATTTATCTCACATAAAAATACTAACTGAGTTTCTTGTACCCTTTTTAGATTCCTGATTTCTTCACTTAGGGTATTGTTTTTTCCATTAGATTTTCAATAGCCACATCAATCATTTCAATTTTTTTCCTCAAACAATCTAGTAGTCTCTTCTTCATTATAATGAGTATCATTTTTTTGAATTGTAGACTTACATCTTCAAGATCTTACCTACAAAGTTGTCAAAATTTCCTTTCTAGAGAACAAATCTCTAATACCAATTGTTGGAATTAACAATGGGAAAGTAAGTTCTGAGAGGGTGGGGGTGAATCAACACTTACAACTTTTACCCCTAAAACATGTCACCATACATCCATATCATCACTTAACATGTAAACTAAAATATGTTACCATTCATCATATCCAAAGCATGAAATAAATAAACACATAACACATAAGATTTTAGTTACCTAGAAACCCTCCATGGAGAAGGTAAAACTAGGGTGGGGATGACAACCACAAATCTTCACTACTATAGTTGTAAATTGTGTCTTATTATGGCTATAATGTTTTTATCATAAAATATGATCTACCCTGTGAGAGGTCTTCCCTATTAAAGGTTTACAAAGACTATTAGGTCTCACCTTGCTAAAGGATTTAAACTCACAATTAAGTAAGCACTTAGTAAAGAAGTTTTAAAAAGCATGTTAAGACTACTCTTTGAAGGGATTTACTCTATATGGGTGAGTGCACCAAGATGGTGTACAAAAATGGGACTATAAGTGGACACCTTTCTTCTGAAATTAGGCAAGTATGAACTGGAAGGAGACATTTGAGGTGCATCCTCTCAAAATGAAAATATGTGTAAAATATATGAATTGTAGTGCTTTTAATCTAGTTTATTTACTACTATTTTTTAACAAAAAGGATAATATTAGGTTTGAAAAACCCTGCTTACATGAAAAATAGTTCCTGGTATTTTTAGAAAACATAATCTAGTTATTTTTGTGTGCAACACAAAATACATATTTATATTTAGTATTTTACATAACCCTTTGGTAGGATGATAGATAAGAGGCATATCTAGAATTTTTGTATTTTTTTTAAATTTTTTGATGAGTATTTTTTTTTTATGAATTATTTAACTAACTACATCCTAAAATTTTGGTACTTGTTCATGTGATGAGCATAACTTGCATCAAAAAATGAAAAAATAGAAACCTTTTTCTCAAAGTGTATAGAATCAAGTGTAGAACAATAATATATAATTTATTTTGAATTTTCTTAGTTATATATCAAAAATTATTTTTAAAATGGTAGACATATCTCTGTGAGGAATTTTGGGGCATTAGTAAAAGTAATTAAAGTTTGCATTGTTAATATTGTTCAAAAATAGAAAAAAACATATGGTTAGAAAGCTAAGAAGACGTGTAAAATTATGGTCGTAATTTTAGAGATACCTAAATGACCATTAGAAAACTTGATGAAGTCAAAGATGAGAATTCATCTTAGAAGATGAAAAAATGTCTAATGGAAAACAATTGGAGGGAAAATAGTCTCCTAAGCCTTTGGGTTGTTTCCCTATGCTATCACCAAACCATAACTAAATCAAGTTTCTAGGATTCAAATAATGTGATCAAGTTATAAAAATTTAAAAGCATTCTTTTTCCAATTGGAAGGAAAAAAATCTCCCAAGCCTTTGTGGCATTTCCCTATGCTATCACCAAACCATAACTAAATTAGGTTTCTAAGATTCAAATAATGCGATTAGGTTATAAAAATTAAAATGTACAATCAAAACCTAATTGAGTTATTCAAAACCGGATTACGTTTAGAAGAAGTAAAATTTACTTGTTCAAAACCCAATTGGGTTTTGAAGAACTAAAACTAGGCTTTACTCCAAAGACTATAAATTTCACATACAAAATCCTATTGACTCCATTCAAAATGTGTTGGAAGGATATTGAATCTGAGTGTTGATGTTAGATTAGTTTTGACAAATGAGTGTGTACACACATAAGTCATTTACTTAGTTCATTTCAAACAAGTAGTACATGTCGAGAACAACATGTATATAATAGAGCATGTCGAGTCCATAGTGAGTGCCGAGCAGAGAGTGTATGCCAAGTGATTTAGGAGTCGAGTAAGAAATGTATTCTAAGTGATATAGATGTTGAGTCTTAGTATAGAATTCAGTATATGTCGAGCATTAGAGACTTCAGATGCTGAGTGAGATAGTTTTGTTATAGTTGTTTGTAAAGGCACAAATAACTATGTAAACTATTTTTGAGCTGACTAAAGATCGAATTACGATATTTCAGAGATAAGGAAAAATATTAAGTTGGATTCCCAATTCAAATACATGCATCCAATTACTAAAAGAGAAGGTCTAAGTGGAAAAATGAATCAATCATAGTCATTGATTCATACCTAACCCTAAGTCACCTATGTCTTCTTAAGAAAGACAAACCCTAAACTCTCTAGTGTACAAAGAAGGTGAATGAAGGAGTATAGAGAAGCTTGCATGTGCAAACAAGAGCTTTCATGGTGGTTAAGGAGTTGTGATCTAAGATTGAATTTTAGAATCAGTTGAAGGAGAATAGAGGAAGGGAAGAGCATACAACAAAGAGACATCTAATTAATAAGGATCCAGAAAACATTAGTTTAGAGGTGATCAGTCATCAAGAAATCAAGTGCTAATTATAGGATCATTTACGAATCATTGTAGCAGGTGAATCATTCAAATATCTTAATAGAGTAGTCCTAATAGGCTGTATTAAAATCCTCTAAAAAGGTACTTACTTAATTGTGAGGTAAAGTCCTTAGCAAGGTACACTTCTAATAGGGTGTTGAAATCCTTTGCCAAGGTGGGACCTAACAGTCTTTGTAATCCTTTAATAGGGTAGATCATGTCTCATGATCAAAACATTGTAACCTTCGTTGGATACATTTTATTACTATAGTAGTTAAGATTTTTGGGTGTCATCCCCATCCTAGTGTTACCTTCTCACTTGGAGGGTTTCTAGGTAATCATATCTAGTGTCATACGTGTGAGAATGATTACATGCTTACATGATTTAGATGTGCATGCTTTAAATGTTATTTTATTTTATCTATTGAATGCATGAGATGGATGTGTGGTGAAAGTTTTATTGGTCAATTTGTAAACTGTTGATTCACCCACCCCCCTCCTCAGAAGTTTACCTGTCATATTGTAATTTCAACAAAGAGATCTACAACATGATGTAGATAAATAAATCCTATTGCATAAAATTTTTATTTTCCATCAATTTAAATTAAGTAAAATCTAAAATAGGTATTCATTTTTTTTCCAAATGTGTAATCAATAAGTAAACATGAATGCTAACATATTATTGATTTTATTTCTCTCAAAAACACATACACACACTCAATCACTAAATAAATAAATATTAAGATATATCTCTGACTAACTTCTAACCTATCCTATTTTTTAACAAGATCCTAACCCCTCTGTGTGTGTCTAACTTACTAACCTTAAGTGTTGCCTCTCTTTGAATAATCCCTAAGTCGCCTCCCCCAGGTCTCTCTCTCTCTCTCTCTCTCTCTCTCTCTCTCTCTCTCTCTCTCTCTCTCTCTCTCTCTCTCTCTCTCTCTCTCTCTCTCTCTCAAACACACACACACAAACACACACACTTCATCTCTATCACTCTCTCCATCTCTCTCTCACACTCTCTTGTCCTATTCTCTCTCTCCAGGATAGGATATGAATGAGTGAAAGAGATAGGGGGATAGGATGGAGAGTATCAGAGGGGAATTGACATAGATAAAGAGAGTGAGAGGGGATCAAACATAGACATAAAGGAAGAGTGATAGAGGAGGGGGGGTGGGGGTGGGGGGGGGGGGGGGGGGGGGGGGAGAGAGAGAGAGAGAGAGAGAGAGAGAGTAGACATGGATAGAAAGAGTGAGAGGGGATTAGAAATGGAGAGGGGGGGGGATTAGGAGTTGGTGTGAGAATGAGAGAGCTTAAGAATTAGTAAGAGAGATATTACGCATTAGTGAGTGAATGAGTGAGTGATTTTGTGTGTGATAAAGAGATAGAGGGAGTGAGAGGGATGATATAAAGATAAAAATTATGATAATACTCTTACCTAACTATTCCCTCCATGTTTGGAAAATCATGACTATTTATTTTAGACCATGATTGGTTATAATGAAAGGAAAAGAAAATATTGATTTCTTACTATTAGTTTAGTTTCATTATGTTATAGATCCCTTCAATATCTTTCCAAATCATCTGTAACATAGTCAATCAAAGTCTAGATGTGAAAGTTATGGCTTTTGGAGTGAAGCCTATTTTTATTTCTTCAAAACCCAATTGGGTTTTGCATAAAATAATCAAGTTTTGAATAGATTTCTCATCCTAGAAACTAATTGAGCTATGAATAACCCAATCAAGTTATTGACGATTTTAGTTTTCTTTTTGTGGTGTCCACTAAATTGTACACTATCTTGGTGCACACACCCATATCACTTGTTAGAATAATTAAAAACCCGATCCTTCAATTTGAACATTACTAATTTGTGTCATATCTCCTCTTTACTAGTTATCTCTTGATCCCCATGAATAGATCTATTATCTCTAACCTTTAACTACTTGTCTCTATTCCTCTCAGAGTAATTCTTCATTGCAAAACTCTATCTTAGCCATTTTCTCCATACTCACATTGGATATTCTACTTAGCATCCTCCTTCACAATATATGTTACCCTTAGGTTTTACTTCTTTTATAAACATAATAGAGAAAAAAATTATGTTAGAATCAATGGTTGTGTTTGATCCATATAACTACCTAATGATTCCCTCAATCTGATTGGATGCATGCATAGCATAAGGATGTTGAATATGACTCCCTCCTTATTCCTTGTTATCAAAAATTCATATTCATGTCAGCCAAAAATGGTATTTGACAAGGTAATATATTATTTAATTATCATATTAAGTGAAGAATATAGATAAGTTGAAATGTGGAAAATATGATTGATAGAAGTCAAGAAGTTGAGTAAAACATTAGTTTGATCGAATAGTAGATTACTAGGTGAATGAAGAAGTTAAGCATTGCCACAAAGAAGATTAAGGAACTTATGTATTAGATAAGTGATGGTAATGAATGAGCAAGGTGAAGGTAAATTGTAGTCATGATTGAGCATAGTGATGGTTGATCAAGAAAGTGTAAGCCAATTGAGACATAACAGCAGTGACAAAGCTACCTAGAGTTGACCAAGCTGAAGAATGTAATGATCATCAAGTGTAAAAATATTAAAAGTTTTAGAAAGAATCAATATTTACTACCAGTATAGTTGAATTTATGGAATAGTCAAACTAAGTAAATATGGGGATTGATGAGATGACATATTTAATGCATGAATTGAGGGTGATAAGCGATCTAATGTGAGGATTCAATGAGAAGTTTCTAGAAGCTTAAAGGAAGGAAATAGAAAGGAAAAGTTATGGACATATTCAATGAATCTAATCAAAACCTAAGATCTACAATTATGTGTAAGTGAAAAAAGATTAAATATATCTATTTAAGGATGTATATGAGATTTTTTGTGGGTTGGATAGTGAATTTGTGAAGAAAAAGTGGAAGAATAGAGTTGTAGAGGAAAAGTGAGAAGTTGGTGAAAGGGAAATTGCTTGACATGTTGCCAAGTATATTAGAGATGGAGAATGTGATGAAGAGTAGTCAATAAATTAGGACAAGGAAAAATAGAGATTTGAACATGAAAAGTGAGTTTTATTTTATTGGATCAACATAGTTGTTACTTTCTAACCACTGTGGTGGTAAAAATCCTTAAATCAAGGTTGGCCTAATAGTCATATTATAAATCCTTAAATCAAGGTGACATTCTGATGGAATTTTTTGAAGACCTATAATAAGGTCACTCATAATAGGTTGATTAAATCCTTTAATAAGGTCACACTTAATATTATGTTTTGTAACCTTTAATAAGGTTGACTCTTAACTAAGCTCAATTGAAAAGACTGAAAAAGTGGTATTATGTTACTTGGTGGTTATTCACAAATTGGGTTTCCAAGTTAAATTATAATGTCATATTTGTGCAAATTTTTTTTTCATGTATAATTCTATTTACTATTATATGGTTTTTAAATTTGACTAACACATGATTTTCTAAATTTACTGAGTTGATTTATGAGTTTAATTAAGTTTTTTGAAGTTGTTAAAATTTGAGTTGGTACATCTCGACCCAAGGATAATTAATTCACACCCCCCCTCCCCATTATCTCATTTATTCTAATAATTGAAACATTCTATTGGTTATGGTGTCCCTAGCTAACAAATAAAGGTGTTAGGTGTTACATTGTGAGATGCATAGGTTTACTTTTTGGTGAGAATATCTAAGAGAGTTTAAAGATTGTTAACAACATCCATAGATGGGAAAATGTTTATGGAACATCTCAATAATATTAGTAGAGATTAATAACAAGTGGAAAAGGAAAGTGATAATAAGATTATTTAGATTGAGAACACAATGAAGATTGGAAAATATTTCCTCCAACCTTCAATGAATCAATGCTAAAAAATTGTCAAACTCATTACCTATATGAGGAGATAATTGGTGGATAACCTTGACAAAGAATATTAGGAAAAATAGATCATCATTTAGGAGAGGTAGTAGCATTCAAAAACCTTAGGATATAATAAAAGGATTGGAAACTTGAAGACGAGAGTTAAGAACATTTCCCTTAATCAAAAGTACTTAAGTAAGGTTGAAATGGAAATGAATCAGCTAGAGATTCAAGTGTGTGAAGACGTTAAAGGCCTAGCTTAGTTTTCTCTTAGTTCATTTTTTTTTCTACTTAGTGTATAGCTTTATTTAAGTTTGTTTTAAGATTGCTTTCTTACTATTTGTGTTAATGGGGCAATTTTTTTTATTGGGAATTTTTATCCTCTAAAAATTGATTATTTTATATTGATAAAAATTAATGCTCTAATTTTATTAAAGGGTTTTTGGTCCCTTCAAACCCTAGATTTACTATTATGCAAAATGTAGAAATGGGAAAAAGAAGTGAAAAGAGCTTCAAGAGAGTGCATAATTCTAAGTGGTAAAACCATATTATGTTTGGAATATAATTTGTTTTGATAATTGAGGTGTTAAAATCTACACTATTTTAGAGAAGACAAAGAGATAAAATTGTAAAATGATAGTTATATAGTTTTCTAACCTAGCCAATTTTCATTATCAACATCAATAGGTATGGAAAAACAAATCTTTCTTTTCTTTGAAGATCAAGACCTTTGAGATGAAATTTATTTAATATTATTCTCAAGAGGGTAAATTGTTAGGAAAAAATATTTAAGGTGTAATGTACCAATTCATGATTTCCTACAAACACAAACTTTTATTGTACACAACCCTTAGAAAACTTCCATCATAGAACTAATTTCTATATGTTAGCATACAATATTTCTTCTCCACGCAAAACAAGTCCATAATATGTAGTAATATCTTACATGTATGGTTAAAATGCCTATATAGTGATCAAGCATCATCATATGGCTATAGTACTATTCAACCTACAAGTATGTGCAGGATGATGGTGTGCCAAAAAGAGGTGATCTTAAAAATCTATAGTTCTAAAATATCTCAAACCATTTCAAAATCTATTCCAACTTTTTTCCCACCCACCCTGATACTAAATCAAAACAACTAATATCTTTATAAGGTTTACTATATTTTTTGATACCAAACCTATATGGTTAACTTTAAAAACATCCTAACAATGTGCTTTTGGCCTATTTTTATGTGATTTTTACTTCAAATATGTAGCTGATGACTTTCTTTTCACCAAAATTTGATGATATGAATGGGGTTTCTTAAGAATGTTCTTATTTTTCCATAAATGTAAGGTTTGTAAAATTATAAGTTTAGTAAGTAATTATTACTTATTTTCTAATGGAGTTACGTATAAAGTATTTGCTGACACATTACTTGAGAAACAACTATAACTCTAAATGGTACAACATATTTTAAATCCAAAAGATGCATCACATTCTATGTTTCTTCTACTATAAGGAAAAAAATGAAAAATTGAATTTTATAGAGTTTTGAATTAGTTAAGGTGGTCAGACATGAGAGTTTTTTTATTCCAAAAATACTAAAATCAAAAATTTATTATTTATTATTTATTTAGAATAAAAATACTCAAAAATATGTGTCACATCCAAGCATGAGTCTACTACTTATATCTAGAATATTATTTAAAAATATTATAATTTGATTTTGATTAAGGTGGTCAGACATATGTGAACTTCTGATTTTTGTTCTGAAATTTCTATAATATTGCATTAAAATTCAAAATTTTGACCAATCAATTTTTATTTATTTGAGATAAGTCCTAGTATTTTAGAAACTAGATTCAATTTTCTAAAGATTCTTTTCTCTCAACTTTTTGATATAAAGTTAATAACAAGTAGAAAATCGCACGTCAAGTTGACCTAGCCCTGATTTTCTAATTTTTTATTGCCACTTAAGGGCATAGTTTGGTTGACTATGATCCTACACATACCCCTACACATACCATGAGATGGAGAACTTCCTATATGATCATTCCTAAAATTGTGTATGATGTGAATTCCTAACACATTGTACAATAAAAAATCTCATGTGCACCTTGACCCATTTATTAAATTTCTTCATCCATGCAGTGGAGACTTAATCTTGCATTTTTATGGTTCACATTTGACTAGTGCTTTGCAATATTAATATAAATTGAAATTATAAATCCATTATTATTATATGAATATTGATGAATTCGATATAAGTATGTTACCCTGATGATCTTGCACTGGCTAAGTCATTGTAATTTCTTATAATATGAATATCCTTAATGATTATAATTTTTTCCTCAAGTGAAGACTACATAGATTTATTCCAATAGGCATAATAGGTTGATGAGTGACTTCCACTAAATAGATGCTAGAATATGGAGGACCTCACATCTTCATAATTGTGACAATTCCAAATTCTAACTAGAATCACAAGTATAAAGAGATACAAAACATATGATGCATAAATTTTTTTAAAATACATTATTATTTAAAGAGCTCTAATAACTTTTTTGAAGGGTTAAAACAAGTTGACTTGACCTTATAAATTATAGTTAACTAACTAATTAAAAGGCGCCCTAAGATATCATTATTAAATTTTTTTGTCATACAAAAAATTAATTTAATTGGGATAACTAATAATTTTAGCAACATTATGATCCTCCCAACCTAGACATTTCTCTCCCTCAAAAAATCACAAATTCAATTGAAGGAATATTGCTAGGGGTGGATCACGTATATCACCTACAATCATGTTCTTTAGTTTTGAGTGAGGTATAAAATAGTTTTTGCTATTACGTATTGGATGAAATTGTCAACCACATTAAAACTATTATCCTATTTCCACCCATCCATAAAGTGGCATGAAAAGGTATTCTTGGAGTATACTCAAAGAACAAATATTCCCTTCAATTATTCTTCTTCACTAAAATATCCCTTGGGCTTTTATTAGACATCCTTTATTGTAGTTACTCCTTTTTGTCATCCACCACAAATAAAAATGCAATCTCCAAGAAACTTTATGTGTATTTTTCAAGGGACTCCATCCATTAGATACTCAATATAGCATTTGTATCATCCATATCTATGGAAAATAAATCATCAGTCACTATGCAATTCCCCTTAGTAATGCTCATCTATGAGACCATATGAATGTAATGTAGTAAAGTTCCTCCTTTTACCAAGAAAATAAAAATAAAAATTACATTAAATTATTCATGGTTCATTGTATACAAATCCCTCTCAATAACAAGTGACAAATGGATTAAATTGTGTGCGACCCCACTATCAAGAATTTTCTTGACTTATTGGCCTTGAAATATGCCACATACCTGAAACATCTCTACAACTATAAGTTATGGAAAATGTAGTGATGGAACCTATGTTTTCACAAATGTGGGCAATATATTAACATGATTAAAATATTACTCTTTCACTCTACATAATTTCTAACTTTACAATCATCATTTACCACCTAAATATAGTAAATATTTCCTTTTGCCAAGATAATGATTGTCCATTTCCCAAGTTGAGTCCTTGCAAGTGAGAGAAATGTTTCTCTTTCAAAGATACCAATGAGTGGCTTCATCTATAGAGGCATCTTATGGAATGACTTCTTGTCCCTATCCTATTATGAAAGAGGTGGTTGGGAACCCATGTAATTCTTGGAAGAAGGAGATGAGGTAGCCACCTTATGAACCTTAATAATTTCCATCATGGGTGTATTGGAGTTGAATCCCTTGAAAAATGTTTTAAAGGGATCCATGAATCAATCCATAAATAAAATAACTAGCCTCTTGTCCAAAATGTCTTTAATTAATATTTACAATCTCCTAAATTCAATGATGTCACTATCCACCAACCTAATCTATTTCAGCTGAAGCAACTCCTTGAAATTAAACTTTGAAAAATTTCCATTAAAGTGGTCTATAATTCTCTCTATGAATTTTTTGTATGATGTGAATAGATCATGAACAAGTGCGACTATGAAATTTTCCACCATTCTTGAGTGACTTCTTATAGGTGAAGTATTTTAAACTTAATTTCCTCTTCTCTAGTTTTTTGGCCCATCTAAAAATAGGTATGCAATTAATGTACTTGCATTTATGTGGATATTTCATAGACCACATAAAGGATGATACATTTGTTTTTCAATCTTCTATCTGATGTTATCTTCTAGTCACCATATCTCTTACAACATGTCATTGAAAAGTCTACATAATCCATGAAGGGTGGTTCTACTCCAAATTTAACATCAAAATAATCTTACCTAAACTAGTATTACATCTCCAAGAAGGTGCTTCCTTATTGTTTATTTTTTCTTTTACATTAGGGAAATGTTAACATCAATGACCATGTGTGGAATTCTCTAGGTGGGGCCTCTTATTAATAGAATTATCACCATGCACCTTGTGACCTCCATTTGTCTTTACAAAGGGTCTTGTCAGTTTGTAGTTGTCCTTTCACTGAATTCTCACCAAGCTATTGGTGTTCTTTCACCAAAGTCTCATCAAGTTATTTTTATCCTCTTCTTAGTTCTCATACCAATGTAAGAATCTCAGTGTTGGATCCCCCCTTTTTGTCTATTCATTGAGATCTTGTCAATATCCAATGTTATCAAATCAAATAGCAAGATCACCTACTTTTATGATATTATCTTACACGCATGTGCGCACACACAGTTGCACACACAACTATATATGTATGGCTCCCTATTCAATTGAAAAAATCTATGATATAAAAACCTTAGGGAAATCCCACCATATAGTCCAACTGTATATTTTACCATACAATACTTTATATCTTATGAAAAAAGTATATAGTGTTTGGTAATTATTTACTTGAATGGTTAAAATACCCATATGGTGACCAAGATTTACTTACATTGTCTATTAGGATTAACCATAGATAGAAATAAAAATTACATGCAAATATAACCAATACTAGAAAATAATAAATCACACAAAGGAGAATACAAGACATAAAGAGTTAACGTGGTTCACCCAATCCCTAGGCTACATCCACCAACATCAACTCTAATATTATTACTATTATCCATTGATTATAATATGTAATCCCTTACAAATATATACCACTATAAGAAGCTACAATCTTATCATACATTATAAAATCCGTAACCCTAAGCCATTTTATGCAAGCTTTCTACCACTTTCAAAATTAGGGCTACAATATGTCATCCAATAGAAAAATAACAACCAATACCTTTATGATAGCCAATTTACTTTTGACTTCAAAAGTGCTACCCCCAAAAACCCTTATGGGCACATTTCCCCTTGACCCCACCCTGTACTATGACAACCCCCAAATAGCTGTAGTAATAATTTGGGAGGAAAATTCATTGAATAAAGAGGGAAAATTAACTTCCAATTCTAGTAAGACTACATAACACAACAATTTACCAGTTCCACACTAATAAAACTCCACACCAATAACCTCCCACTTGGAGACTAATTGTAACACTACTAAACATGTAGCTCCCACATGAATATCAAACCACCCAAGACTCTCTTGTTTTTTTAATTGTTCACGATAGAAAACCAACTCAAGTGGAAGAGGAGTTCATCTTCTCCCTTGTCACTCCCTTTGTTAATATATATATTATATTAACATCAGTATGTATCATTTCCAACTTTAATTTTCCATCATCCAAAACTAGCTAAATGAAATGGTACCATAACTATAAGTGTTTTGTCTTTAAATGTAGAGCAAAATTATTTGCAAGATGAATGACATGTCAGCTATCGATGAAAAAATAATTATCCCTTTGTGGGTCTCCCAATTCTTCAATCAAGAACTAGAGCTATATCATATCCTTGGTTCCCTTTGTAGCGATAACATGCTCTACCTCTATAGCAGATAAAGCATTTACCCTCAGCAACTGAGAAATCCAACTCACTGCTATCCCACCAATAGTAAATAAATTTATAAGAAGTAGTACTCAACCTAATATCAATGTTCCCTATCAAATTTGAGTCAACATAACCTTGTAAATTAATAGTAAAGCCCTAAAAATATGATCACTTACTCGATGTGCCTCTCAAATATCTAAGAATCCATTTAAGTGAATTCTAACAATCAATATTTAGATGGCTCATATACCTTCTAATAACTCTCACTACATGTGCAATAACTAGCCTAGTACATACCATGGGATACATCAAACTTCCTATACCTAAAGTATATTGTACCTTGGATATTTTTTCCTTCTCTTCTTGTGTCTTTGGACACATCTCCTTAGTCAATTTGAAATGACCATGTAAAGGTATATTGATAGCTTTAGTGTTCTCCATAGAGAAACATTGCAAAACCTTCACAATATATTCATCTTGAGATAAAGTTGATTTTCTATTTTTCATATCTATGCAAATCTTCATACCAAGGATTTTTTCTGCTACTCCCAAATCCTTCATCACAAATGAATGTGCTAATGTTCATTTCTAACACCTTAATGTGATCCATGTTAGAGCCATCTACAAGAATATCATAAACATATAAACATAATAGAATGTAGTTGTCATCACTTAACCTCTTAAAATAAATGGAATAGTCAAAATGATACCACGTATAACCGTGATCATCATAAATTATCAAATTTAATATAATATTGCCAAGGTGCCTATTTCAAGCCATATAAACTTTTCTTCAATCTACTGACTAAATTATCCTAATCTTTGACTCCGAATCCATGTGGTTGTGGCATACATATGGGTTAGTCCAAAAATTTGGGTCTCACTTTTGGCCAAAAAGTGGAAGTGTTTTTTCTGTTTTTGAAATTTTTTGTCAATTGATGTCAAAATTTGAGGCATTTAGAGATTGAATATAAAAAAACTCCAAAAATAAAAAATTTAGTGTTCGAAATCTAGTTTTTGAATATGTAATTTATTTGTGTGCCCATATGATAGTTTTTTTTTGGTATGGATCTTTGAAAACCACTTTTTCAAAATACTTGATTCAGGACCATACCACACTCATGTATAGACACCATAATTTGACACAAATAAATGAATTTTTGCAAATCCTTTTAAATGGAGTTACCTAATACACGTAAGATTGATGAAAATATTTTTTCTTAATTTTTTATTATTAATTATTAATTGGCTATAAAGGTAAATTTTAAAACCTCTCATGTACGAACCACATAATTCGATCAAACTCTCACTTTTTTCAAAAAAAATAAAACTTAACCTCAAAAAAATTGTATGTAGATTGATTGCACATAAATTAATTTAAGAAAGATTATAAAATTAAAAAAGTTATTAAAGTTTACTATAATCCTATGAAATTTACATTTTTGAAATCAGAACAGTAAGACCTATAATGGGTTTTTGTTTCATCAAAAAAATCAATAGGGATGACTATAAAAAAATTATGACAATACTAGAAATTGTCGATTAAATGACTTAGGAAAAAAAATTGATCATAAAGGCATGGCTTGGTGGGACCAAGCCTATGCCATGCCTTTCCCCAAGGCAAAACCCCATGCAAAAGTTGGGTGGCATACCAAATTCGTCCTCATGTCTCAAGAATTGGGCACTTGATTTGTGATTCAAAAATTGGATGCTCGATTGCTTTCAACCGTTGTACCTAATTATTTAAAAATTAGGTACCTAATTCTTTTTAAAATCGGGTACCTGATTTGTAAATGGGTACCCGATTTTTAAAGTATCAGGTACCCAATTTTTAAGCAATTGGGTTCCCATTTATAATGTACCCATTGGGCCCCAAAAGTTGCCCCACAAACCAAATTTCAATGATTGAAATGATTGAATAATAGTTTCAATCTGGAATAGTGAATTTTGTCATTGTTATTTATTTTTCTTTTCCTCTTATACAATTTGCAAGCTACTAAATAAAATTCAAAATTGGTGCAAAACTTGGGATCAAAACAACAAAGAAAGAAGAAAGAAAAAGTTATGATAGATGAGGAGATTGTAGCAAATAAAGAAAATGAAGCACAATGTCAACAAGAGAGAAGACAGAGAATAAGAGACTTGAACAATGTTTCAAAGGAGAAAGACATTAAGGATACCATGACGGATGAAGGGGTCAAAGAAGAGAACCGAATACAAGAAAATTTAGGTGCAAATTCTAATCATGCATTCAATATAGGTGTGTCTCGAAATCCTCAAATTTTCTCTCATGATGAAATTGGTGATTTTTTAGAAGCAAGTTACGATTTAAACAATTTAGATTTTCTTCATGAGAAGCAATTGTTAAACGATCATGCACAGAAAACTCCAATTGAAATGCATGCCCAAAAGAAATACCAATAAAAATTTAAAATGATATTCAAATCCCAAACAATAGTGAAAATAGTAAAGTGTTTGAAAATAAAAATTGCTTGAATGTAGACATAGAAACATCAACTACTAAACAAACATGTCAGAATGATAGTAAAGTGTTTGAACATAATTTTCATATTCCTAATGATATGTTAGATAATCTTGAGGGATTGATTTAATGGAGACAAATTAGGACACATGCTAATAGATTGTACAGGCATTTTTTAATAATAAGAAATTTGGGTTTGTATGTCAGTTAATGTTGAAACTAATTAAAATGTCTAAAATGCAAAAAGTAATGAGAAGGTTGGGAATGTATGCAAAACCAAAGAATAAAAATGAGTCTTTAAAAAAAGTTGTATCCACTATTGCTAGTGCCTTTGATGTTATAAGAAAGAGAAGTCGGTCTAAAGATAAGAATGCAACATGACAACCAATAACAATAGCTTTAGTTAACAAATCAACATCTGACAAAAGATTGATTAGCAACATAAGTGGATGTCTTAATGTAAATCATAAGACTTTAGAAAGAGCTGTAAAGAGAAGGGTTAAATTTGAATGTGTTCCAACAAATATTTTATTAACTTCTAGTGGTAGAATCCCAAGATGTGATATGAAACTTACTAGTGAAGTCAAAAGTTTGATTGAAATTTTTTGGCATGATAATACAAGAGTATCACCTAATTCAACAGATGTTCTTAAATTGAGAATTGGGTCAAAAATACGTGATCCACATCCTAAACACCTTTTGGACATGACTCAAAGTGAATTGTTTAAAAAAAATTTAGATGATAAGGTATTAAATATTATGATTAGTCAAAGATCTTTTGAAAAGTGTAAACCATGGTATGTAAGGATTAACAACGAAAGAATCACATTTTGTTGTAAACCTTATATCCAATTTCATTACCATTATGATGTATTTCGATCTATACGTGGTACCATGCATAGTGAAGAAATTTTGTAGGAATGTGGTATAAAAATACCACCTCAAAATATAAAAGATTTCATTTTAGGTTTGCTTTGTAAGACACCTAATGATCAATACTTTCTTTTCAATACATGTCTTTCTGGTACACATGCTATAGGTGGCAATAATTCTTTGTTAGATGAATGATTGTATGAAAATTATTTGATTACTTTTGGACAATAATTAGTTGAGGTAAAAAGATTCAAAACTATTGAATATACATTGAAGGATGGGAAGATTGGAAGAAGGTGTGATCTAGTTAAAGATATAGTTAGTTGTCATGCATTTATGGATGAGTTTAAGAGTGTGATCATACCAAAATATGTTAAACACTCTCACTATTCTAGATGGCTTGATGGACAATTTTGCATATGTAAGAATATATTTTCAATTGGTACTATACTTTTAGTTGTTGACTTTGTACAGAACTACACACTTGCATTGCAAGAAGAGGTAAAACCATAATATTACAATTTAGTGCACGTAACAATTTATGTTCATATAGTTTATAAGCATGCACTTGATAGTGTATATGAGCAATGTTAGTATGCTAATAGAAACCAAATTTAAATAAAGCTTCTACAAACTAAAAAAAATTCATAAACTTCAAGATAGACTAAGATGAGCTCTCAATTGAGAATATGAGCCATTAATGGACTCTCTCAATAAGAAGCTCTCTTGTTGAGTGGCTTTGTCTAAATAGATAGGATGTATGCTCAATATTATGCTTCAAGAATGGCTTCAAATGGGGTTAGAATTTGGGTGTGAGTGTATGGTTTTGATGTAAAATGGCTTCTTAAAATGGCATTCTGACTTTACTTCATGGATTGTGTTATTTTGCAAAGGGGAAGGATCCAATTTAAAGGCAAGAGGCTTGAGGGATTGAGGGCTAAGATGCAAGGATGGGAAAAAGCTCATGGAGGGCTCAGATTGCATGAGAGGAGAGCACATGGATTGTGCTTCCTTACAGCCAATCAAGGAGTGACACATGTCACATGGTGAGAGGATGGAGGAAAGGGGAAGGATAAGTCAACAAAGGAGGCTCAAGGGATAAAATCTTCATAAAGACCCTCATAATGACTTGTAAGAGCAATAAAAGGGCTTGGAAGAGTCATTTATGGCCTAGTGGGCTTCATAAAGTTTTATGGTTGAGATATTTTGAAGGAGATGAGAGCAATTTCGACTTGTGCTTGATTAGGAGGATTTTAAGCTTGCTTAGGCTTGTGAAAATTATTAGAGGATGGATTAGGATGGTTTAGGATTAGCTTAGGGATAGGCAAGTGGATGGCATTTAATGAGGGTGGGTGAAGAAGGAGATATTTGTTAAATTTGGCTTGGGTTAGTAAGTTTTAACCCATGTTTAGGGAATGTGACAAGGTTAGGAGGGGATTAGGATTAGGTTTAAAGACATCTTCTAGAAGAGTCTAGACTTTGGATGAGGATAAAGACTTTCTAGAATAGTCTAGAATTCCCTAGGATGAGGATGAAGACTTTCTAGAAGAGTCTAGAACTTCTTAGGATGAGGATAAATTAGATTTTTAGGAAATAAATAAAGTTTTATTTATTTCAAGGGTTTGGATTGAGGAGATATTTATTAAAACTTTTTTAATAAACATGAGAATTAATATTTAATCTTAATTAAATATTTTCAGTTGGGATTAGGGGTAGGAAATGATGGGATTAGCCTTTAATCAAAATTAAGGAAGGATTTAGAAGATTTTGGAAGAGGTTAGTGGTCTTAAGGAAATTGGCCAAATTTTGGGCAAAAAATAAATTTTTTATTTATTTTGGATTTTTTGGTCAATTTATTAATTAAATAATTAATAAATAAGGAAATAATGTTTAAATAAGATTTAAACATTTTTGGGAGGGATTCCTTAAATAAATATTTTTAATTAAGATAAAGGGATTTAATGGCATAAAAATAAATAAATAAATAAAATAATTAACTAATTAATAAATGATGATGTCATCAAGAATTTTTTTAAAAATAAAAATGCTTTATTTCCTAAAGGTTTTTAGGTGTCTACATTTTGCCTCTCTTTGATGTGATGCCGCAAGTGAAATGGCATCAAAGATAAGAAAATAAGATGCCCAAGGCTAGAGCAGAAGAGGAGAGAATGGACTGCAAGATGGCCCCTCAAGAAGGTGGCAGGGAGAGAAAGTGAGGGTCGACGACTTCTTGAAAAGTACTAGAATCCGAGATGAGCAAGAAAACTTAGATTGGCTTAAGAGAAGAGGTTTTAGTTAACTCAAACTCTCACTATGGGAGAATGATAAAGGAGAATCAGAGGCACAAGAGGAAGCAAGCTTAAGATCTCAGGGATTGTAGAGGATGAAGGAGCGGAGCGCTATAAAAGGAATTCAGGATGGGGAGATTGATGAGGGGATTAAAAAGCTGATGCAACAGGATTTAAAAGAGTCAGATTGGTGGAAGATGGGTTTTGGAGATCCCTAGGACTAGGATTGTGGATCTCAAAAGATGAGGCTTGGTGGATTGATTTGGATTGGTGGATCGCTAAGACTAGGATTGTGGATCCCTAAAGCTAAAGGTGAGGAGTGATTCAAAGAGATACTGATGCATAAGCTGGGGTAGGAGAGACGGATGCTAGATATGGATGGGGGACAATGGAGATGAAGGAAAACCATTGAAGCTTTTTGAGCGGGGGGATACTTCAAAGAGAAGTACCACCATGTAGTTGAGCACTAGATTTTCTATAGGACTGTTGGTTAATTGCCAAGGTTACCAAGAACATCAAGGACTTTTCACCACCTGTCTAGAGGACTGACGAATTGACTCAAAACAAACACGCAAGGATTGCCCCAGCATCGCACATGATTCCTAAAGGAAGCCGCATGGAATCGACACTAGGTAACCCACAAGCAGAAAAGAAAAACAAACAAAAGACATGATCAAGAACTTACACTCTGATTGCCCCATTCACAGTATACCATGATATGGAAGATTGTGGCAACCTTGAGGAGGGAACAAGGAGATTGTTTGGAAAAGATATTTCAAGACCCAACAAGGAAGAGTCCAAATCAAAAGAAAGTGAAAATCCAAAAGAGAACCGTTTTCCAATGAGATGGGTAGGACGAGGTACTAATAGACCAAGATCAGACATGAGGAAAGCTATATCCTGCAAGGACCTATCGGAGAGCACCTAAGCTGGTGGATTTGGATTAGTGATGCATCTGGCAAGCTAAACTAAGAAAGATAACACTTTGGTGATAGGAAATCTTGCTAAAGGATGCATTGGAATAGCTAACCAAGATGTGCGATGGGTGCAAGATGCTGATAGAGGATGAACTGACACGAACGCTGGATAGATACAATGGTACTAAGCTAAGGAGGATGTACAAGCTGATGGACCAAGATATGTTACAAATGTACAAGTTTGTTCATGTTTTGGTTTTTGTGAGATGGAAATGTTTGTGAAGGATGGGATGTCTATAATAGGTGATAGGTGGATAGGTAGATGGTTTGCGAAAAGCTTAAGTGAAAATGGGGTTTTGTGTGTGCACATGATAGTATACAAGCTAGGATACAAGAGTATTTACAGGCTGGAATATGGTACAAAATTTGGACGAGATTCGGATATACAAGGTATGGTACAAGATTTGCAAGGTATAATACAAGCTTTGGTACAAGATTTTACAAGCTAAGGTACAGCATTTTACAAGCTGTACAGGAGGTATTTACAAGCTCCATTAGATTTTGGATATTTGATTGGAACACCAAGGGAACAAGCAGGTATTTTATGGGATGGTGGGTGAATGGATGAGGGATAGGATAGTGATAGATAATGGATTATTCTTAGTACACAAGGCACCTGAATTACCAAGTTTTCACCAAGGTACCTATCCAAGGCGCTTGAATTGCCAAGTTTTCACCATTGGACGCTTATTTCTCTTTACTATTTTTTTTTTATATTTTTCAAAAGCTAGGTATACCAAGCATCTTCAAGAATAGAACTTCTTGAGATGAATGATGTTAGTAGGATCATTCAAGAGATATCCTTTCAGTGTAGATAGCTGATAGGCTCTAGAGCCAAAGGAAGTAGTGACAACATAAGGACCAAGCCATGTAGGTTCAAACTTGCCTTTCTTTTCTTGATCCGCTTGGACTTTCATGTTTTCTTTAAGGACTATGTCACCTGGATGAAAGTGTCATGGAAGAACCTTCTTGTTGAAATTCCTTTTGAGACGAGTTTGATAGAATGTGAGATGATCATAGGCTTGTTGTCGCTTCTTGTCTAAGAGATCTAGCTGGGTGAGCCGAGCTACTCTGTATTCTTCATCTGATATTTGCCCCTGCAAAGATATGCACAAGGAGGGAAGTTCAACCTCTATAGGTAGTACCACTTCAGAACCATAGACTAGGGAGTATGGAGTTGTTCTTGTGGATGTACGGACAGAAGTTCGATAGGCCCATAGGGCTGGATTTATTTGTAGGTGCCAATCACGGCCAGAATCATTGACAACTTTTTTTAGGATTTTGAGGAGGGTTTTGTTAGTTGCCTCTGCCTAGCCGTTACCTTGTGGGAAATATGGACTAGAAAAGAAGTGATGGATGGAGAGGGAAGTGCATAATTCTTCCATGTTGAGATTTTCAAAGTTACCTCCGTGGTCAGTGAAGATGGTGGATGGGATGCGGAAGCGGCAAACAATGTGATACAAGATGAACTAGACCTGAACTCCTATAGATGAGACTAGGGGGACTGCTTCCACCCATTTAGTAAAATAGTCTATAGCTGTTATTATCCATTTATGTCCATCAGATGAGAGGGGTGTGATAGCTCCAACTAGATCAAGGCCCCAACAAGCGAAAGGCCAAGGTGGTGCAATAGGCTGTAGATCCTGTGCTAGAGTGTGCACAAGATTTGCATGCTGCTGACATGGGAGACACTTTCTGATAAAGTCACAGGAGTCTTCTTCAATGGTAGGCCAATAGTAGCCTGCTCTAAGGATTTTTCACGCTAAGACAATACCACTCGTGTGGGCACCGCAAAGTCCAGAGTGTACTTCCTTTAACACCATCGCAGCCTCATTTTGGTCTAAACATCGAGAGAGAGTATTGTGATAACCCCGATGATATAGGGTATTGGCTATGATAACATAGCGGGATGATTTTAGGATGAGGTTCTGGCATTGGGTACGTGTGAGGTAAGGGGATATGATACCATTGTTAAAGTAAACGTGAATCTCATGGTACCAAGGGGATTGGGGACCAACCAAGATACAAACACGATTTGAATCCTCATTCGCATAGGCGGGTGTGAGGAGCTGCTCCACTAAAAACTCATACTGTGTAGCTACTTGGGGAATTTCCAAGAGAAAGCCTATAGTAGCCATAGCATCTGTTGCTTTGTTTTGTATTCGAGGTACTTGTGTAAACTGAAGCTTTGTAAAATGTTGGGTTAGCTGATCAACTGGCTCTTTGTAGGGTAATAGCTTTTCATCTTTGGTTTGATATTCGTTTAGGGCTTGCTTGATGATGAGCTGAGAATCACCAAAGATATGTAGCTCAACAATGTTCCATTCTGTAGCTATCTTTAATCCTGCTATGAGGGCCTCATATTCAGCTATATTGTTGGTGCTAGGGAATTGTAGCTTGAAGGCTTTTGGAATGTAATCTCCTTGAGGTGTGACCAACAATATTCTTGCTCCTGATCCATGAGATGTGTATAAGCCATCAAAATAAAGATTCCATGGGGGTTGTTCTTCAATTAGATAGATATGCTCATCTGGAAATTCTGTGATCAATGGATAAGCATCTATTAGAGGTGCATCAGCTAGGTGATCTGCTATAGCTTTCCCTTTGATTTCCTTTCCGTCCACATACTGGATGTCAAATTTGCTAAGGAGCATAACCCATTTGGCCAAATGGCCTTTAAGTGTTGTTCTGGAGAGCATATACTTGAGAGGGTCAATCTTGGAGACTAGTTGGATGGTATGACTTAGCATGTAATGGCGAAGCTTTTGAGTTGAGAAAAAAACTACCAAACAAGCTTTTTCCGTAGGAGTGTAATTGAGTTCATAACCAACTAGGGTTCTACTGATGTAGTAGATGGCTCTTTCTCTATTGTAGTCATTGAGTTGTGCTAGAAGTGCCCCTAGAGCAGTAGGTGTTGCTGATATGTACAAAATTAGGGGACAACCAGGAACTGGTGGAACCAAGATAGGGGGATTGATGAGATACTGCTTCAGATGGTCGAAGCTGCACTGACATAAAGGATCCCACTTAAAGTTCTCATCCTTCTTCAGTAAATGTGAAAATGGTGTACACTTATCTACAAGCTGGGAGATGAAGCGTCAAATAGATTGAAGTTTTCCCTAAAGAGAACGAAGTTGTCGTAGTGTCTAGGGAGGAGGCATGTCTAAGATAGCCTTGACCTTCTTGGGGTCAATCTCTATACCTTGCTTAGAAACTATAAAGCCTAGAAGCTTGCCAGATGTGACCCCAAAGACACATTTCTTGGGATTCAGCATGAGATGATATTTGGCTAACCTATCAAAGACTTTCTCTAGGTTAGCAAGATGATCCATGAAGGTATGAGACTTGACCAAGATATCATCCACATAATCCTCCAAAATGCTATGGATGAGATCATGAAAAATGGTTGTCTTAGCTCTTTGATAGGTAGCCCTAGAATTCTTTACGCCAAAAGGCATCATGTTGTAGCAAAAGGTTCCCCAAGGGGTAGTGAATGTTGTCTTATGCTGATCCTCTTCTGCAATCTTGATTTGATTATACCCAGAAAATCCATCTATGAGGGACAAAATTTCATGTCCAACTGTAAGATCTACAATCATATCTATGTTGGGCAAGGGAAAATCATCTTTTGGACAAGCTTTGTTAAGATCTCTGAAATCAGTGCAAATATTGATGTCACCAGAAGGCTTATTGACAGGGACCATGTTGGAGATCCACTCTGAACAGTCGATAGGTCGGATAAACTTAGTAGATAACATTCTTTCTAACTCAGCTTTGACCAGTAATGCCACCTTGGGGTGCATTTTTCTAAGCTTTTGTCTGACGGGCTTGATCTGTGGATTGACTACAAGATGATGAACTACAAGCTTTGGATCAAGTCCTAGCATGTCCTGATATGACCATGCAAATCAGCCAATGTTCTCTCTTAAGACCTCAAAGAGGAGATTGGCTTGGTCTTGTGATAGGGATGCAGCAATATGAACAAGCCTAGGGATCTCTGAAGAACCGATGTTGACTTCCCTAGTATCCTCAATTAGAATAGAAGATATCTCTACTCGATTATCTTGACAAGGTAATGCTAAATCCTCATGTTCTACTTGTGGCTTTGGATGTTCTTGCTGAGGGGTTCTCTCCGCTACCTTAGCTAGTCTCAGATTCACCTTAGTTCCAATTTTGGGTGTATCGAAACTAGGTTGGGGATTTTCTCCAAAATACCCCTTGAGATCTAGCTTGTAGATATAAGCAGAATCTGGCTTTGTTTTCTTGTGAGGTGTTTCAGCTCCCATGAATCTCAGAAGCACTTCCTCTGATGTGAACTCATCAATGTGTATGACACTTGTTTGGTCCCAATCTATGAGTTGTGGATGGGCGAGTGGTAGGTCAATGAGGTGGATGGATAGTTCTTGGACAATAGAGTCTCTGAGGGAGATTTGGTCTAGGATATCATTGTAGGCTCTCTTTTCAACTTCCTTAGGAATGTCTTCAATTTTGACAAGGTCATGGTGAATGTTCAAAAAAGCGTAACCATTCATATTGGTGCCCTCAGTTGTGGGTATGCCAAAGCCAAGACCTGACTTCGATTCCCACTTGTGTGCATCGATGGGGCACTGCATGCCTCTTTCTTCTGGTCCTAGACCACCACCTTGATAGTTCCATTTGTTAGTGATGAGCTTATGTTCTTGGGGATAATTTTGGCTGAAGTGATCAAGGCGTGCTTGATTCCTTTGAGGTGCATCCTTATGTAACCAATTGTTGATATCTGGAGTGAGCTCCTCATGAAGAGATATTTTTGAGGATACAAAGGTTGTTGGGCCAAATTTTTTGTATCGAGGAGGTGGAATCTCCTTAGCTTTGTGATATGTCGGTCGTCCATGGGATGTGGATCAAGTGGGAGTGCCCTGACAGCAAATACATCCGACAGACTATACTCTCCACAGTCCTTGTTATTGATCTTCACGGTAGACAGGGTAGAGGCAAGGATGGTTTCTGGGTCATTACAAGTGTGGGATGAGCTGGTGATGGATGTGCTGACATCAATTCTAGGGAAATGGTTTGTAAATGAAGTTTCAATCGCATTGTAGTAAGCAAAGGGTTCTGGATCGGCATGGATGGTTACCTCAGTGCCTTGATGCAGAAATTTGACGCACTGATGGTAAGTGGATGGAACGGCTTTCATGGCATGAATCCATGGGTGACCAAGGAGGATGTTGAATGGTAGGTTTAGATCAATAACATGGCAGAGTGTTTCTTGGATGACTGGCCCAACCTTGATTGGCAGAAAAATAGTTCCTTCTGTGGTTCTTTCCATGTTGTCATAAGCTTTGATGGTGATAACCTCACTGATGATATCTGCCTCAGTATACCCAGCTTGTTTTATGAATTTTAGGGTGCAAATATTCAAGGCTAATCCATTATCTATCATTACTCTTTTCACGGAAAAACTGGATACCATGATGGTTATGCGAAGTGGAAGGGTGTGATCTGGCTCGACCACGGGTATGTCGGTGGGTTTGAATGATAGGGTACATGAGGATGAAAGGTGTCCAACAATATTACAAAAATCAGTAGCATTGATATCAGAAGGGACACAGGATTCTATGAGAGCACTGTCAAGGATGTTCTTGTACATAGGACTAGTGCGAAGGTCTAAAATGGAGATTTGGGCTGGCATGTTCCCAAGGTGTTCCAAGATATTGTACTGGCTTTTTGATGGAGCTGATGGTGCTTGTGAAATGGGTGGGCCTGTGATGTTAAATCGGGCTCTTCGAGTGGTGACTGCACACTCATTTTTTGGTCCTTGGATATTGATAACATTGACAAAAGGCTCTTTCTCGGATATACAACCTATAAGTCTACCATAGTCTATATAGGATGAAGTGTGGTCATTGTTCTTCCCATGCTGTTGGTTTGGCTGACAGTTGTTGGTGTTGTTGTTGTTGGTTTGGATAGGTGCTTTTCCAAGATTTTGATTGTTGTGAGGAGGAAAAGCATTTTGATAGATCTGTAAGCCTGCATTGGGAGAGATTTGGGCACCAACAGTGATTTCCTTCCGATCAATGAGGTCTTGCACATAGTCTTTCAGTTTCATGCATCTAAGGGTAGTGTGACCTTTTACCCTATGAAATTTGTAGTACTCATTGTCTTTGTACCATGCAGGTTTGGATTGGCTTGGGTCAATTTGCTGGGTAAGAGGAAATTTGATGAGGTTTTCCTTGACTAGTTTCTCAAAAATGACATCCAATGGCTCACCAAGGGGTGTAAACTTTCTAGGTGTAGGTTAGAATCTGGGCTTTTGTCCTGCAGCTACATTGATGGCATTAGCTTGATTGCTAGACCCTTGAAAGTTTGGTCTTGGATTGTGGTTTTGATAGCTGTGGTTATTCTGCTATTGGTAGTTGATAGCTTGCTGATTGTTTGGTTGATAGGGTGGGTTGGACTAGTTGTGAGAAGGACCAACAATATTCACATGTCTGGTGTCAGTGACGCCATCTATTGCAACATGCTTGTTTTTGTTCCAATACCTAGACTTTTCATTGGAATGTGATTGATTTTGGTTGGCTTCCTTGTAAATCTTGACCACACTATCTTTAATGAGTCCTTGCTCAAGGATCATTCCTTTCTCTTTGATATCTTTATAGGTCTGCAAACAATTCATGGTCATGTGGTGAGCCAAGCTGGGATGGGCATTATCAATAAACATTTTCACCACATGGCACTCTAGCAAGGTGCAGGATATGCGGGTGGTAAGGGTTTGCCATCTTTGCAAGTATTCAGCAAGCCTTTCTCCACCTTTTTGCTTAGTGTGGACAAGGTCAACTATTGATAGCTCTGTTTCAACAAGATGGGCATATTGGGCTACAAATGCCTCAGATAATTCAGCAAAGTTTTTAATTGTTCCATAGGGGATTCTTTAAAACCATTCAAGAGCTGGTCCATCCAAACTTTTGGGGAAAAGGCGCAAGAGGAAGACATCATTGTATGCCATGTCTTGGCAGTGCATGTAAAATTCTTTGATATGTGTGATAGGGTCTCCTTTTCCTCTGAATTTGTCAAATTTGGGTACCTCAAAGTGTTTGGGAAATGGTGTCATGGTAATGGCTCTGTCAAATGGGTAAGGACACACATTCTCAAACTTTAATGTCTTCGGATCATTCCCTTCTTGGATGGCTTTCAGAGCTGTCTTCATTTGCTCCCATTCTGAATTGATAGGTGACAGCTGGGGTGCTCCCAATGTAGCAGTGCCTTGAGGTAGGTATGCGCTAGATGGGGCCACTGAATATGGATGGCTGTGAGGGATTTGCTAATAGGGATTGTACATTGTTTGGGCAGCTGCATGGTGGATGACAGGTTGTTGAGGGGTAAGGTATAAGATGGTTGTGACACTTGGGGAAAGGATTGGGGGGCTTGTGGGGTTTGACCAAGGTATGTGGGATGTACCCCCATTTGGGATGTTACCTGCAAATAATTGGTGGTTGGCTGGATTGGTCGGTTACCTCCTAGAAGTGGCATTGAAAAGTAGTTGGTAATAGGAGGTAATGGATTAGTTGGTGGTGGAGGTGGTGGGAATTGAAAGCTAGGAAATGGAATTGATGGGGTTTGATAGCTTGGTGGTTGGATTTGGAAGCTTGGTAGAGTGGTGGTGGGAGCTTGGGTCACTTGAGAGCTAGGTAGAACATTGGTAGTAGCTTGTGGGGTTTGATAGCTTTATGGAGTGAGGGTAGTAACTTGTGGATTTGTGGCTGATGGCACTGAGCTTCCAAGACCTAATGGAAATGATGAGATTGTGCTTTGGGATGTGGTGAACAAGCTGGGGGTGATGAAAGGTTGATTACTTGGCCCCATGGGCAGCATCCCTATTGTATATTGCTGAGGTTGGCCAAAGATGCTAGCACTGATTTGGGAGATGGGTGGATTTGGAAGGTTGGGTTGGGGAGCAACAACAGCAATAGTGAAGGGGGTGAACGGTGAGGTGTTTTGGGTAAAGGGGGTTTGGAGCAGAGAGGTATGAACCAAGGATGGAGTGGTGGTGGCTGGGTTAGCTTGCGGCATGGAGATTTCAACTTGGGTGGATGATGGTATGTTTGGGTCTGTTGGATCATATGGATTGGCTGGAGGCTCTTCTTTTGGCATATATTGAGGATAATTTGGATCATAAGAGCCTATGGGTGGTGGCAGCTACCCAAACAATAGGTGAGATGGATCTGATAATGGAGGGGGTCTTCCAAAGTCAAAGGTTCCTACATTGTCCCTTCGAAAATTAGCCATTATTGTCTCTTTGTTCTTGTCTATAATGGCATTTACCAATACTGCATTTCCTAGTTGGTTCATGAAAGCTTCAATGTCAATAGATGATGGCATAGCTTTCTCTGGGCTGAAGGATGGCTAAGTCCTCAAGGGGGGTGAGGCTGTTCAATCCAAATGATAGGGCTCCATTGTTTCTTTCTTCTTGGCTAAGCGAGTGACGGGTGGCATGAAAAATGCTCCTAGGGATGAGATGCAACAAATGATGGTGGATGCAAAAGGGAGGAAGGGTTTTCTATGCAAATGATTTCCTAGGTTGAGACAAAGCTATATGAAAAAACCTAAGGAGGATTGGGTTGGGCATTATAACTTCAAAGATATGTTGCCAAAGCACAAAAGGTCTTCTTTCCTATGTGCAAGCTTGGTGGTGATTGTGTCAACTTAAGGATAGACTGATGATCCTTTAGGAAGAACACGAATTGACCACTTGTGGATCCCAACCTTTAGCTCAAGGTGATGAGGGATAACATGTGGCAAAGCTAGATTACCCTAGACAAAGCTTTGTCAAAAGGGATAACCTTGGTGAGATTGGTGGTTTTGAAAGTTTTTAGGAATGGAAAACTTTTAGCAAGGTGACAACAATTTTGAAAGCTTAGATGTGCAGTTTTTGGATTGTTGGCTAGATGGTTTGATTCTAAATGAGATGGATGAGCTAATAATGCTTAAGGGGATAACCTAAGATGGCTGGTTTTCCTACAAATATGACTCTAAAGTGAAGCTTATCCAAGAAGATGTGGAGAAACAAGGGTGTTTAATCATAGAAATCATGCCTAGTTGGTAAGGCATAAGCAGGATTAACTCCAGGATGTTGGCTAAATTTGATGGAGTGCTCTAACCAAGCCTCTTGAAGTGCTTCGTCAGCAACTTTGTCCTCTACTTTGTGGAGTTTGGCAATTCGTGGGCTTGGTGTTATTTCTTTTCTCTTGGCTGAAAGTTCTTAGTATGCCTGAGATGGCTTGAGTTTAGCTTTGTGAAACTTTTTTTTGGGTTTGGGTTGCTCTGACATGAATTCTTGAATCTGCTTGGCTTTGAGAGACCTCGGTTATTTTTCTTCAACTTGTTCAACTTTTGGAATAGGAAGTGACTACGCTAAGTGTACCCTAAGCTAGGATTGACCAAGTTTGGAAAACATTCATTCAATAAGTAAAAGACCAAGCAAGAGATAGAAACAACCAGATAGAAGTTTTGATTCCCAGAATGTGATACTTGCACCAAGGAGTGTGTGTGTTCTACAATTGTTTTGATCAGTCACTTCAAGCACATTAACATCCTCAATGGTTGTCTACAAGGCTGACAGTTGGTTTAGTTAGGGAGTCCTCGATATATCCAAGGTACGTGAGGCCCAAATCCATAGATGAAACCAAAAAGATGTCACATAGCCGAGAGGAGCGGTAACCCACTTCTCCTCTTTCACTTCTCAAGGGTATAAAGTTCCTTGAGGCTTAGCCCGAGTGACAAAATCTTGATCCCAAGAGAGGTGTCTTTTGATTCACCTCCCGATTCTTATACTCCGCCGGAACGCGGGAGTTGAGGTCGTCCAAGGGGTGATGAAATCCCCAAGCAGGCCTCCTAAAAAGAAACAAGGTTTTGAATCCTAATCTTATGCACCCAAGATGGCCTTGAAATACGACAAGGGGAGAGAAGACTTGGATGACCTTGGGCTAAAAAAAACACACTTGTTCTTTTACCAATTGACTCTTATGTGTGCTAATCTAGACTTTGCAAGCACTCATGTTTAAGAGACAATGTTTAATTCCAAATTGAAGCACCAACAAAAGTAAATCGATCAAAGAATGCAAAAAAGAAGAAGAGTTAGGGTCAACAAAAGCAAACTCGCGTGCCCGGAGGCCCTCCACGTCAAGTATTGATTAATTTCTTTTAAAGCATTCAAGAGTTGGTGTGATTTTTTTTAAGCCCAAAGCAAAGATGTGTGAGACTCGATTTGTCAAGCGTACGCCCGAAGGCCCTCCACATCAATAGTTGTTCAATTTTAGTGCCAAAACTTGAAGTGTGATCGAATTAATCTAGAGTTTTGGTTATTTAAAATTTTTGATAAAGTTAAAGAAAACGTTCAAGGACCAAGTGAGTGAGTTAGATTGTGGAACATTTAACACCTTTTTCAAGTAGACCCATCCCCATAAATGGCGTTGAGATTGCAACCAATGGTTGAATTGATGGGTGATTAGAAAAGAGGTGAGTCCAAGGAACTACTCAAATTGATTTTGCAAATTTTTATTTAACTTAACAAAGTTTCTTAAATGTCCAAAAATCAAACTTTACCTAAATTGCATGTGAAAAAGAGATTTGTTTTGTTCAATTTTAGAAGCTCCAAATGAAGTGTTTGATATTGCAATGGTTAATTGATCCTTGGCATTCAAGATTGGATTTTTTGTTTTAATCATGCATTCAAGAAAAATTGATTTTAATCCATGGCATTCAAGAGTGATTTTAGCAACATGCATTCAAAGACAAGTGGTTAAACATTCAAGTTTTTTCCTTTGAGCATTCAAGATTGGGATTTTGTGTGTTATTTTAAGAAATTTGAAGTGCTTTGTTTTAACCTTAGATAATTCAAGATTGTTTTGGACTCAAAAGTAAAAATGACTCTTTGGACTTTGGTTTTCATTCAAGATTTTATGTTCTAGTTTGCATATTTTAAGCCCAAAAATGATATTCCTAGATTGTTTTGATGCATGAAAACCCTAAGAAACATTCAAGATTTTGCAACAAGACATTTGTTTGGAACAAATAACAAAGCTTTTAGGACAATTTTTGGCAACCATTTAGGACTCTTAGTTTTCATGAGATTTTTAAAAGAACTTTAAAATATTTGCAAATGAGGTTCATTTTATCCTTGATTAATGCTTTGAGTTTGATTTAGATTTTAGTGTGCACTTACTGTTGATTTTGAACCTTTTGAAATGGAAACTTGAAGTTCTTTTTAAATTCCCAAAAATGAAGTTTTCCTAACTTTGCATGAATGTATCTAAAACTTTGATGTTGCAAGGATGCAAATGATTAGATTGGTTTAGTTTCACTTGTTAAAAGATTTTTTTTTTTTTTGCAAATTTTTAAATTTTTAATGGATTTAAGTATATGATTTGGGGGTTCATTTTAAGCACTAAAAAGAAGTGTGTATGATTTTGCTTCCTTTAAAAAAAATGGCCAAGATCTCCCACAAGAAGAAGAAGGAGAAGTAGATGGAATAAGAAGAATATAGACAAGAAGAGGAAGAAGAATTTCAAGTGCTTTGTCCACCTATAAGCTTGAAAAATCTGCAAACACTATGAGATTGACTATGAGTTCCTTTGTCTTCTTCATGCTCATGTGGACCTACAAAACCAATTTATACAATCCTACCAATCACAAAAACAAGAAAAATTAACTAAAATTAGCAAATGACATACAAAACTTGACTAAAAAAGCTAATGAAGATGACCCATGCGAGGTTCCACCGGGCGTGCCAAAATGTATATGAGCAATGTTAGTATGCTAATAGAAACCAAATCTAAATAAAGCTTCTACAAACTAAAAAAAATTCATAAACTTCAAGATAGACTAAGATGAGCTCTCAATTGAGAATATGAGCCATTAATGGACTCTCTCAATAAGAAGCTCTCTTGTTGAGTGGCTTTGCCTAAATAGATAGGATGTATGCTCAATCTTATGCTTCAAAAATGGCTTCAAATGGAGTTGGAATTTGGGTGTGAGTGTATGGTTTTGATGTAAAATGGCTTTTTAAAATGACATTATGACTTTACTTCATGGATTGTGTTATTTTGCAAAGGGGAAGGATCCAATTTATAGGCAAGAGGCTTGAGGGATTGAGGGCTAAGATGCAAGGATGGGAAAAAGCTCATGGAGGGCTCAGATTGCATGAGAGGAGAGCACATGGACTGTGCTTCCTTACAGCCAATCAAGGAGTGACACATGTCACATGGTGAGAGGATGGAGGAAAGGGGAAGGATGAGTCAACAAAGGAGGATCAAGGGATAAAATCTTCATAAAGACCCTCATAATGACTTGTAAGAGCAATAAAAGGGCTTGGAAGAGTCATTTATGGCCTAGTGGGCTTCATAAAGTTTTATGGTTGAGATATTTTGAAGGAGATGAGAGCAATTTTGACTTGGGCTTGATTAGGAGGATTTTAAGCTTGCTTAGGCTTGTGCAAATTATTAGAGGATGGATTAGGATGGTTTAGGATTAGCTTAGGGATAGGCAAGTGGATGGCATTTAATGAGGGTGGGTGAAGGAGGAGATATTTGTTAACTTTGGCTTGGGTTAGTAAGTTTTAACCCATGTTTAGGGAATGTGAAAAGGTTAGGAGGGAATTAGGATTAGGTTTAAAGACATCTTCTAGAAGAGTCTAAACTTTGGATGAGGATAAAGACTTTCTAGAATAGTCTAGAATTTTCTAGGATGCGAATGAAGACTTTCTAGAAGAGTCTAGAACTTCTTAGGATGAGGATAAATTAGATTTTTAGGAAATAAATAAAGTTTTATTTATTTCAAGGGTTTGGGTTGAGGAGATATTTATTAAAACTTTTTTAATAAACATGAGGATTAATATTTAATCTTAATTAAATATTTTGAGTTGGGATTAGGGGTAGGAAATGATGGGATTAGCCTTTAATCAAAATTAAAGAAGGATTTAGAAGATTTTGGAAGAGATTAGTGGTCTTAAGGAAATTGGCCAAATTTTGGGCAAAAAATAAAATTTTATTTATTTTGGATTTTTTGATCAATTTATTAATTAAATAATTAATAAATAAAGAAATGATGTTTAAATAAGATTTAAACATTTTTGGGAGGGATTCCTTAAATAAATATTTTTAATTAAGATAAAGGGATTTAATGGCATAAAAATAAATTAATTAATTAAATAATTAATTAATTAATAAATGATGATGTCATCAAAAAAAAATTTAGAAAATAAAAATTCTTTATTTTCTAAAAGTTTTTAGGTGTCTACAGATAGTACAGAGGAGGATTTAAAAATATTGAGAGAGTACCATTTTTATATGAGTGATAATAAACTCCATTCATCTAAGTTTGTCCAATATTGTTTCAAGGTCTTTTATGATAATTTAAAATAGAGACAAATTCAAATGACACAACAATGGATATGGTCAGATAATTGTGCATGAAAATTCAAGAATGCTAGAATATTCTATTGGTTGAGTAGGATACATAGGCAAACTAACATCTAACATGTGTGGAGTTTTCTTTAGGTCGGACATGGTAAAAGAGAACATGTTGGTGTTGGTGCATGCATGAAGAGAGCCTTTAGTAGAGAGCAATTAAAATTTGAGGAAAAAACTAAATTCAAAAATGCACATGAGATTGTCGAATGGTGTAACAAATATTTATACATGGGATCAAGTCAAAACTCTACAATAAAATGTTTCTTCTACCTAGTTGAAGAAAATAATATCCTTTCAAGATATGACTTTGATACAATTAGTGGGTTAGCTAAATGGCATTCATTTAGGAGTTTGGATTCTAACACTTGGATTATATGGACTAGGGAACTTGCTTGTTTTTGTCAATTTTGTCTTGCAGGTGAATGGGAAGAATGTGAGAATATAGAATGGTTTGAAGATTGGCAACAAAAATCATTAGCACCTACTAAAATGCATTTTGAAGATGATATAATAAATAAAGGCCAGAATGTTACTTTTACACTAGAAGACTATAACTGTATTTCAAATCTCATAGAACCTAGTATGCATGATTTAATTAGATTTTGTTGTGATCTCATGCTTCAATTTATATAATTTTCATATGTACACTCATGTGATTAAAGTGTTTTTGTACTTTATCTTATCTTGTAGGACATGTTTATGCCATTATTGCACCTAGTAATAATGATGAATAGACTGAGTATTGGCTAGCTAGATGTGTGGAACCTACAAAAAAATTGATATGTCATCGAGTAGATGATGATGGTTTGAGTATCTAGTTGGGTCTGTCATTGTAACTAGCACCTAGCTATGTAGATACCTAACAAGAAGAAATGGTTTACCAGTATTTGAAGACTACCAATCTGAAAAGAAGATTTTACACTTCTCATTTGGTTGTGGTAATGAATATGCCAATAAGGTATTATGGAAAATTTCAATGGACGAGCATGAGAAAATCATAGATGCATTGCAAAAGAGAGAGGATGCAGATGGTACAGTGGGATGACTACATTTAAATCAAACACGTAAGTTTTTTCTTTATTGTATTAATTTTATCTATATGTACTTATATAATTTGATCACATGTATGGTTGTGTTGTCAATACCAATTTAGAGAACTTATATATACCTCTTATTCGAGTCTCAATTACAATTTATGCAAATTTAAATGTTAAAGTTGATTGAACATCAACATCTTGTGCAATTTCACATAGTAGGTACATACAAATTACACATATATTTACATAGTTCAGATAGCTCATATTAATTTATGTGTTTATTAACAAGTGTTTTTGTTTTACAATTTTATTTTACAGGACCTCGTTTGAAGAGATGTGTTGAACCAATTTTATATTTTTAGTTCAATTGTATAAATATATCATTGACATTGTCTTACATATTTTGTGAAATATGTTGTACAAACTAATTTTAAATTGAGAGTTTACTTCTATTTGAAAGTTAAAGGTATGCACTTGACAAATTATAAATTAATTGTCAATTTAAGTAATGATCTCGTATTTTGTTCCATTACTTTTATATTTGAGCATTTTTAAATTAATGTTTGTTTGAAGTTTCAAATTACTATTGATTGCACTATTAAAATCAAGTCACTTGTACATGATAATTTAAAGATCATTACTCATTGTATTGATTATATGTTATTTTTATGTTGATTGTAATGCCCCGCCAAGGGATCCAAAGAATTAACCTAGAGTTTCACTAAGTTTGGTAACATTTTTTTTATTTTTTTTTAAATAACATGAAAGTAAATACCACATATAACTTGTACATAATAACGGAAGCAATGACAATGTCCATCTAAATGTAAACATAACATACATAACCGATTTCATTCTTTAAGAATCCCTTAACATCTAAATTAACTAACATACATGAGTCCATCTTGTACAACATCCACATGAAATAATAATGATAAGTCCAATGTTCATACATTACATTTCCAAATGCTCAATCATCCACTATACATGTCACAGGGTATGAAGGCTTAAAAGAATATACATATGTGAAATAAGGTACATCATCCTATTCTAATTCATGATACATCAAAGATAATCACACGATACACATGATACATCATCATAGAATACATATACATCCATCATAAGATCAAACATAACTAACTAAGTGCACGGTTCCTCCCAACTGTTAATAGCATCATTAGACCATCGTGGTCCCTAGCCATCCCTCCGTGCGTAGCATCTCAAATCATCGAAGAGATCATCGATATTAACATAGTAGGAATGTCACTCCTAACATATACAACATCATACATAGAAAGTAATCTGACATGCAAATATAAGCATAAGATAACATCATCTAACATATGCTAACCATCAATGAAAGGATACATATCCACCATCACGAAGGACGCATCAGCCATGATGTCTCAATGAATCTCAAAATGATAAGAGTGGAAAATACACTACCACCTGACCGCGTGGTACCTAAGTGGTCCACTCCCACCGTGCTGAGGAGATAATCTCAAGTCCCAAACAGGCTATCAATAACACATAACACAAATCTCTATAGTCCAAGAATCCTAAAAGTATACTAACTCAAAGGTTCCAATCACGAAACTGACATCTACTTCCCAGAGGCACACAATGACATGTAGGAACCTACTATGCAAGCAGGAAAGTGTCATCGCATTTATCATCTACAAGTTACCCTAGTAGTTAGCTAAACTCCACGGGTCCATACTGATCTCATGTGGCCACTAGTATCCTCTCTTACTAACAAGGCATACTATGGAATGCAAGGTCGCAACCATGCGTTCTCACTACTCCCATCCTAGCCTATACAAGCACTCAAGGCATGGGTGAGAAACAAAACTCTTATCTTTTTAGGTTCATTCAGTTAGTATTAGGTGTCAATGTTATCACTTATTAATCCAACTTACAATGAGTTACCCTGGCAGCCTCTTAGGGCCCTGGCCCCCATTGCAAGCCACTTCCCGTCACTACATGCAGATATCCTACCCTAATGCTCATGGAATCATAAATCTCAAAATCACAAAAATAATCCATATTAAAATCATCAAATATGCATAAAAACATCAAATCTCCATGAGCAAACATCCATAAAAAATCATGACCACAACAACTCTCTATTGGCAACTGAAGCATCACTGATAATCAAAAGTATCCAATGGTTCTCAATAACCAAAATATATCTCAAACACACTGATCAAAGACTCCAAAAATGGTTGAGTCAAACATGTCACAACATGAAATCATCAAGAATAAATCCACATTTTAGTCCCATCATGGCGACTAGAAAATAACCAAGGATAACTGATCAATGACCAAAAATAATGGTTAAGTCAAGTGTCTCATAAATAAGAATCTCAACTATAACAATCAATATTCACATTCAATACATAGAGCATTCCATCACATAACCATGGTTGGGTTTATAAAGATTGAGATTAAAACATCATCATGACATCACAATCACATAACTCCCAAGCCTCTGGTAGACATCCTATAACTGGTCAACACTAGTCAACCCCAAACCCAAAACAATAGTATAAAGAATACACAATGTAAACACATGTTTTGGTTTTGCTAAGTTTTCAAATTTGAATTCAAAAGTCTCAGTTTACGTATTCTCAAATTAACATCAAGTGGAGAAATTTTATGTTTTACCTAACCCATGTATTTGTTTGATAGCTAAAAAGTTTCTCTGTTAGACTCAATTTTCTAATTAATAATATTTTATTTATATAAACTTTGTTTGAAGATTGACATTTCCTATGAACAAAACTTTGATTATTTATTCTAATAATTAATCTTAATTAAAACTAAGTTTAAATAAATTAATATCTCTTCATAATTGACAAGCTTAATAGCAATATTTTAATCAATAAAAGAGTGATCCATTAATTGAGAACTTTATAATAATCATTTATAATTAATAATATATACATATATATATATACATACATACATAAATATATATATATAATAACATTTAATAATTAATAACATTGCAACTTATAAAAAAATGAAATCGAAAATTCATATGCAAATCGTATATGAAATAATCGTTGCAAATATAATTTAAAAACCAACACATATAACATAATGTGATTTAAAATCATGCAGCTATTAAAGTGCCGCATCGTAGGTACACTGCGGTCGCAGGTACCCTGCAATCACGCAGGCCTGCGGTGGGTGGGGTGCGGAGTACCTGCCCGCCCAACATTTTATATATATATATTTTTAACAATCGCTTACGCGATTTCCATACAAACTTTGCGATTTGATTTTAATGTTTCTTAAAACGTTTTCGCCCATGGTATGTAATCATTTTTTTTTATAACAAATATATATAAATATATACAGAATTAAAAATATCACAATATATGAACATATATACACATATATATATATATATATATATATAATTGCATGTGTGTGTGTGTGTGTGTGTGTGTGTGTGTGTGTGTGTGAGCAAATTGACAATTTATGATTACAATTTCAATTTTTTAGAATTCTTCCATAGATCTTTGATCTCCAAAATTTCCAATAATTAATCTAATGGGTTTGGCTATGAATCTCAACCCTAGCCCCATTTTCTTTTTTTTTTTAAATCCATGCATATAAAATTCTCAAATAAATTTAATTGCCCAAATTGAAAATGCATACAATAAAAATATGAAATTCCATAGAAGACATATGGAAGACACAAAGAAGATAGGAATGCATGATGCGGAAATAGCATAAGAAAAATCACAAGAATCTACTTGGATTCTGATGTTAATTCCCTCTTCCTCAGAAAACCCGCAAAGCAAGCTCCCTTTTTTAGAGTTCTTGAGTCCTCCAATGCTCCAATTGCACTCCAAACACTCTCTCTAAGCTTCTAGGAATGCCTGAATATAAAGAGCTCTCAAGAAAACTTTGGAATGCTTCTTGAAATAGCTGGAAGGTCTCACCAACTAAGCATGGGTCTTTTTCAACTTTTTTGATGAGTCATAGAGTTGTAGACACCTTGTGCTTAATTGATGCACTAACCCCCATGTTGTTGACACATGTTAATTCTCATGCAAGCTTATAACTCCAATTTACTTTTTAAATAATTTCTATTTAAATTTTATAACTTTCATATTAATTTTTATAACTTTTATTATTATTATTTTATAATTATTATTAATTTTAATTTCTTGTTTTCTTTTATTTATTTCCTTTTCCCCAATAATTCACATTTAATTAATTACAATCAAAATATCAAAGATCATGATATTTTATTAATTTTCTGAAATAAATAATTTATTAATTAAATCTATTTATTAAGACTTAATTAATGGAAAATTTACCATAGACCTCCAAGATAAAATATGAAAACCCATCATAGAACAAATCATACAAAATAAATCTAAAGGGTTAAAAATCACGAAATATGTCATCCGACACATTCGGTGGGTATTCAACTTTGATACTTGTCCTAACTCACTAGGACAAATGGTTTTTAGGTTTGGGATTTGGACTTGAGAATTTATCTCCCTTCTCTTATCATTGAGATAGTATAATAGGGTACGCTCATCCTGGCAATTCAGAGAAGTTGATACCTGGTACCTGCAACCTGCAAAAAAACCATGCATGTACATACAATATATAATGGTAAGCTAAACAGAAAATGGCAAGAAGTGGTGCATCGTGTAGATTTTGACTAAGCAGGTGACTACGACTCCCTTCCTTAACCACATCAGAAATGCCATACAATAAGAAAACACGCACACCATACACATGCAAGTATGGGGTAAGTAACCATAATAAAACACATGAGATAATAAACCATCTAATTAACAACTGAAAACAATGTAATGAGTAAAGAAACTTGGCAATAAAGAATATAACTGTTTCCACATAACCCATAATAAATCTGAAATAAATACGGAATTAAAATCCACATGCAAGAGAATAGACAACATACCCATAAAATGTGACACAAGATATACCTTGGGAAACCCTCATTGAGGAAAAAAACCCAGCCTCCAAAAGCATCCATCACCATATATTATTCAGCAAAAAATACCATTGCCATACAACCATGGAAGCCTTCATGGCCATAGCCACAACCGAGCAAACTATGTGAACAAGCATGAATCCACACATCCCATGCCATGCTTTCAACCTTCACAAATGCTCCCTTGGCTAACCTGTCAAGCCTTGTCCCGCTCGACTCTTGCCTTTTGTCTTCTCCTTGTCACTCTCTCTACAACAACTACCCTTGTAGTTGCTTATATAGTAGCAAGTCCCACAAAACCACTAAGTGGTATTACATAAATCATGTGCTAAAACCATGTGCTACCTAACCCACTGACCGCACATTTAATATTGGGCATTTAATTATTTTCCCCAATATTGAATAATTACATAAAATATTATCACAATGTTACAATACAACTCATCAAGAATATTCCATGGGAATCTTTACATGTTGCACATCCATCTAGGAATAAAATAAAATAATAAAGTATAACAATACTATGCAATGTGTGTAACACCCATTATCTCAAAATTCTCCCACTTATTGTATACATTGCATAGGGTCAATCCATAGCCACATAAATAAACAAGGGAACAATCCCTCCCAGCACATCCACCATCATGGATCAAAATACACCAAGTGCTCCATCCTAGTACCCGCAACAAAATCAAAGTATCCAACATCTCAAACATGAATGATCTCACCTCCTATTATGCCACTACCACTAGACATACATAGAAGCCATCCAAAGAAAAAAAACCACCCAACCTGTTGCATTAGAAGATCATAAAATCCTATACCAACTGAAATTCTAAGCACAAAAAACCTATACCAACAAGTGAATCCATGTAGTATCAAGGACATCCACAATACATAAACTGATATCCTACAAGAACAACTCTCATAAAAAATCTCCAATAGTCTCCCAAATTCACCACAACCAACAGAGGAAAGAGATAAAGTAATAACCATGTCATCTCTCACATGACATACATGAGCATAAACCAATGATCACAATCTCCAACCAATCTCAAATCCAATCTAAGCAAAACTGAACATCCAGGAAGATAACCAAGACCAAAGAAACCATTCAAATCATAACATGTATCATGTCCTTCTACACACACCTCTAGATGTAAACTGTGCAAGTATGATCTCCTCCATAAAACTCCAACAAGAAGCCTCAACAACACCCAAACCATACCATATAACTAATCATGGATGTAAGCCTCTCACAAGAAGATCAAACTCAATAAACCATTCCTAAACCAAGGAATAACCATTCCTAATCCAAGGAAAAATGCCCAATATAAAACCATCTCCCAAACTCAACCAACATAACAACATATGCACATGGAGATAACCAATGCTAAACCATCTCTCAAATGAACCCTCCAGAACTAACTCATGTACCATAGCTCAAGATCCATATCCATGAAAGACAAGCATAAATATAATGCAACTGAGAGAAATAATGGGCTATACCTCTCAAGTAGCAAACCGCTGAGTAGACCAAGAGTGGGGAATGAGAATGCTCATCAAGATACCCGAGTCTCCAACCAAGACTCATCTAAGAACAATCTCCTCTCAAGTCCATATCAGGTGACTACCCCTCAGACTTCCTGCTAAAACTATCAACTGTCCCAACAAATACTTCTCTAATCCAAGAGAAATCAGCGTCACCACCGTCTCTAAGTATCCATGAGCACTTGTAACCAATCAATCCATGCCAACTCCAAATGCAACTTAGCAATATCATGAAGTATCCAGCTTATGATCAGTGTACTCAATACCAAGAAACTAAAACAAGATCAATGTCAAAGTTCCAACCATGGCCTTAGGAACATAAACATGACAACATGATCTCACCATCTCAACTAAAGAGATAGCATGCTCTATCTAAACATACTATAACATGTCACAACTCTAAACATGTATCAAGAGTATACCATGACATAATAATGAAACCACCCTCACACTAAGGATAACATGCCAAATAAAAGCATAAACCACACCTTTACCAAGAACCCTGTGAGTCCTCAAGATGCAACCCTCTCCATACACCATGAAGAAAACCATCTCCACATAACAGGAAGAACCATCTCCACACACCATGAAGATAACCAAGAACTCCATGAGTTCTCAGGATCTAACCATCTTCACACACCATCAAGATAACAAGTGCACAATGCAAATGTCAAAGATGCTTCTGCAGCAACAGGATCTAAGACAAACCTCCAACATCTACAAACACTCAATAAATATATCAATGCCAACAAAAAACTTCCACTCAACCATGTTACCAAGTCACCTATGGCATCATAAAATCCATCTCCTACTTGAAGATCCAAACCAAACCAGGAACTAATCCTGTAGTGTCACCCCATCACTGTCACAAGCTCTCACTAAACTGTGTACCCAAGCTATCCATGACATCATGATGAAAAAATCTATTCTCTAACCATGAGAATCAACCAAGGCATCAAACTATCAAAGAACTCAAAGTGCACATCATGAGGTCCTCAAAAGAAACTAAATAACCATGATCCTCAACCAAGAAGATATACCACCATAACTAAATCAGAAATCCAAGCTAATGAACATCAAAGATGTACCTATATAACCAATCATGTCATACCAAAATCCATGGCACCATGATCACATCCATGAACCGAGCATCTATCTCTCAAAGTGTCCAACCTGTCAACATAAAATAGTCAACCACAATCCTCCACCATGATTGTCCCTAGTAACAACATCTCATCCCTTCTACATAAAATCATAAAATCATGTGACTTAGGGCATAGAAAACCCAAATCCAAGCCACCAATCAAAATATGCATCAATAATGAAAGATCAATGGGCAAAGACAACCCATAACCAAGATATAAATGCAACCTGTAAGTATAGACCGCTTACAACACTGCACAAGTTGTAGATCCAACAAGTCATCATACATATCCAAATCCAAACATTGATAACCATATCATCATGAGACCAATCTGAAATATGAACTAAGTATACAATCACATCAAATCTTAAATCTCCAATGCCATAAACTCACAAGTTACCATAGTCAAAATATATACCATAAACTGTTCAGATAAATATATCAACAAACAAATCATGCCAAACCTACACCAAATTTGAACCAATGTGTAGAGCTTTCTGTTGACTACTCGAAGTCCAAAATCCGACTCCGTATGCCCAAGTTATGCCCCAATTCGTGCTCAAAATTAACAACATCTGGATTTAGGGCTCTTAAAACTTGACAAAATCTCAAAATCTCAAAACCAAACCTACACCATCTTGTAGTGCTCTGAATTATCTTTCCAACGAACATAAAAACTCTGAAATTTGATCTTCTGAGAGAAAGTTATGGCCATTTTAATAAGACAGTCTTTTTACCATTTTTAGTACGATTTTACATTTTTTACTTTTTTCAGTGACGAAAATGCCGATGGGATTAAATTTGACGGCCATCATGGGCTGAAACCAAAAAACTCTTTCATTTCCTCTTAACATGGCCAAACTAGGGCATATTATATATCAAATTTTATGGAAATTTCGACTCGGATCCAATGGTGAGGTTTGTTTTTACCCAGGAGGTCATTTCTGCAAGCTACCCCCCAAAACCCTCATTTTAAATGAAACATCCAAAAAATCTTTTTGTCCAACAATTTCACATGCCCAAATCTTTTAACATCTCATCATAACAACAAACCCAAAACCCTCAGATCTACGATAAATCATTCATATATCTTACCATTTTTTATTTTTTATTTTAATTCTCTCATGCATTCCCATGGATTCAATCTAGGGTTACAATAATAAAACCATAGCTCTGATACCACTTGTAAGGAAACTTGGCAATAAAGAATATAACCGTTTCCACATAACCCATAATAAATTTGAAATAAATACGGAATTAAAATCCACATGCAAGAGAATAGACAACATATCCATAAAATGTGACACAAGATATACCCTGGGAAACGCTCATTGAGGGAAAAAACCCAGCCTCCAAAAGTATCCATCACCATATATTATTCAGCAAAAAATACCATTGCCATACAACCATGGAAGCCTTCATGGCCATAGCCACAACCGAGCAAACTATGTGAACAAGCATGAATCCACACATCCCATGCCATGCTTTCAACCTTCACAAATGCTCCCTTGGCTAACCTATCAAGCCTTGTCCCACTCGAATCTTGCCTTTTGTCTTCTCCTTGTCACTCTCTCTACAACAAATACCCATGTGGTTGCTTATATAGTATAAAGTCCCACAAAACCACTAAGTGGTATTACATAAACCATGTGCTAAAACCATGTGCTACCTAACCCACTGACCCCACATTTAATATTGGGCATTTAATTCTTTTCTCCAATATTAAATAATTACATAAAATATTATCACAATGTTACAATATAACTCATCAAGAATATTCCATGGGAATCTTTACATGTTGCACGTCTATCTAAGAATAAAATAAAATAATAAAGTATAACAATATTATGCAATGTGTGCAACACCCATTATCTCAACATAATGATCATCATACATACATGAAATGTAAAGTCTAAATGATCTCATCATATATCAACTGAATCCCTATCAGAATATCTGATAGTGTCAAAACAACACCACTAAACCATCAACATAAAACTAGTCTACATAGTCTGATAATAATAGCAACAATAAGTCTAGAAAAGATGTGAACAAGGGTAGGCACTACATTGATAATTGACATGTATGTTTAACCATGTTAACCAAGTTAAGTGAGAGGGACGAAAGGATGAAGAGAGTGAGAGAGTCCAAGAGGTTTCTAAGGTTTTTTGATGCATTATAAGGGTTCCTAATGGGTCTTAAGGGGAGATAGGGAGTCCTACCAAGTGATAATGTGTGTTATGGGTTAAATAATAGGTCCTAATATATCTTAGTAGGGTGAAAAAGCCTTATTAGGTAATAATGAGTCTTACATTACCAAATGACACAAAAGGATGTCTTATGATACATTTCTAGGTATTTTTATCCATATATATGTTAAGGGGACCTAAGGAGTCCTACTAGTTCATTATGTTTTTTATAGGTTATAATAGGTATCGATATAACTACTAGTACATAATAGGTATTCTTAGTTAGTAATGAGTCTTACATTACCAAACAAAACATTAAGATCACTTATGATACATTTTTAGGTACGTTATCAATAAATGTGTCTTAAGGGGACATAGGAGTCCTAATAGGTCATTATGTCTTTTATAGGTTCTGATAGGTATTGATATTTTTACTAGCACATAATAGGTATTTTTAGATAATAATTAGTCTTAAATTACCAAACAACACATTAAGATCACTTATGATACATTGTTAGGTACGTTATGCATACATGTGTGTCTTAAGGGGACATAGGAGTCGTAATAGGTCATAATAATTTTTATAGGTTCTAATAAGTCTTAATATGTATTATTAGGATATAATAGGTCTTATTAGGTAATAATGAGTCTTAAATTACCAAACAACACATTAAGATCACTTATGATACATTGTTAGGTATGTTATCCATACATGTGTGTCTTAAGGGGACATAGGAGTCCTAATAGGTCATAATAATTTTTATAGGTTCTAATAAGTCTTAATATGTATCATTAGGATATAATAGGTCTTATTGGGTAATAATGAGTCTTACATTACCAAATAACACATTAAGATCACTTATGATACATTGTTAGGTATGTTATCCATACATGAGTGTCTTAAGGGGACATAACAGTCCTAATAGGTCATTATGTTTGTTATAGGTTCTGATAGGTATTGATATTTTTACTAGAACATAATAGGTATTGTTAGCTAATAATGACTCTTACATTACCAAAAAACACATTAAGATCACTTATGATACATTTTTAGGTATGTTATCCATACATTTTTTAATCTAGTAGGTCAATTTTATTTTTATGAATCTCAAAGCATAAATTTGATGTGATATTTATCTAATAATCTTTTTTATATCGGTACTAATGCTCTATAAATAGTTAAAATTATTGTTCATCTAGCATATGTACTTACAAAATGTGTCATATCTTCATGAATAAATATGTTGGAATAAAGAAAATGGTTTGAATACTTAAAACATGATGAAACATAATATTATATACTACATACACAAGCATGATAATAAGTCATAAAAAAATAGTACATGGTCTAACATACATCATAACATGATCTATGAAGTTAAAAAATACATATATAATACAGTTTTAACTATCCTAACACAAAGTGTATACATCATAAATAATATATATCATAAAAACACAATTTACAGGTGCCAACAAGACCTAATCTATCTGATTGAATGTCCTCTGTACTCCATGCAAACAGGACTCAGATGAATTATCATGTGTAATATGAGCCCTCTCATCATGTTGGACACCCTGTAAGGTAGATGGATTACCCTGTGTAACATGGGGCACGTCTCATCATGTACATGCTTAATTGAAATGGGTTTCAAAATCTAGCTTGAAAATAAATTAAATATTCACTACATAATAAAATAAATACCACATGAGATGGGTGTCCCTTAGTAATGGGAGGAGGTGCACTGTGAAAAATAACAAATGCAATAGCAGTGAGGTCCTATAATTTACAATACATAAATTTTTAAAATTTGATTTTAGAGCATAATGAACTATACATTATGTACATAAATCAAAATACTGACCTCAAAGGACAATGTAGATACCTCCATCTGGCTAAGTCCTGTGCTCTCAGAAACACTCATGGTGACAGTTCTAAAATTATGGATACATAAACATTTAGTCAAAATTATATATACATGAATAATTACAAAGTACACAAACTAAAAAGCACATAATTTGTAAACTACATTTTTTATACACCATAAATTTAACATGTATATATGATACCTGAGTAGTAGCCAATGTCACAGATGTGTCTACAGGTATGCTATCATGATGATCATAAGATGGAGTTGAAAATATACTATATCAAGGCCTGCATGGATGAGTATGATATGGCTCCTATTTGTAAAATCAAAACACCTAAAATATATATGTACATGTGAGTCAAAATTGTTCAGATTATAAGTGAATAAAAATGTATATACATAAAACTAGTACAAATTATTTGTCCTCAGTCAAAAGTTCATACTGTATGTATTTGAGGCTATGCCTTAGTGGTAACTAGAGAAAGACCTATACTAACATCAAATTGTGTAGCTGCAGACAATCCCTACAAAATCAGATAAAAAGAACACAAGAGCACATGTTATTAAATTTAAGTTCGAATGTACATTTTTATAGTGTAATTCAAAGTGCATACTATATAAGGGATGCCAACGTCTGCAGGTCTTAAAAAAAGACTAAATTCCCTCCTAGGAGGAATAGTATCATCCATCCTCTGTTATTTCAAACGTACAAATTAATATGGTTAGTACAATTACACATGTATGTAGAAAGTAAATAATTATGTGTACTTTATATTTAAATTAAAATTAAAAATTTACCTACTACTCTTTACTCTCTCTAGGCTCTCTGTACTACATGAGGTCAACAAATGATGACACATCTATCTCATCACTACCACCACCATGGGAAGCATATACATCATCATCAAAATCAACACCATCAACATAATGTTCATCATGTGTTGCATGAACATTGTTCTGGAGACCTGTGTATATGCCTCCACAACTAGTACAAATATGTCCAAGTGTAGGAGCATGTGTCGCCTACATCCACTATTGTACAAAATTTCCCAAAAGGGCACTCAAATGGGTAAGAGTAGATGAAATTTCTTGATGATGGTGAGGAGTAGGCACAAAAAACAAAGAAAGAGGTACAAGGGGCTGACCTCGCGTGCAATTTCTTGTTCTATCACTCAACTTTTCCCCAGGCCTATCCTGAGGCATCCCTCCGCCAACCCCCTGAAATGCTTTTATATCAAAATAATTAGGTTTCAAACCAAATTCAAACTTAGCCCATAGCTTCCTAAGGATTTACATGAGCATCTCATGGTTAGCATGTGGTGGATGGTCAAATACCATCCACCATCACTCCCAAAAATGTGTTGCTGTATGTGGATGTGTACAACACCTAATAGAAATGTGAGGCTTCTTCTTATTAATTTCCTCACCCATCTTAGGGTTTTAAAAAAAATTTTAAAATTCCCTTTACCTATATTGAGGTTATGAACTTGTCTATATGATAAGTCGTCAGAATAGAAGGCATGCACACTTTCCCTCCATGATCTAAATGAATCAATGTTATAATCTAAATGATGTATGGAGTGAATCATGTCTTGCATGCTATTTGCAAGATGTAGTAGGTGAGGAGGGGGTGGCTCTCATGTCAGATAGCCTTTATATCACACATGAGGTCATTAAGGTTATGCCTCATGCTCTCACAGAGCTCATCTATAGTGGGTGGTGGAGGTGGGGGTGGAAGTGGAGGTGGAGGTGGAGATGGAGGGGGTGAAGGTGGGGGTGTATGAGGGGGAGAGGGTGGCGGCGGGTCCATCAAATATAATCTACATATATGTTTAAACAACATAAAAAATGACAAAATTATTATCTAATAAAATTTAAATCTAAAATAACAACTAGATATAAATGTGCATAATTTTTTTCAAAATCATATCAATTAAATAAATAAAGTTAAACACTTAAGTCAAATTGAACATTAAAATTGAATTTAAGTCCAATCATAAAATAATACTCCAAAAAACTATATCTAGGTTAGTTTGATGTTTCTTTTCTTAAAATAGGAGCCACCTAGCTAATTTTTCTTTCATGTACACTTATTTTGTGACATTGGGGGATTGTATTCTAATTATGGGTTATATGTTCATCTCAGGATCAAACAAAGTTAAGATTATGGCAAGGTTATGGTTTCTAGTTTTGTCATGTTTACAGTTTTCATGATGGCCAAGCTTAATATTATTATAATGATTATGGTCCTTTAATGTTAGGGAACTTACATAGGATTATGATTTTAGTTAGAATTATATTTAGGTTTTGGATATTTATTAGTTTCCTATTGTTTAAATGATATATAATAGATGGCATTAGGATGAGAGTTAAGGTTACAATTAGAATGAAAGCTTAGAGATAGAATTATGATTTGATTAAATTATTTATGATTATAGTTTGACTTCTAAATATTATTCATTTTTTAATGCAAACTATAAGTCTACATCATTTCCTAATGAACTAATACATGAACCCTATCCCTAACCATATAATGATCCTAATTCTAATCATAAGTACTTAAACTTCATAAATTATAATTTTTCTTAAGGTGTTTTAATGAGTTGTTGGATATAAACCTTAGTTATAAACCAAGTAATCATAAACCTTAATCATAAATCTTAATTATAAACCTTAATCATAAATCTAAATATACTTATAAAATCTAAGTTATAATAATTTGACACCTCTTGCTCTCTCTTCCTAATGATGGATCACGTAGTGTGATTCAAAACATTGATGAAAAATCTCTACACAATCTATTCCAGAAACTCAGCATTATAAGTTATAATAGTTTAGATCCTATATATACTTTAGAATTGAAAACAAATTCTAATACTAGATCCTAATTTTAAATGTTAAATGTTAAACCCTAACCTTATACACGAAAATCATAGTTAACATAAAGATTAGGGTTTAATATTTAAGCTTAATATTTTTATATAGAATTAGGAGAAGGGCTTAGTATTTATGATTATTTTTAGGACAAAGGTTTACAATTTAGGATAACTTAGTTAGTCTAAGGGTTAATAATTTAGGATAGAAAGGTTTAAGATAAGGGTTCTGAATTAACATAATTAGAATTTAAAAGTTAATGTCAAGGTCTAATATTTTGTAAATTAGGCACATGCAATCATAAAATGGATGTAATCATGTGAAATCAAGTCACACTAAATAAACCCTACATGTTGCTAGAAAGCTATAAAGTGTAATGAGATTATGTTCTTGTAATATGGATTAGCTCTTGAAAGTACCCATAATTCAGTCAGAAGCACTTGCAAATCACCTAGAATGATTTGCATAACCTTATTACAAAAAATGTAGATATTTGAAAAGCTTGAGTTGATGGAACATTTATAGAAATATCTGGGAGTTCAATGGTTTGGATTCATTCTCCACTAGCACTGGAGGTTGAATCCTTGATTGATCAAGACATGATTAAGGTTTATTGGTGGGAATTAATTTCATTTTCCATTAGTGATGATATGGATAATTGATCATTTTAATTAATGCATTTAATTAATAGTTCTAGCCATAGGATTTAAAAACTTGATTTGATTAATTATTGAATCAATGCCCCTTTTTTAAAATTATTTTTTTATATTAAATTATTGATGGTTTTCTCATGGGCCTCTAGAGGAGGAAGCCAAAGGAGATCCCACATAAGAAGATGTCATTAGGGGACTCTAGAGAATATTGAGAGTAGCACAATACCAAGTGATAGTCTAGACATAGGTGGTCATTTGAGCTAGCAAGGTAAATTATCATGATAGGTAGATTGCATCTAGATAACTTCTCAACTGAGGAATACATAGGGTGAGGCCACTTATCATAACTCTAAAGAGGATTAATATTATGATGAATACTCACATAGGATATAAAGGTTTAGGCATCTAGTGGAAAGACAAGTTATTCACTTCTCTAGATATATTCTTAGGCATCCAAGGGTGTACTCCCTCCTACTCGCACTAATGTTCCACCTCCACCTCTAGATGGTGAGGGAGGGTTATTTAATTAGATGCTTGATTCACATGTATGACATGTAGATGTAGATATGATGCTCCTCTAGGATAATTTATAAATAAGTTTACAATTATAGTTGACATTTATAGAATTAGTACTTGGTTCTTAGGATAGTTATTTAATTATTTATATATTACTTGGTGTAGGTTTTAGAAAATTAAGATTATGGTTAGGATGACAGTAAGGGTTATGATTAGAGTTTTGGTTAAAATTGGGATTATAGTTAATCCTAAACGATGCCTAGCCAAGGGATCGACAGAACTAATCAAAATTTTTACTAAGCAAGCAATAACATACATACAATAATTTACATCTATTAAAAACATAAGAGATTATATTCCTTAACGAGCACATTTACATTTCATTTTAAAATAATTTTAAGTACTAAAAGTAAAATAAATAACACATCCACATGAAACAATAACTACTTGAGTTCAAACCATTTAGATAATATACATTTGTTTCGAATGCCACTTGGAAAATTAATTTGGAATGCACAATCATCCACTGTACATGTCATAGGGTCTAAAATGCTAAAAGAATATACATTTATAAAATAGTTTACATCATCTAGTTTCGATCCATGAAATAAAGTACAATACAATTTAAGTAAAATCATTAAATATTATGTTTTGTGTTTGGATCACTTGACAAGGTGTTATGTGATTAAGTACTTAGTTATATGTTTAGGGTTTTCTTGTACATAACTATATGGTTAGGTTGAGGTTATAGTTTAAACATTGAATTTAGGTCAAGGTTATATGGTTCTAGGTTGAGGTTATATTTAGTTGTAATTGCATGTTTAAACAATGAATTTAGGTCAAGATTATATGATTCTAGGTTGAGGTTATATTTATTTGTAATTACATGTTTAAACGATAAATTTACATCTAATCTAATCATTCAACATTGTAATATAAATAAATAAATTAAATACATTTCCAAACATCTAAAATAATAATTTTTTTAAATGAACATTTATGAAACTATATTTAAATTAATAGATATAATAATCTAAACATAACACTCATTAACAATATAAATTTACAATTTTACATATATTAAAACTAAAAAAAACAATAAACTAATGTACACATACAATGTAAAATTGAAAATAATTGAATAAAATAGTACAAAACATATTAAAATACCTAGTATATTGAAGACTAGCAACAAGGGTGGTTAGTAGCGCTAAAAATCGGGCTCTTGTATCTCTCTCTAATCAGGCTCCCATTTTCAAAGTCATGAAAATGACTTCAAAAATACCAAAATTGGGCATATATGAGTTTTTGAAATCAGGTACCCAATTTGTAAAGCAATTAGGTGCCCAAGTTTTAAGCACTTCGAGCACCCGATCCACTTTTTACAAATCAGGTACCTAATTTTTAAATCATAGCTCAGGTGCCCGAAGCATGAATTTAAAAACAACTACCCAATTATAACAAAATTAGGTACCCATTTCTAAGAAGTACAATTCCACATATTTGACTTCTGTGGAATTGCGACCCAACTTCTTGTAGTCACCCATATCTCTTCATCCAAATAACTATGAAGAAAGTTGTTTTAACATTAAGCTACTCCAAATGCAAATCTTTAGTAGCCACAATACTTAAAACCATACGAATAGAAATCATTTTAACAACACAAGAAAATATCTCGTCAAAATTAATGCTCCTTTTCTATGCAAATTATTTTACCACTAACTTGACTTTAAGTCTTTTCTTACCTCCATCCTCTTCTTTCAATGTATAAACCCATTTATTCTATAAATCCCATTTACATGGAAGTAACTTACATACATATGAAGTCTAATTTTAAGCAATGAGTCTATTTCTTCTATTATAGACTGGCATTGAATCTTTGTATTCACCTGCACAACTTCATCGTAACATTTAGGTTCAGCAAAATATTTTAATAAAATAGATTAAAAAGAGGGAGAAAATATTTTTGGAGGTCTACTTAGCCTTATTGATCATCCAACATTCACTATGGTGTGTGCTATTTGTTGCTACGATTTTTATGAAGCATGAAGGACCGTTCGAACATCATCTTCTGGAGTATCATCTAGCATTGTATAATATTTTTCCTTCTTCTCATGCTACTACAACATATGTTTGTACAATACTTTCTCATCCCCACTTCTTACAATTTTAAGATTCTCAAAATCCAAAAGCCTATAACCAAATCCATCAATTCCATATCTAAAAAATACACATTTCTTTCATTTTTCTTCCATCTTGGTTCTATTTTCAAAATATAAACGTGTGTGTGTGTGTGTGTGTGTGTGTGTTTGTGTGTGTGTGTGTGTGTGTGTGTGTGTGTGTGTGTGTGTGTGTGTGTGTGTGAATACTTCACAAACGAAGGTTCTAAGAAAAGACTAACTCACCCTCTTACCAATCCATGCTTCCTCTAGAATACCACAACCCAAAGGAGTAGAGGGACTTCTATTGATCAAATATGCAGTGACATTGAAAACTTCAGCTCTCATGTTTAAGGGTAGCCCAACATGAAATCTCATGTGTTCAACCACTTCATTTTTTTGTGAAGTCCTTGAAATAATTTGTTTTTCTATGAATACCATTAGTGGAGAAATAATATTCAAATTCATTATTGCAACAATCACCACCATTATCAGATCTAAGACATTTTAACATTTTACCAAGCTCATTTTCAACCAAACAATTCTATTTCTTCAAACTTATTACATCAGATTTATGTCTGAGGATATAAACCCATACTTTTCTAGTTGCATCATCAATGAATGTAACATAATAATGTCAACCACCAAGGGAAGATACTTGAGCTAGTCCCCATAAATATGTACACACAAGATCTAATTTCACATTTTTCTTTTCATCCCCACTCTTCACAAAACTAAATCTCTTTTATTTTCCATAAGCAAAACTTTTACAAAAAATCATATTGACACATTTTAGACCTGATAAACTTACTTTGGATGAAGTAACTTTAAACCTTTCTCACTAATGTGCCCAAGTCTATTGTGTTGTAGCATTTTTTCATATCTACAGAAAGTGTTTGTTCTCCCATCTCAACTACAACAATTATTCCCAAACATTCATTTTTCTCTTAAACAATTAAAGTACAAGGAATAGTATCACATGTACAAAGATATAAGGTTCCTACTTTCACACCTTTTTCTACTACAAGGAAACCTTTTCAAAATTTCCAATTTTTATGATTAAAAGTAATAGCACAACCCTCATCATCTAGTTGCCCACTTGAAATTAAATTCTTACTTAGCCTTGGAACATGTCTTACCTCTTTTAGTAGTCAATGATTCCAATTCTACAACTTAATCTTAATTTTTCCATTTCCAACAATCTGATAGGGTTCATTATCCCCCATGTAAAAAAGCTCAATCCCCTTGGACATAATGAAGAAAAAAAACTCTATAAGGACAACCGTTAAATGAAGCCCTTGAATCTAGAACCCATGTATCACCAACACTTTCTAAAGAAAGAAGAAAAGAATCCCCTTGGGATTTATTACTTACCACATTTTCCTCCTTGTTACTTTCTTGTTTGTCTCCTTTAGTGTTCTTTCAAGTCCAATAGTCTTTCTTCTTATGCCCTATTTTTCCATAGTACCAAAAATCTCTTGATTCTTTAGATTGAGACCTTTTTCCCTTTAGTTTTCTATGATTTCTAGAGCTATTTTCTCTTTCACTCATTCTACCTTTGCTTTGTCTATTCAAAAAGCCTCCTGATGTAGGTCAACCTGAGGTTTTGCTGTCAATTTCCTCACTCCGAGTAACACTAGTCACACCATCAAATGTTAGGGTTTTCGATCCAAAAATAGAATTACTCACAATCATTACCAAGCCATTCCAACTTTTAGGCAAAGAAAAAAAAATCAAGAGAGCCATATTTTCTTCATCAAAATTAATATTTACAAAAGATAACTAACAAGTAACCATATTAAACTCATTTAACTGATCTGCAATAAATCCATATTTCACCATCTTCATATTAAATACATGCTTCATGAGAAATACCTTGTTTGAAATGGAGGGATTTTCATATAGTTTAACTAGGGTTTGCATTGATTCTTCTTTTGTCTTAGCTTTCATAATATTAAATGAAATTGATCGCATTAGGCATAATGGCATACTTCCAAGTGCCTTTCAATCCACAATTCCCCAATCCTCATCTATCATAATAGTCAATTTCTTGGATTTTCCTTCTAATGGTTGCCATAAATCCTTCTGACAAAGAAAATCTTCCAATTTCATCTTTCATAATTGAAAGTGTTTCCCAATAAACTTCTCAACCTTTAGTTATCCACTTCTTCCATCTCTCCCACTAAACTGTGAGACCTACCTACACAGGATAGCTAAAGAAAAATCAATGAAACCTAGCTCTAAAATTACAATTTAGGATTAACCATGGACACAAATAACAATTACATAGAAATATAACCAATATTAGAAAAGAGAACAAATGATACAAATATTTAATGTGGCTTACCCAATCTCTAGGCTATGTCCACCAACAATAAGTCCAATATTATTATTATCCATTGATTACAATCTACAATCCCTTATAGCTCAATACCACTACAAAAGGCTAAAATCTCATCATACATTATGAAATCCATAACCCTAAGCTATTTTATACAATATTTTTGCTGCTTACAAAAATTAGGGCTAGAATAAGTTGTCCAATAGAAAAATAACACCTAATGCCTTAAAAATAGTAAATTCATTTTTGACTCTACCCCTTGAAGGTGCTATCCCAAAACCCCCATAGTAGTAATTTGGGGGGAGTCTAGACCAAGTAAATGGGGAAAATTAACCCCCAAGTCTAATTAGGCTCCATAGCATATCATGGTCGAGATACCAATCACCACATACATGTCTTTTGATGGATAAATTCTTATATAGTCAAGGATTAAACTTCTCTATGGTGTTGATGCCCAACACTTTATATGATCAAAATTCTTTTGTGCACATTTATCTATATAATCAATGTGGTTACCTATATGGTGAAGACTTACCCTTACACATGTACATGAGTTCACATCTAAATGGATCTTTTCTACAAGAATATAAATGGAGATTGTGTATGTTATTAAATTATGCAAATTAATGAATTTGATACAAGAATTTAACAATAGTGATCTTGTGCAAAATAAGTAATTAAAATTTCATATAATTTAAAATATCCTTAATGATTGCAAATTTTTCCTTCAATCAAAGACTCGCTGATTTTGTCCAACAAGTAGAATAGGGTGAGGAATGAATCCCACCAAAAGTGTATTTTCTTGAATATAGAGGATCTCTCGCCTTTGAAATAGAATAATCTATATTTCTAATTAGAATCATAAAATACAAAGAAATATGATATCGACGAAGCCTATATCAATGCCAAATGCAACCTCACATAGGGCCTAGATAAGTTTATGGAAGGGTCACAAATGGGCCAACAAGACTTGGTATTCCATAAATAATTAACAAAAATGACCCATAAGATATCATTAATAACTTTGGGGTTATTGAAACAATTAATTTAATTGACTTATATAACCATTTTTGGGACATTACATATTTGCACATCCTAACTTTGCACAATATATTTATATTATGACATGATAGCCACTTTTCCATGAATATGATTAGTTAACTATTGGATGATTGACAATCATTTAAATTATTAGAAGGGATAATGCAATAAAATAATTTTTTTTCATGAATTATAAATACTTACTAGAGAATATTTGATGCTCTTAGGTATGCATGATTGCATAGTGAATCTAATATGCTAATAATGTTAATCATGTAAAATCGTTAAGCGGATAATATAATAAAATAATAGTTTTGTGTTTGAGTTAGGTATTGTATCTAAAGAGATTTTAATGCACTCAAGTAAATATGAATAAGAAGAAAACTTGATATGACAATAATAATGGATTGAAAGAGGAATGTATAATTAAAATTACTCCTCCCTTATTTACCAATGACTACATGAGATAATTGATGCAAGATATATTGACAAAGTGTTTATGTGAAAATGTTTAAATTAAATATTAAAAGAAGGCAAAGTAGGTTTTTACTAATACGTAATGGATCCTTAGATACCATTCACTTTACTATGTAATTGGATAGACATGAAAATAGGGCCAAGATAGAGGAGGGATACATGGTATTAATGGCTAAACCAACCTCTAACTCTTTTATGGCCAATATTCATTCCTTTTTCAGCACTTTAATAAATATATCCATGCTACTTAGGCGAATTTTATATCTAAGGAACAACTTTGGATTTTTCTTGATAGTTAGGTGAAAATAGCGCCTACAAATGATATTCATGTCAATTTCTTTGATCAATTTGCAACATAGTATTCTAACACAACATAAAAGTTTCAAAGTGTATGCCAAATTGTGTTTTAAAAATTATGACTTCCAAATTAGTGATATGTATCAATTCAAACTTGAAAATATTTTTGTAGGCATTTGTGTAGAAAAATTCCCAAAAGATGCTTCAAATTTACTACTTCATCATTCAATGACTTTCATTATGACTTTCTCCATAGGACTATGTTTATCATCTATTTATAAATTGCTCTTGCATATTAACTATTTATTTTATTTGGGAACTATGTTAGTTCAAAAAATAATAATTAATTAATTGACCTGTAAAGCTTGGCAAGGGATAGACACAATCACATCCCCATAAAACACCATCTATATTTCTAGTTTTCATTTCTCCATCAATGCAAACATTGACATGGAAGTCCAATGCTTTGCAAATTTGTTTCCTTAATATTTTGGCAACCCAAAGTGTTAATTGATATGGTATTAAATTTTCCCTTCTTTCAAAGTTTACAGTTGCTTTTGACTACATGTCCCTTATGGGTTTTGTAGGATTTCAATGTGTAGAATAGATGTTGTTGTTTTGAGGATCTTGAAGAGTTCACCAATCTTTTCTTTACTTGCATAATCAATGAACATAATATAGGATAGCATTATGAGGATTTTGAATAGTTCATTGGCACATGAAATAATGAAATAGAGGACAAGTCTATATTATGAATCCAACATGCATACTGGTTAGCAATATCACCTCTACTTGACTCAACAATATGAAGAAATTGTTTTGCTATTTTTCTTTACTTCTTGAAGACAACGAACACCACTCAATTTATTATACATGTTCAGTATATTAGACTAATGGTTAACATATTTTGAAAGATTTCAATTAATTTTCTTATTTTATAAGATTAAAATTACTCAATTTTTGCTCAAAACACTTCAATATTGTTGGAATATATCTTCCTACCAATATAACTATTGTACATTGGTGAAATACAATTACTAATTTATTAGAATATATATTTTTAATTTTAATATAAACAATAGAACACACTATTGGTGATTCCTATGTATTTTAACTTTTTGAAAATACACTTTCGACATATTCATCTTAATTTAAGTTACTTGACGATTAATAAAAAAAAGTAATTTTACTGTCCGTCCTTACCCCCGCCTCCAGCCCCACTCCATACTTCTTTATACAAAGACATTCAATATCATTGATGGAGAGCTGTGTTGGATCAGTCTAGTGGGTACATTGGTCTCGAGATTAGTAGAATGGAAACAATTCTGAAAATGTTTCTTCAGGCGTTCTATACCAACTTAATTTAAGTTGCTTGATGATAAGAAAAGTAAACTTAATTCAAGTTGCTTGATGATAAGAAAAGTAATTTTACTCTTAGTCCTTATCGGAGACATAAGCCCCACGTGTTGCATTTTATTCTAAAGAATGTCATTGATGTAAGTTTTGTAATGATCGCCTACATTATTATGTACTTTGGAGTATGAGTCAATTGGGTACATTGGTCTTGAGTTTAGTAAAATGGAAACAAGTCTCTTCAGGCCTTCTACACCAACTTTCTCAATTGTAGGATGAAGTGATATAATGTATGCATTAGGATCTATGATTTAAACTGTTAATAGATCGATCATATATTTTCTGTTTTTTGGAAGAGATCTTGCGAATTGTTTTGCAAAATGAAATTCAGCTCCGCAAAATGTCAACTTGTGCTACAACCTTTTTTCTTTTAGCTAATCAGATTCAATTAGTTATCTATCATCAATACGCAATCTACACATTGAATCAATACTCTTCTTTCTATTGAATTGGTAATGTAGATTCAAATACATCAAGTGCATGACTAAGAACCCACAATGATGCCATGGGTTAAACTCCTTGGTCCAATCATATCAGTAGAGATGGAGGGGAAGGCGAGGTTTCACAATGGCTTCCAATGGAATTAATTTGGGCGTTGTAAGCCTAAACCCTTCTCTCATATCAATTTCAGTTCTTCCTAGAGCAGTCCACTCGAAGCTCTGAAGCAGTCACCCGAATGTATGGCTCACTATAATCAACGCCAAAGACATGCCGGGGCAAATTCTTCTCCCTGAACCGAATGGAATCAATTTGAAGTCGTGTCCTTTCACATCCATCTCTTTGCAGTCGTTGAGAAAATGTTCAGGAATGAAATCCGGGGGGCTCTCCAAGGCTGTGTCCCGGTGAATTGCCCATGCATTGAAAAATAGTTGCATTCCTGCGGGAACATGATATCCCCCAATAGTGCAAGACTCAATAGATTCATGAGGGAGCAAAAAAGGTGCGGGTGGATAAAGCCTGAGAGTTTCTTTCACAATTGCCTGCAAATATTTCAGCTTCTGCACATCTGATTCCTCCACCAATCGCTCCTTGTGAGAAATATAAATTAAAATTTAAAACCCACAACTCTAAAAATTGCACAGCACAAACTATTACCGAGTGCCAAAAAAATTTTCGACACTTAAGAAATAGAGTGGCAGGAGAGGTTACTGAGTGAGCTCGATAAATGAAGAGCAAGCAACTCAGTAGCCAAAGTATGCCGAGTGAGCTCAATAGAAGAGCAACTCAGTAGATGAAGAAACAACTCGATAAATGAAGAACTCGGTCGACACTGGAAACCGAGTGAGCTCGGTAGTGTGGATGCCGAGTGAACTCGATAGCCACAAGAGGGTGAAGCTCGGTAGAAGAAGGCACTGAGTGAACTCGGTAGCCACTGCAGATGACTTCTACTAAAAACAATACCAAGTGAAGACTTATGATGTGAATATTTTCACCATTAAAACCAAAGACCCAAAGCTTGAAATACTCAATAATAAACTTATCAAATGCAATAAACAAAGGGAAGAGTAATGGATTCAGGTATGCCTATTTTCTTTACTATTCAGCTTGATTAAACCATTACAAAATTTAGGAGCATTTCGCTTCAACCAGAAAACCCTAAAATAACCTTAAACTTCAAATTGAAAAAATTTCAAACATTAAACTTCAAACTTATAGCTCTAATGGCTGCATACTACAATGCTTGGAGCAATCACTGCTTCAACAGGTTGAATCAAACGAATAAAAAACTTACAGAATGACCAGAGAAGAAACATGTGCAACTGCAGGCACGAAATGAACTTCCTTTTCTCTGCACTCTGATGACTGGATCTGCTAATCACTTCTCTTCTCTCTGCAACTCTCAGATCTGCTCTTCTTCACTTTCACTCTGATGTTTCTCTGTCTACTAGTCGAATGGAATAGAACATTTCTTTTGTCTTCTACCAAAAATGTTTTCCCCCTCATTTGTGAATTTGAAAACTCACCTACCTGTAATAAATTTGTTGAACATTCAGGGGTGGTAGGTGGGCATTTGGCTCCAGGGACAAACAACAATTGCATTAAATATTCCAACACTCCCCTTTTGTCCCGAGTCAAACAAACAAGGATCAGTGTTGATCCAAATCAATTACACCAAGACACTCTCTTAGGTGTACAAAACTTCCAATGCTTAATGGCTTGGTAAATATGTCTGCTAGCTGCTACTTAGACTTGCAAAATTCTATTTTGATATCCCCATTCTCCACCAACTCTCTGATAAAGTGATATCTGATCTCTATATGTTTGCTTCTCCCATGGAAGACTAGATTCTTAAACAATGCAATTGATGGGATGTTGTCACAATAAATTGTAGTTCCATCCTCTTGCCTTTCATTCAAATCTATCAAGATACTCCTTAACCAAATAGCTTGACATGTTGTTGCATTTGCTACTATATATTCAGCCTCTACTGTAGATTGAGCAACAATATGTTGCTTCTTGGATGCCCATGAAATTGCACTCGATCCCATATGAAACATGTATCTAGAAGTGCTCTTGCTATCATCTATACTTCTAGCCCAATCACTATCAGTATAACCCACCAACTTGAATTCATTATTTGTAGTTTACAAAATTCTAAATTCCTTGGTACCTTTCACATACCTTAGGATCCTCATTTCTGCTTGCCAATGGGAATCTTTTGGTGTTTCCATAAATATGGAAATTAGACTTACTGCATGCATTAGATCTGGCCGAGTTGCAGTCAAATACATTAGACTTCCAACCATACTCTTCTATAGAGTTGGATCCACTCTCTTGCTAAAGTCTTCCTTGCTCAACTTTAGACCTACTGCTGTTGGTGTGGGGGTTGCCTTACTATTTAGCATTTTGAATCTCTCCAAGATCTGCCTTGCATACTTTTCTTGAGAGATAAAGATGCCAACATGCATTTGTTTTACTTCTATGCCTAAAAATTATTTCAAGAGACCTAGATCTGTCATTTCAAACTCATTTTTCATAGTCTCTTTGAACTCACCAATTAGATCCTTGTCATTACCAGTAAAAATCAAATCATCTACATACAAGACAACAATCAACACATTTTCATTTGATGCCTTGATGTAGAGAGTAGGCTCACCATTTCTTTTTCTAAAGCCATTGCTCATCAAATATGAGTCAATCCTACTATACCATGCCTGTGGAGCTTGCTTGAGCCCATAAAGAGCTCTCTTCAATCTATATATTTTATTTTCTTCACCTGTAACTTCATAACTAGGTGGCTGCTCCATATACACTTCTTCTTTCAATACACCATTTAGGAAGGCGGACTTCACATCCATTTGAAATACCTTCCACTTGTGTTGAGCTACAATTGCTATGAGAGTACACACAATTTCCATTCTTGCAACAGGGGCATAGGTCTCATCTAGTCTCTTCTATACTACTGTTTGTAGCCCTTGACTACCAACCTTGCCTTATGCCTATCAATCTTGCCTTCAGCATTGTATTTGGTCTTGTAGACCCATTTCACTCCAATCACTTGCTTCTTGAGAAGCAATTTAGTTAACTCCCATGTCTCATTTCTTTCTATAGCATCTATCTCCTCATCCATAGCCTTACACCATTTCTTCTCCTTAATAGCTTCTTTAAAATATATTGGATCACTATAAGAAAATAATGCAAAATTAACACTTATCATAATCTTCATACCTTTCATCTTGGTATATCTCCCTAAGACTCTTGGTCTTTCTTGGTAATAGGGAGGAGAGTGTGGGATCAGAATCTTCACTGCTATTGCTTGGCATTAACACTTGGTCATGCCTAGAGGAGCTTGGTAATGACTGAGGTTGCTTGCCTTTTCTTCTATCTACTCCTTCTTCTTGCTATTCATCAGCATCCTCTTCACTTATAATTGACACTTTTCTTGAAGTGCTCGGTGACTCATCAGTTTGACCATACCAAGAGTAATTTTCAAGAAATTCCACATCTCTTGAAAGCATGATCTTGTTGTTCAATGGGTCATACAATCTGTATGCCTTTAATTTTGAGCTGTACGCTGTGAAGATGCACTTCACTCCTTTGTCATCTAATTTATGCCTTTGCTCTTTAGGAACATGTGCATATGCAACACATCCAAACACTCTTAGGTGTTCAACTGTCCATCTTCCTCATGACCATTCTTCCATTGGAATTATATCACAGACTTCCTTTGTAGGACACCTATTAACTAGGTAAACTGATGTTTCCATAGCCTCTCTCCAAAATTTAGTTGGGAGACTATTCTCTTTTATCATGCTCCTTGCCATTTCAACAATGGTCATATTCTTTCTTTCAGCCACTCCATTCTGTTGTGGTGTATAGCTAGCTGTGAGCTCTTTCTTTATGCCATGTTTCTTATAAAAAATTACAAAAGAATTGGAGGTATAGTCCCCTCCTCTAGCTGATCTTAGGACCTTGATATAGTGTCCACATTCTCTTTCAGCCTTAGCTTTAAATTCTACAAATTTATCAAATGCTTCAGATTTGTTCTTTAAGAAATACACCCATGTCCTACGACTAAAATCATCTATGAATGTCATGAAATAAGTACTCCCCCCAATGGAAGTAACTTGCATAGGAATGGCTAGGTTAGTATGCACTAACTCTAATAGATATCTAGCCCTCCTAGAACTTCTTGAATTAAAAGGAAGCCTATGTTGCTTACCCAAAATACAAGCCTCACAATTGTCACATAAATTTCCTATACGTGGCAAACCTTCTACCATTCTTTTATTTGATGACAAATTTAAACCAGCATAGCCAAGATGACCATACCTAAGGTGTCATAGCTGTGAGGGGTCTTCAATCACACTCTTTAGAGTTGATTGTGTGGGAGGTGCAAAACCAATTTGAGATGAGAAACATGTCTCTATCTTCAAGAGAAATATTCTGTTCTTTGTCATTTGAACTATTGCAAGTAAGTTCTTGCTCCCATCCTTTTCTTGAATGATACACCTATCATTCTCCATCAGCACTTTATATCTATTTTGAATGAGCTAACCAATGCTCATCAAATTTTGCTTCATACTAGGGGGAAAATAACATTTTGTATTTCTTTTTTCTCACCTTTCTTGGTGCGGACCATTATAGATCATTTGCCCACAACTGGTAGGGTTCCATTGTTACCCATCTTAATCTCAGATTTGAAACTCTTGTCAATGAATGAAAACAAGGTTTCATTACCACTCATGTGGTTGCTACATCCACTGTCAAGGTACCAAACCTCAGGGCTTCCTTCTTCACCAACATTACACATGATGAAGGCAGTGGTATTCTTTCCACTTCCCATGTTAACATCAGCCACGTTTGTTTGTCCTAACTGATCATTTTGCTTCTTCCAGCATTCACTTGCATAATACCCATATTTATGACAGTAGTATCATTCTACATTACTCCTATTTGAGTTGTAGTTTTTCTTACCTCCTCTTGAAGTATTTTGTGAGCTACTTGCTCCATCTGCTCTTCCTGAGCTTTCTGTTGCAGCATTTTTTTGTCCTCCATTACCTCGGCCTCTGCCTCTGGAGTTTCTGCCTGAGCCATTTCTTCTTCTCCCCCTTCCTCTTGGATTTGATTGAACCTTGAATGCTTTCTCTTGGGAAGAAGAAGAAGTAGATCTATTGATCCTATGCTCATGGATTTGAAGTGTACCCATCAACTCATCCATTGTCAAAATAATGAGGTCTTTTGCCTCTTCTATGGTTGTGACCAAATTGTCATATTTATGAGGTAAACCCCTCAATATCTTTTCCACTATCCTGTGCTCTTGATAGTCTTCTCCATTTGACTTCAGTTGGTTAATCACATTGGAGGTCCTTAAACTAAAGTCTGCAACTGATTCATTTTCTTTCATTTGAAGATTCTCAAACTCCCTCCTTATGTTCTGTAGCTTTACTATACGAACTTTATTAGTCCCCTTGAAGTTTGTCTCAAGGATATCCCATGCTTCTTTTGCATAATTTTCTGCTGCAATCTTTGGGAATACTGTCTCGATCATTATTGCTTCAATAAGACTTAATGCCTTTGCATCTTTCCTCCTTGACTCTTTCAAATGAGTCTTCTGCACATTTGTGAGGGCAACATACTGAGTTGGATCAGTCACATCACTGAATTGATTAACTATAAACTCCCACAAATCATTTGCTATCATAATGGTTTTCATTTTCTTTGCCCATGTATCATAATTTTGTCCATTGAAGGGTGGTGGATGCTGTCATATCTTTCCTGCATCTCCTGCCATTATAAATATCCCAGAAAACAAATACCCTAACTCATTGTGGATGTGGGGCCTCAAAGCTCTGATACCATGTGAGAAATATAACTTAAAATTTAAAACTCACAACCCTAAAAATTGCACAGCACCAACTATTACCGAGTGCCAAAAATTTTCTCGACACTTAAGAAACCGAGTGGTAGGAGAGGTTACCAAGTGAGCTCGGTAAATAAAGAGCAAGCAACTCGGTAGCCAAAGGATGCCGAGTGAGCTCGGTAGAAGATCAACTTGGTAGATGAAGAAACAACTCGATAAATGAAGAACTCAGTAGACACTGGATATCGAGTGAGTTGGGTAGATTGGATGCCGAGTGAACTCGGTAGCCACAAGAGGGTGAAGCTCAGTAGAAGAAGGCACCAAGTGAGCTCAATAGCCACTGAAAATGACTTCTACCAAAGACAATACCGAGTGCAGACTTATGACATGAATATTTTCACCATTAAAACTAGAGACCCAAAGCTTGAAATACTCAATAATAAACTTATCAAATGCAATAAAAAAAGGGAAGAGTAATGGATTCAAGTATGCCTATTTTCTTTACTATTCAACTTGATTAAACCATTACAAAATATAGGAGCATTCTGATTCAACCAGAAAACCCTAAAATAACCTTAAACTTCAAACTAAAAAAACTTCAAACTTACAGCACTAATGGCTGGATTCTATAATTCCTGGAGCAATCAATGCTTCAACAAGTTGAATCAAACAAATAAAAAATTTACAGAATGACCAGAGAAGAAACATGTACAACTGCAAGCACGAAATGAACTTTCTTTTCTTTGCACTCTGATGACTGGATCTACTGATCACTTCTCTTCTCTCTGCAACTCTCAGATCTTCTCTTCTTCACGTTAACTCTAATGTCTCTCTGTCTACTGGTCGAATGGAATAGAACATTCCTTTTGTCTTCTACCAAAAATGTTTTCCCCCTCATTTTTGAATTCAAAAACTCACCTGCCTGTAATAATGTTTTTGAAAGTTCGGGGGTGGTAGGTGGGCATTTGGCTCTAGAGACAAACAACAATCGCATTAAATATTCCAACATGTGTGTCGAGCTCTTGTTGGGCTTTGCGCAAAATTTTTGGGTGCTTCATTAGAGCTGACAGTGCCCATTTGATGGTCACAAACGATATTTTAGTGCCTGCATTTATCAAGGTCTGCAAACCAAAGACAAACCTTTGAAGAAGTCAAAATGATTGTATATTTAAATTGCTATAAACAAATCTAGGTACTTGATAAAAAAATCTCACAAACATTCCAAATAATTTAGCAGAAAGGTGGAGGTATGAGATCATACAAGGAGGTGGCTTTCACCACATCGTCATTGTTTTCAGACTCGATTTCATGGTTTTCTATTGCACAGATGAGAACATTAATCAAATCTCGAGCATGGACTCCTCTCTTCTCTTGGTGTTCCTAGAGCAGGTAGTAACCGATATGAAATGATCTAATTACCACAAAAATTTCTTCTATGACCTCCTTGAACTCCTACATTTCTTTGAAATCATCACATGCGAGATTTGGCGAGAATCTCTTGCTAGAAACTATTCGCAAAATGATATTAAAAGTGACATCTAAGAGCCTCAACTTGATGTTAATTGGATTAGTCCCTCGCTAAGAATTCCCCAATAGAAAATGAATGAGAGATGAAGTTTCCTCTATGCGAACCTGCCTCAGTGATTTGATCCTGTGTGCGGTGAAGAGCTGGAGTGTGCAAACTTTTCTAATGTTTTGCCAATAGGAGCCATAAGGAGCGAAGGTAACTATTTTGAAGTTATACCCAATTTTCTTTCTTGCATAGAAAGGTGGGCATGAAGCAAAGGCTTTGTCATTTGTTGTGAAGCATTCTTTTGCCAGATGTGAAGAGGATGTGAAAAATTTAACTATTGCAACCACTGATTATTAACCTCCTATCATAAACAATTATTAAACTGCTGAAAATAAATTCTCATCTAATATCAAAAAATAACACAATTGCAACTTCACTTATAAAATATGGAAAGAAATTCGCGACAGAATAAACATAATATTTTCGGACAAATTGTCCCTGGAAAAACCCCTAAGGGAAAACCAGTTCTACAGATGAGAAATTATATTAAACTTTAGCAAATCAAGAGATACAAAATTCCTTGCCTCTTAATAGTAGAATTTTGACAACCTCCTAATTTATCTTGCTGATATTCCCCACTATTATTCCCATGCTAACACTGCACCCTTGCTAACACTACAAGGCTATTTGCTAACATTGCAAACGTTTCTCCAAACTTCATGTTCTCCAAATGCCCCCCTGACCTCCTTTTATACTACTCCTGTTGCTAAACCAACGATAAAGATTGATTTACAATCGACGGTTGAGATTAAAACAACTTAACAACCCTAACCAAGTCGGTTTCTAGTTGTTTCCAAAAGTGGTCAATTAATTAACAAATATTTATTTCTAATCTAACCAATTAGTTAGCAAAAAAATTACTTGCTAAATAATAGCAAATGGACAAACAGCGGTCCAAAGCTAACAAAACTAATAGAGGAGATGAGCAAAACTGGACGAACCCCAAGTTGGAGATGTGTGATGGGGCCATATGTTTCTAAAATAGAGGATAGAAATCTGCAGAGTTAGGGCTGTTTGTTTCTACTTATTTGAGGAAGATGCCCAATTATTGGCCACAATGGAGGCTACGATGGCTTTTCCTTTACTCTATTATTGCTTCTACTAAAGAGAGATTTTGTAATTAGCCAAAGTGAAGCCAGTGCTAGGGCAAGACCAATAATAGAGGTTGCTTCAAATGCCATAACTCACTAGCCTACCAAAACACCTTTTATGATAGTTTTGAGAAAACACTTGCTCAGAATAGATCTGAATCTATTAAGATCTTTCAACTTATTTCATCTTGCATGCCATTCTTTCCAACAATTTTGATCTATTTTAATTGATTAGTGGCCGACAACATTGATGTTGAGGTAGTGAATTATTCAAGAACACAAAATTCTGTTAGATTTGTTTTTCTTTCCTTTATCGTGTCTTAATTGAACTATCCAAAAGTGATTGAGAGATTTCAAAGGCTTTGGGAATGTGAAGCCTTCTGGTGACATTTTGCATCCTTTTTATTTGTCATTGTAGCTGAATATAATTGTATATATATGTGTCTAGTTATATATTAGATATTAGTTGATAAATAATAAAAGTCAATTTCTTATTGAGATTGGACATAGCCACAAGTTGTACTAAACCACTATAACTCTTTGTGTCCTTCATATTTTTTATAATTCTTTTGGATCATTGTTTTTATATTTTAGCTTACCTATTTTTATTATCTTTCTCTCTTCATTTTCAATCAACAATTGGTATCCAAACCAATTTTACTTGAGAAGAGATGGAAGAAGAAGATAATGATGTTGATTTTGTTATTGAATATTTTTTTGAAAATGTAGACTCAGCTGAAGAGGAGGACACCAAAGCAAGTGATGATGAAGTGGGGTAATTTAAGGCCAAGATGCAAGAGGATTACAAAAAGGAAACATTTGTGAGGTTGAAGGAAGATAATTACCTACTCATAGATAAATTGATTTGTAAGGACTAGAAGTTGGAAGTTTTGCGTTGTATAATTAATGTTTAAAATGATAACTTTGAGAAAGAGTGGAAGTTTTTTTTTAACAAACTCTACTTTAGGAAGAGTAAAATGATGTGTAGGGCTATCAATTCTTGACAAAAGACTCTTTCCTTGCAAAAATGAATGTCTATTTGATAGAGAAATTTCCCTTTGGTGGAAAGAAAGTACAAGAGGAATCTTGGTCCTGGCAATTGATGATATTAGAAATGTAAAGACTATAGAGCTCAAGGATGCTAGAGAGAGCCCTTTGCCTAGAGATGCACATGATTCATAGGTCTTTGACATGTCTAACAATAAAGACTCTGATGATTTATCAGTACAAATTGCAAAAGTAGTAGAGTTGAATCCATTGATTGTAGTGGAAGTATGTCAAGGTGCCCAAGATGTTTCTCATCCACAAAATAGTGAGACACATTTTGGAGATATATGAGGCCAAAGAGAATGAAGAGTGAGATTTGACAAGAAATTGGTGGGTGAGAAATTTGATTCGTCTTTAGATATAGAAGATAGTGAATTTGGAAAAAAAATAAAAGGAAATAGAAAGATAGTTGTCTAGGAGGAAATTGAAATGAAAAAAATGAGCGCTCCAAGACCAATTTCTAAGACAAAGAAAATTGGACACATGTGCACCATGCTTGGAGCTAGTAGTTCTAACCTAATATGTGGAGGTTGCATACTAAAGGCAATAGATAGTACATAGATTTTTCCGTAGTGTCTCATGAAGGACAACATGAGACAAGAGTCTTCAAATGCTAAAGACATCATAGGTAACTGCAATGTCACATTTTTTTGGAGGAATTAATTATAAAGTTATCAATATATATCTGTGTGTGTGTGTGCAAGATCATGGTGTGCCAAAAAGTGGCAATGTGAAAAAAATAGAGTTTGAACACATCTAAAAGCGCTTCAAACTTCGCTTTGACTTTTTTTCACCTATCCAGGTACCAAACCTGGAAAGTAAGGCCCAAGCCTTATCGGATATCCGATATCCGATATCAGCAGCATAAAAATTGGAGGGAAAAGGCACAAAAATTAGAGGGAAAAATAAATTTGTAAGTGATATAACTAATTTGAGTTATGAAATGTGTAAAGATATAATATATAACCTATAAATATATAATATAATAACATAACTATTATATATAAAATAATATATCATCTATATATTATATAATAATATAATATAATATTATATATATATAACGTAATGTAAAGATATAATATATAATCTATTAATATATATAATAATATATCATGTTATTATTATTATTATTATTTATAAATATAATATATATTATTATAATATATTATTATTATCATATGTAAATTATAAAATATAATATATTATGTTATTATTATTATAATCTATAAGTTATATATATATATATATATATATATATATATATATATATATATATATATATATATATATATATATATATATATATATATATATATATATATATGATTGTTATACTATACTATTTTTATTTTTACTATATTATTTCTAGTGGAGTCATTTATATGGGTCAAAAGGGCTCACAAGATGGTTTAAGACCACTTTCGATACATTCCATGATGACATATGTCCCTAAGGGATCCTAGAACCCCTAGGGACATATTAGAATAGTTTATATGGGTCGAAGGGGGTCACGGGATGACCTATGAACCCTTTCGACATATTACAAGATGACATTTGTCCTTAGGGGTCCTAGGACACTTAGGGACATATTAGAATCTACATATGGATCGAAGGGGGTCATAGGGTGACCAATGACCACCTTCGATACATTCCACGATGACATATGTTGTTAGGGCTCCTAAGACCCCTAATGACATATTAGAATCATTCATATGAGTTGAAGGGGATCATAGGGTGACATATGACCCCCTTCGACACATTCCACGATGACATATGTTCCTAAGGGTCCTAAGACCCCTAGGGACATATTAGAATCCTTCATATGGTTTGAAGGGGGTCATAGGGTGAACTATGACCCCCTTCGACACATTACATGATGACATATGTTCCTAGGGTCCTAGGACACCTAAGGACATATTAGAATGCTTCATATGGGTCAAAGGGGGTCATAGGTTGACTTATGACCCCCTTTGACCCATTAAATGATGACATATGTCTCTAGAGGTCCTAAGACCCCTAGGGACATATTAGAATCATTCTTATCGGTCAAAGGAGCTCATAGGGTGACTTATTACCCTCTTCAACACATTACATGAAGACATATGTCCCTAGAGGTCCTAGGACACCTAGAGACATATTAGAATGCTTCATATGGGTCAAACGGTGTCATAGGTTGACCTATGACCCCCTTTGGCCTATTAAATGATCACATATATAGCTAGGGGTCCTAGGAACCCTAGGGACATATTGCAATCATTCTTATAGGTCAAAAGGGGTCATACATTGACCTATAACCCCCTCTAACCCATTACATGACGACATATGTCCCTAGGGGTCCTAGGAACCCTAGGGACATATTAGAATGTTTCATATAGGTCAAAGTGGGTCATAAGTTGACCTATGACCCCCTTCAAACCATTAAATGAGAAAATATATCCATAGGGGTCCTAGGACCCCTAGGGACATATTAGAATCTTCAACCCTTTACATGACGATATATGTCCCCAGGGGTCCTAAGATCCCTAGGGACATATTAGAATCATTCATATGGGTTAAAGGGGATCATAGATTGACCTATAACCCTGTTCGACCCATTACATGATGACATATGTCCTTAGGGAACCTTAGATCCCTCGAGACATATTAGAATCATTCATATGGGTCAAAGGGGGTCATAGGTTGAACTATGACCCCCTTCAACCCATTAAATGACGACATTTGTCCCTAGGGGTGCTAGAACCACTAAGGACATATTAGAATCGTTCTTATGGGTCAACGGTGGTCATAGGTTGACCTATAACCCCCTTCGACCCATTACATGATGAAATATGTCCCTAGGGGTCCTAAGACCCCTAGGGACATATAAGAATCCTTCTACTCGGTCAAAGGGGGTCATACCCTATGACCCCCTTCGACCCATTACCTGACGACATATGTCCATAGGGGTCCTAGGACCCCTAGGGACATACTAGAATGCTTCATATGGGTCAAAGTAGGTCATAGGTTGACATATGACCCCCTCCAACCCATCAAATGATGACATATTAGAATCATTTTTATGGCTCAAAGGGGGTCATAGGTTAACCTCTTACCCACTTTGACATATTACATGATGACATATGTCCCTAGGGGTCCTAGGACCCCTAGGTACATATTAGATTCATTCATATGCGTCAAAGGGAGTCAGAAGTTGACCTATGACCCCCTTCGACTTATTAAATGATGACATATGTCCCTAGGGGTCCTAGGAGCCCTAAGGACATATTAGAATCATTCTTGTGGATCAAAGGGTGTCATAGGTTGACCTATGACCCCCTTTGACCAATTACATAATGGCATATTTTTCTAGGGGTCCTAAGACCCCTAGGAATGTCTTAAAATTGTTCATGACCCATTACATGATGACATATTTCCCTAGGGGTCCTAGGACCCCTAGGGACTTATTAGAATCTTTCATATGGGTCTAAGGGGGTCATAGGTTGACCTATGACCCTCTTTGACACATTATATGATGACATATGTTCCTAGGGGTCCTAAGACCCATAGGGACATATTAGAATCGTTTATATGGATCAAAGGGGGTCATAGGTTGACCTATGACCTGCTTCGACCTATTAAATAATGACATATGTTCTTAAGGGTCTTAGGACCCCTAGGGACATATTAGAATCATTTGTATGAGTCAAAGGGAGTCATAGGTTGACCTATGACCACCTTTGACTCATTACATGATGACATATGTCCCTAGGGGTCTTAGGACCCTTAGAGACATATTAGAATGCTTCATATGAGTCAAACGGGGTCATATGATGACCTATGACCCCCTTTTACTCATTAAATGAAAAGATATGTCCCTAGGGGTCCAAGGACCCCTAGGGACATATTAGAATTGTTCTTATGGGTCAGAGGGGGTCATAGGTCGAACCATTACATGATGACGTATGTCCTTAGGGATCCTAAGACCCCTACGAACATATTAGAATGCTTCATATGGGTCAAAAGGGTTCATAGGTTGACCTATGACCCCCTTCGACCCATTAAATGATGACATATGTCCCTAGGTGTCCTAGGACACCTAAGGACATATTAGAATGCTTCATATGGGTCAAAAGGTTTCATAGCTTGACCTATGATCCCCTTTGACCCATTAAATGATGACATACATCCCTAGGGGTCCTAAGACCCCTAGAGACATATTAGAATCATTCTTATGGGTCAAAGGGGGTCATAGGTTGACCTATGACCCCCTTCGACCTATTACATGATGATATATGTCCCTAGGGGTCCTAGGACCCCTAAGGACATATTAGAATCATTCTTATGGTTCAAAGCTGGTTATAGTGTGATGTATGACCATATTTGACCCATTAAATGATGACATATGTCCCTACGGGTCCTAGGATCCCTAGAGACATATTCAAATCATTCTAATGGGTTCAAGGGGGTCATAGGTTAAACTATGACCCCTATGACCCCCTTTGACAGATTATATGATGAAATATGTCCCTAGGTGTCTTAGAACCCCTAGGGACATATTGAAATTGTTCATATGGGTCAAATAGGGTCATAGTTTGACCTATGACCCCTTTCAACCCATTACATGATGACATATGTCCCTAGGGGTCCTAGGATCTCTAGGAACATATTAGAATGATTCATATGGGTCAAAGTCACTCATAGGTTGATTTATGACCCCCTTCGCCTCATAAGAACAATTCTAATATCTGCCTAGGGGTCCTAGGACCCCTAAGAACATATGTTATCATTTAATAGGTCGAAAGGAATCATAGGTACCCCTATGGGCCCCTTTAACCCATAAGAACAATTCTAATATGTTCCTAGGGTTCGTAGGACCCCTTAGGGACATATGTCGTCATGTAATGGGTTGAAGGGGGTCACAGGTCAACCTATGACCCCCTTAGACCTGTAAGAATGATTCTTATATGTCCCTAGGGGTCCTAGGAACCTTAGGGACATATGTCGTCATGTAATTGGTCGTAGGGGCTAATAGGTCAACCTATGACCGCCTCTGACTCACATGAACGATTCTAATATGTCTCTAGGGGTCCTAGGACCATGAGCTATATATGTCATCATTTAAGGGGTCAAGGAAGGTCATAGGTTAACTTATTACACCTTTTGACCCATATGAAGCATTCTAATATGTCCCTAGGTATCCTAGACCCCTATGGACATATGTCATCATGTAATGTGTCGAAAAGGGTCATAAGTCAACCTATGACCTCCTTTGACCCATAAGAACGATTCTAATATGTCCCTAAGGGTCCTAGGACCCCTAGGGAGATATGTCATCATCTAATTGGTCGCAGGGGGTCATAGGTCACCCTATGAGCCCTTTGACCCATAAGAATGATTCTAATATGTTCGTAGGGGTGCTAGGACCCCTAGGGACATATGTGGTCATATAATTGGTCAAAGGAGCTCATAGGTGAACCTATGCCCCCCTTTGACCCATAAAAATGATTCTAATATGTCCCTAGAGGTCCTAAGACCCCTAGAAACATATGTCATCATTTAATGGGTTGAAGGGGATCATAGGTCAACCTATAACCTCCTTTGACTCAAAAAAATGACTGCAATATCTCCCTAGGTGTCCCAAGATGCCTAGGTACATATGTCATCATTTAATGGGTCAAAGCACATCATAGGTAAATCTATGACACCCTTTGATCCATATGATGCATTCCTATATGTTCCTAGGGGTCCTAGTACCCCTAGGAACATATGTCATCATGTAATGTGTCAAAGTGGGTCAATTGTCAACCTATAAGAACGATTCTAATATGTCCCTAGGGTTTCAAGGACCCCTAGGGACATATGTCATCATGTAATGTGTCAAAGCGGGTCATAGGTCAACCTCTGACCACCTTTGACCCATAAGAATGATTCTAATATGTCCCTAAGGGTCCTAGGACCTCTAGGGACATATGTCATCATGTAATGGGTCAAAGGGGATCATAAGTTAACCTATAACCCCCTTCGACTCATATGAATGATTGGAATATGTCCCTAGGGGTGCTAGGACCCGTAGGGACATATGTCATCATGTAATGCATCGAATGGGGTCATAGGTCAACCTATGATACCCTTTGACCAATATGAATGATTTTAATATGTCCCTAAGAGTCCTGGAACCGCTAGGGACATATGTCATCATTTAATGGGTCGAAGGGGATCATAGGTCAACCTATGACCCCCTTTGACCGATAAGAATGATTCTAATATGTCTCTAGAGGTCTTAGGACCCCTTTGAACATATGAAATCATGTAATGTGTCGAAGGGGGTCATAGGTCAACCTATCAGCCCCTTTGACCCATAAGAAGCATTCTAATATGTTCCTAAGAGGTCGTATGACTCTTAGGGACATATGTCATGATGTAATGGGTCAAAGGGGGTCATAGGTCAACCTATGAACCCCTTAGACATATAAGAACGATTCTAATATGTCCCTAGGGTTCCAAGGACCCTTAAGGACATATGTCATCCTGTAATGGTTCGAAGCGGGTCATAGGTCAACCTATGACCACCTTTGACACATAAGAATGATTTTAATATTTTCTTACAGATCTCAGGACCCCTAGGGACATATGTCATCATGTAATGCATTGAAGGGGGTCATAGGTCAACCTATGACCCCCTTTGTCCCATAAGAACGATTCTCATATGTCCCTAGCTGTCGTAGGACCCCTAGAGACAAATGTTGTTATTTAATGGATCGAAAGAGATCATAAATCAATCTATGACCCCCTTTGATCCATATGAATGATTTTAATATGTCCCTAGGGGTCCTAGGACCCATAAGGACATATGTCATCATGTAATGTGTTGAAGGGGGTTGTAGATCAACCTATGACACCCTTTGACCCATAACAACGATTTTCATATGTCTTTAGGGGTCCTAGGGATATATGTCATCATGTAATGGGTCAATGGGGTCATAGGTTAACCTATGACCTCCTTTGACCCATATGAACAATTATAAAATGTCCCTATGGGTCCTAGGACCCCTAGAGACATATGTCATCATGTAATGGGTCAAAGGGTGTCATAGGAAAACCTATGACACCCTTTGACCCATATGAACAATTCTAATATGTCTCTAGGTGTCCTATGACTTGTAGGAACATATGTCATCATGTAATGGGTTGAAGGGGGTCATAGGTTGACCTATGACCCTTTTTGACACATAACAATAATTCTAATATGTCCTTAGGGGTCCTAGAACTCCTAGGGACATATGTAGTCATGTAATAGGTTGAATAGTGTCATGGGTCACCCTATGACCACCTTTGACCCATAAGAACGATTCTAATATTTTCCTAGGGGTCCTAGAACCCCTAGGGACATATGTCATCATGTAATTCATTGAAGGGGGTCATAGGTCAAACTATGATCTCCTTTGACCTATAAGAACAATTCTCATGTCCCTAGGGGTCACAAAGATATATATCGTCATGTAATGGGTCAAAGGGGGTCATAGGTCAACCTAAGACCCCCTTTGACCTATATGAACAATTCTAATATGTCCCTAGCAGTCGTAGGACTCCTAGGGACACATGTCATCATTTAATAGGTCGAAGGAGATCATAGATCAACCTATGACCCACTTCGATCCATATGAATAATTATAATATGTCCCTAGGGGGCTTAGGACCCCTAGGGACATATGTCATCATGTAACGTGTTGAAGGGGGTCATAGGTCAACCTATGACCCCCTTTGATTCATAAGAATAATTCTCATATGTTCCTAGGGGTCCTGAGGACATATGTTGTCATGTAATGGGTCAAAGGGGGTCATTGGTCAACCTATGACCCCCTTTGATGCATATGAACAATTCTAATATGTCTTTGGGCATCTTAGGACCCCTAGGGACATATGTCATCATTAAATAGGTCGAAGGGGGTCATAGGTCAACCTATGACCCTCTTTGATCCATATGAACAATTCTAATATGTTCCTGGGCATCCTAAGACCCCTAGGGACATATGTCATCATTTCATGGGTCGAAGGAGTTCATAGGTCAACCTATGATCTCTTTTGATCTATATGAACAATTTTAATATGTCCATACAGATCTTAGGACCCTTAGGGACATATGTCATCGTTTAATGGGTCGAAGGGGCTCCTAGGTCACCCTATCACCCCCTTTGACCCATATGAACAATTCTAATATGTCCCTAGGGGTCGTAGGACCCTTAGGGACAAATGTCTTCATGTAATGGGTCGAAGGGTGTCATAGGTCAACCGATGACCTCCTTTGACCCATAAGAATGATTTTAATATGTCTCTAAGGGTCCTAGGACCCCTTTGAACATATGTCATCATGTAATGTGTCGAAGGGGGTCAAAGGTCAACCTATCACCCCTTTTGACCCATAAGAAGCATTCTAATATGTCCCTAAAAGGTCGTATGATGCCTAGGGACATATGTCATCATGTAATGGGTCAAAGGAGGTCATAGGTCAACCTATGACCCCCTTAGACGTATAATAATGATTCTAATATGTCCCTAGAGTTTCAAGGACTCTTAGGGACATATGTCATCATGTAATAGTTCGAAGCGGATCATAGGTCAACCTATGACCACCTTTGAACCATAAGAATGATTTTAATATTTCTCTAGGAGTCCCACGACCCCTAGGGACATATTTCATTATGTAATGTGTTGAAGGGGTTCATAGGTCAACCTATGACCTCTTTTGTCCCATAAGAACAATTCTCATATGTTCTTAGAGGTTGTAGGACCCTTAGGGACAAATTCTGTCATTTAATGGGTCTAAGGGGATCATAGATCAATCTATGACCCCCTTTGATCCATATAAATGATTCTAATATGTCCCTAGGAGTCCTAGGACCCATAGAGACATATGTCTTCATGTAATGTGTTGAAGGGGGTCGTAGATCAACCTATGACACCCTTTGACCCATAAGAACCATTCTCATATGTCCTTAGGGGTCCTAGCGACATATGTTGTCATGTAATGGGTCAAAGGGGGTCATAGGTCAATCTATGACCCCCTATGACCCATATGAACAATTCTAATATGTCCTTAGGGGTCCTAGGACCTTTAGGGACATATTTCATCATTTAATGGGTCAAAGGGGGTTATAGGTCAACTTGTGACCTCTTTTTATCCAAATGAACAATTCTAATATGTCCCTAGGGGTCCTAGAAGCCCTAGTGACATATGTCATTATTTAATGGGTTGAATGCCTATGACCCCCTTTGACCCATATGAATAATTCTAATATGTCCTTAGGTGTTCTATGACTCATAGGAACATATGTCATTATGTAATGTGTCAAAGGGGGTCATAGGTTGACCTATGACCTCATTTGATCCATAAGAATGATTCTAATATGTCCCTAGGGGTCCTAGGACTCTTAGGGACATATGTTGTCATGTAATGGGTTGAAGGGTGTCATAGGTCACCCTATGACCCCCTTTGACCCATAAGAATGATTCTAATATGTCCTTAAGGGTCCTAGGACCCCTAGGGATATATGTCATCATGTAAAAGGTCAAAGGGGGTCATACGTCAACCTATGACCAGCTTTGATCCATATGAATGATTCTAATATGTCCCTAAGGGTCGTAGGACCTTTAGGGACAAATGTTTTTATGTAATAGGTCGAAGGGTATTATAGGTCAACCTATGACCCCCTTTGACCCATAAGAATGATTCTAATATGTCTCTAGGGGTCTTAGGACCCCTTTGGACATATGTCATCATGTAATGTGTCGAAGGGGGTCATAGGTCAACTTATCACCCCCTTTGACCCATAAGAAGTATTCTAATATGTCCCTAAGGGATCGTATGACTCCTAAGGACATATGTCATAATGTAATGGGTCAAAGGAGGTCATAGGTCAACCTATGACCCTGTTAGACCCATAAGAATGATTCTAATATGTCCATAGGGTTTTGAGGACCTTTAGAAAAATATGTCATTATGTAATAGTTCAAAGCGTGTCATAGGTCAACCTATGACCACCTCTGACCCATAAGAATGATTTTAATATTTTTCTAGTTGTCTCAGAAACCCTAGAGACATATTTCATCATGTAATGCATCGAAGGGGGTCATAGGTCAACCTATGACCTCCTTTGTCCAATAAGAACAATTTTCATATGTCCCTAGGGGTTGTAGGACCCCTAGGGACAAATGTTGTCATTTAATGGGTCTAAGGGTATCATAGATCAATCTAAGACCCCCTTCGATCCATATGAATGATTCTAATATATCCATAAGGGTCCTAGGACCCATAGGGACATATTTCATCATGTAATGTGTTGAAGAGGTCGTAGATCAACCTATGACACCCTTTGACCCATAAGAACCATTGTCATATGTCTTTATGGGTCATAGCGACATATGTTGTCATGTAATGGTTCAAAGGGGGTCATAGGTCAACCTATGACCCCCTATGACCCATATGAACAATTCTAATATGTCCCTAGGGGTCCTAGGACCCCTAAGGACATATGTTATCATTTAATGGGTCAAAGGGGGTCATAGGTCAATTTATGACCTCCTTTGATCCAAATGAACAATTCTAATATGTCCCTAAGGGTCCTAGAAGCTCTAGTGACATATGTCATCATTTAATGGGTCGAATGGGGTCATAGGTCAACCTATGACCCTTTTTTATCCATATGAATAATTTTAATATGTCCTTAGGTGTCCTATGACCCGTAGGGACATATGTCATCATGTAATGTGTCAAAGGAGGTCATAGTTTGACCTATGACCTCATTTGACCCATAAGAATGATTTTAATATGTCCCTAGAGGTCTTAGGACCCCTAGGGACATATCTTGTCATGTAATGGGTTAAAAAGTGTCATAGGTCACCCTATGACCCCCTTTGACCCATAAGAACGATTCCAATATGTCCTTAAGGGTCTTAGAACCCCTAGGGACATATGTCATCATGTAAAGGGTCAAAGGGGGTCATATGTTAACCTATGACTCCCTTTGACCCATAAGAACAATTCTAATATGTCCCTAGGGTTTCTAGGACCCCTTTGGATATATGTCATTATGTAATTTGTCGAAAGAGGTCATAGGTTGACCTATGACCCACTTTGACCCATAAGAAGCATTCTAATATGTCCCTAGGGGTCCTAGGACCCCTAGAGACATATGTCATCATGTAATGGGTCAAAGGGGGTCATAGGTCAACCTATGACCCCCTTTGACCCATATGAACAATTATAATATGTCCCTAGGTGTCCTATGACCCATAGGGACATATTTCATCATGTAATGGGTCAAAGTGGGTCATAGGTTGACCTATGACTCTTTCTGACCCAGAAGAATGATTCTAATACATCCCTAGGGGTCCTAGGAGCCCTAGGGACATATGTAGTCATGTAATGGGTTGAAGGGTGTCATGGTTCACCCTATGACAACCTTTGACCCATAAAAACAATTCTAATATTTCCCTAGGGGTCCTAGGACCCCTAGGGACATATGTCATCATGTAGAGCATTGAAGGGGGTCATGGGTCAATGTATGATCCCTTTTGACCCATAAGAACAATTTTCATATGTCCCTAGGGGTCGTAGAGACATATGTCGTCATGTAATGGGTCAAAAGGGGTCATAGGTCAACCTAGGACCCCCTTTGACCCATATGAACAATTCTAATATGTCCCTAGCGGTCCGAGGACCCTCAGGGACACATGTCATCATTTAATGGGTCGAAGGGGATCACAGGTCAACTTATGGCCCCCTTCGATCCATATGAACAATTGTAATATGTCCCTAGGGGACCTAGGACCCCTAGGGAAATATACTATCATGTAATGTGTCAAAGGGGGTCATAGGTCAACCTATGACCCCCTTTGACTCATAAGAATGATTTTCAGATGTTCCTAGGGGTCCTCAGGACATATGTCATCATGTAATGGGTCAAAGGGGGTCATGGATCAACCTATGACCCCCTTTGACTCATATGAATAATTTTAATATGTCTCTAGGTGTCCTATGACCCCTATGGATATATGTCATCATTAAATAGGTCGAAGGGGGTCATAGGTCAACCTATGACCCCCTTTGATCCATATGAATAATTCTAGTATATCCCTAGGGGTCCTAAGAGCCCTAGGGACATATGTCATCATTTAATCAGTCGAAGGGGTTCATAGGTCAACCTATGATCTCTTTTGATCCATATGAACAATTCTAATATGTCTCTATGGCTCTTAGGACCCCTAGGGACATATGTCATCATTTAATGTGTCGAAGGGGGTCCTAGGTCACCCTATGACCCCCTTTGACCCATATGAATGATTCTAATATGTCCCTAGGGGTCCTAGGACCCCTAAGGACAAATGTCTTCATGTAATGGGTCAAAGGGTGTCATAGGTCAAGCTATGACCCCCTTTGACTCATTTGAACTATTTTAATATGTCCCTAGGGGTCCCAAGACCCTTATGGACATATGTCATTATGTAATGCGTCGAAAGGGGTCATAGGTTGTCATAGGTCAACCTATGACCCCTTTCGACCCATAAGAATGATTCTAATATGTCCCTAGGGGTCCTAGGACCTCTAGGGACATATCTCATTATGTAATGGGTCAAAGGGGATCATAAGTCAACCTATGAGCCCCTTTGACCCATATGAATGATTCTAATATGTCCGTAGGGGTGCTAGGACCCCTAGGGACATATGTCATCATGTAATGGGTCAAAGAGGGTTATAGGTCAACCTATGATGCCCTTTGACCCATAAGAATGATTCTAATATGTCCCTACGAGTCTTAGACCCCTAGGGACATATGTCATCATTCAATGGGTTGAATGGGGTCATAGGTCAACCTATGACACCCTTTCACCCATAAGAACGATTCTAATATGTTCTTAGGGGTCCTAGGACCCCTAGGGACATATGTCATCATGTAATGCGTCGAAGGGGGTCATAAGTCAACCTATGACCTCCTTCGACGCATAAGAACGATTCTAATATGTCACTAGGGGTCCTAGGACCCCTAGGGACATATGTTGTTATGTAATGGGTCGAAGGGACCTATGACCCCCTTTGACTCATATATATTAATAATATACATATATATTAATAACATACTTTTATATATATATAACGTTATTATATTTAGTAAAAATAATAATAATTTAAATTATATTTATAGATTATAATGAGAATAACATAATATATTATTATATATTAATATATTATATGTTACATCTTTACATTACGTTATTTTATATATATAATATATTATAATACATATTTACATAGTAATATAACAAAAATAATTTATAAATCATAAGCTATAAAATATTATGTTATAATATATATTACGTTATTATATTTAGTAAAAATAATAATAATATAAATTATATTTATAGATTATAATGAGAATAACATAATATATTATTATATATTAATATATTATATATTATATCTTTAGATTACGTTATTATATATATAATATATTATAATACATATTTACATAGTAATATAACAAAAATAATTTATAAATCATAAGCTATAAGTCTTAAATCCGGTTTTCCCTCCAAAATGGGTTGGGATTTCAAATTTCTCACCAAAATTCACCTAGCTATATCGGATATCCGATTTCAAATCGGATATCCAATTTGAAATCTGATCTCTGATTTCAAATCTGATATCCGATTTGAAATTCAATATCCGATTAGGCTTGGTATTTACCAAGCCTACCCGGTCAACCCAAAAGACGTGTTTGAAGAGGGTTTTAGTGATACTCAGACTTCGGGTAGTCGTCTGATAATCTTATTTTCATTGAAATTGAATAAAACAAAAAGATTTTTTTAATATCACTCTCAAGATTCCATCAATATAATTTCTGTCAAATTTTGAGATTGATAAGTATTTATTAGTTAATTATCAATGAAGATTATTGTCAATTACTGATTGACATATTGATTGAAAAATAGCTATAATTTTCAAACGGTATAACATTTTTTAAATTTAAAAATTGTGTCACATTCTATGCTTCATCTAGTATAAGAAAAAAAATAAATTAATTAAATTTGGTAAAATTTTCTATTAGTTAAGGTGGTCAGACAAGAGACTTTTTTTTTCGAAAATGTTTTGGTAGAAAATTCATATTTAATTATTTATTTGGAATAAAAATACCAAAAAATATGTGTCAGATCTGGGCATGAGTCTACTTTTCATATCTATAATTATATTAAAAAAATATTATCATTTGATTTTCATTATGGTGGTCAGACATACACCTACTTTTTATTTTTGCCCTGAAATTTCTGTAGTACTACACTAAAATTCAAACTTTTGACCAATCAATTATTATTTTCTCCTGATAAGGCCTAGTAGTTTAGAAACTACATTCAATTTCCTACAGATTATTTCATTACAAATTTTTGATATAAATTCCATAACCACTTTAAAATTATGTGTCAAGTTGACATAACCCTGATTTTCTGATTTTTCACTGCCACTTAAGGTCATAGTTTGGTACACCATGATCCTGCACATACCCATATTACAAGGTACCTTTATAAATTAAATTAAAAAAAAAGCTTCTAGAGGTTGCTGGAAGAAGCAGAGGAAAAATTTAAAAAAGGGAGGCCGACCTATGAAAGGAAAAAGAATAAATAGGCATTGAGGGCTCATTGACTATCATCGAGATTTATTATTGATTTTTGCTTATGTGCATTGTGGAGCCTATGGTTTCTACAAATAGTCACAATTGGCCATTAAGAACAAAAACTCTCAATTGGTATGCAATTTTGAGGGTGTGAGAGATCACCTGAATTATTGCAGCTATGGGAATGATATTTCAGTCCTTTCATTTGTGCTTAATTGCTAATTTGGAGTTTCTAGTGGAGTTGCACTTTCACCATATCATCTACAGCATTCAGTCTCCACCATTTGATCAATCCAGGTTCTTTATTTCAATCTGTAGTTGCAACAAGTTCTCAATTGTATACAGCCAGTTAGGGTTTCTTTGTAATGTGCTACGTCATAATATTTTGGTGTTGAAATTTGCCATATCATTTGTAAAAATATTTGATTTTCATTGAATGAATACATTGGCACTGCTATTTCTTTTATTTCAGCAATATATTTTAGCAGTGTATTAAATTTAAGGTTTGTTTAGTGGCCTACTAGTATGGGTCATTACAATGGTATCAGAGCGGTTTCCTACCAGCCTGATAGGGTTACCTAGCCACCATTTAATTTAGTTTACAAAGGAACTAGCATAACTAAGAATATGGCTGAGAGACATTCTCCAAGCCCATCTAGAAGTGTGCGAGATGATGAGACTTTACAGCAACAGGAGAGGCTTCTACAGCTAATAGAGGCAAGTACACAAGAAATGATGGTTCTGATGCAACATTTGATTGGGGAAAATAGGAGAAATAATCATGATTAGGATGACAGAAGCATAGCAGGATCACAACATAGGACACGGTCTGGAATAGCTGATAGACCCACATGTCCTACATTTAGAGAAGAAACTCCAGCACACACACCTGATGCTATGGTAATAGATATTGTAGATGAACTCCGACAAGCGAGGAATGAGTGGGATTCATTACCAGAATATGTACAGGATGGATGGACATTTGATAGGTACCTAAACTATAGAGCTGCCAGGCAGAAGCAAGTAGATAAAAATAGTGAGTTACAATAGGTCACCAACAAGTTGCTATTACCCATATTTGATGGCAGTGGAAAAATTACTTCTCGTGCTTGGATTCATAAGGTGGATACTTTCCTATCTCTGAAGACTATGACAGAAATTGAAGCACTCAAGTATGCCACTTTACACTTAGATGGGGCAGCACATGATTGGTGGACACATGGCATGATCACATTGCAACATAATCAACTAACCACTTATTAGGAGTTTGTGGATAGATTGATAGAAAGGTTTGATAAAAAAAATCCTGAAGTTTATTTTTGGGAGTTAGCCTAGTTGAGACAATCAAGAGGCTTAGAACAATTTATCAATGACTTTCAGAAGCTTGCAGTGATGGTGCCTAACATTTTAGAAAGGAGGCTAGTTATTTTATTCACAGAGGGATTACCTGAACCACTCAAGGGGTGGGTAAAGGCCTTTGATCCTCCTACATTACAAGAAGCCATGAAGAAAGCCCGTAGTATGGAACTTGCAGCTCCAACAAACTGGTTTACTTCAAAGGGTTCTTCATCATTTAGAGATAACAAAGGGGAATTCAGCAAGGGTAAAGAGAAGGTTAGTGACTCAAAAGATAGGCTAGCTGCACCTTGGGATAAGGAAACACTTAATGACTTGCATAGGAAGAAGCTATACTTCTTTCTTAAAGGTCCCTATGAGTTTGGCCATGATTGTCCTATGAAGCCCAAGGGGACGGCTAACTGGGTGATGTGGGCTTATTATGAAGGTTTAGATTTAGACATCTCAGAGCACCATGATGAGGTAGAGGGTGAACAAGAGGTAGATAGTGCTAAGAAAAAAGAGGCTCCAGAGATACATTTACAAGAGGCACATCTATCTAGTATTCAAAGAGAGGGATCTTTCAAATTTCGAGGAGTCTTGGCAGGACAAAAGATTATTACTCTGTTGGATACAGGTGCCATGCATAATTTTATTGATGCATGATTTGTGGAGAGGCATGGACTCATTACTAAGGAGTTTTAGGGACTAAGAGTTAAGGTAGTTGATGGATATACTCTTCGTTGTGATAGGATGGTGCAAGATCTACCTTTGCACCTGAACAACTATGAGTTTAAGGCAAACTATCATGTGGTCAACATGGGTGACATGGATATAGTACTTGGGATGCAATGGCTACATTCTTTGAAGGAGGTTACCCTGAGATTGGAGGATATGGAGATACGATTCATGGTGGATGGCAGGACTCATGTGTTGAAGGCTATCTGTAATGGTGATGTTAGGACTATCTCATTTAGGTGATTGGAGAGATTAGCCAGGCATAATAATATAGAATGGGCATAAATATGTGCCTTGATGCCTACCCAGGGGGAGCAACATAAGATTGAATATCATCCAGATATTCAAAAATTGAGAATCAGGTATGGGAAGGTATTCAGTGAGATTGCACCAGGCAAGCCACTAGACAGAGGTATTGAGCACATTATCAAGTTGGAGGAAGGTGCTAAGCCTGTTAGGATCACACCATATTGGCACCCAAAATGACTCTAAGATGAGATTGAGGACCATCAATGAGTTGCTAGCAATAGGACACATCCGACCAAGTAAGTCACTTTTTGCATCTTCTGTTGTTTTGGTAAAAAAGAAGGATGGAACTCTACGAATGTGTATTGATTATAGGGTGTTGAATAAGAGAACTATAAAGAACAAGTATCCCATCCCATGCATCGATGAGCTGATAGACGAATTGCATTGGGCTTGTTATTTCACAAAAAAATGATTTGAGATCAAGCTATCACCAAATCAGAGTTCTAGAGTAGGATATTGGAAAAACTGCTTTTAGATGTCATTACGGTCATTTTGAGTTTGTAGTCATGCCTTTTGGTTTGACTAATGCACCTGCCACTTTTTAGTCCACTATGAACAAGGTCTTCCACCATCAGCTGGGGAAATTTGTGCTAGTGTTCTTTGATGATATTTTGATCTATAGCAGGACATGGTAGGAACATTTACAACACTTGGAGACAATATTAAGCATTTTACAGAGCGAGTCCTTGTATTCCAAGGAGTCCAAATGTGATTCGGGGATGACAGAATTGTTGTATCTTGGACACAACATTAGTGCACAAGGAGTGCAAATGGATCCTGAAAAGATCCATGCTATTGTTGATTGGCCACCACCAGAGAACCTTACACAGTTAAGAGGGTTCCATGGCCCATGTGGATTCTATCGCAGGTTTGTTAGTGGCTACTCATGACATGCAGTGCCCATGATGGTTTTGCTGAAGAAAGGGGCATTTGTGGGGACTCAGGAGGCACAAGAGTGCTTTATGAAATTCAAAGAAATAATGACTACATGCCCAATATTAGCATTGCCTGATTTCATGAAGCCATTTGAGCTTCAATGTGATGCTTCTGGAGAGGGAGTTGGTGCTGTACTCATGTAGGACAAGCATCCTATAGCTTATGAGAGTCAGAAACTTAGAGGGGCTAAGAAATCATTCAGCATATATGATAAGGAGATGTTGGCCATCATGCATGCCTTGGCCAAATTTAGACAGTATCTTGTGGGCAGAAAATTTTGTATTAAAACTGATCATAATAGTTTGAAGCACTTTTTGGGACAGCGAGACCTAAATGATCATCAACAAAAGTGGATGAGTAATTTACATGCATATGATTTTGTTATCACATATGTTAAGGGGACATAGAATATTGTTGCAGATGCTTTATCCCGTAGGCCACACCTCACTTCTATGATTCAAATATTAGAGGATTGGCAACACTTGGTTATAGCAGAATATGCCAAAGACACATGGGCCTCTTCTATAGTGGAGGGGACAACAATTGACACCAGATACACTCTCATAGATGATTTGATCATTTATAAGAATAGGATTTAGTTAGTACCAGGATCGAAAGTGAAGCAGTTGATTTTGAGAGCATTCCATAATTCACCTACAGCAAGCCATCCTAGGTATTTCAAGACTTACAGGTTAGTACGGGAACAATTCACTTGGAAGGGACTTAAGGCTAATGTTTTGTAGTATGTATGTGAGTGTCATGTTTGCCACCAGAACAAACAAGAGCACACTTATCCAGCAGGGCTCCTAGAGCCACTTCCTATTCCTGACAGGAAGTGGGAGTGCATCTCTATGGATTTTATTATGGGCTTGCCTAGGGCCTAGGGACATCATTGTATCTATGTGGTGGTGGATAGGCTGACAAAATATGCTCACTTCTTCCCTATCGCTACTAAATACTCAGCAACTCAGGTGGCAGAGGTCTTCTTCAGGAAGATTTTTAGATTACACGAGTTACCTCAAAGCATTGTGAGTGACAGGGACAACCGCTTCATGAGTCACTTTTGGCAGGAGATATTTTGGTTGTCTGGCACTGAGCTTACACCTAGTACCAGTTATCACCCACAGACTGATGGTCAAATAGAGATTGTAAACAAATGGGTGCAAGGGTATTTGAGGAATTATGTGGCAAATCAACAACGAGATTGGGTCAGATGGATATATCTATGTGAGTATTGTTACAATACTACATATCATATGACTATACAAATGACACCCTTCATGGCCCTTTACGATTATGAGGCACCTAGTTTCTTAGATTTGTTGTTGGGAGATAGTTGAGTACCCCATGCAGGTGAACTACTACAGGAAAGTAAGGATATAGTTGCTACTCTCAAAAACAACATTGCTAGAGCTCAGAACTAGCAAAAATAGTATGCAGACAAGAAAAGGACTGAGTATAGTTTTGAGGTAGACTATATGGTTTACCTCATGTTGCAGCCATATAAGTACTCCGCTCTCAAGAAGAGTGGTACAGAGAAACTCAAGCCATGCTATTATGGACAATTCAAGATCATCAAACGAGTTGGTGAGGTGGCTTATGAGTTTGAGCTTCCCACAGATAGTCGAGTGCATGATGTGTTTCATGTATCACACCTCAAAAAGGCATTGGGTCAGAATGTGATGCCTTCTACAGTATTACCTCCCTTGGATGATGAAGGGAAATTGATCTTAGTGCCAAAATTCATTATGGAAAGTAGAGAGAAGCAACTTTGTAGGAGAGTAATCAAAGAGTATCTAGTTAAGTGGAAACATTTACTTATTGAAGATGCTACTTGGGAGGGAGAAGTGATTTTGCAACATCCAGCATTAAGATTACTTGAGGCCAAGCAATTTTAGGAGGGGTGGACCTATAATGTCCCATTTTTTTAGAGGAATTAATTATAAAGTTATCAATTTTATATATATATATATATATATATTACAAGGTAACTTTATAAATTAAATATAAAAAAGCTTCTAGAGGTTCCTGGAAGAAGCGGAGAAAAAATTTAAAAAAGGGAGGCCGACCTATCAAAGAAAAAAGAAAAAATAAGCATTGAGGGCTCATTGCCTATCATCAAGATTTATTATTGATTTTTGCTTATGTGCGTTGTGGAGCCTAGGGTTTCTGCAAATAGTCATAATTGGCCATTGAGAATGAAAACTCTCAATTGGTATGCAATTTTGAGGGTGTAAGAGATCACCTGAATTATTGCAGCTGTGGGAAGGATATTTCAATCCTTTCATTTGTGCTTAATTGCTAATTTGGAGTTTCTAGTGGAGTTTCACTTTCACCATATCATCTACAGCATTCAGTCTCCACCATTTGATCAATCTAGGTTCTTTATTTCAATCTGTAGTTGCAACAAGTTCTCAATTGTCTACAACCAGCTAGGGTTTCTTTGTAATGTGCTATGTCATAATGTTTTGGTGCTGAAATTTTCCATATCATTTGTAAAAATATTTGATTTTCATTGAATGAATACATTGGCACTTCTATTTCTTTTATTTCAGCAATATATTTTAGCAGTGTATTAAATTTAGGGTTTGTTTAGTGGCCTACTAGTACGGGTCATTACAGTAACAAGCCAAGGTATGAACAATATGTAGAAGGGGAGCATAAAAAAGAGGTAATTCTAGATTCTAAGCAAATAATTATAAAATATGATAAAAAAATGTGTACCAAAAGATAATTTGAAGACAATAGTCTATATATTTTTGTATTAGAATAATAGTTTACATTGATATTAAGTACGAGGTTTTTTTTTTATGTTGCTTCTAGTATGAACCTAAACCCATTTTGTTTGGTACACAAAACCACATCTACATGTTTTGTCTATGGCTTTTATAAAATCAGTTTTCCTTAAATCAATCAACTTAATGTTTCATAATGTGATGTTCCACATTCAAGCATTCAAGTTTGCATAATAGTCTTCAAGAAGGGAGAAGTGAAGATCTTAGCTAAATCCTTTCACAATTCTCTATGTGGAAGAGATTTTGATGACACATTTTATGTTGAAATATTCAAATATGGAAGGATTACTTATGAGGGGGGGGGGAATGGGGGTTGAATCATAAGTATCATACTTTAGTCAATAAAAACTTTTAACTGAAAGTAAACTGCATGCATCAAATAAGCTTGAAACAAAACACATGCATCAATAACACTTAACACTAGAATTTGGTAACCCAGAAACCCTCCAGGAATAAGAAGGTAAAACTGGGGTGGGGATGATACCCACAAAAATTATTGCAGCAATATTGTTCAACCACTTATGATGGCTTGCCCTGTTAAAGGCTTTACACTGTGTCAATAGTGATCTGGTTAGAGGCTTTCAAACACTTAACATGAAGTGTTACCCTGTTAAAGGATTTCATCACCTAGTTAAAGGATTTATCGAAATAGTTGTTAAGCTAACCTATCATCATAGGATTTTCATTCTAATACAATTGCTAGAGAGTATTAGGTACAATAAACCTGACTGATTACAATCCTTGATTGTTGATTGCAGGCACTTGTTTTGCTTTCTCTGATCTGGATCCTTTTGTGATCTGATAATCCTCACTTCTGAAAATAGAATTCCTTGCGAACCCTTGTATGTCTTCTCATACCTCTCATCTCTTACACTTTACAATGAAGTTTCATCTTCCTTATAAAGACATTTGAATATTTAGGGTTAGGTATGGATCTATGATCCACATTCAATCTCCTTATTTTTCTATTAATTATCTTTATTCTTTATCTCTTTTCTCTCATTATCTCACTCGATATGCAATTCTATCATTTTCTTCCCCTTCAATATCCCTCCTCTGTCTGTCTCTCTCTCTCTCTCTCTCTCTCTCTCTCTCTCTCTCACACACACACACACACACACACACCATTTCCTTCTATTTTACTATCTCAATCTTTATCCCATTATCTCTCCTCTCCACCTTTATATCTCTCCCTCTCTCTATCTCTAAACAAGAAATACTAAAACTTATGCAAAGACAATCATCCTACATTTTTATTTGGATGGCCTGGTAATTTTTTCATGTTACCTTCTTTTAGTTTTAATCCTTGTGATGAAATGTGTGCCAACCGTCTACCCTCAAAGCCCTTGTTAATATTGTAGTGTGACAACTCCATGAACCTTTGTAAATTAAATTGAAGATATTGATCATGCAAATTTAATTAGATAAATTGTAAATTATCTCTTTTTCTTACTTTTGTAACAATATACATAGAGCATAAATCATTAGAAATATATTACAAATTGGACCATGCTATTATGAACTTTCATAATTCTATAATATACACTAATTGTGAAATCAAACTAGGTTTGTATCATCATATCTAATTTAATCCACCATCATCTTGAACCTTTGTCTTGAGAAAAAATTAAACTATAATTGATACAACAATGACTCTAAATATTTTTGTAGACATACATGAAAAAACTTTTTTAAAATATTGAGTTCTACATTTTTATAACATTTAATAGAATATATAATGAATATTTTTATTAGACATTCATTTTCCAAAAAAATATCTTATAATTCATATACAAAAATAAACAACAACAAAAATTTATCTTGTCTCTTTATAAATAAGTGTTTTAACGCTAGCAATTGTAGCTTTGTGTGAAATAGGTATGTTGAAGAGGTATGTCATTAATATTAGGAAAAATATTGATCTTTTATTTACATACATATGTGGTTTGAGCTACAAAATTTATACAATCCAATTGTGAATAGTCTATGGAGTTAATTTTTTATGAAATTTTCTACATCAATTGTTGTAGATCACACTTTGTGGTCCATTGTTTGGATGCAAATATGCAAGAGAGTTTCCTTTCACTCTATTGCACAATTGCATTGTAATGATGGATCACAAAGTGACCTATAATAGTGATGAACACAAATTCATAGAGAATCCAATCAAGAGGATATTTACAGTGCATAAAAGGCTAAAGAATATTGAAGAGATAAAATGATAGAGATAGAGGGAGAGATGAAAATAAAAAATTTAATGAATTCTCTCTCTCTCTCTCTCTCTCTCTCTCTCTCTCTCTCTCCTTTTTTTCATTTATGCACTATGAATAGTCCCTCAATGAGATTGCGAATGAATCTTTCCACATCAATGCTACAAATTACTCTATGATCCATCATTAGAATGCAATTAGACAAGAATGTGAAAGGAAGGTCTCATGCATATTATACCTTATTGATGGATCATAGACTATTATCCATGATAAGTGATGTGCAAAAAATCACAAACAATCGGATCCTAAAGTTGTTTACAATTAAATTATGAAAATCTTATAGCTCTAACAAAATATTTATGTATATAAGTTCAAACATTTCCATAATTTTTATTACATACACATAAAGGAAAACCTAATGCTATTATACTCTTATTTAATGATAGAAAAGAGAAAAAATATTATTGTTTATTTTTATATATGAATTATAATATATTTTTGAAAAACAAATTGTTTTGTCAAAATCTTCATTATATCTTTTATTTTATGAGAAAAAATATAAACCAAAATATATATAACATGATTTTTTTTTAAAGAATGATTGTATACATAGACTATATAAAACTCTATATATTAAAAAAATTTAAAATGCATATAATATATTTATAAATTCTACCACATTATATATGTTATATTTGATTAGTTATGTTCATGTGAAAAATATTTTTAATGTAAAAGATACCTAATATAAATAGTTAAAGATTTAAATACATGAAAAATTGTCATGGTATTTTAGGTGCTTGGGATTTGTAATGACAAGCTTTTCTCAGTCCTTTTAGCAATGATTTTTTCTTTCTCTTGTTTATCTAGATTAGTGGGTGAGGAAAGCTAATGTTTCGCAATTGAAAAATATGTCATATTTCCAAGACTATGAATGGTTGTTTACCATATAGATAAAGTAGTTATATAGCATTTCAACTGCTATTTAATAACTACCAAAACTAAAATGTATAATCTAACTCTATAAACCTAATGATTAATATGTTAATCATTGGAAAGAGTTACATGAAGTTACAAACAATTTTGAACACCTCAAACTTTGAGCTCAACTACATACATTTGCTAGTTGATCTGAATTATCTTCTAAAAGCTTGTCACTTTGATATGATCTAAAATCTATTTGAACTTATAGGGTTCAAATTTTATACTTTAGCATGTTGCCCATTGTTGGACTTTAAATTTATATAATGAGTCTATTATTTTGATAGAACTCACTTTGGGAATTATTTTACTCCATTTTTAATTAGCACACTTTGGTGCATAACACTTGAATAAAAGCACACACTGGGTGCAATAAAATATCACACATTCATTGTTATGGACCTATTTGTCCATATTACAATTGGATAAGAGCACACATTGGGTGCTATGAAATAACACATATTAGGTGTTATGAATTGCTCTTTCCATATGAAATTTTGATAATAGAACACATTAGGTGCAATAAAATTTTTTTAAAATGATATACAATGAGTTTTCATAATTTTCCCTCATTTGAACTTGAACCTATAATGAATTTTTTTAATCACCACTTAGTTGACCTTGAATTTAAAATTGCACTCACTTGAACTTGAATATGGCATATACATAATATTCCTTCCCTTGACAAATGAGAGAGTAATATTAATAATATGAAGTCACTAATGAAAAGGCCACATTTTTATCTTCATAGCCTAAAATAGATGGAATACATCACTATATACCAATATCATCAGCAATTTATCTTTGGTACTCTCATTTGAACTATCGATATTGATGCACTCCCTTTTCAAGAAAGATTATGTTTCTTTACCAAGTGATATTGTTTAGTTTATTTTCTTTCCCACCATATTACTTCTTTGAAGTTGCTTCATGTCAGATTAGAAGTAAAAAAAATGTAAGCTTCTATTTCTTTTAATTTAATGTAGAGCATAGTGAAACCTCTAAATCCTGCAACCAACTAAGCACTTCTTTAAAAACTAAACTCTATCAAATTACTTGTTAGAAGTAAATTTTAACATATTCTTCAATATTGAGATTAATTGAAAAAAAAAATTTCTCAGCTCTGAATCTCATTTTCTTCCCAAAAATAAATGATGTATAGGCTTTGATGGCATTTTGCTAATTTTGAAAACATGCCCAAAATCTTCAAATATATAGTCATGGCATTATAGAAACAAACTTTCACATTACTTCAAATGAAAGAAAACCAAATTTATTTAGTCATCTTCATGTAGCAAAGTTTCCATCAACATTTCATGTCTCATCCAAAAGTTTTAAATCTTGACCACAATTATGAAAAGATACATTGTAATCCATGATAATAAAACCAATACCAATCCTTCAATAAATAGGAAAGAATAATCATTCTTGAGTTTGAGTAAGCTTTTAGTGAATGTCATTCACTCTAAATAGTCACTTCAACAAAATCTTCAAGCCTTTTAACATTTCATCAATTGATACCATCTAAATCCTGGATGCCAATAACATGAAATACCAAATTTCTTCCAAATGGGGACAACAGAATTCATATATAAATTGACTCACACAATAAAATGATATAGAAATACTCAATAGATTTTTTGATTGATTCAAGATGAATAGGATAATTAAACTTTGCACTTGCCACCATCATTTTGGGCTCTAGTCAAAGGGTTTATTCTACTTATATTCTCTTCTCTTCTCCTTCTACTACATTAGTTTTTCCTACTCTGATACCATTGTTAGGCCCAAAAACCTTATATAATAAAAATAATTATAACATAATCAGAACTCTTATTGTCTCATGTTCAACGAGATTCATTATATAAATAAAGTAGACATATAGAAGTTCAACTAGTATTTAATAACTACCAAAACCAAAATGTATAACCTAACTCTATAATCCTAATGATTAATATGTTACCAATAGAGAGCATTTTTACATGTATTGAATTAATGTAATATTTTGGTGGTGTTCAAAGAATACATAGGAAAATTATAAATGGTGCGAAATTCTTTTAAATGCCAATCAATCTAGTCATACAAGTCCACTTCATTCTTGTCTTCACCATTGACTACACAACATCAAGAAATCCTATAGATGGGAAGATCCACTTTATTTTGGAGAAGAAAATATGAGATGGAGCATTGTAGATGACATAAAATTCAAACTAGAGAGTCTTAGAGTTATGGTAAGGTTAGGAATGGATAGTGTGGGAAGTCTCTTCCCCCAATTCAAGCAATTCTTTGTGTCATTATGGATAGGAAACATTCTAATCTTGGTTAAATTAGTTGTGTGCCAATCCATTTGTATTCTAATTTTATATAGTAGGATCACATAATGAATGGGAAAATGGAATACACATATGATGCAAATTAGAATTCTGACATGTAGTGAAAAGTGACAGATAAATCAATGGTTGGCGCAGTGGGCCTGCTACAAATTTTGATGGGATGTGGATCGCTATGATGTTATGGATGATCATCCATCAACCTTGTCCATTCTCGACCATTTATATTTTTGAAATACATGCCATTCTTTTCACATTGAGAATGAAAATGGGATAAAATACATGACTAGAGGAAAATACTCTCAGTGAAAAAATTTATTTACTAAAATAACTCATTAAATTATTCACTCTAGAACAACATCAAATTTTAAAATATTACTACATAGGGGCTCAAAAAAACACATTGATTTCATACTTACAAATGAACTACCAAAATTGATTAAGAGATCTCATTATTACACTTGTTGATTTATTATGGAAGAAAAGATAAGTATGTGAGTACAATAGTCCATGTGTGAATCTTTACTAGAGAGGAAAAGTTAAATCCTACATTATGAATCACAATGATTCTCTAGATTCTAGGGCAACCATTATTTGTACATATATTAATCATCTATTGAAAAATTATATAATTTAATATTTGTATTTTCTTAGTGAAAATGAAGAACAAAATATTTAGAGTAAGGTATTTGAATTTTAGTGGTGCAAGAAGTTGGTTCTCACTTTTGTGCAAAAAGTGGAAGTGTTTTTCCTATGTTTGAAATTTCTTGTCAATTGATGTCAAAATTTGAGGCATTTAGAGGTTGAATATTAAAAAAGCTTCAACCATAAAGATGTAGTGTTTGGAATTTACTTTTCAAATATGTAATTTATTTGTGTAGGCATATGATAGATATTTTTCGATATAGATCTTTAAAAACCACTATTTCAAAATGTTTGTTTCAAGATCATACCACACTCGTGTATGCACACCATAATTTGGTGTAGAGCACCTACACCACTCAAAAACACCCAGAGCATCCAATAGAGACATGTGGAGAGATAATGGAGGTTTGAAGACATGGAAGAATGCAAAGGGCAAGAATGGTTAAATACAACTCAATTACAAGACTTTGGAACCTATCATGATTTACAAAGTCACACAAGCCATTGAAAGTTTTAGAAATGTCTTTAAGACCAAATTTGTTTTGTAAGAGGGACCAATAGAGTCTTTGGTTTAAATTGGAATATCTAGAGTTAGTAAAGGTGTAGGAAAGTTTAATAATAATGAGATCAAATTTAGTAAAGTTTAGTGGCCTTTGGGTCAAAAGAATTGAATAAATTGTAAGTTGGAATTTCGAAGTTCAAAGTCCAATGACTAGTTTAGGATTTAGAGTGAAGTTGTTATTGTTTTAAAGCATTAAATCTTCAATCCAACCAATGCGAGTTGGTTGAAAAAGTTTGGGAAGTTATTTTGAAATTTTTTTATATATGTGAAAATCTCTGTTAGAAAGGGACAGTCGGGTGTATAGACTGGTGAAGAGAACAACAATAAAAAATTACTTTCCTTTTGCAATTCAAGTTCCATCTTTTGAATCTTAGATTGGTTTGGATTTCCAAATGCATTGATATGGGTTTCTTATATATTTCTAACTAATATTTTTCACATTATACTATGATTGTTACCGCTATAGTTGTAGTTACACTAGTTATTTTATATTCTAACTTGTGGTTGTAGTAGAGTTAGGGACAATTTGGATCATTCCATGAATGTTTAGGAAAAATATTCATGGAATGATAGTTTATAACATGTATTATAGACTAACTAACATTGCATATGCAACATTGAGTGGAGAGAAGCCGTGCACAGTCAAAATGGTGGAATATTACAATGAAATTGAGTGCTGAAGTATAGCAGTTGCTAATCTAGCCAAACAAAGGGTATGTTTTGCATTTAGGAACATTATTAGATGTTCATTAGATGGTGAATCCATCTTCAATTTGTTGCAGGAGAGTGTAGAACTAAGAGATTGAAGAAGCCCTAGATTACACCGAGGTCTAATTCCTTTTGGAATTAAGCATTTGAGGGTATAAGAAGATATTTTCTAGGAGTTGGGATTGATAGAAGATCATTGGGGGATACTTCCTTTGCTAAATTGATCGATTTTATGCATTAAAACATGGCATCTATTATAGATAGTGGGTTTGATCCAAAGAAGTCATATAAAAGCTTTTGATATGTTGAGGAACTTTGCAAAGGGTATCTAGAAATATCCTTGTCTTATTTTGTGCCTTTAGAAATGGTAGAGTTAACCCCATTTCAAGTATGTAGCAAGGTTAGTAAGAAAAATGTTCAGCTTTTGGATTCAATTTGAGGAGATTTTGTGAAGTTAGGGGATGGAATTGTAAATGAATCTAAGTCCTTGGAAGTCTATAAAACCAAAGTGTAGTGTTGTGGAGTCATTGGCAAGTCAGATTCTTGAAGCATTTGAGGTGATTGGTAGGCCCAAGTACCTAAAACCTCTGAAATTATAAACTCTTATTGTGTTTTGGAATACCACCACCCTTACATGTTGCATCATAATTTGATACAAATAAAAGTACTTTTTTTAAATTCTTTTAAAAGAAGTCACCTAACACACCTATAAGAATTTTCCTTAGGGAAAAATCACCCAAGACCAAGGAACTCAAGCACAAGCAAAATAGTAGATGAAGAGTATGATGAGAATGACAATATATTCATTCAATATGGATTAAAAGTACACTAGGAGTGCCTATATATAAAGGCCTCTAGAAAGCTTCTAGAATGCATAGAATTCAACAACATGATAAGTCATACAATCAGGCACATGTCCACCAAATATGGGTTATCTTCCATTAAGCACGGGAGTAAGTACGATGATGAGAGGACAAGCCTACAAAGGTGTAGCATGAAAAATTATGTTGTAAACAACATGTGTTAAAATGGGAGTGTGAATAATTTTGTTGTCTACATGACAACTCAGTTAATTATGCAAACTCTAGTGTTGTAGACACCATGTGCTTAATTAGAGTTGTTTACTCTAGTGTTGTCAACATGACAACTCATTAGACTATGTAAACTCCTAAGTGTCTCACCTAAGGAATAATAAAATAATGTATAATAATAAAATAATGCATTAACCTAAGTAAGCTTAAGTAAAGTGTAAATAGAAAATAATTTTTTACACCAATGTCCCCCCTTAAGTGCAACTTAGGGAAATTCCCTTAAGCTTATGAAAGCTAGGATGAAATGCAAGATGGGTCCCAACTACTAGGCCATGTTAGGTACACATGTAAATAATGAAATACAATCTCTCATAACATGGAGAAAGAGGGAAAACCTCATGGGAAAAACCCTCCCCCAAAAAGAGAGATGAAAAAGATAGACTAAGTAGTCTATCCCCCCCCCTCAAATGAAGAGTGTTGATCAGTGATAGTTGCTCCGATGTAGAAGCTAATCGAGGAATGTTGAATAGTGTTCCTCCCCTTTGGAAGAAACAATACCATAGGTACCAATGAGATGCTTCAACTGTGTGTGGAAAGAATCCCAATGATCACTAATGCCTCTAATGCCTGTTCAACTATCCCGATCAAGGATGAATGTAGAACCTGTCTCAAAGAACCCACTATCTCCTCAACTGATAAAAAGACCTCCTACAACTATTGTACATAAGTATCCACAATCACATCAACCTATAAAGATCGATCATGTGGAGAATGGACATGAGGGTCAGAGTGAGCCCTCACAACAACTAAATAAGGATCTTCTCCATCAAAGAGAAGATGTATATCATCAATGATATCCCACAAATTTTCTATGTATGAATCCACAAATAAACCTAAAATGTTTGCTATGTAGTCATCCTCTATTGCTAGAGCTAGAAGACAAGGTGTACCCTGTTGTACTAGATCGATCACTGTGGCAAGATATGCATGTAAAGTATGCTAATGTCATCACCTCTCACTACAACTATAGATAGGATCCCACATATCTAAATCTATTGAAGCACTATCACTCATGTCACTATCAGTTTCCACAATATATGAAGTGCAAAGAGGATTAGAGGATAAGCTTGGTGAACTTTCCTCAAAGTGTACATCTTTCTCTGCAAAGATCTCATGTGTATATGCCTTAAAACTATTATATCCAATGAAAGTACAAGGCCTAGGTGCCTTGCATCCCCTAGAAGATATGTTGGCCCATGCTAGACAACCAAAGACTTTGAAGTGTGTAAAAAATGGTTGTTTGTCGCACCATGCCTCAAAAGGTGTTTTTATATCTAAGGCAAGATGAGGAGACCTATTAAGTATGTGGTGGGCATTACTAATTGGTTCAACCTCAAGTGATGGATCTAGAGACTTGGCTTGTATCATGCAACTTTCCATAGACTTAAGAGTCTAGATCCTCAATATTTCACCATCTATCTTATGCAGACTAAATGCTGGTGGATTTTGAAGATCAATATCTTGAAGTTTGCAAAAGTCTTTAAGTCTTTTGTTCACACATCTACTTTCATTTTCCATTCTAAGAACTTTGATGGGTTTCCTTGATTTTTTTTTCAACGAGTCTTGAAGGCTAGAAGCTTGTCCAACACTTCATTCTTGTGATGAAGAAAGTAGACCCAAGTATATAGTGAAAAGTCATCGATGAAAGTAAGTATATAGTGACCCTAGCTAACTAATGTCACTAGAAAAGGACCTACTAGTACCATGTGAACCAACTGAAGAACAACTGGTGCTCTTGAAGATATCCCCCTATGTAACTTCTCCTCTAGATGCATATCCACTGAACTTGTTGAACATTCATGTGTGGAAAAGTTGATTGCAGGTAGAGCTTTGACAATTTGGTTTGAGCAAAGTTGCTGAAGATATGAAAGGCAAAATAACCAAACCGCTCATGCCATAATTTGATTTCGGAATTGGATTGACTCTACAAGGCTTGTGAAGAAGACTTGGGCACAAAGTGGGGGAAAGAATACAACCTTTTGTCATGATTAACTTTCCCCACTACAACCAACACTAGTACAAAAATAACAATATATGATTAAATAAACTACTAAATATTGTAGATATATGACTAATTTTGATCACATGACCAATGGTACTATATTGTTAGACATTTATCTCCCAACCAAATTTATGACTAAAATATTTTAATCATTAATCAATCATTGATTTGGTCATTTATTATTGTTAAATGGTACTTTATTTGGTGGTTTATTGTTGTTATCTAGTGGTTTATTTGGCTGTTGATTGTTGATAGCTGGTAGTTTATTTAATCATTTATTTAGTAGTTGATCATTATTATTTGGTAGTTTATTTTGTAGTTTATTTGGTATTTTATTTGGCATTTTATTTGGTAGTTTATTTGGTAGTATATTTGGTAATTTATTTAATCATTAATTTCATGATATCAGGGCACGCGATGGAATCAAACCACCATCCTCCTACTTGTAAAGCTTGTGCTCTTCCATTGAGCTAGTATGCTTTAAAGAATATTGATGTTATTAAATGCATAATATAAAGATCAAGATAATTTTTTCATTGTCAAATTCATTACATGTAGCTTGCTTTTATTATTATAATAAAGTTGTGGAACAAGAAAATACCTTTATTTGTGCAGACAAGCAAGAAGACTAATTCTAAAAATTTTGGGTGACGTTTACTGTTATTCCAAATATATAACACAAATATAATAACCTATAGGAGACTAAAAAAAAGTTTATGACTATATAATAATAAGTATATTAACTAACACATTGCATCATTATTTTCCACCATATATTTTATATTGTGGATGGTCATAGATTTGTTATTGAGGAGAAATTCATTATGGATCTTTTATTATAGTGGCATAAACATTTAATGTTTTCCTTCCTTTTTAAGTTTTTTACATTTTATTTTTTGTTCTATTGTTACACAACAATGCATTGTAATAAAACCTATTGTTTGAAAATATTTAAAGGTCAAAATTTCCATGTCTTCATTAAGCAATTAAAAAAACTAACTCAAAAGAGCACAATTATAAATATCTCTAGCAACATGCTTATTTCCATTGTCAATTCTCTTGGACAATATTTAGAAATACATTAGTAGACATTCCTGATATGAAATAGTCTACATACCCTTGCATTTGGATCAGCCCATAAAGTTAAATCTTGGGGAATAAGATTTTAATGTTCAACATTCGAATAACCTTAGTGATCTATTGGATTTCAAATTGCGTAATAGTTTAAAGCTTCAAGGAAATGCTATTTTCTAGACTAGCAATATTACTAAATGTAACTATATCTTGTGATGAGAAGTTTGTTTTGTTATAGCACGAGGATGATCCAATGACATAGATGAAAAATGATGATGTACAAATGGAAACAAGACAATGTCCAGACTTGTGAGAAAGCATACAAAGAAAGAGTACTATAAATGTAGGAAGGAAGCATACAAGAAATATTAGAAAGAGAAGAGATTGTGGAAAACTTCATACCTTACTAATGTGCACAGAATGTTGTATCTTTTAAGGGTGTGATCTTTGTAGCCTCCTACACCACAGAATGAAATGTGTTTATAGAAATAAATTTATTATTATTACAATTATTACATTGAACCACTAACTACTAATCTCCCAAACAATGGTGAAAATGAGTTCTAGACAAATGCATTTTACCTTTTCTTAACTTTTAAATGCCTTGTGTCTGAAATCGAAATGAATGGAGACCACAAAACACTTCGCATGGCTAACTTGCACGACAACAATGCCTTTTTTAACTTTTAAATGCCCTGTATTTGAAATTAAAATCAATGGAGACCACAAAACACTTCACATGGCTAACCTCCATGTCAAAAAAAGAAAATACAACCATGCCAAGTGTTGATGCCATTTGTAGAAATGGAAACCTTAACACCCTCTACAAGAATGAAAAGCCCAAAACTTTGGAATTCTCCCCCCCCCCATAGAAAAATATGCCATCTATGAGGACCACCTACAGCAATGCTAATCCCAACACCATCATTTTGATTTTTGCCTCTTCTCTTCCACTAAAACTTGTGGGAGCCTTGATTTGGTTAGAATAAATGTGTCAACTATGAATGGCAAACAACCATGGTGAAATATATTCTAGCATGGGTATGACATTGTGGCATTGTGTAATGAAAGCAAGGAATATCAGCTAGCAGTGGCAAAACATGGCATTGAAGGATATCTATAAATGAGACAATAGTCTTTGCACTAAAGTGGGTTGTCAATGTTAATTTGCAAGCATACCTATAGTTTTTATTGGTTATCCAAATAGGATAGTGATTATAGAAAGTCAGGGTCGTGTTCCATTCAAGGAGGCTAAAAATTGTAGTCTTTGACATTTACAGTTAAGTTGTCATCGAGTTTAGTTTAAATTATTATTTTTGTTTCAAACTGATATCTTGACACAAAGATCAGATACTGAATATTTGGCTACTATGCTTTCTATAGGGACCAAATGAGATGTATTTCATTGTTGACTATGAATGATAATGACTTTTGAAAAAAAAGTGACTAATGTGCAATTTGGAGCTCTACCATCTTTGCAAGATGTTGTCACTATTGTAGGTTATCCACATAGCTGTGACTCAATTTCTATGACTAGTGAATTTGTGCCACACATTGAATTTATTTCCCATGTAAATGGATCTAAAAAATTACTCAGCCTTGAGTTAATTATTTTTAGTTTCACATTCATATTTTATAATATTGGCCTTGCATATGATTCAAGTTTCAGTTTAGAATCCAGAGAACATGTTTTAATATGTACTGAAGAAAATCTATATGTGTGGAAAGAAGAGCCAACTCCAAAAGTTAATGAATCTTGCTAAGTTGAGATTTTCAAGGAGAGTACAGATATGTTACATTGCAGATTTAAGTATGAGAATTATTTCTTTAATTATAAAATGACATCAATATGAGTTAGATTTCAGCCACTTGAGTATGGTTTTGTTTATGGAAACCATTTTTAGAAATATGCATAAGGAGTCATGTGATTGATTTGGAAAAGAAAGATTGAGAAGATTCTATGAAAAATCTGATTTTTAAAGAGTTTTGTTTTATCTTCCATGCAATGTAAAGCATTTGGGGCTTCTAAATAAGAAGGAAAATCATCTCTTCACCTACATTCAGATTTTAAAATGCAGATTTCAGTTTGACCATGATTTAATATGGTTTTAGAAAGAACGGGTTCAGTTTTCTTAAATCAAATTTTTAGTTTGAAAAATCAGATTTCAATGGGATTTGGACCCGTTAATTTGAAAGCTAATAAATGGATATTATCAGCTAATTAAGTTGTTCTTTGGTGAAGATGCGAATTTTGTTTGGGAATGGAATTATTTAACCTATGAATGGGTTATGATTAGAAAGTTTAGTTTTTGAGGAATACAGAAAAGGTGTAAGGTTGTCTCTAATCAGTAAGATAATAGGGAATTTGGTATGCAAATTACGCAATTTGCGTTAAAGTTTTGAGAAGTATTTGATGCCAAGATATTATTTCACAAATTCTAAAAATAAAGTTTCCTCTAAATTTTTTTTTTAATTCGGCTGAATTTTTAAGTCCAGGAGTTATATACTACTTTGGTAGTATTCTTATTATATATGAAGATTTGTATTGAGCTCTTGTCTTGTTGTACAACATTGTGAGAGTGGATCATTCATCATAAAGGTCATCACTCTACATGTTTCATAGATATTCTTCTTTTCTTTATTCTTAAACGATTTGATGTGGGAGGATTTTTTTGGTTCTTCTATGCAAATATTAATTTGGTTTCTATAAATTACTGAGTTGTGTAAAGTTGGAACTATGGTTTGGGTGCAATATTAATTTGGTCTTTGTAGTTATTGAATTTGGCCCTCAGTTTTAGAGTCAATTTCAAATCCTTGGAAGCATATTGATTGGCAGATTAGAACAGATTATTGTTCAGCTTAAATGAGTTAAATAATTTACCCCAGTATTTTTGGTAGGTAGTTAAATCTAGCATTTATGTGCAATATAAATTTTGTCTCTGTAAATCATTGAAATGAGTACATATGGATCTTGTAAGGGTTTGTGAATCTGGTCTTTGTAATTATTAAATTTGTTTGCTCAATTGTAGATTCAAATTCAGATCCATAAAAAACATATTGATTGATTGAAACAAATTGTTATTAAGTTGAAACAAGTTATTTAGCGATGTACGTTTTGGCAGGTAGTTGAATCTTCTTTTTTGTTTTCATTTGATTTATTTTATCCATTGCAAGCTGGTGGGTTGAATTTTACAATTTTTTTATTTTTATTTTCTAATAATACTCAACTCAGCTATTTAAGCTAAAGGAGAGCATGTGTGAAGCTATAATTGGGTCTTTGGTAGCTAATTTCATTTATAAATTTTTTTAATGTTGCTAGCTTTTTTAATTATGTAAAATTAGTGATAAAGTGGTAATCTCATTGTTTAGATTGATATCCTAAGTTTTTGAAATTTGTATTAAAGTTTTTAACTTATGTATTAAAGAGTGTCTCTTAGTAGCCAAGTGATAAAATTCATTTTATCAGTGAACTCATGATTTTTTTTCATTGCATATACTCCCATGTTTTAGAGGTTTTAAAAATATATACAGAGGATTTGTATGCCAATCATGAGGATATAGTGAATAAGACAATGATATCAAGGTTTTGCAAGCTAATTATCTAGGCACTTACCAATAGTAGCCAATAGGCCATCTAGTATATCAGTTTAGAAATGATTCATCACAGTGAAGCATCATATTTTTTTTTTTTAATTCACAAGAAGAAGTTATACAATGGATATTTTGTCACTTCCACCAAATATGCTAATGTATCCCCTTATTTAGGCTGAGAGATCTTTCTTGTGATGTTAATAGAGATTTTCTATTGCAACATCCTTGATGGCGCTAGGCATAATGGCCTGACATCAAGAGATAATGTCCATTACTTAATGGCTCATTAATTGTACAAGTTTTTCCTTCAAATTAAATATATTTTCACAAATATTTGTCAACTCATTTGTACAGTTCAATGACCACCTTGTTAATAGATTATTCATTTAGTATAATTGTATCTATTTCTGGAATTGATGACGTGTTAAAGCATTTTCTCAATGGACATACTTATCTTGTTTAGATTCAAATAGAGATTTTTTAATTGACAGATCTCTTGGTCACAACTATGCAATGATAAGGAAAATACTTGTTTTCCAAATTCAAATAGAGATTGTTTAATTGATGGGTCTATTGGTCATAACTATGCAATGATAAGGAAAATAATTGTTTTCTAGTATAAGAAAATTTAAAGATGGTGTATCATTTACCTATAATGAATAGATTATGGTTGCATAGTTTCAAACTTTTCTATGTAGCTGATTATGGTTTTTCTTTTCATTTTTATGAAATTTTTTTCATTCTATATTGCAACAAATGGCCCTTTTGAGGCATACGTTGCATCCAATCCTTTTTTCTTGTTTATTCTACATTTGTAAGCTTTAATACAGTTATTTCGGATGGTACTATTGGTATGAACTTTTGTTGAAGTGATCATGTTTGGATAAGATCCAGGCAAGGGGTTGCCTTATCTTTTGGTTTTTTTCATGTTTGTGCATGTTTCTATTTCAATCCCAACTCAAACATACTCTCTAATGTAAATGAGAAAGGAATTCTACCCTAAGATATACACTTCTTTTCATAAGTGCACGTTTCCATAGGAACCATTTAAATTTATGTTGCATAGCTCATTGTGATTTGAATTGTTTCTTCCAACTTGTATGCTTTTGGTGTTCATTATAGCTTTTCTATATTTGAATAACAACTAGCGCCAATGATAGGTTTAATTTATTGTTAAGGTTTCACGATGAGTATGTTCTAGGGGTATCTTCAACAAGTAACATTATGTGCTAAAAACTAGTTTGACCAGTTTGAGGTATGGCTAGGAGAGGAGCTTGGGTGTTTTCATAGGTTTTTTTGTTTTCCTGAGACATTTCTGATCTTACGGTCTCCAAATGAGGGATGTTGCAAGTTCAATTCTGCCTTCAGTTATTATTTCTACTAGACATAAAATCTAGACAAATATTCAATGCCATAATAAAAATCATACATGTTTGTGTCTTAAATATATGCTAAAACTTTCTTGTGGTTAGAATAAAACCCTACCTGTCCAATGAATGTTAGACTTCTCATTGAACATGAAAGGCTTGTGGTTAGAATAAAACCATACCTATCCAATGCATGCTAGACTTCTCATTGAACATGAAAGGCTCGATGCTGACATCTTTGAAAAACCCTAACTTGTGATTCCACATGTGCAGATCAATCATCAATATTGTAGGGATACATTGGGTCATAAGCAGGATCCCACAATTGCTCATACTTAGATGAAATTTTATGTTGCATTGAACCGTGTCGATTGATTTGCTATGAAGTTTTTTAGGTGTATCTGGAACAACCAACACCATTAGGGTTTTTTCCACCAATGGTGCTCATAATTTAGATAGAAAAGACAACCTTTAAGAGACTAGTCTTGAAAAGAGCTATAATATTTGATTCCAAATTGGGACTCTTTGGAATCCCAATTTTGAAGAAAATCCATAGCACCAAATTGAACACGCCATAGGTATTAGCAGTGAAATCAATTTTGTGATGAAACCAATAACTTTCGATAAATAGATATTTCAATTTGGTAAAATGCTCTATTTGATTCTATAGTTAAAGAATTAGACATTTAAGTGATTTATAGAGAAGATAATGATAAAGTGAGTTGGAGGGACAATACATATTAATATTACTACTTTTTAATTTTATGTACATATTTTTTAAGCAAAAAATATGATTCTAATTATGTATTGTCATATTTTTAATAGTACTAGACTATATTTTATAAAATATATATTAACTACAATACTAATATTTACTATACTACTTAAGTTAAAATTAAAATATAATTAGCAAAACATTTACATTTTATAAATATAATAAAAGTTCTAATTTAAAGCTACAATAAGAATTTAAAATATGTAATTAAGAAATTTTGAAATAAATAATAAAAACATAGAATATCTATTAAAAATAAATTCTAAAACTATGATAGAAGACTATGATAGAAGAGGTAAAACTTGTAGTAATTGATTATGAGCAAAATTCAAATTAAATAATAAAAATTCTATGTAAATGATATAAAATCTTCTCATTTTAAAAAACAAAATAATAATTACCTTTCATAAAATAATATTTAAACTAAAAATGAGCAAGATTCATTACAATGAATCTTACTATTATTAAAAGATATTTAAGTCGATACTCCACATATCATAGCTCAAAGTGTCTTAGAAAATTTTGCATTCAATAAAAATACCATCCATTAGAAAAAGAACTGAAAATAAATACTTTCCCTAAAAACCTGCACAAGAGGAGCAAGCTTATATTTATATTTTTAGGAAGAAAATTAATTTTTATGCTTACATCCACTAGTTAATTTTAATTTTTATATTTATTGGTTAATTTAATTGTAAAATTGGATTGGATGATTCCAATAGTATCTTAACTAATAGAATTGGCAATGCATTAGAGTAGTAATATCTAGAGTTAGAATTTTAGCAAATGACATTGAAAAATAAAATTTAATTTTGAAAATAAAATTTAATTTTGAAAATAAAATTTGAAAAAAATAGGGGATATATTTTATTCATATCAACGTGTTGTGTTCACATGATGCCTAAATTAATCAAGGAAATATAATTTTTTTTCTAAAACTTCCTTTTCTTAACTTATAATAAGTTATTTATTGTCACAAGCCAAAGAGTTTAGGTTCCAAAATATTATAAAAATATTCTATTTAGTTATGAATAGGAAATCGATATTAAAAAAATCCACATAATTGGAGTCATTTAGAACAAAACCAACCTTTTAAGAGAAAACACAGAATCTAAGGAAGATAAAAGAAAATATTAAATATTTCTATAAACATGCACATCTCATTCATCACATTTGTATTACATCCAAAGGTATAAAAGATACTAAAATTATAGAGCTAACCTTAATGAAAAAAAATCAAGTTTTGAAATTTTAAGGATTTTATTCAGTCATTCTTTGAAATAGACTCAAAGTTTTCTTTTCAATCCATGTAGGAGGATCTTTATATTTCTTTAGTAGTTTGTAGATATATTTTGAGGAGTTTGTGTACAAATTGAGGCAATCTTATGTTCATTTCTAATTCAATATCTATTGAAAGGACATTCAAGGAAGTTAACTATAATGATGTATTGATAGGACAAAAACTTCATCTGTGAGTAATAAAAGCTATAAAAAAATTAAAGAATGTATTAATAAGATAGAAATCAATTGATCATTCATTTCATCACTTGTTTGTGTGACTAATTATTAGAGACCAATTATCTAGTCATTTATCTGGTCATTTATTTAGTCACTTATCTTTTTCTAACCTTTTGATTTTAGGTGATGACTCAATTACTCATTTATTTAGTCACTTATACGTATAAATAATTAAATATATATAGAGTTTGATCACTTATAGTCATGTGACTAAAAAATTTAGTCTCATGACTAAAAGTTTTTGTTAGGTAGTCATTTATTTGCCAAAATTCTACTAGTGCAATGAGTCATCTTTTAGATTGCATACCATTACTAAGTTAGGAAGGAACTCAACTTTATGACAATCTAGAAGGTTAGTGATTTGGCAAATTGAGAGGAGATTAGAACTTAGGTGAGGAACATAGAGAACATCTTTTAACTATCCATTTTCCATTTCCAAATTTCCTTTCCCTTCAACTTCCATTTTGTTATCATCTCCTACAAAGATGTATGGTATCTTTGACTACTTCAATGAAGAAAAGTCACCTTTTGAAAAACCCATATGATAGGAGGTACCTGAGTAAAGAATCCAGTCTGTTGAAGAACTTGAATTTTTCATGAGTTCTTGTCCTTTGCCATTTGAATCTAAAGAAGATGCTCTTAGATTGTGGTGACTAATCAGGAAAGTATTGTACATACTTCATAAATTCTTTGAAAAAAAAAAATTGGGCCCTATTTTATTGGGATTTTTGGCTGACATGTAATTATTAATTATAACACTAAAGTGGTAAAAATACTTGTATAAAAGATCTTAAAGGTTAGGGATTGTTTCATAATTGTGATGCAAAATTGGTTCTTGGGGTGGTATTGAGCTATAAGGGGTTACGGATTATAATCAAGTTATAATCATTGGATCGTAATAATATCAAACTTACTATTTGGTTGATGTAGCCCAGGGATTGGGTGAACCACATTAAATCTTGGTGTCTTGTGTTCTTTTTTGTGTGATCTATTTTTTTCTATTATTGATTATATTTGTATTTCTATCTGTGGTTTAATCCTAACAACTGGTATTAGAGCCTAGTTGTTTTTTTCAGTTATCCTCCATAGGAAAGTCTCACGATTGAGTGGGAGTCTCATGGTTGAGTGGGAGCAATGGCAGATGAGGGTAAGCTAAGGGTTGACAGGTTTAATGGGTAGAAATTCTAGTTATGAAAGATGCAAATGGAAGACTATCTTTATCAAAAAGATTTATGGAAGCCATTAGAAGGCAAAGTCAAGAATTAGGGATCTATGTCAAATGATGAATGGGATCTTTTGGATAGAAAGACACTTGGAAGCATTTGATTAAGCCTAGCACCATCGGTGGCATTCAATATTACAAAAGTGAATACAATAGAAGAGTTGATGAAAACCCTAGTGACACTGTATGTAAAGACCTTTGCTTCAAATAAGGTATTTCTCATGAAGCATTTATTTAATATAAATATGGCAAAAGGTGGATCTATTGTAGATCATTTAAATGAGTTTAATACTATTACTAGTCAGTTATCTTTAGTGGGTATCAATTTTGAGAAGGAAATTAGGGCTCTCTTGATTTTGTGTTCTTTGCCTAAAAGCTAGAATGGCTTGGTAATGCTTATGTGTACTTTTTTTCCTGGATCTAGTACCCTAAAATATGATGATGTGATCAATGTTATTTTGAGTGAAGAAACTCATAGGAAATCCTCAAGTGGATCTACATCAGGAAGTTCTTTGAATGCACAAAGTAGGGGTAGAACAACTAAGAGAAGAAGTAACTCTAGAAATCATGGAAAATTAAGAGGAAAGTCAAAGGGGAGGAGGTCTCAATCGAGAGGACCAAATGACTACTAGTACTATGTGAAACTAGATCATGAAAAGAAAGATTGCTAGAATTGAAAGAAAAATGAATGAGATAAATTAGACTAGAGACAAGGAGGCAAATGTGGTAAGTAAAAAATCTAAAGAGGATACTTTGCTTCTATCTTTAGAAAGTGTTGATGATTCATAAGTTTTAGATTTTGGTGCTTCATTTCATTCTATACCAGATAGAGGTTATTTCATTGATTATGTCTGAGGGAATTTTGGGCTTGTTTATTTGGGGGATAATGAACCCTGTTATATTTTTGGAAAGGAAAAAATTAAGATTAAGTTGCAAAGTGAGAATCATTGGCTACTACATGAGGTAAGACATGTTTCAAAGCTGAGTAAGAATTTAATTTCAGCAGGGCAACTCAGTGATGAGGGTTTTGTAGTTACTTTTAATGATAAAAATTGGAAGGTTTCAAAAGGTTCCCTTGTAGTAGCGAAAGGTGTTAAAGTAGGAACCTTATATCTTTGTATAGGTCATATTGTTCCTTCTACTTTAATTGTTTCAGAGAAAAATGAATGTTTAGGAACAATTGCTGGAGTTGAGTAGGGAGAACAAATAGCTACTGTAGATTTTGATACAACATTGTGGCACAATAGGCTTGGGCACATGAGTGAGAAACGTATGAAAGTACTTCATTCAAAAAAAGTTTTACCACGTCTAAAATGTGTTAATATGGATTTTTGTGAAAGTTTCATGTATAGAAAAAACAAGAGAGTGAGTTTTGTAAAGACTGGGAAGGAAAACAAAAAGGAAAAATTAAAGCTTGTGCATACATATGTATGGGGACTATCTCAAGTATCTTCCCTTGGTGGCTCTCATTATTATGTTACATTTATCAATGATGCAATTAGAAAAGTATGGGTTTATTTTCTTAGACAAAAATCTGATGTATTTCAAACTTTTAAGAAATGGAAATGCTTGGTTGAAAATGAGACTGGTAAGAAATTAAAATTTCACTGATTTGATAATGATGGTGAGTATTGCAATCATGAATTTGAAGATTGTTTCTCCACTAATGGTATTCATAGACAAAAAATTGTTCCAAGGACTCCATAGGAAAATGGAGTGGCTAAATGCATGAAGAGGACTATAATGTAGCATGCAAGGAGCATGAGGTTGCATGTTGGATTGCCCTTACACATGTGGGAAAAGGCGTTCAATACTATTACATGTATTTTATTAATAGAGGTCCCTATACTCCTTTGGGCTATGGTATTCTAGAAGAAGCATGGACTGGTAAGAAGGTGAGTTTTTCTTGTCTGAAAACCTTTGGTTGTGAAGCATTTGCTCATATAGACTCTGAAAATAGGACCAAGCTGGAAGCTAAGTCAAAGAAATGTGTATTTGTTGGATATGGAATTAATAAATTTGGTTATATGCTTTGGGATTTTGAAAATCATAAAATTTTAAGAAGTAGGGATGTCATATTTAATGAGAAAGTGTTGTACAAAGATCTATTGCAGCAACATGAGAAGAAACAAGATGATTATGTAGTGCTAGATGATACTCCACAAGCTAATGTTCCAACCATTCCTCATGATGTGCAACAACCAAAATAACAACTACCACACATACCATTAAATGTTAGATGGTCAACAAGAAAAATTAGACATGCAAAAAGATTCTCTCCCTCTTTGTATTCAATTTTACTTACTAATGCTAGTGAACCTAAATGTTATAATAAAGTTGTGCAAGTGGATACTAAGATTTAGTGGTAGTCTACAATGAAAGATGAAATGGACTCTTTGCTGAAGAATAAGACAAGGGATTTATGCAAGTTTCCTTCAAGTAAAAGAGCTTTACCGAATAAGTTGGTTTATAGGTTGAAAGAAGAGGAAGGAGGTAAGAAAAGATTTAAAGAAAAGTTAGTAGTGAAAGGATTTGCATAGAAAAAGGACATTGATTTTGATGAGATATTTTCTCCTATTGTTAAGATGACTTCTATCCATATTGTTTTAAGTCTTGTGGGTATTGAAGATTTGTATTTAGAGTAGCTTGATGTTAACAAAACCTTCCTTCATGGTGATTTGGATGAAGAGATATAAATGGCTCAACCATAGAGATTTGAGGTCAAAGGTAATGATAACTTAGTGTACAAATTGAAGAAAAGTTTATATGGCTTGAAGCAAGCACCTCGGCAATGGTATCTAAAATTTGACAATTTTATGCATGAGCATGGATACAATAGGTGTCACTCAAATCATTGTGTTTATTTTAAGAGGTTGGATGATGACAGATACATTATTTTATGTTTATATTTTGATGATATGCTTGTAGCTGGGTCTAACATGGATCACATTAAGGGGCTAAATTGCTAATTAGCATATGCATTTTCTATGAAGGACTTGGAGGTAGAAAAACAAATCTTTGGTATGAAGATTTGTAGAGATAGGAAGAACAAAACATTGATGCTATCTCAAGCTGATTTAGTGAAGAAGGTGTTGCAATGTATCTCTATGCAAAATGTTAAAGCTATTAGCACACATTTACCTAGTCATTTGAAGTTGACTAAGGGGATGTCTCCTAAGACACATGAAGAGAAGGATAAGATGTCTAATGTACCATATGCTTTAGCTATAGGAAGCTTGATATATGCTATGGTAAGTACTAGGCCAGATATTGCACATGCAGTGAGAGTTGTTAGCAGGTATATGAGTCATCTAGGAATTGAACATTGGAATGTCGTCAAATGAATTTTAAGATATTTGAGAGGAACATCTAATAAGTGTTTACACTTTGAGGGTTATACTACTAATTTATAGGGCTATGTTGACTCAAATTTGGTAGGAGATATTGACACCAAGAAGAGTAGTATAGGTTATGTCTTTACTCTTGGTGGGGTAGTCATAAGTTGGGTTTCTAGGTTACAAAAGGTTAATGATCCACTATAGAAGTAGAGTATGTAGCTACTAAAAAGGAAGTCAAAGAGATGATATGGCATCAGGTCTGGGACATTCTCAAAAGGATAATTATTTATTTACAAATAGTCAAAGTGTCATTCATCTTCTAAAGAATTCAGCTCTACATTCAAAGACCAAATATATACAATTGTGGTACCATTTCATTCGGTCATTTTTGGAGGATGGATAGTTAAAGCTAGAGAAGATACATACAAATGGAAATCTAGTAGATATGTTGACAAATGTAGTAACAAAGGAGAAGTTGAACTCCTCTTCAGCTTCAATTGGTCTTCTGGATTGAACATGAATAAAAGAATAGCAGAGTCTAGGGTGGTTTGATCTAGTGCAAGCCTCATGGGGTAGCAGCATAGCTACAGGATCAGTCTCCAAGTGGGAGATTGTTGTTTAGTGGGGAGATTGATCAGTCCCCAAGTGGGAGATTGTTAGATTGTGGTGACTGATCATGAAAGTACTGTACATACTTCATAAATTCTTTTTATAAAAAAATTTGGGCCCTATTTTATCGAGATTTTGGGCTGACACGTAATTATTAATTATAAAGGGCTATAAAAATAGTAGTATAAAAGAGCTTAGGCTTCGGGATTCTTTCATATTTGTGATGCAAAATTGGTTCTTGTGGCAGTATTGAGTTGTAAGGGGTTACAGATTGTAATCATGTTATAATCACTAGATCGTAATAATATTGGACTTGCTATTTCGTGGACATAGCCCAGGGATTGGATGAACCACGTTGAATCTTGGTGTCTTGTGTTGTTTTCTATGTCAGATATTATTTTTTGTTATTAGTTTTATTTGCATTTTTGTCCATGGTTTAATCCTACCATATCATTTCTCCTTGTAAGCATTAGGAAATGAAACATTGTATTTCTTCATGATGGTCATCAACTCATCAATCTTTTTATGATAACACTCATGTTCTTCATGACCCAATTTATTGCAATAAGAACACTTTTTCTTGTCCTTATTAGTGTCACCCTTCTTATTTAAATTTGAGGAAGACTTGCCTTGTTGATTTGATTGTGATATTGTCTTTTTTGCTTCCACTGATTTGTTAGTCTCTAATTTCTTATTCTTACCCTTTCCTTTACTTGAAGATTGACCAGCTAAATTTTGAGAACACTCATTATTTGCCACCAATGCCCTAGAATTTGATGAGTTGAGAATCCCCATTGATTTCAACTTCTTTTCTTCTTTATCCAAAAATTTAGCATAGTGATCAAAAGAGACTTTCTGAGAGGTAGACCCTAATGTAGTCTTTGAGGCGTTATAAGTAGAAACAAATATGGAGTACTCAAATGGCAGCTTATTATGAATGAGATAGATTAACATGTCATCTTTAATAGGACTCCCACAATTATCTAGTTTCATTCTTGATTCATTGACCTTTATGATAAAATCTTGTATGGAATCAAATGCCTTTGGAACTAAGGAGACAAGCTCATCTTCAATTTTGAAAACATCTTCCTTAGACAGTTTACCATATAGGTTTTGGAGGGTATCCCAAGCTTCCTTGGATGTACAAGACTTCTGAATCTAATATAAAATCTTCTCTTCTACCCCCAAAAAAAAATCACCTAGGGCTTTCCTATTCATTGTTTTCCAATCAAAGATTTCACTGGCAGATACTTGATCACTTGTTGGTTTAGGAAGGGTACCATCTACATATTGAGAAACTCCTTTATGCATTAAATGATGCCACATTTTAATGGACCATGTAGCATAGTTATGTGGAGTTAATTTTGGAAACTTAAAATTTTCTATGATGTAGAAAATGAAAGAAAAACTATAAAAAAATAGGAACACAATACCAAGAACACACCCCCTTTTCACTCAATCAAGAAACCCCTGCAAAAAAGATGCTTTTGGCACTTTATATATAGTTTGTTTACAATAGCCACTTGCCAATTTTGGCCTTAGTGGACTTCTAATTTTACAGTTTACAACCACTTGATATAGTACAAATCTAAAACTTTACAATGTACAACAATTTGGAAGCAGTACAAAGCAAAGAGAGGACCTATTTCTAAAAGTGATACTTTTGTCCACACAACCCTATAATTTGATTATAGATCTATAAAGTAGATGAAAAATAATGCACTTTCCAAAAAAATGAAACATTTTTTTATGTCCAAATGAGCCTATATGGAGCATTTGAAGTTGCAAAATATAGGATTAGACATGTACAGTTGACAAAAGACACAATTTTTGACAAATCCATGCACCAAAACTGGAAAAGAGCTGCACGACTGAAAAGTTTAGGAAATTCTACCTAAAATCAAAAAAAAATCACACTTGATTTGGAGTCTCAATGGCTAAGATATGGCCTCCTAAAGTTAGACTATCAAATCAAAAATCAATCTAGAGAGGGGTTGGATCAGCAAAAGACAAGGTTAAATTTGAAGCTCATATGGTCGTCATAGCTGTTCAATTTTGTTCCTAAATGTTGGTCAAACGACTATTAAATTCAGGCTCATGAACTTGATGATGTCAGCAAATTTCAGCCACTTGATGATGTCACCATGTTGTGTCCTATACGAATGATGACATCACCTTGTACGAAATGTATTCAATATTTTGACATGTGTGGTGATGTTTATGCTAACTATACTATTGATGTGGATGTCAATTCAGCACTGATGTGTTAGCTTACATAGGCAGCACTAACTATGTTCCACATTGGTAGAGGCCTGACGTAGAGTCTTTCTTGTCATCGTGTGGACTCCATGTGTCTAGATGAGCAACGGTCACTGGGAGGAATTCGCACAATGCTAGGATTTATTTATTTTTCACTGGGAGTCTACTTTGTGGGGGCTAGATTATATTGACTGGCGATGGGTTTCCACTATTTAGTCCCACATTAAGTGGGTAAACACTCTGCCAACTATATAAAATAAATAGCCCACAATGAAATAATAAAAGGTCACCAGAGACTATAGTGGTCACTTCACCAGTGTAAGGTGGATGGCTGGAAATATGTGAAGTGGTCCAAATTTGTTAAAAAAGTTTGCCTAAAAATGTAATATGCCTGCCAAATTGGAATATGATGCCCATCGATTAATAAATAGAATACTCCCTTCAAATATTCTTTGCAAGGCTCGGGTGTTACTATCTGGTTTTGCAAAAAAAAAAATTCTCTACTAGCTCGACTAGTCAAATTTGTTTTTTTTTGAGAATTTCTACAAAAATCGTAGAAAAATGTTGATGAAAAAGTAGAGAAAATAAAAATCAGATATGAACAATAGATTAATAGATTGATTAAATGACCATACCCAAGTTCTAAAGTGGGCCTTTAGGTGTCAATTTGCAAAAATATATTGCCTCACGATCGACCTTAGCCCAGCATAGGAAAATTTATAATCATTTTTTTATCAAACCAATGTTTTAGATGCAATGGCAAGGTCCAATCTGGCTCTAGTTACTCCCAATTTCTACAAATTCTTTGAATTCAGGTCAAGGTGCTTAATCAAAAATGGTCTCAAATCACTATGTGAATAGAATATCCTTAAGCTCTGATACATGTAACAATTTGCCTTAAGGGGAAATCACCTAAGACCAAGGAACTCAAGCACAAGCACAATAGTAGACCAAGAGTATGATGAGAATGACAATATATTCATTCAATATGGATTAAAAGTACACTAGGAGTGCTTGTTTATAAAGGCCTCTGGAAAGCTTCTAGAATGCATAGAAGTCGAAAATATGATAAGTCATTCAACTAGGCACATGTCCACAAAATATGGGTTATCCTCCATTAAGCACGAGAGTAAGTGCAATGATGAGAGGATAAGCTTACAAAGGTGTAGCATGCAAAATTATGTTGTAGACATGTGCTAAAATTGGAGTGTGAATAATTGTGTTGTCTACATGACAACTTAGTTAATTATGCAAACTACAGTGTTATAGACACCATGTGTTGAATTAGAGTTGCTTACTCCAATGTTGTCAACATGACAACTCATGAGAGTATGCAAACTTCTAAGTGTCTTAGCTAAGAAATAATAAAATAATGTATAATAATAATATAATGCATTAACCTAAGTAAACTTAGCTAAAGTGTAAATAGTGAATAATTATTTACTATTAGTGTAGTTTTTTATTTTTTCTATTTTGGTAGGTTTTTCCTACACTTTTAATAATCTCACTTAGGTTAATAAAGCATGTCTTATTAGGTGAATGGTTGTGAGGTGTCACCTTCCTACATGTGAGTATCCATTAGCTATCTTGGAAAGATACTTTGCTATCTTTAGTCCGATAGATGGTTGCTCCTCATTGGTTCGTGTTGCCACCTCCTCCCTCTTCCTAGCCTATCTAAGCATGCTACCTAGCTTATATTTGCATATCTCTTGTTTTTGCATCCTCTTAATGCTATTTTGCTTCCAGCATTTGCATTACTCTCTTGGAGACTAACTCTATGATGCTATTTTGATTTTGTATCATTTGCATTCATAGTTTAGATATTTATTCTTTGCACTATTTTTTTGGGTTATTAATCTTATCAGATTCTAACATTTACACCAACAACACCAAAGATTGATGAAATTATTTTTCCTTAATTTTTATTTGAATAGTTTTTATTATTTAATTTTAATTGGCTATAAAGGTAAATTATAAAACTTCTCATGTATCGAAACCATAATTTGATTAAAATTTCACTTTAAAAAAAAAAAAATATTACTTTTTAAACTTCAAAAAGAATTATATGTAGTTTGATGGCATATAAATTGATTTAAGAAAAACTATAAAATAAAAAAGTTATTAAAGTGTTAGTGAACCTCACTATTTTACATTTAGGTACCACCTTTGATTAAGAAATGATGCAAAAATAGAAAATAAAATCACAACACTATATAATTATATGTAAGAGATCATAATGGTGAGAACTCTAATGGTTTCTTTTTGTAAAAAAAATTGGTTGGGAAGACCCTCTAAATATTGTGACAAGGCTTGAATTTGTCAGTTCAATGCTTTAGCCAAATCTTGAGAGGTCAAGGTTCAACAAGCTTATCCCAAACCGAAGGCTGAGGTGGGAGAAAAAAATTTTAGACCATGTTGTAAGAAATGGGCACCCATTTTGAAAAAGCATTGCAACATTTAAAACACATTTTAAATTCTCCCCCCCCCTGACCCAAAAAAAGAAGATTTTTTTAGAAATGAGCACCTATTTTTCAAAAATAAAAAATGGCTACCCAATTTTTATTTATAAGAAATATGTGCCCATTTTTAAAATAAAAATGAATTTTTTTTTTCAAAAAAGACACCTATTTTTTGAAAATAAAAAATGGTCACCCAATTTTTAAAATATGGATTAGGTATCCGAGCCTACGAGTGCCCATTTTCAAAAAAATGGGTGCCTATTTCTAGAAGAGCATGATCTCAATCTATAGACTTCCATAGAACTGAGACTCATCTTTGTGCACTTACCCCACTGTCATGGTAATAAATATTCTTAATGAACAACTCATAAATGTCTATGTATAGTTTTGAAGGCACTTAAATGATTTACAACATTTAAAACCCATATGGCCTTGATGACCAGTGTTTTATTGATTGATTGGAATTATTAGTTTCTGCCACTAAGGTAGGAGACTATAGTTCTTAATGTTTTTTTCCTATTAGCTTGTCTATTGAAAAGTGTGCAAAATGTTTTTTATCCTATGGTTTGTATAATATTTTTATGAAACTGAAATTTTCTCCACTTAGTTCCTATTTTCTAATTAGCTCTCTCAATTTTAGCCCATTATAATTTTTATTTATCTTGCACAAAATTGTCATTATTTTAAAACCATATTTGAGACTTTGACATGTCTCTTGCATGTATCTATTACTAGAGAAATGAAAGAAAAGAGAAATGTATTGACATCATGTTTGAGACTCTAACATGTCTTCTGAATGTGTTACTAGACATTGACTACAGTTGCACTCATATGGGAATATGATATACTCTAATTATGTCAGTAGGAAAACCTTAGAAGTTCCATTAATACCATTCATGTCATCAAATTTTATAACACCCATTCAATAGTCACAAGTGATGCATTAGTGCTTGCATTTATCAAAATCTACAAAATCAAAAGATAAAACCTTTCAGAACATAAAAAGATTGAGTATTCATATTGCCATCAACTAAATTGTGACTTTGATACAAGATTTTGCATACATTCAAAATTATTTAACATGAAGTTATTTAAAAACATACAAGGATGGTGGCATACATGATATCATTGTTATTATATGATTGAATTTCATAGTTATTTGTTATAGAGATGAGAACACCAATCAAATATCTAACACAAACCCCTCTCTTCTTTTGGTGTTCTTGTAGCAATTTTTTTTCATACACACATCTGTTATTTTCATTTGATTCTTGATAGAAAAAAGAATACCATGATGATCAAACAACTTGAGAAAGGGTAATTCAACATCCTCAAAGTATAAAAGAAATCTATTAGAATTATTTTTTGAGATGTATTATGTTATAAATGTTATTGTGTTTTATTGTAATTCATAAAAGTGGGTGTAGCCACCTTGTTGGTGAATTAAGAGAGATATCACCATAGCATCATGTAGCTTCTATGATGAGGAAACAGCCCAAATGTAATCTTCCAAAATAAGCAAATTTTAAAGGGAAAAAAATGAGGAAACATACCTGATCGGGCATCACCCATCCACTAGTCATCCCAAAAATGAATCTTCCAATCATTAACAAAAGACTATATAACATGACAAAATAGAGCACCATTAAAATATTCACATAGATGAAAAGAGTGGTTTTTTTTTTATCATGGCCTGAGCTTTTAAATGATAAAATACATTCTTCTGTAGAAAGGCCACACTCCATTGAGAAATTCTAACAAATAGTTTGTGGACCTTCTATTTGCCAACTTCAAGTGCTCCTATCCCATGCACAAATAGAGTAGATGAAGGCAAATCCAGGTGGTCCTCACATGTTATAGCATTGTTTTCAGAGCACTTAGTCAAATACTTGTCGTGCTTTTATCTGTGAAGCTTTGCATCTCCATTGTGCTCATGTACATGGCCAACTCGCAAGCTCTTACAACTAGAAGCATTCCGTAGAGAAAGTTTCATTGGTTCAACATTCAACGTTTGTCTGATCACTGACATTATCATTACCTTAAAAAACTAATTGTAATTAGAATGGTACCGAACCCCCTAATTTTCTTCACAACCGTGTGAGGAGAAGGCTGAAGTTCAATCATAACGACAGACCTGTTGACCATGGTGATGCACTTGAGTAATGCCACAGTTCTATGTCAATGATTAGTCACCTTCAAACTCATGATGAGTGATTAAATTGGTTGTAAAACCCATTACCAACCTCTTCATATTTCAGCAATGAGCCAAGAATCAGGAAGCACGTATTTCGGATGGTCATATATCTCAGTCATGGATCAAGACGTCTGCCGCATATGGCATGAAATATGTAGCTATACCGAAGTGCATAAATGCATTATCTTTCCCTTATGGACATTATCATACCATCATTCCTATCCACGTGGAGTGTCTAAGTATGCTAGAGATTTTATGCCGCTGACTAAGCCAGTTGAGGTATTCCACCAAACAATTCACATGCTTGCCTATGCTTTCAAATTTTGCATTTACAAATACAAGCAACATGTCAAGAAATTATAACCGAATAAAATGTCATTTCATCAAATAGAACGTATGCTTCATCATTTACTCTGTTTTGTGAGTCCTTAATAGAGATATCATCTAATATACCAAAACCATCACAAATGTGGATTATCAGTTATCTATAGCATGTAATATCATAGATTGGAATAATTTTTGGATAATTACTTATAACCCTTCAAGATTTCAAACTTCTAAACTAAAAACTTTACTAGTATCCAATATTTGGACACATATCCATAGAGACAACCCACAAATGCATTGAAACTATTCAATGTTTGTATTGGAACAATCCTTGACTGTGTGGAGTAACAAATTTAGTAAGAATGCATTCCAATCTCATGTGGTCACTGTAATCATCCATAGATTAGAAGGTGCACATGGATTAGTCGTATGCTTCACCTGACTTTAAACTTATCTATGCCATGCTTCATGGAATGGACCTGTATTACAGAACTTGATCATGTTAGTTTGGGACTCCAACATATTTCTAAGGATCACGATGGACCTTTATCTATCTATGGTCATCACCTCATCCAACTGTGTGAATCTTCTGGTCTGGTTATTCTAAACGACCTTCTTTGTTTTCCTAAATCTGAGCTTTTTACCTATTGGCCACACTATGGAGGTGCCAGTGTGGTTGACTATGTTATCATAGGTGCTTCTTCATCTCTTCCATCTGCAACTTCACCATTGGTTGTCTCCTACTTGCCAACCATGCTCTTTTGTGCCTTGTACTCTTTTTCTCCCCCCTTTCTTGCTAGTCCCACCTTCCCTATAAGTGAAGGCCACTCCACACCTCTACCCGCAACCCCACTCCTTGACTACTTTGGATCACACCCCTAGCTATTTTCACTTCTGCTTTGCCGAGAGCAATGAGGACCTCTTCATTTTTCACTTGTGTCGACTCCTCTCACCTATGTGTTTCTCTAAGTGTAGCCATGCTTCCTCCATGTTTGATCTCTTGACCACAACCATCTAGGAGTCAGCATTCCTTTCCATCCCCCACTACCCTATCCTTACATCCAAGCACTAGAGCACATGTCCTATGAATTGTTGGTTCGATGCCGACTATAAAGCCTTTCACCACCACTTGACTTTAACCTTTGAGAACTCCCCTTCAACTATCGCCAATTTTTGACATTCCTATCACTTATTTCTTCATGCAAAGAAACTAGCTTACATTGCTTCATAGTGTAGATCCCTTTACGATACACTTAGCCAAGACTCGAAGCCTTTTTAGTGCACCTTGTTCCCACAGTATTCGCCCCCACCTTCCTCCATCGACTTGTGCTCCGTCATCTCCCACACCACCACCTTTTATGACATCCTAGATTAGTCACCTCTCCACCTCATATCACCCCCTCATTGCCATATGTTTTTTGCTTCCATCATCCATGAGGCCATTAGAACTGTGAGATGCAGTAGAACTGTCGATGAGTATGGCTTCCAGGCAAAGCTACTCAAGCTTGGTAGCCTGGTGATTGGCTCTTATCTCACCACACTCTTTAATATAGTAGTTTGTACTAGATTTCCAAAGGCTTGGTTGAGGCATGTGATATATCTCATTTATAAGAAGAAGCCAATTTTTTACCCCAGTAACTATAGGACCATCATGATTGGGCATACCTTTGTGAAACTTTATGCCACAACACTAAATACTATTCTTTCGAGGGAACTAGAGAGGATGAATTGTAGGACTACAGGTTGAGTTGGTTTTAGAGATATTATTAGACTATGGATCACATCTTGACCTTCTAAGCGATCATTGAGGAGGCTCATCATTGATCTGTGAAAGTCTACTATTGTTTTGTGGACTTTCGTAAGACATTTGATTATGTACCTAGAGTAGCCCTTTTTTAAAGGCTTAGAGACATTTGGATATCAAAGATTCTTTTGATGACCATTAGGAGGCTCTATGAGTGGATTGAGGGAAGACTTGGGACTCTAGTGAGGCTCTCTAATCCTATTTGGAGTACTTGTAAGGTGAAGTAGGGGTGCCCCCTCTCCCTCACTCTCTTTGGCATCTACATTGATGAGCTTGAGGGATTTATCAAAGATTCATCCCTTCCAGGTGATAGTTGCTACTTACATAAGGTTTTAGTCTCCATCCTTTTTTTAGATGATGTGATTCTTCTTGCCTCCTCATCAAGAGCCTCCAGAGAACTCTTGATAGCTTAGCCTCTTTCTATGACTTCAAACAACTTGAGGTTAACTTAGGGAGGACTTGGGTCATGGTCTTCAATTGCTTGAAAACCTCACACTTACATTTATACTTCCATGGTTACGAGATTGAGATTGCCTCCTCATACATTTACCTCAAGGTCAAGTTCTCTAGTCCTCATTTTAGTTTGAGACCTACCATTCAGCCTAGGATTAGCAAAGGGATGGGTTCCCTTGCCATGATTGAGAGGTAGCGCTTTAGAAACCATTTCTAGAACAACTTGTTCAAGTTGTCTCTCTTGGACTCTCTAGTTAAACCTATTGTTCTATATGGTATGGTCATTTGGGAACCATCGATCCTTAATTCAGATTGGGCCTCCATTAAGCATATTCAAAATCTCTTCCTTTGGCAAATCATCAGATGTCATTGCTCCATCTCCCACAATATCATTCTAGCTGAGTTCAGAGCTCATCTCTTTAGATTGTGAGGTATTTTTTACCTAGTATGGTTTTGCCACCATCTTTGTTGCTTTGTAGACTCTACTAATGCTCAAGATAGATACTTTTCCTTCCATACTACTCCTTAATTGTGCTTGCTAGGCCTAACACCTCCTTGGGAGCCCATTGCTGGTATGCCCAGGCCACATCCCTTTTGAGGTCCATTAGGATAGACATTGATCACATGTCCCCCTTTTGGTTCTTGTTAGATGCTCTTGCTCATCTTATCCCTTCTAGATAGGAGTTGAATGAGCAGGTCAAATTTGACATCTATAGACAATACTTCATTATGACTTGGTCTAACCCACCTAAGGGGTTAAGTCAAAGGATGGCTTTCTATGTTGAGCACTTTCTGGACATGTAGGATGGGATTATTGCTTGACCTAGATATTTATCTCAGATTTTGTGTCATGCTCTTTGGTTTGCATTAGGATCTTTTAGGGTTGATTTCCACCACCCACGAGCCTAGACAAACCACCACATGAATAGAAAGGATCGTATTTGCAGGCTATGCACATTGGTCGAGACTGAGATTGAATTACACTTTATTTTCCATTGACCTATTTATTACGAGATCAAAGGGAGATTTTATAGTTTATTTAGAGAGTGTAGCTTATACACCTCCTTCTTTAGCTACATAGGTCAAAGATGTTTGGTGCTTTATCTCCAAGAGGTAATGCAACTTCGTGATCACACCATATAGATTTTATTCCCCTTAAATTAGGTTGCAAAGCACCTCAATACGAATTTCTTATCGCCCCTACCATCTAGGTGGGGTATGAAGCAGTGCTTAGATACCTCCACCACTATTCACTCTAGATCTATGTGAGCCCGCATGGCTCATCTTCATCCTCATCTTCATCAGTATTAGCCCTCTAGTAGATCTCACAAATGACTACATGCTCTCCCTCACCTAAGTTTGTATTCTTTAGTGTTGGACTTCTTCCAGCCTAGGAAGAACCCTTAGTTTGCATCTTGTATCTAGTTTTTCTTTTCTCTTCTATTTTCTTTCCCAACTAGTGTTTGGTGGTCTATCAGTTCTTTGATTCTTGTTTTGGAAGTTTCTAGTCCCATAGACCATTCTTGGTCTCCCATTTGACATTAATAAATTTATCTTATCTTATCTTATCTAAGGTAGTTTCACATTTGAAAAAATTTGATAACATCATGTGGTGTCATGACTTCCAATCTTTGAACTATCAAATTTATCCTCTCATGTTTGATATGTAATTTTCCATCTTACACCCACCTTTAGATGACCCAACTTTCAATTCTTAACTCATTTGAATAAGAAGAGATTAATATTTTGGACTGAAATAGGTATTCTAAACCCCAAATTTAAAAGATTAATGGTTAATTATGTGGATGAAAAATATGCATTTTAGTGCCTTTCATTAATCTATGATTTCTCAAGACTCGGGCACCAGAATTTGAAAATTTAAATTGCCAGGCAAAGCTGGATATTAGCCAAAGAAGTTTGGAAAACTACATTCTTTTAAATTTTAAGAAATGACCATTTTAAATCTCAAAGTTAGGTTTTTTCCAAGGATAACTGTAGTTTAAAATGGCAAGGATTTAAAAAAACAATTAGAGAAATTTTGATATCCAGGAAACATACATGAAATCCATTATCGTGATTGAGACTTTTGAAAGGCTTATTTTTAACTTTTTCTTAAAGTTCAACTTTCTTAATTGTTTTTGGGCTAGGAATGCATATTGGGAATAAGAATGACTATTCTAATAATAGCTATTTTTTGGAATGGACATAAGCTCATTTTAGGGAAAAAATGGGAATATGTATTCCTATTCCCTATTGTAATTGACACACCAAATGGAAAATGGAAAACTCATTCCTATTCTAGCAACCAAATAGACCCTTAATGAAATGTATTTATCACATAGATTTATTTATTATTGTTAAAGAGAGTAATAGTTTCTAAGATATAATATAAATTGTGTGTATATCTTAACTCCACTATAGTGATTGGAAGTTTTTGAAGGCTCTTTTTAAAGATTTTTCTAATAGTGTCTCTAATAGGTGGAAGTTAAAAGGGTTGGTTATGGTTGCGGCCATGATGAGGGAAATGTTCCTATTTAAATTAACAAATGAATAATATAGAAACTAGATTTTGGTAAGCTCTTGGAGACTGTGGAAACACAATTTGGTTGTGGCTAAATGGAAACCTTGACTCAATCCTAGAGTGGATTTGTAGAGGATGGCCCTAGTTTGGGTTTTCCTTCTAGGCCTACCACTGGAGTTATGGGATGATAAAATCTTTCAGTGGGTTGGGGACTCCTTCAGTCATATAATTAAAATGGATGTTGTTACCCAAAATAAGTTTGGGTTAGGTTTTACTAGACCTTTCATGAATGCGGTTATGAATAATACCCTCCCTAGGAGTATTGTCTTGATCTCAAAATGGGGAGCTTGGAAACAAGCTACTAGTTATGTAAATGCAAACTTGTATTGCAAAAATATAGACAATATGGTCATGTACTTTGTGGATGCAATGTGGTTATCAACAAGAAAGATAGTTGTAAAGCAAAAAAAAACCATAAATGAACTAGGATTAGTCCCTATGGAAGGGGGATAAGGTGGGGTAGGTCAACTAGATAGGGGACAACGTATATAAAGATAACACTATCTCCTACCTGTAGTTAACAAGGTTCCATGCAACCCTTTGGAGAAAGGAGAATTTTAGATGGAGGCTATTGAGGAAAGGGTGACCTAGCTATTGAAGAATGGATGACTCAAGTTATTGAGGAAAAGGTGACATAGGCTCAACCAAAGGAGGTTCAGGTGGAGATGGGTGACAAGTTGAGGATATATGGTTGAAGTTTCTCCTCACCACATGGTACCCTCATGGTTAATCTTTCTTGTATAGAGTTTTAGCTTCCCTCAGGGCTAGGCTCTCCACCCTCAATTCTAGGTACCCCTTTAGGGATGGTAGTTGGCAAGATTTCAAAAGGAAGAGCCATGGCTAACCTAAGGCTAATGTGGGTTTGAAGGTAAGAAATGAAAGGCCTCTAAAAAGGGTTGCAAGAGTCAAGGAGACCTCCCAGGACATTGTGAATAAGGTACAATAGACTTTGGAGGATACCCAAGGAGGTAAGAAATGAAATTATTTTCATGCAACATTAGGGGCCTCACTAGCCTAAGAAAACAATTTTCTTTTTGAAATCTATGATCAATGATCATAAGGTAGATATAGTTCTCATCTAGAAAGCTAAGATGTGTAAATATATTTTTGAAAAAATGGCCAACTGTTTATGGTAAGGTGTAAAACATGTCTTTAAAGAAGCTATAGGTGCTTCAGGGGGGATTTTCACTATGGAATCCTAATAACCTCAATGGTGTGGAGCTAGACTATTACCCCTACTTTTCTATGGTTTCTTTTAATGAGGAGGTAAATAACTAGGTGTTATTGAAGTTTTATGCTCCGAACACAAGGGGAGGGTGCCTCCACCTCTAGAAAGAAGCCGCTAGATGCATGAAGAACTGGAAGGATGCCCACTTCATATGTACTGGACATTTTAACACCTCCTTATACCCCTCAAAAAAGAAGGGCAATCTAGATGATGTTTCAAAGAGTATGTAGGACCTCGAGGGATTCCTAAGTGAAAATGACCTCATAGATTTTGAGCTACAAGGTGTCTAATTCACTTGGTCCAATAACCATATGAGAAACAACTTTATTCAGGTAAGACCTAACAGAATGAGATATCTTTCCATATACTTCCCTCCACAGATTGCTAATATTCTCCTTGAACAACTCTATGGGTTTTTTTACCTAGTCTTCTAACAATTGCCATAAGAAGAAACCCTTCCACTATGAAATAATGTTGCATTTTCACCCTTAGTTTGGAGACCAGATTAATTTCTAGTGGAACACTAAGATTTACGGAACAACTATATTCTGTATAGAGAGGAAGATAGAATTATTAAAAGGGAGGTTATCAACTAGAGTAAAAACTACTTTGAAGATATCATCAAACATAAAAAAAAAATTAGGTTTTCCCAATTTGGTCAAAATTTACACCAATCTGAATTCATATAAAAAATAATTAAAAAGTTCATTTTTATTTTATCGCTAGCTGGAGGAGGTTTCATCTACATATCTCATGTTCTCTAGATCATGAATAATCCGCACTTGATATACATTAATGAAACTTGGAGAATAGTGAACAAAATTACTATTTTTATCAACCATGTTATTAATGTGTTTCCTTGTTCAGGATTTAGGATGGTATTGTCCCATATCAGTTGACTAAGATGATTATACTTGTGGAAGAAGGGGAAGCGAGGAGAGGCCGAGTGTTCTTGTTGAGTTAAATAGAATAATGTGTTGACTTGAGAATGAACCCTATAAGTAACAATAACATCCAACTTGAACAATAAAGTTTGTATTTTTGAATGTAGTTTGAAGTGACTAGAATGTTACCAGCCATGTAAGCATCAAAGATATAAATTTGATGACATGAAAGGTGATTGTCTTTAGGAATAGAAGAATGTTTTTCATTTGTGTATATTTGATCAAAGATTGTAGATAATTAGACATACCTTATGCAATTTTCAATGATAATGTGTAGAATGTTTGGAAATTCAAAAATCCATGACATTGGCCATCTAAAATGCAATGTTCTACCATCACACTCATGGTTTGAAATGTTGGTGTTAAATTTTTTTCACATAGTCATATCAAGAACCTACAAATAATATTCATGTGGCTTGTGAAGATCTTACAAGATTGAGTGATAAATATATTTTATTGATACCTAAATACTAGTATATCATAATGATTGTGTGAATGTTATGGAGTCCAAGAATAAAATGAGATAAATTTTAGTTCCAGATTGTACTAATTGCTAATTCTATATTATGAATTTTTTATGAAGTTTAACTTAAAAGAATATGGTGCTAATGGACTTCCTTTTATTACCATCAATTAAGTATATCATGGATGTAGTGTTAATTTAGTTCTAAGTTGTAATTTTCTTCTTCCTACTGAATAAAAACTTTGCATAGTGTACAATATTATGGAATGTGAACGAAATAGGTGTCAATTGTGATACATTTGGAATATCCATATATTCCTACAAATCCTTTCCTTGCATCATGTAAAAGTCATCAAATCATGATACATTAGTGTGCAAAACCAAGATTGTTCCTTCTTTGTTCAATATTTCACTTATCCATATTGTGGTAGAGAACCTTTAACTTTAAGCATGTTGTAATCATATGTTTGAATGGTGATAACTTTCTATTTCTCCAACTACTTTGTGTGGATTGAAAACATGCTTCATTTTGAACTGGTCTTTCATGATGAACCAATCCTCCTCTTTTACATTGTATAGGCCTTTGAGTAATCTTTTTTACTTTCCTCTCAACCTCATAAATAATAAAGCTAGATGAATCACTAATCAGATATAATACTGCATGTTTTTGCTCTTTATTGTGACCCACAAGCATCAACATATTGGAGGGATTCTACCCTTGTCTATTATACATTATGAACTTAAGTGTCCACTATCCTCCTTATCTTGGGTCTTAAATGCCATAAACATTATAAAATCTTATGATTTATTCTCAAAAATACATATCTATTCCTTATTTCTCTAATAATCTATAAAAAAAAAAATATTAACTCTCTCCAATAGGGATGTTATTCATATTACCATATAAATCAATGTGCACAAACTATAATGGTGTATATTTTCCTTTAGATTTTTACAATTGAAAGTGATTCATATTTTATTTTATTATAATTTTGGCTTGGTATATACTAATAAGCTATAAAGTTTATGAAAATACTCTACCCATTTAATTTTTACACAATAGACTCAAACCAATGTAGTTAAAATTTTCATACCCAAGATGTCCAAATAAATGGAATTCTTGAAGTAAAATCTTCAACATTGATTGTTGATGTATTTCTATCCATTTTCCAAGTATGAAGCATGCAACTAAGTATTGATACTAAAAAACTTCCATGAAAGGAAATAGTTTATTTTATTTTTTTAGTACCACTAAAATATTTTCTCCCAATCTTGTCAATGAAGACACGTTCGCATTTCTCCATGAATACTTTATAGCCTCATTGTATCAATTACTAAACACTCAAGACTTGTAGTTAGTACAAGGGGAAATATAAGCATTTTCTATCGCGTTATTCTTTCCACACTTGGTTTCAATCCTAATAGATCCTTTGTATACTACTATAAGTTCTCTATTATACTCAATTTTAATCGTGGATAGCATATTTTCATCCATAATGAAGAAACTCATTAGCACTTTCTATTTATATTATTCAATGCTGAGATGCAAAATTTCAACTTTGCCCTAATCACCAATGATACACATGAAAAAAGCCTTTAAGTGATCAACATCAACTACCATTTCATCAATTATATTTATCATCTTCTTTGTTTCATCATTTTTTTTCAAATATACAATCCCAATGACTACAAGCTCTCAGAAGCCATTTCCTGCAATTAGTGTCATCTTGTTTACCTTGATACCATAATTTTGTCATACTACTACCATATTTCCAAGATTTTCTAATATTAAGCTCATCATGATTATATGAAGAATCTATGTCAAGTGAGTAGTTATTGTTGTTATGACTCTAACTCTTATAATTCTAATTCTAAAGCTTCTTAAATTGATTTTTCTTTGAGACTCTTTCAATAAAATAATAATTGAATACTTACAATTATATCATACTCATAGTGATGCTAGAAGTAGAGAGATGAATGAGAAATATGGGAGATTATTTACATTACCTTCTAAGAGTGTATGGATAGACACAAGAAATATGTAAATATTGTAATTTGTACAGTATCATATTGCTTGGTTCTCATTTCAACAATGAAAGGATTGTGGCATACTATGCTTATTTTGTAGGGTTGTGTTTATGTTTGATATATTCTATTGGATCTAGGATTCTTAAGATCATTTTGAGTTTTACCAAAGTTTTGAGGGCGTTGCCTTAGTGTTAAAGTTCAATCCAGTGTCTCATTCCTTTTACTAAACCAAGGATCCCAAACAACTCTTCTCTTTACTATAGTGTTGTTGGTGAACTTAAAAGTTATGAATAGTTTATCCAATATAGCAATGTCGCGTATGTTAAAGTATGTCATTTTTTCCATCTTCAATGTTGGTATATCATTACTATTTATTATATTAATAGTTTAAATTTGTTGTTGTAGGTTGATAGGTGAGTTTTTCTTACTTCTATCAAACATTTTTCCTCATTCATACTAGGAATTACCTATTATTATGAATCAAATTGAAATAAAGTATTAAACAATATATGAATGTCCCAATGATCACATTCTATATCATAAACAACATGAATTTGCAATAGAATTCCCTGATTCTTATATTAGTAGATATCAGTCAGATCAAATTAAAAAAAAGGTGCCTCACAAGGTTCTTTGATACATTCTCATTATTTCACATCTTGAATGATTATTCAGTGCACTAGCTTAACACAATTTATGGATTATCATGTGTGCAATATAAGTCAAGATGAAATTATGTGAATGCCCACGGATGGTTCTGAATTTAAAGGCATAGAAAAAACATAGCTGCACTTTAAAGAAAATCCTCGTAATCTCAAGGTTTCATTTGGAGTGGATGGTGTCAATCCATTTGGAGATATAGATCTTTTTACTCAATGTGTCCTATTTTTGTTATTAACAATAACATTCCTCTTTGAATGTCCATAAAGATGGAGCAAATAATGTTGTCAATGATTGTAATAAGTATTTTTTCATTTAATGGTTATCTAAATTAATTTATAAACAATATATCAAAATGGTCATAATAATTATGTAATGTTTATGTTCATTCAATTACAAGGTAAGTACTAAGTTAATATATGAATGTGTATATTGAGCCCATTATTGACGAGCTTTTGAAGTTATAGAATGGGTACACTATGTATGACATCTCTAGACCAATAGGACATAGACAATTTAAATTTCATGCAATGATTGGATGGGCAATACATGATGCCCCTAGGCTAACTTATTTTTGTGGTATGTTATATTGTTAAGGTCACTTATTTTTCATCTATTATAGTGCTTACACACTATTGTTGTATATTTAAGTTGCACATGATAATTGTACATGAGAAGTGATGACTCCAGCGGGGGCGTGGGCGGGATGACTGGGAGGGCATGGAATAGGGATGGAAGCCAATTGTGGGAAGAAGTTGTAGAGCTATCTTGGAAAAAGACAAAGAGATTTAAAATTATTATGGCTTGTTTGATGTAACATTTCCCAACATTGACTCTTTGTTATCTTTAAAAACTAAAAAATAAAATATATTAATAATAATAAATTAGTCATTGGAAATTTTGTTTGTGGTTTGTGTCTATTTTATTTTGTACATGGCCATCTTCTAAACAAAATGCACTTTTGATCATACTTCAAAAACTCAAAAACCCAATAGATTTTCTTGAAATTTAAAGCACTTGGTCTTCATGACCTCCACATTTTATAATTGAAAACAATAAAAAATTAGAAAAAAAATCATTGCAATTTTAGAGATCTAATTTGTTTTTCGACTTTTGGTACATTCAATCTAGAAGATTGTATTTTCAGAATTCTAAAATAGAAGTTGGTGCATTCAATCTAGAAGATAACAAATGTCTTTTTTATTTTAGCTATGTGACAAAATGCGTATTCATTTTTATTTATGTTGATTGAGCCTTGTGCCTTACTTTGTAATGATCTGAACTATTAAATGTTACATGGTATCAAACTATTAGTTACACTTGTGACCAGTTTGGTAAAATGGAAAACAAGTCTGAAAACATTTCTTCTAGCCTTGTGTACGACTTCTTGAGCTGTTGGATGAATTGAGATTACATACTCCATAAAACATAAAATTTTAATAGCAAAGAGAGAATACACATTCATTCTTGTAAGCAATTGATGTTTGCCTTGTTTTGGGCAGAGATCTTGCTTAACAAATCTTGCACCTTCATTAGAAAAATAAAAAAATCAATATCTTACACTATTAATTCATTCTTCAAACATATAACTAAATCAATTATTTATTTTAATTAATCCAAATCTATTGACCTATTATTTAGTTCTTGAATAAAGTAGTTTTATTTTAATTGTGTAAAATGGAAAGTAAGAATGAAAACTGATAAATTATTATATCGCTATCAGAATTTAATTGTGTATTTTTTGAGTCAAATTCAAAAACTATATAGTTAAACTTAGATAGCAATATTACAAGATCAAAACTTTCTTCAGATCTTATATACAACTTTCTAAACTGTTGGAGGAACTAAAGCTACTTACCCCTTCCAACAGATAATTGTTTTAAGGAATCATATGAAAGCACATTTCTTATTGTAAACAATTGATATTTTCCTTATTTTGAGTAAAAATCTTACAAAACATGTGAACTAATAGTAGTTCCTTCTTTAACGATATAATCAAAATTAACTATTTATTTTAACCAATCAAATTCAGTTCACTTCAAACAATCTTAAACATAAAACATATAACCTACTCCTTGAATAAGCAAAGCACACTTGTTTTCATTGAACGGGTAACATGAAGATTCAAGTACATGACCTATGGCCAGGGGTTAAACTCTTTTCTGCACTCATATCAGTATAGATGGAGGGGAAAGCGAGGTTCTATAATTGCCTCCAATGGAATTAATTTGGACATTGTCAGCCTAAGCCCTTCTCTCATATCAAATTCAGCTCCGTGTGGAGCAGTCCAGTCGAAGCTCTGAAGTAGCCGAGCCAATGTATAGTTGACCACAATCAACGCGAAAGACATCCCAGAGCAAATTCTTCTCCCTGAACTGAACATAATCAATTCAAAGTTGTGTCCTTTCACATCCATCTCTTTGCTGCAATTGAGAAAACGACCACGAATGAATTCCGTGGGGCGCTCCCACAAAGCTGCGTCCCGATGAATCACCCACGCATTGACTAATAGTTACGTTCCTGTGGGAACATGATATCCCCCAACTGTATAGTTCTTGATCGATTCATGAGGAAGAAGAAGAGGTGCCGGTGGATAAAGCCTAAGAGTTTCTTTCACAATTGCCTCCGAATTATATTTCAGCTTGTGCACATCTAATTCCTCCACCACTCGCTCACGTGTAACAAGTGTGTCGAGTTCTTGTTGTGCTTTGAGAAAAACTTCCGGGCGGTTTGCCAGAGCTGACAGTGCCCATTCGACGGTTACAGAGGATTTTTCAGTGCCTGCGTTTATCAAGGTCTGCAAAGGCAAATCTTTTAATAACTTAAAAAGATTGTGTACATTCCTCACACCATTAACAAATTTGGGGAAATGAGAACATACAAGGACGGTGGCTTTGGCCACATCTTCTTTAATGTCAGACTGTATTTCATGGCTGTCTTTTGCAGAGATGAGAACATCGATCAAGTCTCGAGCGTGGATCCCTTTCTTCTCTTGGTGCTACTGCAGCAATTTCATCATGAAACCCTCTCTCTTCCTCTGTAGATTCTTCACGGCGGCCATTATTCCATGCAGATTAAGCCACTTGAGGAAAGGTAGGCAGTATCCGATATCAAATGCTCCAGCTAGCAAGAAAGTTCCTTCTGTCATCTTGTTGGTGCACTTTAGTTCTTCCCAGTTTTGAGCTCCTAAGTGATGTAATCCAATGCAAAATATGTCAAATCATTTACCCCGGTGAGCCTACCCATGCAGGAAATCAATCAAGTCAAGATCTATAAGTCAGCTAGGTGATTCTAGAATGCTTGGGCAAGTGTCAAGCTTTTCCTAAGATGAGAAGAAAGTCGAATGAGCTCTATGGGTATATCTATCCATGCTCAGAACCTTCTTGAAGTGAAGAATCAATATTACTTTAGAGGAAAAGATTCTGTGAAGATATAGAGCCAGAGCAATGAGGAAGCAACGAGTTGAACGAAGAGATCATGGAAAGCATAGACAAAAGTTGCGATGTGTTTCAGATCATGATCAGAGCAAGGGTACACATCAAATCATGATCAGCCACGTCAAGAGGAAGAAAAGACCCACAAGGAGCCAAGTGAAGTGGTTAATGAGAGATTGAATCCAGTGGCCCTCACTTTACTGCTTTGGCCACGGTTGGGCCCCGATCATCAATTCATCCTAATCGTCCAACGAAGAAAAGGTCGAATGGTCCTAAACGTTGAACGAAAAAAGTTTAAATGGAAAAAGTCTCCAGAAAAATGACACTTGTCCACACTCAAATCCATTTTGAGTCAAAAATTAAAAAGATCAGAGGAGATCGTGGCCGTCCATTTTCCAGATCAGTGATGAGCAATGCATCCAGTTAGCATTTAGTCAGACAGAGTTGGAGCCAGTAATAAAGTGCCATATGACCAAAAGGGCCCAGATGCATTAGAAAGCAAGTTTAAACAAGATCTAATCCTACAGTCCTCATTCTCCTGTGAGGTCAACATGTACGATCTTTATTTCCTGCGAGGCCATGAGAGCCATTGATTCACGAAGCGCTATAAAGTAGACTGTATGATCGTGATCATTGATTGTGGGAAAATCAACAATGCAGAATAAATTCTTGTGGACGGAAAGTAAAAGTCATTATCCACTCCGAACGTGCCACGTAGCGGGTGATGCCCTAGTCAGATAATCCAGACAAATCAAGGAGTTTTATCTATCAGCCATGAGGCATCTAGCTATAGGGTGGACCCAGATCAAAAGGAAATAAAATGCTATAAAAGACCATAGGAAAGGTGGTTTTATAGTCCACTTCGTACTCTATTTTGAGAGGCGCTTGGCGCTACAAACGAGACGTACATACCCTAACCCCCAGTGGGATTTGAACTTGTGACCTCTCTTTCAAGAGTACAAGTTCTCCACCACTAAGCCAACTCAGAATGTAAATAATGTGGCTCCCATGTTCTTACTACATCTAGATGCTTGAAAGTTAAAAGCCACTAATAAGCAGCATCGTTGATTTCATTAAGGCAAAGATGAGAATATCAACAGTGGTCATTGCATCTAAAGATTAAATCTTCATCCTCCATTCTTCGTAAGAGAAAAGGCAATGAGTGGGTCAATTAAAACAAGATGTTTTAATTTCAACCGTTGATTTGATATGAGCCAGATCGACACTCAAAATTTAAAGATCTGCAGTCGTTGAAATATGAAAAGCTAGAAATGACACCAAAGGTCTTCTACAGAGCTAGCGAGAAATATGAGCCATTTTCTGAGGAAATTTTGTGGTAACTAGAGATTGCACAGGCTGGGGTAGATGCCAGGTGTCTGTAGGAACATCAAGATGTTAAAACCAAACACACGGGACATTTTTAAAATGATTATTAGTGCCCACAATGGAAATTTGACACTCTTTCTCCCTCTATCTCTGGAATTCGGAATTGTAACTGAAGACTATGATCTATCATGTGATTCAATTGCGCTGACAATGCAATAATTGAATATGTAATTGGCCAAGAACCCTAAAGGGGGGCCTATAAGTGTAACTTTTTGAGATGTGAATAAGATCAACAATTTGTTCTACAATCTTTCCTGTAGCTGAGACTATTGAGTGAGAATCAAAAGGTTGTAGGGAGGGATCTGATAGTGTTTGTGAGTGTCATTTCCTTTCACTGTCTCTTATTTTCTGAGCTAACATGCATGTGGATTAGTTTCTCCTTGGAATTGTAGGACAAGTTCATGTGAAGTTGTTAGTGTCTAGTTGAGCTGATAACTCCCCAATAGCGAACGGATGAGAGATGAAGTTTCCTCTGTGCGGACCTGCCTTAGTGATTCGATCCTGTCTGCGGTGAAGAGCTGGAGCGTGCAAATTTTTCTAATGTTTCGCCAGTAGGAACAAAGCTCAAAGTTTTGAAGTTGTACCCCAAATGCTTTCCTGCATACAAAGGTGGGCGCGAAGCAAAGGCTTTGTCATTTGTTGTGAGGCATTCTTTTGCAAGATGTGAAGAGGAGACAACCAGAACTGTCCGTACCCCAAGTTGGAGAGGATATAAATCTGTGAATGGGTAGTTTGGTTCTACTTAGGAGAGGGAGATGCCCAATTATTGGCCAGGACGAAGGCTGCGGTGGCTTTGTCTTTGCCGTATAATTAACTCTACGTCTGAGAGAGGTTACAATCAACCGAATTGAAGCCAGGACTACAGTAAGAACTATAATGGAAGCTTCCTCAAACCCCATAACTCAACACCTATCCTCCTGCAAAGGCACGCTTTACTCTTTTTTAAAGAGCTTGGCCAGAACAGAAAATATATACTTCTATCTCTGCATTATTTAGGAAAACCTTTCTTGGTTTTACAGCACAATCCAATTGATTAGGTTGTTGATTTGGATGGCCCTGCTAAAAATGCATCTAAGATTTAAAAATTGTGAATTGTACTCTTTTTCATATCTGTCAGAAATCTGTATTTTGAATTTTTTTAAAATTTAGTTAAAAATTTGGGAAGGGTGTATTTGGTATGGAGCTTAGTCACTTTTAATTGAACCACAACATCTCGGTCTAATCTCCATCAAATTGATTTTCACTGCAATATAACACAAGTTGTCCTATCAAAAATAACATATGACTAATTACTATTCTATAATGTCACCAATGATTCAAAAAGAGAAAATGAAAACCATGGGCTATCAAAGCTCTAGGCCATAGAAAGATCATAGCTCAGCTATGCCATATGGTAAAAGGAAAAAAAGTCCATCATAAAAAGATCATAGCTCAGCTATGTCAAATGGTAAAGGGCAAAAAAGTCTAATTTATATGATGGTTTCATGAAAAGTGAAGGGAAAAAGGTCCAACTCATGTGATAGTGTCCTGAAAATTATTTAAATTTTAATATATTTATGTCAATGAATTGTTGTTTAAAGGAGTAAAATATAATAAAGACCTAATATAAGACAAAGAATAAGAAGTGACTCGTGACATTCTAGAATTATAATTAGTAACTTTTTATTTAAATTATTGTTTGATTCATCTTTGATGTAGACACCTAGTATATAAAAGACTAAATATTATAAATTAAATTGAAGCCTTTTTCTTTCTTTTTGTGTTATAATTGAATTTAAGATTTCTTTTTGGTTGTTGAGTGTTTTGATACAATTCTATTAATATTTTGACATGGTCCAAACTTTTTAACATCTATTAGATTTTTTTTAATATGCAATGTATTTCTCTCATTAGTATTAGTAACTTTTTATTAAAATTATTATTTGGTTCATCTTTGATGTAGACACTTAGTACCTAAAAGACTAAATATTACAAATTAAATTGAAGCCTTCTTTTTTCTTTTTGTGTTATAATTGAATTTAAGATTTCTTTAAATATTTTGATATGGACCAAACTTTTTAACATCTATTAGAATTTTTTTAATATGCAATGTGTTTCTCTCATTACATAGTATTGTTAAATTATTATTCAAGAGAGTGTCATCTAACAAAAATATGATATAGAACAAATTATAAGATGTCATGAATGACCTCAAGAATAGTAATATTTTACTATATCAATTATATTAGGTTAATAAATAATATGTATTTTAAAGGTTGAGCTTGGTATCAAGATAAAACTATAGAGGGCACAATTCTACTAATACATATGAATTTGAGTTTTTTCAATAAAATAAATATTTATAGAGTACTAATGAAGAAATAATTTGTTCATAAAATATTTTTCGGTTTACTTGGTTAATTTTGAGTCATTAGTAAAATTTATAGAAATGTACTCGAGATTGAATCTCTAAAAGTGAAAATTGTAATAATTTCAACTATTGAGTTGTATAATATATTATGTCAATTGATAGGCTAATTAAATAATGAGGATATACGTGTTTGAGGAATTTTGGTTTATAAATGACTACTGTTTAAATCTTTATAGCATAAAATTTTTTTTGGTCCATTATAAGCAAATGAGACAAATAGTTATTCTCCTTTCAGATTTCTGATCCAAGTCTTCCAAATAACAAGGTGTCCCCTAGGTATTAAATAAATTAGAGAATTTCAAGCTTTGAAACACCTATCTCAAAGTTAATCCTAAGAAACACAAGCAAATCAATAATAAAATCTTCATGCAAGAAAGAATAATCTATAAGCATCAAAAGATCAATACACAAACTCTCAATCTTATGTCATATAATTAGCATGAATTCTACTCTAAATTATACAATAGGCTTATAACAATACAACTTGTGGTTTTAATCCAATGTTTAACTGAATTTTAGTAAAGAAATTATTAATTATCTCTGCATATCTTTCGATATTTAGAATAGCCCTTAAGCTAGAATAGGAATTATTATAATCAATAACTTTATTTTCAAAAGGTAGTTTATATAAGAAATGTAAAAAAAGAGTAAGTATTAGACTTAATTTAAACACCTAAGAAAATTAACATCAAAAGAAGCATGAACAAAATCTTTTATAGTCATCAGTTTAGGGACTTACTACTAATTAAAATCAAATCAAACTTAAAACCAAATCAAGGAGGAAAATAATTAGAATAGGAAACTTAGGTCCTATTTGGAATGTTTAAATACACAACCTTATGATAAAAGAATAATTCAATAGCACCATGTCTAAAATGGAAAATAAAAGGATGACTATAATCAAAATTGAAATTTATAGTAAGCTGAAACAATGTTAGAAGGGGGAACTTTTTATATTATCTTGCACTAACCTAATATTTGAGATAGAAATGATGTCAATCTATAGAGAAATAGGAAATATCTCACTATTCAAATATGACTCAAACTATTATAAAGATCTAAGAAGGAATATTCAAGAGAAAATTGAAAGAAAGAGCCTCAATTAGAGAATGGAGGAACTGTATCTATATATGATCAAGGAATCTCAATTTAAAACTAAATATTTAAAAATGTGGAAGGGTATGCCCTTCGCTTAAATTTGTAAACTAGGGTATGTCCCTTTTATCATATGTCATAATATAGGACTTTTTCCAGGGCAAGACTAGAGGTTTTCCTTCCCATTCTTTCCTACTAGTGCCAATTTCAAAAAAGACTCTAAGATCTTGTAATACTTTGTTTTAATAAATATAATATATAGGGGTTCATCCTTTTACTGATAAAATATTTTTTTTTTAAAATGGAGCATATACTAATTTTAATATTCAATATCAAAGTAATTCTATATTCGACAAAAGATAATAATAAATCAATTAGAATTATTAGAATTCGATGTTACATAATAATATTGAAATAGTATTGCTAGATTAATTGTTAACAATTATCTATGTGAATAAACTAAAATTTGGCATTTTTGAGATGCTCTGTGTGTGTGTGTGTGTGTGTGTGTGTGTGTCTGTGTGTGTGTGTGTGTGTGTGTGTGTTTTGATTTGTAAGGATTCAAATTTTATAACAAAAAGTACTTTCAAATTATGTTCTTGTATCTTTGACTTAACATTTATGTTGTATTTGTGATTTAGAAAGAAAAATTAACCAATTTGTTACCAAGATCCCCTCATAAAAGGAAGAACCATTATAATATGGCATTCTTTTTTCTATATTAAATTTATCAAAAACCATAAGAAACTTCTTTTTATACATCAAATATAGAGTTTGACTTGCAAGATTAAGTCAACCATTCTTTTATTTTCTTATCATATCATGCGAAGCCATCACCTATGTTTGAAAAATTAATTCTACCATCTAGTCGATTTATATTTGAAATATTTTTAAGATGTATTGAAAATAACATCAAAGTAAAGATTGTTTTCCTCAATGGAAAAACCCACACATCTTTCTTCTTAACTATCTGTGGCTAGACTAGAGGTTTTCTCTACCATATCTTTCTTACTAATACCCTTTGTGAGCCAATTGTAATATAAAGCTTTTACTTGAATAAAAATAATGAGCTTGACTTATTAATTTTCAAAAAAGAACATTGTTGGCCTTCATTTGGTTGGGATTTATTTTAGGAGGCTCCTTTTCTTATCCTCAATTTTTGTTAGAAGATATATTTTGTCTCTCATTGTTCAATTTTTGTGCCTCACATATCTATTGAAGTAGTTTCTATATTGATTTATTATTGCTTAAGGGTTTCTTTTTGTTATATGGGGTAGTATTTTTGTCATGTGGGTTCTAAGAGGGTCCCATTGTCTTCTTATATTTTTTTTCTTATCTTTTTGCGATGTCTAATCTTCATGTTTTTTCTATGGGTAGTTGCCAGACTTGCATTATTTCCCCTTTAAACTCCTAGTTTGATATAAATGAATGCAATTTAGTCAAAACTCAAGTCTAGAAATGCCCCCGTTAACTTTCTTTTCTTCTCATCATTCCTAAGGCTTAGCCATATAGGAAACCATTTCATTATGAGTTCAAAGGTAATTTAGCTATGCATGGGTAATTTTGAGTGTCGTTGTGGGTGAGAGGAAAGCATAATCTCCATGATACATTAGTTCATGCTCAAATGTTCTAGAACCTAAAAATCAATTCATGAAACACTACAAGAAGCAAATGTGTCTCCAATGAATCAAGTTGCATCTATAGGATACATCTACAAGGAATTCAAGATAAGGTTGCAAGTAGGAGTCAATCAAAGAAATTTAGTGCCTAGGATTGGTCTGAAATGAGTTCAAGACTTAATTTTGATGTTGAGCCAAAGGACATGTTTGATGTTGCTCTGTGTAGCCCAAAACCTATTTTACTAATGGGGAATTACTCATCCATTCTAGGCCATTCAATTAAGGAAACTCATCTACACTAAGCAAGGAATGATGAAGGTTACTTTTTGGGAAGAAATCTCATTATAAAAATCTCACTTCATGGCTTCTCTAGCTTTGGATGTGCACCTATCATTAAGACTTTCTGAATAAAAGATGAACTTAAAGTAAAGTTGAATTAGTGGTTGTCATGTGTAATGAAATAACTAGCACAATAGAAGAAATAATATTAAATATTATAAAAATAGTTGATAATAACTAAGAGTAATAGGCCACTTCGAGGGGGCAACCTCCAAATATCTCCAATGTGAATACACTTCATAATATGATGTTGAAATAAAACTCACAACCTCCTATATATACCTAATTATGCTTAGGTTGAATATACACAACCCTGCAAAACACCTAGGCCAACCTACCTACCTAAATAATAATACAATAATCATAACATGATTTAAATAAGGATTAAGATAGCCACAAGTTGAATATTCATAACACTATATACACCAATATTAATGGCATTTCATACCCCCTCTCTTGAAAGAAGCATTGTCCTCAATGCTAGCCAAGTGTTGATTCTTTTGAATGAACTCCTCATCCTTCCATGTGGCCCCTTCAACCAGTAAGTTCTTCCATTGGATAAGATACCGAGTCAGTGTTTTGTTCCTCAACTTCATTGTGCATGTTTGAAGGATGCACTTTGGTTCCAAAATTATTCTTCCATCTTCATCAAGTTATGGTAGTACTGTTTGAGTAGAAATTTTCTACCCAATTGCCTTCTTCAAACAAAAAACCTTTAAAACTAGATGTATCTTTGTTGTTGGTGGCAACTCAAGCTTGTAGGCAATACTATCAATCTTTTGTATGATTTGGTATGGTCCATAATATCTTGGAGACAACTTATTATTATTTTTTTGTTTGTTCACTAAAATTTGTTTGTAAGGATACAATCTCAAGAAGACAAAGGCCCCAACTTCAAAATTTATTTCACTATGATGTTTGTTCACTTGTTGTTTCATTCAATTTTGTGCCATAGCTAAATTCTCCATGAGTCATAAAAGTACTCGTTGTTGATGAAGTAAGAAGTCATCTACTACTTGAAGAATGATGATATCCATAAAGTGTCGAAAGTGGAGACATTTTTGATGAGCTATGAAAAGAAGTATTGTACCACCATTTTGGAAGAGGTAGCCAATCTACCCATTGAGATTGTTTTTTGAAGTGAAACAACATCGATATCCTTCCAAATATTTTTTAACAACCTTAGTTTTCCCATCTAATTGAGGATGGTATGACTAAGTATGAGAAAATTGAGTTCCCAAACATGAGAATAAATATTTCCAAAGGTGACTAGTAAAGATAGGATCATGACCACTAACAATAACCTTAGGTGTACCATGTAGCCTTTGGACATTCTTCAAGAAAAATTTTGCCACTATACTTGTTGTAAAAGGATGTAATAATGCAATGAAATGTACATATTTAGTGAGGCGATCAACTACTACCATGATGACGTTATGACCTTTAGATTTGGGAAGCCTTGTGATGAAGTCCATGGATACCTCTTCCCAATGTTGGCTGGAAATACATAAAGGTTGCAAGAGACTTAGTGTCTTAAATATTTCCCCCTTATTTCTTTCAGAAACCAAACATTCAGCCACAAATTTTTGAACATCACCTTTTAGCCCTTCCCAAAAATAATCTTGCTTGACCCAATGATATGTCTTCAAAAATCCTGAATGACCATCAATTGGGGACTCATGTTGTTCTTTAAGATTCTTGTTTTGAAGAATACAATTCTTGTAGAGATACAAGTGCTCTTTATACCAAAGAATACCCCCCCTTTAAACAAAACTTATCTAAACTACTAGGGTCACTTTTTATTTGTTGGATGAGATTACTTGTTGTAACATCATTTTGCCACTCTTCTTTGGCGTCTACCCTCCAATTTTCTTTTAATATTGAAAGGACACAGAATAAGGCTTCATCTTTTTCATCCTTCTTGGAAAGTGCATCAGCCACAATATTTTCCTTCCCTTTCTTGTATACAATTTCAAAGTCATATCCCAACATCTTAGTGACCCATTTTTGTTTGTCTTCTGACAATAGTCTTTGTTAGAAAAAATATTTTAGATATCATGATCTATCTTAACCTTGAAGTGTTGACCCATTAAATAAGGCCTCCATTTTTTAACTGCATGAAGGATTGCTAGCATTTCCTTCTCGTAAATAGGTTTAAGTTAATTTTTACCTTTTAATTGATGAATCTCAAAATAAATTGGTCGACTCTTTTGCATGAGAACTACTCCTATCCCAGCTGTAGAAGCATCACATTCTATAACAAATTTCTTGGTGAAGTCTAGAGTGGCAAGCACTAGAGTTGTACACATAGCCTTCTCTAATTGCTCAAATGATACATTAGCAGATTCATTCCATCGAAAGAATCCTCTTTCAATAGAGTGGTAAGGAGTGCTACTATACAACCATAATTCTTCAAAAATCTTCTATAGTAATCTATCAATCCCAAGAAACCCCTCGACTTCTTAACAATTTTTGGAATAAGCCATTCCATGAGAGCCTTAATTTTGTTGGGGTCTACCTTTACTCCTTCATGTGAAACTATTTATCCCAAATACTCCATCTCCTTAAGACCAAAAACACTCTTGTATGGCCTAGCATAGAGTTTATGATCATTGAGTAATTATAATGATTGGTCTATATGTTGCAAATGTTCTTCCCACATCTTGCTATAAATTAATATATCATTAAAAAAAACTAATAAAAATTTTCTCAAGATCCTCTTAAAAATGGAATTTATCAAACTTTGGAATGTATATGGTGCATTGGTAAGACTGAATGGTATAATAAAAAATTCATAATGACCCTCATGAGTTCAAAATGTTGCCTTACAAATATCTTCCTTCTTAATCTAAATTTGGTGATAACTTGATCTAAGATCTAACTTGGTAAAATACATAGCTCTATTTAATTCATCTGGAAGATCATCAATGATTGGAATAGGAAACTTATCTTTAATGGTGTACTTGTTGAGCACTCTATAATCTGGACACATGTGTCAAGTTTCATCCTTCTTATGCACCATCACAACTGGTCAAGAGCAAGCACTTTGGATATGCCTTATAATTCCTGACTCTAGCATTTCCTCAAAAAAATTTCTATCTCACTTTTCTATATGTGTGGCTATCTATAAGGCCTTATGTTTGGTGGCTAGCTCCCTAGAACTAGTTGTATGGCATGGTAATGATCCATCTTAGGAGGAAGTCCTTTAGGCATATCTCCAAGAATCAATGAGTGATGATCAATTATTGGTTGTATATCTAGATGAGTAAGATCATTAGATTGAGAGACTTCAAATGACCATAATTAGGCCACAAATCCATCTATGCTTTTCTTAAGAAATTTTTTCATTTGATGAGAGCTTATTACCATTTATGGGGATTTTTCCTTCAATCCCCTTAGCTCCACTATCTTTCCTTTTAATTGAAATCACATGAATAGTTATTGGAAGTTCATCTCAATTGTATCTAACGTAGTAGGCCATTGTACTCCCAAAACAATGTCTGTTGCACCCATGGATATCACATATATTGGGGTATCAAGTTGATAATCTTCTATGGATAATTTGATGCTATGACACTTCCTTGAACAACTAACTATATCCCGATTTGTAATCAATAGTTGAAACTTTGGGGCTAGATATATAAAAAAATTTAGAAGAGTTGCCAACTTTTTGTTAATGAAATTATGAGTACTACCTAAGTCAATCAACACTTTTACTTTCCACTTCTTTAAGAAACCCACTACCTTGAGAGCTTGTGGTGCACTAAAACCTAAAAGTGCATGACAAGAAATGATTGGTTCATAATCATGTGGTTTTTTAGCATACTCCCCATCCTCCTCTAATATGGGCTCATCCTTTTCTTCCTCAATTCGACCTTTGATAGAGAACAATTCCTTTTTGCTACATTTTATGTCCTTGACTATATTTGCTATCACAATTAAAACACAACCTATTTTTTATTTTCTCCTCAATTTTTTGTGAAGTCAACCTAGTAGGTCGACAAAGAGAAGGTGTTGAATATCCTTTTTCTCTTGTCACATTAGCCCCTTGCTTTCTACAAATCAAGAACTTTTCCTCTACCCTACATGCCAATGTAAAAGACTCATTTACTAAGCTAGGACAAAACATGGTTACATCATGTTGAATGTGATCTTTTAGACCACCCAAGAATAAATCATTCAAGTTCTCCTCTATAATTGTATCCACTCTTAAGGATAGATTTTGGAATTTTTGAATATAATACTTAACTAATCCTGTTTGTTGAAGCTTAGCAAGTTGGCTAAAGAAGTTTTTTGTCATACTATTGATATATTGTGCTTGGAGTTCTTCTATAAAATTGACCATGATATAGTGAGAGGTCATTTTTCCTCCTATGAGTAAAAAGCCAATGATACCAAATAAATTGATTTGGTTCTAGATATAAGGAAGCCATTGTGACCTTTTGTCCATATGGGATTTGACGTACTTCAAAAAAAATCTCCATTTGATTTATCCATGTTAGGGGATCCTTGCCATCAAATTTGTTCATATCCACCTTTGGAAAAAAATTCCTAGATCATGTAGGATTAATAAAATTGAAGTTGTTATTATTTGACTTAAAGGTTTCAGCTTGATTGCTCGAGAGTTCCCTCCTTGTTTCATTCCTATAGGTTCTTAACATGCTTTGTATATCTAATATATCTCCTTGTAGGTCACACATATCCCTCTTATTCTCTTCCTTGAACTTACTAAGTTCCTCATTGGGATTACTATCCTCTGTTGCTTCCCAATTTTGATTAGACGATTTTCTTAGTGTGGTAGCATTCTTTTTGCCTCTTGTTGAAGGCCCCGTCATGAAGGAAACCAATATTTTTGAAATAAATCACAAAAATGAAATGTAAATTCTTTGATTTATTTATTTATTTTTTATTATAACTTACTAGAGCCAAGATACCCTTGCTTGGAAAAAAATCGCAAAAAAAATAGCAAATTTGCTACCTTGAGAGAGATTTTTCCTAATTTTGCAATATCTTTCTTATTTTTGTTTTTTTTTTAAATTTCTCCAAGATTTTAAATTTAGGCTTCTCTACTATGTATTCAAAAACCTAATAAAATTTATACCCCAATTTGATAGGATGTGATAGATATGAAGATCTCAATTTTTTTTTATAGAAATAATAATTGTGAAAAAGATTTCTCACTCTAAATTTTGGACTATAACTTCTTTAATATGGTCTTCAAAAACCCTTTAAAAATATTTAAAATTTTTGGTAAAATCTTAAAGTTAGGCTCTTCCTAATATCACACCAATTTTGAGAAAAAATCTTGCCCCTACGGTGCCAAGATCATGCTTGGATACCACTTGTAATGAAATAACTTGCATAATAGAAGAAATAATATGAAATATTATATAAATACTTGATAATAAAGTTGAGAGTAATAGGCCACTTCAAGGAGCAAACCTCTGAATATCTCCAATGAGAACATACTTCACAATATGATGTTGATATAAGACTCAAAACCTCTTATATATACCTAATTATGCTTAGGTTGAATAGACACAATCCTACATAACACCTACGCTGACCTATCTACCTAATTAATAATATAATAATTATAACATGACTTAATTAGGGATTGAGATAGAAAAAATTTGGCTATTCATATCCCTACATACACCAGTATTAAGGGTGTATCATCATGTGACAAGCTAGAAGAAAAGGTGGGACCTGAGTGTAAGTGAGATCAAAGGAAGATGTGTCATCTATCACTAACATGGCATTAGGTTGGCTTGTCAACCCAGAGCTCATGACTTTTGAAATAAAGTTAAATTAGCTTGTTCCACAATCCTCTGAAAGACTGGTATGTTCTAGAGTGGTGAATTTGACTCTTCTACTAGATGATGCTAAGAAAATAGAAAGGCCCAAAAGGAAATTGAAATGACTTCTCCACTAAAAAAAAGTGAATATAAAGGTTTTCTTAAGGGCTGGAATCACATCTTGAAGGTGACATTTCTAGAACTAATATAAACAAGGAAGGAAGCAAAAAATTAAGATCTCTGCTATGTCAGTGTTTATGTATAAGGAAATTCTATTGTATGATTAAGTTGTAATAATAGCTTTGAGTTGTGAAATAGTCATTAACCTACTAAAGTGATTGCAAATTTGATCATTGATAATCTTATGGAGTAATTTGAGATATTTGACCATTTTTCACTCATACAACACATGATACTCAATACCTAATGATTGGATTTGAATTCAATATATTTGAATTCATGGATCAATTATGTTTCATCTTGTAGTGGCAAAATTCTAGCAATTCAATTCAATCTTTGTAATTATAAAGCTAATGGTTAGAAGAATTAGAGGTACTGATAAATTCCTAGGACATGAGACTCAGTTAAAATATTATACTAACATTTCTTTTAGATTCTATAACCTCAAAGATCTACATCAAAGATTGAATTTAGAGCCAATTGATCCTGTGACATTCAAGCTAATAGAAAGCATACTTGTTGAAGCTACTAGATTTCCTATGGCAGTCCAAGTGCCAAAGCTTGTAAAGTAATGTATTGAAAGATATATTCTATCAATGAAGAGAATTATGATGCCAGATAATTCCATACTAATCTCCTTGATTAAAGAATTGATGCAAGTGTCCTTTGGTGTTCCTGTAAGAGAAGAATTCGGTGGTATTGATTTTGGATCATCTTCTTCAATGTTTATTGAGAAGAAGACTCTCAAAAGGGTGGACATGAAAACTTTATGGTTCTAGACTCCTAGAGGAAAGAAGGGTAAAATTCAAAAGAATCAATTTGGGACCAATCTGAAGAGAGAGATTGTGAATATTCTTGCTCTTCTATTGAGGCTAATAGGAGTAGAAAAGGTTTTTGAATTTCATTGAACAAAACTTCTTCTTACTTTAAGTTATCTATGTTGATGAGAAATATATAGATTGGGCTCAGATTATACCTTATGAGTTAGCTTCATGGATGAATTCTACTAAAGCATTCAAACATTTCTTCATGTCATCCTATTTTTTCTATACTCTTTCCACTCATCACTTATGGCCTGGTCTACCTTGCATCATGGATTTTTATGATGACACTATGGTCTTTGAGTTCTATCCGTGTCTAAAATTAGAGTGGAGATATGGAGAATATGTGAAGTGAATGAAGCCTTTACAACTAGCTTGTGCAAAGAGCTATAGGGATGCCTCGAATGAAGATTCTCACCTAAAGCTATTTCGATGGTGAGCTAATTTGGTTTTTATTTTATTCAATTTCCTTCATTCTTGTATATCATAATTGGTTCATAGATGTTGTCCCTAAGAGACCTCCTAGATATCCAAATGATAGGGTTATTTTAGTTGAACTATGTAGATAGATCTTAGAAGTGTTCAACAGTACGCACTCCATCATTAAGAAAATTATCAGTATTCCCTTTCCAATCATAGTAGGAGGTTTCCCATGTGCATCTAGATTAGATGCTAAGAACATAGTTAAAGATTTTGAGAGAAAAGTGAAATTATTAGATTATTAGGTGATTAGACCATAATATGATCTAGTGGACTACATAAAGAATCATCTACAATTAGGCTCTAGTTATAGACATGTTCTTGATATAGAAGATTTTTTGGCTAATTATTACTCTAAAATCCATACAAGAGAAAAGTATTGGTCTATGATAACTATCAATGTGGTCAAGTTTTATAATGTTAACATTGTTGATATTGATATTGATGAGGATGGCTCTCACATGATAACCTCAACCTATTTAAACAAGATCAAAGACACTCCTATAGTGTCAACTTCCCCAAAAGGTCTAATGATTGATAAAATGGAAATTCTTATGGAAGGAATCAAAAAGAGAATTGGTAAATGGAAGGAATGGAAGAGGCCCTATAAAAAAGAATCAAAATATGAGGTTCAAAAATTGGAGCTACCTTAGGTGTTGCACAATCTTTATTAGCCATTGCATTATCTTCTGCACTAGCAACATCAACATCTATAGGCATGTCCTAATATATTGGTGGTAGAGGATAAAACTACAAAGAAGAATATAAAAATTCTTCCAAATTGTAGAGAAGGATCACTACCATGCACTGGTAAAGTTGGAGAAAAAGAGACGTAGAAGGATTTAGAGAAAGACAAGGTAGTAAACAAGAAAACATAACATGTCTCCTCTACACTACCAACGATTGACTTGGATGGTGATAACAAACCTTTTGATGGAGAAGGAGATGAGAAATCCCAAGCTACACCTCAATAACTAGGTGATAAAAATCAAGGTGCTCCTCCTATTCAATCTATAAAGAGCGTAACATTTTCCTTTGTCAGTAGGAAGAGCACAACTCTAGTGGCTAGGAAATTGTTTTACCCAACAACCCTAAAATCATCACTGAATGTCCTATCTACTAAATCATGTCTTGAAGAGATAATTGAAAGGAAGAAAATGTTAATTGAAGGTAGTACTCTACCAGGAAATTTAATTTCTCAAGCTATGCAATAGTCATCTTCGTGTCCTAAGTTGAAGAAATAGGAGACTCTCATGGCTTTGGCCACTGATGCAAGTATTGGAAACATATTAATGGAGATCAATGAGCTCTAGAAGGATGGGAGAATCGAGGAGTTAACTCTTTATGATTTCCAAGTAAAAACATTTGACATAGGGCATATATACATCATCTAATGGTAAATATTTGGAAATCAACCAATATTAAAGTAGAAGACAGACTTGAAGCATTAAAGTTGGCAAAGAATACTTTGAATATCATCAACAAAATATCTCACAAAATATATTAGAGCAGCTATAGGACCTCTCACCATGATGCTAGTTAAAAGTGCTTCTACAAGTACTTTCGATCTTGAAGCTGAGGAGAAAAAGAATCTACTTGCCAAATTATAAATAGAGAGACACTTGTGGAAAATTGCTAGACCATGGATTGAGGATTTGAATATTTGAGGAGCCCTAATAATTGAGAACCCTAGAACTCTAACAGTGGATGCTGATAAGTTAAGGGATACCATTTCCAAGCATTAATTCTAAATGCAAAAAGAAATCACAAATTTAACACAAGAATTACCTCTTTTACAAGTGGCGTTAGATATGAAAATTGATCCAACAATTGATCATGATACTCTAAAAAATTGTAACGAACCATTTCTTCTCTAGAGAAAATCAATTGTATTCAAGATGAGAGTTTGGAAAGGTGTGACCTGGAATTGATAGAACTATATGGAATGCTAAAAGATGTAATGGATAAATTATTTCAATATATCAATATCTCAATGCATTACACACGTAATCTTTTGTATCTAAGAGTGGCCTATTGGTGGACATAGATCACATGAAATGAAAATTCTTGGAGTTCATTGATGAGAAAACTGGACCTACCAACTTCTAGAAGTTGAAGATTCTAGAGGTCACAACTGTGGATGTTGTTATGAAGACTACATTAGAGAAGATCCAAATAGCCAAGATTGGAGAAATAACAAATAGTCATGATCATTAGGTCATCAGAGTTGATACTATATTCATTTTAGGTGTCAAGGAAATGAAAACAGTTATAAAATCCATGAAAATATTTAGGGAAAAGACTATAATGCAAGCCAGGAAGAGTTCACCAATCAAAATAGTGTTACAATCCTATCTTAGTTATCTTCAGTTAGTCTTTTCCTAATACTAATTTCTTCTCTCTCTTTTGTATTGTAAGCCATATATGGAATTCACCCCTTACATGAGAAATTTGAGTGAAACATCAATCCTATTTTGGGCTATATCATTTAAAATGCTCTTAACAAAATTATGAAATATAACTAGCCATATCCCAAGGGCCTATATATGCAATCTTTGAAAGATGAATGAAGGATCGAAAAACTTTTTATGTGAATTTTCTTGGTAGCTTTGTATACTAGTATTTACAATAAATTTTCTATCATTCATTTTTCATTATACATTTTTTTAGCTAGTTGTGCTAGGATTTGAAGGGCAAATGTATATGAAGCTGTGAATAAAATGCTAGAATTGTGTTAGTATGGTTTTTTTGATTGAAGTAGACTTTTTGTTTCCTTTTATATTCATTTATGTTTCTTATCTATGTCCTTTTATAGGAATTTCATACCATTAATTAAGAATAAGATTATTTAGTCTAAATTATTGAATTTAAGGTAGGATTTGAGTTGCAATGGCTTGGAAGGGTGGGCATTGAATCATCTTCTCATAGAAAAATTCTTTCTTTTCTATTCATTTTATAAATTTAGATAATTTAGATTATATTGCATCCTTGAATCCAAATTAGCAATAGCAGTAGAGATTAGGAGAGTCTAAGATAGATCAAACTAGCTATTCTATGGTGTTTGAGGCTATCCAAATCCTTAAATCTACTTGGGTCTCCTATGTCTACAAGTAATCTGGTTTATCTCTATTTGTCTCAAGTTAAGAGCATATCCCTATAATTTTGATAAACTAAAAACATAGTCAAATGTAAATCTTTGTGAAAAATAGGGAGTTGTACCTTTCAATTTAGGGGAAGGTGACATCAAGATGCACTTACCCCTTTTGTTGCTACCATCCTTTTGTTTCTCTATACACAAGGCATTTTAAGAGTTAGGGTATAAGCCAAAGCTTTAGAGAAAAATTGTTAGCCAACATTTTTTGGTGACTCCATTGGGGAGAACTTGAAAAGATTCTTTGATGCCTATTCTATAAATGCATAGGTTGTCTCTTTGAGTCTCTAACTAGTATTTTATGGATTTGTTAGGATATCTCATCTATTTTAGCACTTTTATATCCTTTATTTCTTAAGTTACGATTAAAGGGCCACAATGGAACATGGTGCTTCCTCATGAAGGCCTTGTACTAGTTGTAAAACCAAATCTTGGTTTCCAAGGCAAGCAAGAAGACATTATAAATCAGCAAAATAGACTTGCCTAGAAAAGTAGAAAAACTACTAACAAGTATAGAAGAGCTAGTTTGTGCTAGAATGTTAAGAACCAAAATTTTAGTACTGGTAAGAGGTGCTTCAATAGAAAAGGTTGAGGCAAGTCTAAAGCACATATTTGAAGTTAAAGTTGATTCATCCTAGATCTTATGTTTAACAGAAGTGATAAAGGACTTGGTCAAGTTAATCCAATATTTGAAGAACTTAGAAAATCTTATTTTTCTACCTTGCCGCATCCTTAGAGGAGGGGGAGAGGTGATTCAAAAGACCAAGTGCTACAAGGAATTTGTGGAGCTTTTTTATCATAGTTTTTATCTCTCTCTCTCTCTCTCTCTCTCTCTCTCACACACACACACACACACACACACACACACACACACACACACACACACACACACTCACTCACTCACTCACTCTCTCACTCTCTCACAAACACATACACAAAAAAAAAAGAAACTCACTCACTCACTCATTCACTTGCTAGTTCCTAATCTCCCTCTTACTAACTCTTAAGCTCTCTCATTCTCACACCAATGTCTAATAACTAATCCCTACCCCTATCTTTGACTAAACCCTAAACTCTCTCTCTCTCTCTCTCTCTCTCTCTCTCTCTCTCTCTCTCTCTCTCTCTCTCTCTCTCTCACACACACACACACACACACACACACACACACACACACACACACACACACACACACACACATGCACATATGCACCTACCCACACACATACACACACTCTCACTCACTCACTCTATAAATTCTAATATATGTCTCTCTTACCATCTCCTAGCCTCTATCTAATTCATAATCCTGAAACCTCTCTCTGCAGATAACTAGCCCCCCTACTCTCTCTCTCTCTCTCTCTCTCTCACACACACACACACACACACACACACACACACACACACACACACACACACACACACACACACACACACACAGTCCTTAGTTATCTCTCTTAATAAATCTTAAAATATCTCTCTTCTATACACCTACATACTCATTAAATTCCAATATTTATCTCTCACTATATCTTACTAATTCTTAACCTCTCTAATTATCTTAATAACTCCTAACCCTCTCTCTATCTCTCTTATTTCAAGAGATAGAGAAGTTAAGTTTTACAAGTTAAAGTGAGAGAGGGGCTATTAGTTCATGAGAGAATGTGAGAAATTAGATTTTAGTAAGATATAAATCCTAGGATTTTGTGTGTGTGTGTGTGTGTGTGTGTGTGTGTGTGTGTGTGTGTGTGTGTGTGTGTGTGTGTGTGTGTGAGAGAGAGAGAGAGAGAGAGAGAGAGGTTAGGAGTTAGTGAGAGAATATGAAAGGTTAGGAATTAGTAAGTGAGAAATATTAGGATTTAGTTAGTGGTTTATTGATTACATGTGTGTGTGTGTGTGTGTGTGTGTGTTTGAGATAGAGAGAATTAAAACTATGTTAGCATTCATATTTAACTATTGGTTGCATATTTGGTAAATAATGACTGCCTATTTTACACAATGATTAATTCAAATTGATCAAATTTTTATTTTTTATTTTATATGACTTTTTTTATCTACATAATGTTGTAGGGCTCTTCAAGATCTTTCTAACTCATTTTCAACATAGTCAATCAAACTCTATATCTAAAAGTTATGGCTCTGGATGAAAGCCTACATTTTGTTCTTCAAAACCCGATCATGTTTTATAACTTGATTGGGTTTTGAATGCAATATTTCATATCGATAACCTAATTGGGTTATTTGTATCCTAGAAAACTGACTGGGTTATGGCTTGGTAATAGCCTATGGAAACGGCCCAAAGATTTGGGAGATTTTTTTCTCTCCATTATTTTCCTTTAGACATTTTTTAAACTTCTTAGATGATTTCTCATATTTTCATTCATGAATATTTCTAATGGTGAAGTTGGCATCTCTAAAATTATGACCATAATATTAAATTTCTTCTTATCTTTCTAAGCATATAAGTTTTTCTATATTTGGGCAACACTAACATTATAGGCTACGTGCAAGATCATGATCAACTAAACTACGACCTTAAGTGGCAATGAAAATTAAACAAATCTAAGTTATCTCAACTTGATATACAATTTTCAAATTGTTATGAACTTTCTATCAAAAACATGATAGAAAATAATCTCTAGGAAATTGAATCTATTTTCTAAACTACTAGGCCTTATCTAAAAAAATAAAAATTGATTGATCATTTTTTTTTATTCTTAATGCAATAGTACAAAAAAATTAAGAAGAAAATAAGAAGTAGATGTATGCTTGTCCACCTTAATCAAATTCAAATCATAATATTTTTAAATAAGATTATAGATAATAAAAACTAGACTCATTTAGAGATGCGATGCATATTTTTGGATATTTTTGTTTTAAATAAAAAATTAATTATTAATTTTCTACTATAGTATTTTTGGAATTAAAAATCTCTTGTGTCTAACCAGTTTCACTAATTCAAAACTCTACAAAATTTAACATTTATTTATTCTTCCTTATAGTGGAAGAGGCATACAATGTGGTGCATCTTTTGGATTTTAAAAATCTTGTACCATTTGAAAGTTATCTAGTTGCTTTTAAATTAGCGAGTCAATCAACACTTTATACATAACTCTATTAGAAAATAAGTAATAATTACTTACCGAACTCATAATTTAATAGCCATTACATTTATGGAAAGATAAGAAAATTCTTAAGAAACCCTTTTTGTTTCAACAAATTTGGGTGAAAAAAGTTGTCAGCTACATGTTTGAAGTAAAAAAGCACACAAGAACAGGTCAGAAACATGTTTTTGTGACATTTTTTAAAATTGACCATGTAGGATTGTTATCCAAAGATATAATAGGCCTTATAAAGGTATTATATTTTTGGTTTGGTATTAGGATAGGTGGGAAAAACGTTAGAATAGATTTTGAAATGCTTTGAGGCATTTCAGAACTAAATAATTTTTAGGTCAACACTTTTTGGCACACCATTAACCCACACATACCTTATAAAATTTAATTATTTTTATCAATGTCTTGATAGTCCTCAAAGACACATGTCTACCTTTTTTTAATAACTCTTGATATATTTAGAGTCAAAGTACTACAATTTATATGTTTTACATTTTTTATCATTTTGAGTGGATGATCTTCAAACATCTCATCCAAGTTCAATTTTAGTTGATTTTAGAAAAATGGTGTCCACTTATACCCCCCATTTTGTACACCATCTTAGTGCACTTACCTGCATTATTAAGGATAAAGATGGTAAGTTAACTGGGATTGGTATGAGATCCAAATACTTTGTTCAATTAAGCCCTATAGAGATGACATATTTGGTTGCAAAGGTGGATAACAATTGATTATAACATAGAAGATTTGGTTATATAAACTTTGATAATAATTTGAAGGCTAGTAGTCCATTTTTTGTAAGAGACTTACATAAAATTGTGAATCCTACTAATGTTATGTGTAAAGAATGTGTTATGGCTAAGGAAAAGAAAGTTTTCTTTCCTAGCAAGAAGTTTTCTACCATAACAAACTAGAGATTGTTCATACAGATTTGAGTGGTCCTACTAAAACAAGATGATTCTACAGTGAAAGGTACTTCATGATTTTTGATGATGATTTTACTAGGATTATATGGGTAGCGCCCCTTAAAGAAAATTATGAGGAATTTAAAAATGTTAAGTTGTTTAAGAATAGAGTAGAGAATGAATATGGAGTGAAGATTAAATGCTTAAGATCAGATAGAGGTGGAGATTTTACCTTGAATGAGTTTAACACCTTTTGTTAAGTGAATGACATAAAGAAATAGTTATAAGCACCTAAGACCCCTGAGAAAAATGGGATTGTTGAAAGAAGAAATAGGTCTATAATAGAAGAAACTAGAGCCATGATGTTTGAAAAAGATGTATCAAAGAAATTTTGGAGAGAAACAATCAATATAGTAGTATACACAATGAATAGAGTGCATATCAATAAAGGTACAAACAAGACTCCCTATGAATTATGGTTTGGACATGCGCTCATAGTGAAGTATTTCAGATTTTTTATAAGTGTTACCTAAACATAGATGATGATATTGATAAGTTTGATGCAAGAAGCGATGAAGTTATGTTCCTTGGTTATTCATTCAAAAGAAAGATTATAAATGTTTTAAAATCAAAGAACTAAGACTATTGTTGAGTGCACAAATGTAAAAGTGGATAAAAAGGGTAGAGTCAAAGAAAGAATGCTAGATTATAATTCTGACAAGGAAGAAGAAACTAATCCTAAACCTATTACAAAAAATGTTGAAGTTTCCTTTAAGGTAAGCAATGATTTGCAGAATGATGTTCAAGTTGTTGAACAAAGAGAATTTAAAAGATATGAACCTAGAGAAGAAGTAAGAGTTGAGGCAGTAACACCTACACCTAAGAGGAAATTAACAATGAATCACACTACTAATAAGATTATTGGAAGGAAAGAAAAATGAATTATTAATAGAAACAATGTATATGAATAATTGTGTCTGATTTCTTAGGTTGAAACAAAGAGTGCAGATGAGACATGCAAGGATGATCATTTAAATCAAGCAATGAAGGAAGAATTAGATTAGATTATGAAGAATAAGACATGGGAATTAGTTCCTAGAACTAAAGTTAAGAATATTATAGGAAATAAATGGGTTTTTACAAACATGATGAATGGACAAGGTGAGGTTGTAGGAAATAAAGAAAGATCGGTATACAAAGGATATTGATAGCAGGAAGGTATAGAATATGAAGAGACATTTTCCCCTATTACTAGAATTGAAGCAGTAAGCATGGTCTTGGCTTATGTAGCAAGTAAAATCTTCAAAATCTATCAACATGATGTAAAGTTACCATTTCTAAATGGAGAACTAGAAGAAGAAGTCTACATTGAGCAACCTAAAGGATTTCCTTTGACAAAAGAAAAGGTTATGGTATGTATATTGAAGAAAGCATTGTATTGTCTAAAGTAAGCACCTAGAATCTAGTATGTGAGATTGAACAATTATTTTGAAAAATTGGGATTTGCTAATGGTATGTTAGCTAGTATTTGTACTTGGAAGAAATTAAAAATGGATTGTTAATTATTTTAATATTGTGGATGAAATAATCTTTGGGTTAGTGGTGAAAGAAGTGATTTTTTTTTTATGAAATGAAGAATGAATTGAGATGAATATGATTGGTGAGATGAAATATTTCTTAGATCTATAGATTGTGCAGAACAATGATGGTATATTCCTATCAAAGACGTTGAAAAGATATGGCTTGGAAAGTTGTAATCCTATTGGTACACCTATGATAAATGGTCACAAGTTATCTAGCAAAGATGATATACCTATAGTTCAAAAAAAGAAGTATAGAACCATGATTGGAGGTTTGTGATATTTGGCTTACACAAGACCAAATATAGAAAATGTAGTTGGTATAGTAGAAAGATTTCAAGAAGATCCTAGATATGTACATTATGCAATAGTAAAGATAATATTTATATATTCAAAGGGGACATCTAATTTTGTATTGTGGTATAAAAAATCAAGTGACTTTACTTTCTATGCATATATTGATTCACATTGGGTAGGAAGTGTGGATGATAGAAAAAGTGGAAGTGGTGGACCATTTTTCCTTGGAGGAAGATTGGTTTATTGGCTAAGAAAGAAACAAGACTATATCTCACAAAGTACAAAAGATGTAAAAAATGTAGTAGTAGAAAAATTGTAATTAGATCATGTGGATGAACTAGATGTTAAAGGACATTGGGATAGACTACTCAAAACATGTTATCATACATTGTGATAACACAAGTATAGTGAGTATGTCTGAGAATCATGTGTTGTATTCTCAAACTAAGCATATATCCATTAAGTATCATGTTTTTAGAGAGAAAGGGGAAGAGAAAGAAATTAGACTAGAGTATATCAATACAAAAGAAAAGATTGTAGATATCTTTAAGAATCTTTTTCCTTAAGGATACACATGAGTATTTGCAAGGTATGCTTGGGGTTATGCCCCTTCCTACTTCTGAGTAGATGATGCAAAGAGCACATCAGTCTAGTGGTATAGAGAAATATTGTTTATCAAGACTGAATGTTGATGCTTCTTATATGGGGGAGTATAATCAATGAGTAGAGTCATGAAGGACTCTTGGTAGCTAGTATAGAAAAATGTCATTGGACACTTGAGCTACTTAAAGACTTTGAGAAGATGACTAACATAATAAAACCTTTGTCATTCATGTCAACGGGGGAGATGAACACATGAAAAAAATCTTTTGTTATTATGTAGGGAATGCATATTAATGGGGAAAAGATGTACTAAAGGAAGATGAGAATCACATTGAGTTATATCAATGCAATAGAAGTGTGAACAATTGATGTCAATCCATGTAGGAATGAGGAAGCATAGATAAAGAGTTATTCCTATGAGTTTATCTTTTGATATTATGGGGAAGATGTGTATTAATGGGGTAGAGATGTACTGAAGGAAGATGAGAAGAAAAATTGAGTTACATCGATGGGCGATAAGTGTAAACAACTGTGCCAATCCATGTAAGAATGAGGAAGCATAGATGAAGAGGATTTGAAAAGAAGAGAGAAACAACAACAATAGAGTTGAATTTGGTATTCTTGGAACTTATATGTTTTTCATCTATATTGCCATCAATTTTGAAGGGGGAGATTGTTAGCACTAATCATTATGGTATTCCTTTGGGGAAGCATCCTAAGAATTGGTGAGTTAATTAGCATGATTGACATGTTCTATTCATGAATGTGTTTATTGTTGATGTATTATTTTGTGTAAAGACTAATAGAGTACTAGAAAGAGAATGAGGTCATATGGATTGTATATTGATGATAACATCAAGAACAGTTGAGGATATGTTCTACATTATGTCCTAATGAAGTTGACAAGTGCATGTATAGAAAGTCAAAGATATGTAAATGTTATTCAAAAATTATAGAGTATAGTGTGCAAACAGGGTACTTAATAAGTGGTTTTTCATTTTGGATTGTATCTATTAACAAGGGTAGAATTGTGATGATCAATGTTAGACAGTGATAATAGATACCCTGATGATGACATCAGTGAGTGTGCAAGGTCAAAGGTCACACATGTGATGATTTGTAATGACTATGAGCCAACATATTTTGTAATTGCAAAAAGATGTAATAAATTATAATATCTAAATGAGGTCCTATTATAATTATTTAGGAAAGCCTCAAGGCCAACTCAAGGAATTATTATGAGGATATAGTATAAGGAAAGGTTATTTTCCTTTTGGGAAATTTGAAGAGATTAATGAGAGTAATTGTGCAAGTATGAATTGTACAAGTGATCTCCAATGTTGGTAAATGCGTTTGAGAAATCTGGGGGATTATTGAATGTGAGTTGGAAGATTTGGCATTAAGATTTGATGAGGTTTGGTCTATTCAAGAGGATAGAGGAGTTTGAGTTATTTCATTTCTATTATTCTACAAGGAATAAAATTGAGACTAGTTGGATAGTGAGTTTAGTGGTCATGCCCCTAATGTTGTTTGGACAATGGGCCCACAGGGTTGGAATCTCCTAACATGGATTCAAAGTCTCATCATAGGGACTAATATTTATTTTATTGGATCCTAACAATTTCCATCTTCTTACAAGGAAATTTTATATTAGAACATCATTTTTTGGGTACCATCTCCATTGGGGTTTTCCCTATAATCAAGGGTTTCCCTAGTTAACATATTTGATGTTATTATGTCTATGTATCTTATTATGGTTGTTGGTTATATTAATCACATGGTTAAGGATTAATAAGGTTGATAAATTTTTTAATAGTTAGATAACCGATTCATCCCTCCCAGCCCCCTCTCTTAGTTATCTTGGTGGACTTTACTTTCTAAGAAGATTTATGATTGTAGGAAAGAGGACTTTCTTGATATGATTTGAATTTAGCATTACCATTCCTTTATCTCCTCAATTTTTTTGATCTAAATAAATTTATATTGAGAGTTATGCTTTGGAAGCCCCTCTTTCTATTGTATTTTAAATTCTATTGATTTAAAAACTAGAAGCACACATTCTATTAAGTGTTACCATTTTTCACTAAACACCTTGAATGGTTATTTTAGAATGAATCCAACATCAAAATAGTCTTACCTAAAAGGGCACTTAATCTCTAAGAAGGTATTTTCTTTTTCTCTTTATTGTCTAGGTCTTTGAGGAAATGTAAACATTATTGGGCATGTGTGAGAATGTTGTAGGTGATGCCTCTCATTGATAGAATTATCACTATACCATGCCCATTGTGACCTACATTTTTCTTTCCTTCAAAATAATATGAAACAATTTTACAAATTTATAGTTGTCCCTTCACTATGTTATCACCAAGTTATTGACATCCATTAAACAAACTCTCATTGAGCATTTGTTATCCTCTTATTAGCTCTCATAGAAGGGTAAGCATCTCAATTCTTAATTTCGCCATTCTATCTACTTATTGGGATGGTGTCCACATCCAATGTTACCTAATCTACTGTAAATATCACCATATTTGATACCACTACATGTGGAGACACACAACCATACTTGGATGGATCCCTTTGAACATAAACTTCTATAATACAATACCATAAAAGAAACACCGCCATACAATCTAAGTCTATATTTTAGTGCACCAAACTTTATATCCCTACACAAAGAGTATACATTTTATGGTAATGTTTTACTTGAATCATCAAAATGCCCATATAGTAACCAAAGTTCACCTACAGAGTCATGATACTAAACACCCAATATATTCCCTTGGATGGAACAATTAGTGTACTATCACAACCTGAACTTTTGTGCAATGCTAGTGGCCAACATTTTGTATGACCAATACCCTTATCTATACATTGATCCATATAATAAATATGTTTAGGTCTATATGGTGGAGACTTACCCTTACATTCTTATGGTTTGCAATTAACTAGCTCTTTGAAAAAATAATGCTAATGGAGACTAGATATGTTACAAAATTATGAGAATCAATGACTCTGATACAAGAATATAATAGTAGTGATCTTCTCCTAAATGAGCAATTGCAATTTTATATTGTATGATTATCCTAATTTACTATTAAAAAAATTCTTCAAATGGAGACTCACAAATTTGTTCCAATTGGTAGGATAGGGTGAGGAGTGACTCCCACCACAAGTGTGGATGTTATAATAGGGAGTATATCTTGCCTTTGAAATGAAAGCAATGTAGAATTTCAATGAGAATCATAAATACAAAGAAATAGTATACTCATGAAGCCTAGAACAATGCCAAATTCACCCTTACAAGGCTCTCTTGAAAGTTTTTGTATGGGTTATGAATGGGTCAACAATACCTAATCATTCATAATGAAGAAATAAAAAGGGCCCATAAGATATCATTTATAATTTTGGAGCCATACAAATAATTAAGTTGAATAATTATTTTGGGGACTTTAGATATAAGGACATGACAATGATGTACAATATTTATATATTAGGACATGATAGCCACATTTCCATGAATGTGATTTACTAACCTATTAGATGATTGGCAATGGTGTAAATTATGAGAAGGGACAATGCAATAAAATAATATTTTTATTTTTGAATTAGGCACGGTGACTAGAGAAATTTTGATCTTCTTAGGTGTGCATGACTACATGGTAGACTTGACATGGCAATAATGTCAATTATGTAAACTCTTAAAGGGGACAATAAAATAAAATAATTGTTTTATTTATGCACGCAACTACAAATGAATAAGTAGTAGACTTGATATGACTTGATATGACAATATTGATGACTTAAAATAAGAATAGAATTAATCTCACTTCTGCCTTATTTACCAATGAATACATGAGATAATGGATCCAAGTTTTAGTGATACTTTAAGTGTCTATATGAAAATGTTTGAATTAAAGATTATAAGTAGGGAGAGAAGGTTTTTACTAATACATGATAGATGATTGTCTACACTCAACTTTATTAAGCCGATAGGATTATTCTTGGGGGATTGCTATCGAAATGCTCTGCCTTCCCGAAATTGTCAGACACCGAAAAAAATGAAAATCATAGAAAAGCTTGCATCGACTACTCCAAAATTTGAAAACGACGTGGAACTGAGGGAGCTGTGACCTTGGCCATATTTTTTGACTAGAGTCGCGGGTGTTTCAACACAGTCAACATAAGTCATGTGTCACACTGTTGCACTTCCTCACACAATTTTCCCTGCTTGGGCTTTTGTATACTTGCCACATATTACAGCACCAATACCTAGATATCAGGCCTAACAATGCCTTTGAAAGAGAAATTAAAGTATTTAAAAGAAAATCCAGTAAATGGAATTCACAATATCTAATTGTCTTCTTTTCAATGATCATTTGTCAAATGTAATGGGAAAACTCAATGCAGAGTTTGATTTCAGCAGCTTATGTCAACCATAAACATTTAATGTTATGTTTTCATTCCTTTCTTATATAAATAAGCACTTCACGTGAAATGTTGTGTTTGGATCAGCCAAGGCACTCAGTAAAGGTTTGAATGAAAAATTTAAAAAACATTGCATAAGATTATATCACAAGCATTTCAGATCAAATTTTGCAATTCATAATTAGAAAAAATTTATAGAAGCGATTGATCAGAGGATTTAATCTGAAATATTGGCAATAAAAATTCACATAATCAACTCCAAAAATATGAATTAACTCAATATAATCTAAAATTATAATAATAACAAAAATAGATTCAAAAACATATTTCTACAGCCACAAGGTAAATCACAGAAACAAATACAAGACTGTTAAGATGACTAAACTAATAAGCCATGCGCTAGCCCAGAAATAGATTAGGGGCATATTCCCTCTACTCTTAAAATATTTTAAAATGTGGAAAATTTTATAGTGTTGATGATGGAAAAATCATTTTAAAAAAAAAATTCAAAAAGATAAATGATAAACAATGTAAAATTTTAAATTTTTTTTGGAACCTTGTGGAAAGTTTGGAGTTTTGGAAATGTAGAGATCTTTAAACAATTTAAATTTTAAATTTTTTTGGAACCTTGTGGAAAGTTTGGAGTTTTGGAAATGTAGAGATCTTTTAAAAATTCTAAAATTCTAGATAATTTGTAAGTCTTTCATATGATTGAATAAATTGAAAATAAAATAAAATGATGGGACGATAGACTTTTGTTTTCAAGTACGATATACCTAAAAACTAAAAATTTAAAAAAATGATATGGCTGTAGAGTTGTTAGAATGTCAAAATTTTGTAATGTTATGATTATAATATTGAAAGATGAATGATTTCCAACTTTTTAAATTAAAATTTGTCTGCTATAGTTTAATCCTTTTATTCTTTTTAATATTTGGGAGTAGTTGTGATAGAATGCCAAAATTTTGTAATGTTATAGTTGTTTGAATTTATCCATAGTAAGTACAAAATTGAACTAAAGTCCAAACAATAGCTTTGAATAAGATCACAAAGATTATTTTTTTCTAAGAGTCAAAGCTTCAAATGATTTTTATCTAAATGAATATTTGATATTGTGATTGTTTATAATAAGAAATGACAATTAGAATATTAAAAAATTTAGTTTTTTTTTTTTTTTCTTAATCATTACATATTTGTATGAGAGAAATAATTCTTTGAGTGTTCTATCTACTAGCTATATATACCTCTATATATATTACGCCGAGAGTAATCGTTCTCAAGGCGCCTATTTTTATTTAATCCCAAAGTTATTTTAATCGAAGTTGGGATTAATGAAAAAAAAATAGGCGCCTCGAGAACGATTACTCTCGGCGTAATATATATAGAGGTATATATAGCTAGTGGCAGTCGCGGCGCAACCAAAAAAGTAATTTTAAATTTTTCTATTTTTAAATATTTACTTTTTATTTTTTATTTTGATAAGGTTACTATAAAATTGTTAATTAATTTTTAATTAAAGTTGTATGAAGTTAGTATAAAATTATGCTTCAAAATATTTTTAAAAATTTAATATAAGGAGTTTAATATAGATTAAAAATATATTTTTAATTTTTGGGATATTGTAATGTAAAATGTTATAGTCATACATAGATATATGGTTAGGGACAAAGTTACCATTATAGTTAATGTTAACCTTAGGGATAGAATTAGGGTTAGGGTTAGCATTAGAGTTAGGGTTGGAGTTAGGGTTAGGGTTTGAGCTATGGTTAAGGTTAAGGATAGAGTTATTTTTATGGTTTAGATTAGAGTTATGTTTATGGTTAAGGTTAGGGTTAATGTTATGGGCATGGTTAAGGTTAGGGTTAGAGTTCTGGTTATGGTTATGATTAGGGTTAGTGTTAGGGTTATAGTAAGGCTAACGTTAGAGTTATGCTCATGGTTAAGGCTAGGGTTAGAGTTATGCTTATACTTAGGATTAGGGATAGGATTAGAGTCCAATTATGGTAGAGTTAGAATTAGGGTTAGAGTTAGGTGTAGAGTTATGTTTATGGTTAAGGTTAGGGTTAGAGTAATGCTCATGGTTAAGGTTAGGGTTACGGTTAAGGTTTGAGTCAAATATTATTTTAAATTTAATATAAGGAGTTTAATTTAGATAAAAATATATATTTTATTTTTGGGATATTGTAATGTAAAATGTTATAGTCATACGTAGATATATGGTTAGGGACAAAGTTAGGGTAAGGGTTTGAGCTAGGGTTAAGGTTAGGGTTAGGGTTAGATTCTAATTATGGTAGAGTTAGATTTATGGTTAGAGTTAGGGGTAGGGTTAAGGTTAGTGTTAGGATTAGAATTAGGGTTAAGATTAGGATTAGAGTTAGGGTTAGGATTAGGGTTATAGATAGGGTTAGGGTTAGGGTCATTTTGTGTTGGCTCGGTTTCTTCATTGACCACGCTGGATCATTTTTTCTTGGTCGAGTTGATTCATGCTGCGAGATTCGATAACTCTTATTTCTTCGCAAGCTATCTTCCCATCTTCCCAAAAGTGCAAGATGTTGCCATGCATTCCCATTCTAACGTTTCTTTATATGCTAGTGTCTTCGAAACACTCTAAAGCCTAGAATTGCACAAGATGCTGCCATGCATCTCCATTCTGATGCATCGTCATGCTACATTGTTTCTTCAATTCTCTGAAGCCCAAAATTGCATCATGCTACCACGCATTGCCTTTCCAACATTTCCTCACTCCACAATGCTTTCATGAGTCTTTAAGACCCAAAATTGTGCCACATGGAGGGGGTTCACACCTTTTGTGCTATCTGCTTCGTTTGTTGGGAGGAATCTCTTCACTACATCTTAGTCATCCATTGGAAATAAATCCAATCTTGATCGACGAATGTGACTTAATCCTTCATTGGGAGGAGTTTCCTCGTTGCATCTCAGTCATCCTTTTTGAGGGGAGAATCTACATCGACGGTTGCGACTTAATCCTTCATTGGTGAGGATTCACGATGCATCTATGCCGTCTATTTCGAGAGGAAGACCTTCATCGATGACCATCATTCATTTTTGGGGAAACCAAATTCCCCCTTGGGATCAACCTTGCATTTTTTGTGGGAGGTTAAGACATCATGTTATCTCTTTTCATAGTTTTTTGCTAGCGACATGAATGTCTTTCCTCTTCTTTCCATGAGTCTCCATTCTAGCGCCTCCTTAAGCTGCATTGTTTCTGCAATGCTCTAAAGCCCAAAATTGCATCATGCTACTACATGTCACCTTTATGACATTTCCTCACTTTGTAGTGCTTTCTCAAGGCTCCAAGACCCAGAATTGTGCCATGTAGCGGGGGTCCCCACCTTTCGTGCTATGGTTACAATTTAGGTTTTAGGGTTATGGTTAGAATCAAGGTCAATTCTAGAGTTTATAGAATATTTAGAGTTAAGATTAGGGATTAAATATACATGAGGGTTAGCATTGGGTTGTATGATAATTACAGTTAGGATTATAGTTAGATATATCATTTAGATTAGGTTTTAGTCAGGGTTTAATTAGACTTAAGATTAGGGTGAGGATCAAGGTGAAGTCTATAGTAGGGTTCATATCATGGTAGGATTGAAACTAATGTTAGGGTTAACATTGAAATTATGATTAGGGGTAAGGTGATGATTTATATTTGGTCATGATTGTGGTTTGTGCTAGGATTAGGGTCTAAGCTATGATTAATTTTATGATTGTACCTTTAGGGTTAGGGTTTTGTTTAAGTTTATGATTATGGTTACAACTATGGTTTATGGTTCAAGTTTAAAGTTGGGAATGTGATTAGGATCAGGGATTAGTAAATTTTTTAAGAGTTCAGTTATAGGTTTACACCATGGTTAGGACCTTGAGACTGGATTTAGAGTTTAATATCATGGTTATCCATATAGGTAGGTTTAGGATTTTGATCAATATTTTGGAGTTTTTTTTTACATTATGGTTAAGGGTTAGATTTTAGGGTTAGGACTATAACCAATATTAGTGTGTAGGTTTTTGGTTTAGATTATGGTTTGGACTGAGATTTTCGTTATATCAATAGGGATATGTTTTAGTGCTATAATTATAGTTTAATGTTGGATTATGGTTATATTGTACATCATTGTTGGGGCTAGGGCTAAGGTAGGGGTTGTTGTTAGGGTTAACTAAGGATAACAATTAGGATGGTTTATCTTTTCAAGTAGAAAAAAAACTCATATTGATTCAAAAACAAAGAAATTATACTTCGAAAATATTTTTCTATGTCATAATAGATTCATTTATTTTAATTATTGTATTAGTTAATTAGTTGTTTGCTGTTTCAAAGTAAACATGGCTTATTTTATTTAAATTTAAATAATATTATTGTTTTGAATTGAATTTAGCTTAATTGTTAATGATCATATTTATATTTCTAATATTAACTCCAATTTGATCAAAGACCAAATATATTTTTGGTATTTTTGTAAACGAACTTGCTTAACACTTCCCTATTTCAAAGTTAATAAAATATCATTTCTATTGTCTTAGATTTGAGAGTAAGTATATTAAATAAGTAATAATAAATGAACATTATGATTAATATATTTCTAAAATAAAAATATATTACTTAAAAACTTGTTTACTTTAAATGAATAAAGTACTCATTTACTTGTAAATTTTAAAAATAGAAATTAATCTACATATATATAAAATATTTATTCTTTTTCCTATTTGCATACAAATTAATTAAAATCTAAACTTTAAACTACATAAATATTTTTAAAATATATATCCATCAATAAATAGTTTAGAATAAAGTAAAATCTAAAAATTAGACACATATAGAATCTTTTTAATTTCTATATACATGTTTTTTCTAATTTATTTCTACAAACATGCAACTGATATTTCTATTATCCATTTTTTTTCATTCTAAAAAAATCTAGATGTAAACAGAATTTTTTTAGATGCATGCAATCTTTCTAATTTTTTCTACATACATATATTAACATTTCTATTTTATATATTTTTTTTACATTATGGTTATTTCAATCAAAATATGTAGATGTAAATAGAATTCTTTTCAAAAAAATTTATTTAAATTTAAATAACATTATTGTTTTGAACTGAATTTAGCTTAATTGATAATGATCATATTTATATTTCTAATATTAACTCCAATTTGATCAAAGACCAAATATATTTTTGGTATTTTTGTAAACGAACTTGCTTAACACTTCCCTATTTCAAAGTTAATTAAATATCATTTCAATTGTCTTAGATTTGAAAGTAAGTATATTAAATAAGTAATAATAAATAAACATTATGATTAATATATTTCTAAAATAAAAATATATTACTTAAAAACTTGTTTGCTTTAAATGAATAAAGTACTCATTTACTTGTAAATTTTTAAAATAGAAATTAATCTACATATATATAAAATATTTATTCTTTTTCCTATTTGCATACAAATTAATTAAAATCTAAACTTTAAACTACATAAATATTTTTAAAATATATATCCATCAATAATTAGTTTAGAATAAAGTAAAATCTAAAAATTAGACACATATAGAATCTTTTTAATTTCTAGATACATGTTTTTCTAATTTATTTCTACAAACATGCAACTGATATTTCTATTATCCATTTTTTTCCATCCTAAAAAAATATAGATGTAAATAGAATTTTTTTAGATGCATGCAATCTTTCTAATTTTTTCTACATACATATATTAACATTTCTATTTTATATTTTGTTTTTACATTATGGTTATTTCAATCAAAATATCTAGATGTAAATAGAATTCTTTTCAATAAATCTAGATGTATATAGAATTCTTTTAATTTTTTACATACATAAAATCTTTCTAATTTTTTTCTACATACATAAAAGAATAATTTCTATTTTCTATTTTAAAAAAAAAGCTATCATAAAGATTGATAAAAAAATTGATTGCATATGCATTCTTTAGTTTGTGCACTAAATGCACAAAATAAATTGTATAGATTAAAACTTCCCGTGCTGGGCACGAGAATATACAATAGAAATATCAGTTACCAAGAATAGTCGGCCATAAGCAATCAAATCTTAAACTCTGCAAAATTTCTTGCAAGCAATCTTTGTTCTGTCTTCGGCTGAAAAGGAAAAAAAGAATTTCAGATCTGAGATTGTTTAGATTGCCCTATTCGATTCAAAAAGTCATGGAAGTCACCGCAATTACATCTCCAAGAGGCCTAATGTGCCTTGATTCAGTACCCACATGCTTATCTCCACGAAAAACTCTGCACAGGTCCTCCAGTGGCCTCAATTTCGGTCATATGAATAGAATTCTAAATCTAAATGAAATTAATTAAAATTGAAATATAAATCAAAGTAGAATATTATAACTAATTTTGAATTTCAATTTACTTCTACATCTAAATCTAAATGAAAATGTAAATAAAAAATAGAAATCTCACCTGCAAAAATGTTACTCCAAAACTTCAATTTACTCCTATTCAAAAACTCCAATCTAATCCTCCAATAACCTCCACCTCTTCCTTCCTGCAAAAACATAAAATGAAAATGAAATGAGGAGCCTTGGTTTTATAACTTCTGAGAGGCTCCTCATATCCCCCAACAGATGTCTCTTCACATTCCATGAATTTGTTTCAAATTCCCCCACTCCCCGCAAAAAAAAAAGCATGAATGTGCATGCAAAATTATATTTAACAAAAAAAAAAAATCATATTGAAATTATTTCGCCCCTATTTTTTCGGGCCCTATTTTTTCGGGTCCTACTTTTTCGGGCCCTACTTTTTCGAGCCTATTATTTCGGCCTCCATTTGGCTTCCTATTATTTCGGCCAGCTATTATTTCGGGAATTCTTTTTTAATATTTAATTTGGAAGTTTGTAACTGCTCCCAATTCTTTTTTATTGACAAGGAATCTTGGCATATTCCCGTGCTGGGCATTTGTGCTGCCATTGTATAGAACGCCTCTCGGCGTAAATATGGAAAATAATAAATTATTATAAAGATTGTAATCAAATGGTAATGTGTGTAAACTTAAAGTTCTTTTAAATGTAAGATCACGTAAACTCAATGTAAAACTTCATAGAATAAATATTGTTATGAGAACATGTACAACTTAATTATATAGGAAGTGTATTTAGAAATATTGTAGGATCACATTCTTATGAAATTATTTATTTAAATGAAACAAATCCTTTTATTCCACCTTTTCTTCTTTGTATCTCTTACTCATAAATTTCCTTGTTAATAATTTTGTGAAATTATTTTCTTAAGGCAATGTTTAACACTAACAATTCCTATAGTACTATAGGTGAAATTAATTGTACTCTTACATATTAAGTATATGAGTATTTCTTCTTATTATTCACTTCACTATGAACTATTAGCTTTGGAACCATTAGGCCCTAACTTGACAAATGATGCATGAATCATGTAGGCAAAATTTTATATGAGGATGCATACATAAAGAGTTCCAACATACTCTAAAAATGAAACATGAGTAGTTACAAGACTTTAGATAGATTCTTGAATTTGTTTTCATGTTTTTATACGTATTACCTCCAATTGTTCTCTTCTAGAACTAGTTTCTTTGGAATCCCTTATGCCTTAGCTTGAAAAAGGATACATGGTCATGTCCGGTGGTCAAATAAGAAGAGGAAGTAATGGGAGGGAGAGAAAGAGAAAAATAAAAGGAGACGGGAGTTTGAAAAGATAAGAAGTTAGAGGGATACAAATAGGAAGTAAGGAGAGGAGGGGGGATGAAGAGATGGAACAAGAAAGACATGTGAGGTGATTTATTGATAGACATATAGATAAAGGAAATGAGATATAAATAAAGAGAGGTAAACAAGAAATATAAGGGCGAGTTAATATAGAGATAGAGATTTAAAAAAATATACATAGATAAGTCTATGAGTGAGTGAGTGTGCAAGTAAACAAGATATAAAGGTTGGGGTAGGAACTTAAATAGAAAGTCTTTGAATCAGAAAGAAACATATTGATGTAGAAATAGAGAGTGATAGAGATCCATAAATATATCATAGTATCAAGACTTCATATATTACACTCCTTAATAAAGATGGAAATGTTTTATGGAGCATCTTACTTGAACTACAAAACTTAATTATAAACAACAACAACATAATAACTATTTGAGAAAATTATAAAAGATATACAAGACTATCGACTTAACCCTTGCATTATTCAAAATGGAAGTGCGAGTTTTAGATAAAGACTGAATAATGCAAGTGCCAGTTTTAGATAAAGACTACTCCCCTTTCGGCGTATTCACCTTAATTTAAGTTGCTTGATGATAAGAAAATCAATTTTACACTCTGTCCTAATCCGTGAGTTGAGCCCCACGCCTTACTTTTTTATACAAAAGCAATCAAAGTCGTTGATGCAAATTTTATAATGATCGCGCCTGCATTATTAAGTGCTATGTGCTATCGGTCTACTTGGTATTGGTCCGGAGTTTAATAAAATGGAAACAAGTCTGAAAATGTTTCCTCATGAACTGTATAACGAGTTTCTCAACTGTAGGATGAAGTGATATAATGTATTCATTAGAAACTATATTTACAATGAACTGGTATGAAGATTCAAGTACATGACTGAGATCCCACAACGCGGTCGGGACATAGACTCTTTGCTGCATTCATATCAGTAGAGATTGAGGGGAAGGCGAGGTTTTATAATGGCCTCCAATGGAACTAATTTGGGCATGGTGAGCCCAAGGCCCTCTCTCATATCAATTTCAGCTCCTTGTGGAGCAAACCACTCGAAGCTCTGAAGCAGCCGCCCCAATGTATTGCTCACCACAATCAACGCCAAAGACATGCCGGGGCAAATTCTTCTCCCTGAACCGAACGGAATCAATTCGAAGTCGTGTCCTTTCACATCCATATCTTTGCCACCGTTACCAAAACGTTCAGGGATGAATTCCGTGGGGCGCTCCCACAAAGCTGTGTCCCGGTGAATTGCCCACGCATTGACCAACAGTTGCGTTCCTGCGGGAACATGATATCCTCCAACAGTGCACGCCTCGATAGATTCATGAGGAAGCAGAAGAGTTAGCGGTGGATAAAGCCTGAAAGTTTCTTTCACAATTGCCTGCAAATATTTCAGCTTGTTCACATCTGATTCCTCCACCAATCGCTCCCGTCCAACATGTGTGTCGAGCTCTTCCTGGGCTTTGCGCAAAATTTCCGGGCGGTTCATCAGAGCTGACAGTGCCCATTCGACGGTCACAGACGATGTTTCAGTGCCTGCATTTATCATCGTCTGCAAATCCAAAGACAAAAATTCTAACTTAAAATGATTGTATGCTTATATTGCTATCAACAAATCTGGGTACGTGATAAAAAAATTCACAAACATGCCAAATAATTTAACAGAAAGCTAGAGGTACGAGATCATACAAGGGCGGTGGCTTTCACCACATCGTCGTTGTTGTCAGACTCGATTTCATGGTTGTCTGTTGCAGAGATGAGAACATCAATCAAATCTCGAGCATGGACCGCTCTCTTCTCTCTGTGTTCCTGGAGCAATTTCTCCATAAACACCTCTCTCTTCTTTTGCAGATGCTTCATGGAAGACACTAATCCGTGCAGATCCAAAAACTTTATAAAAGGCAGGTAGTAGCCGATATCAAACGATCCAACTACCAAGAAAATTTCTTCTATCACCTCCTTGAACTCCTGCATTTCTTTGAAATCATCACATGCGGGATCTGGCGAGAATCTCTTGCTGGCAATCATTCGCAGAATGATATTAAAAGTGAGATCTGAGAGCCTCGACTTGATGTTAACAGGATTAGTCCCTTGCTGAGAACTCTGGAATAGCGAACGAATGAGAAATGAAGTTTCCTCTGTGCGAATCTGCCTGAATGATTCCATCCTGTCCGCAGTGAAGAGCTGGAGCGTGCAAATTTTTCTGATGTTTCGCCAGTAGGAGCCGTAAGGAGCGAAGGTAACTATTTTAAAGTCATACCCAATATGCTTTCCCACGGAGATATGTGGGCGCGAAGCAAAGGCTTTATCATTTGTTGTGAAGCATTCTTTTGCCAGATCTGCCGAGGAGACAACCAAAACTGGACGGACGCCAAGTTGGAGACGCATGATCGGGCCATAGGTCTCTGAAAGAGAGGATAGAAATCTGTGAAGGGGCTGTTTGTTTCTACTTAGGAGAGGAAGATGCCCAATTATTGGCCATGATGGAGGCTGCGGTGGCTTTGCCTTTACTCTGCTACAGCTTCTACTGCAGAGAGACTTTGCAATTAGCCAAAGTGAAGCCAGTGCTAGCGCAAGACCAATAATGGAGGTGGCTTCAAACGCCATAACTCACTGGCCTGCTAAAACATGCCTTATGATAGTTTCGAGAAAAGCTCAGAATAGATCCGAATCCATGAAATCTTTCAATTTATTTCATCTCGCATGCCATTCTTTCAAACAATTTTCATGTATTTTAATTGATTAGTGGCTGGCAACATCGGTCTTGCCGTAGCGAATTATTTGAGGACACGAAAATCTTCTAGACTCGTTTACCTTTGCCGTGTCTTAGTTGAACTATCCGCCCCTGATTGAGAGATTTGAAAGTCCGTCTGTTGGGAGTCGCATGACGTTTTGCATCCTTATCTTCTTGTTCTTTAGGGCCCCGTTTGGTTGCTGGCATAGGAATAGAAAATTAGAATAGAAAAATGGAATGCTAATGGAAATGAGGAATGAGAATAGAAATAGACAATTTCAATCATGTTTGGTGAACTTGGAATTCGACTGGAATATGTTAATTTATTGTTTGGTTGTACAAAAATAGAATAGGAATAAGGTTAAGTTTTGTATTTTTAAAAACATTTTTCCTAATTTTTTTTTTAATTTATTATTTTTTTAGTTAATTCATTTTCATTTTCATTTTTTTAAACAAATAGATATAATTTTAAAAAATGTTATAAAAAAAACAAAATTTAAAAAAATTTAACAAAAAAAATTCAAAAAGTAAAATTACAAAAAAAAAAAAAAAAATGGAAAATTTTTTTTTAAAAAAAAAAAATTAAAATTAAAAAAAAAAATTAAAATTAAAAAAAATTAATAAAAAAAAAATTAATAAAAAATATTTTTTAATGGAAAATCGGAATGGGAATGGAAATGGCCTATTCCAATAACAGATTTTTTTGGCATAGACATATGCTCATTTTAGGGACAAAATTGGAATATGTCTTCCTATTCCCAATTCCGATTGAGCTTACCAAACAGCGAATATAAAACATATTCTAATTTCGTTTTCCTATTCCACTCATATTCCAGCAACCAAACGGGGCTTAGCTGAATATGATTATATATATATTTATATATGTATAGTCATGTTTTAGATATTAGATGATAAATAATAAAAGTAAGTTTTCGGCCTAGTTACAAGTTCTTGTGAACTATTATAACTCTTGTGTCTTGCATATTTTCTACTATTCTTCTAGGTCATTTTTAATGTTTTAGCTTAGCTATTTTTATTATTTATATCTGTTTATTTTGAATCAATGATTGGTATCAAAGTCAATTTGGCTTGAGAAGAGATGGAGGAAGAAGATATTGGTGCTGATGAAGATTTTCAAAAAGCATTTAGACTTAATTAAAGAGGATGATGCCAGAGCAAGTAAGGATGAAGTTGAGGAAATTGAGGCCAACACACTAGAGGATTATGAAACATTTGTGAGCTTGAAGGAAGATAATTTCCTACTCACAAATTTGTTGATTTGGATGGACCAAAAGTTGGATGTTTTGTGTCGTGTAATGAATGTTTAAAATGGTAAAACTAAGAAAGAGTTGAAAATTTTAAAACAAACTCTTCTTCAAGAAGAGGAAAATGATGTGAAGGGCCATCAAATCTTGGCAGAAGACTCTTTCCTTGCAAAAATGTATGTATCTTTAATAGATAAATTCACCCTTCGTGGAAAGGAAGCACAAGAGGAATCAAGGTGCCTGGTGACGAAACATCTAAGGATCAGATGGATTATAGGGCTTAAAGAGGCTGAAGAGAGCCGTTGGCTTAGAGATGTGCATGATTCAAAAGCCTTTTCCATGTCTGAGAATGGAGACTATAATGATTTATTGATGTAGGAGCATCCTAGGTGTGAGGGCAATCTTGCATCACCCAATTTTTTATTTTTTACTTTCAGCTTGTATCCTTTTAGTTTCAGGCTTTTCTATTTTAATAAGGACTAGTAGATAGGGGGTTACTATTTTTGGGAACTTTCTTTTAACTTGCTTTTTTTATTAAGTTTTTCATACAAGCTCTAAATGATTTGATTTTTCCCAGGAAAGTTAGTTTCAAAATTATAAGCCTACCATAAAAAGTTCATGGTTGTAGCTTCCATATTAGAGAAGTTATTGTAGATTTTCGGTGGAAATTTTTGAAGAAATATATTTGAACCCATTTTTGAAGGCTTTAGGTGCTCTGGAGTGGGGTCAAACATCATTTGAGTGGTGCTTCACATCTAATATGTTGCAGTTCAAGATCTGCCCTTTCCAAGAAGTGGTTATAATAGTCAATTAGAGCTACGATTTGTGAGTTATGGTCTAAAAAATTTTGGTTACCCTAATCATAGTCAAAAAAAATAAGTTTATAATTCTTTTAGCCAATTCTAATGTAATAAATTTAATTTATGTAATTTGAGGTTTTGTTGGCCTCAATCGTTAATTTCTAGAACCTTCCTGGGTTGCATAAAATTACCTATTTAACAAAGGCCTATGGGTTTGTTTAGGATAGTTCTGGATAGATCTAGGTGTTAGTTCATAGTTTTGTTTGATAGATTTATGTAATGAAGGCACCCATGTGGGTTAGCATATTGTAATCTTGAATTTTGTAATTCTGCATTTCCAACAATAATATAAATCCCATATTTCACAATTTATTATTGTTTCTTTACTAGTTGTTATGTGTTTGTGGTATTGAGGGGAGCACCCTTCATCAAGTGGTATCAGAGCTAAAGTTCCTGAGTGTGTGGATAGATTGCCAATTGTGAGGCAATTCACCCCAGGACTATTGTTTGGGTTGAGCATGTAGATAGATTGCAGATTGTGAGGTAGTTTCCACTAGGATTTTAGTGGAGGCATGAAAATGCCTCTACAAAGAGAGTGTGATGAAATAATTGTAGGTGTTACACCTAGGGGTTTAGAGCCCTCTAAAGAAAAATGCAGGCATTGGAAGAACAAATGCATAGAGTAATAAATCTTCACATAAGAGATGAAAGCGAGGATGAGGATCAAGTAGAAGAAAATGCCAAAGTAGAGGCAGATCTAAACTAAGAGGAAGAGAAGCTTTTTAAGGCCATCTCTAAGATTGGAAAAACACCTAAGTTTGATGTTCTCACATTTTCAAGAAATCTTAACTTAGAGGAGCTAATTGATTGGATCAATGAATTGGAGGAGTACTTTGAGTATGAACATATTGAGGACATTGATAGGGTCAAGATTATGAAGATGAAATTGAAGGGACATGCAAAAATCTAGTGTAGGAGGTTCAATTGGAGTGAAATAGAAAGGGAAAGAAACAAATTACCAGATGGGGTTGGATGATAACTAAACTAAAGTGACAATTCATTCTCATGGACTATGAGCTTGATTTGTTGAAGAAAATGAAATGATTGAAGCAAGCAGGAAAATTTGTTCAAGAGTCTACCAAAGAGTTCTATCAAGTTCTCATTAAATCTAGTCATGCAAAAGCTAATAAGGAGAAAGTGGTTTGTTATTATAATGGATTAAGGCCAAGTATTTAGGATGAGATAAGTTTGGTTTGAATAACTAGTATTGAGGAGGCATACCAATTTTTTCCAAGAGTTGAGGAGAAGCTGAGCAAGAATTTTGCAACAAAAATAGTGGAAGAGGTCACGGTGGAAGATCTAGTGGACAATCTTATGGCATCCGAAATGATGATCAAAAGATCAAGGATGAGGCTAGAAGTAGTAGTCAAAACCATAGGAGAAATAATTTTAATCATTTCCATGATCAAAACAATAGAGATCAGAGAGGAACAGGTAGAGGACAAGGATCTAGAAGAGGGGGCTTCCATGAGAAATTTTTTCACTATGGAGAAGAAGGGCATAGAGCATTTGAATGTTTCCAGTGGCAAGGAAGGATAGATTGAAGAACCAAAGGCCAGGCTAGAGCTGCACATGTCAATGAAGATGTCAAATCATCACATTCTAAGGATGCTGAAAGAGGAGAAGTCCCCATTAACATAAGATTTCAGCTGAGTGATGAGACTGAACCTAATCAAAGAAGGAGTTTGTTTCACACAAGGTGCACATGTGAAGATAAGTGTTGTGATGTGATTGTTGATGGTGGAAGTACTAACAATCTTGTATCAGAAAACATGGTCACAAGGTTGAAGCTAAAGAGGCAGAAATACCAATGCCCATATAGTATTGCTTGGCTGCAAGATGACCATAAGGTCATGGTCAGTGAGCAATGTTCACTAAAGTTCAAGATTAGAAGTTATGAGGATGAGGTATTGTGTGATATCATACCTATTGACATATGTCATATGTTGTTGGGTAGGCCATGGCAGTTTGATAGGCATGATGTACACAATGGGTGAGTAAATACCTACACTCTCACCAAGGATAGAGTGAAACATAAGGTGAAGCTATTGAAGCAAAAAGAAGAAAATGTATGTAGTGCTGCTAGAATATGTTTTTTTGATGGAAAGGAGTTTCTCAAAGGTATGAAGCATGAGCACATGTATTTTTTTGTAATTCCAAAAGATAGTAAAGAAGAAGTAGAGCAGGTACATGTAGAAGATACAAATATGTAGGGAGAGTTTTCTAATATATGTACTTGATGGATTACACCCACTGAGGAAGATCGGTCACTAGATGGATTTGATTCTAGTAGCTAGCTTTTCAAATAAGGGAGCACATAGAATGATACCAGTAGAAAGCTAAGAGCTGAATAGACAATTGCATGAGTTGTTGTAGATGGGGTTGATTTGAGAGTGTCTAAGTCCATGTGTTGTACTAGTAGTATTATCATCTAAGAAGAAGGGAGAATGGAGGATGTGTATAGACTCTCATGCTATCAAAAAAATTACAATCAAGTACATATTTCCATTACCAAGGATGGATTATATTATGCATTTTTTGAGTGGAGCTAAGTATTTCATGAAGATAGATTTGAAGAGTGGGTACCATCAAATTCATAATAGAGGAGGAGATGAATGAAATATTTCTTTCAAGCCAAGGGGAAAACTATACGAGTGGTTAGTCATGCCTTTTGGGCTAACCAATGCACCAAGCACTTTCATTAGGCTCATGAATGAGGTACTGAAGGAGTTTCTGGGTAAGTTTATCATTGTTTACCTAGATTGTATTTTGATCTTTAGTAAGACATTAGAATAGCATATGATGCATATTAATAAGGTGTTTGAGAATTTGAGGGAAGAAAATTTTTTGATAGATTTGAAAAAGTGTAATTTTTTGAAAAATCATTTGGTATACTGGGGATTTGTATGTTTGGATGAAGGTGTGTAAATGGACCTTGAGAAAGTGTAGGCTATCCTTGACTGGCCTACTCCAAGGAGTGCGATAGAAGTAAGATCTTTTCGTGGACCGACTAGTTTTTATAGAAAGTTCATAAGAGGTTTTAGTAATATTTGTGGACCCTTGACTGAGAAAATGAGGGTGGATAGGAAACAATTTAAGTGGACTATAGGAAACAATAGTACATTTGGCCTCTATTTTCGACAAAAGTTTTTGACGAGAGGCCAAATTTGCTTGTGAACCTTTTTTTTGTTTATGCTCTTGTGTTTGTCAAGATAACAACAAAATTCAAATTGGCTTGTGGACTTCCTTTTTTGTTTATTCTGTCAAAAACGTCAAAATAGTGATGAACATGGAATGTTGGAATAGTAATGAATACAAGATTATACAAGAAAAAAGAAATAATTTTGAAACATAGTTTTCATTATTTCATTGTGTTGAAGTGCTTTTGGGTAGGATGAGGCAGGTTCACATACAGATCTTTTGGCATCACAAATGGGGTAAGTTATTTTTTAGTTAATGCATTGCAATGCATGAAACATGGGGCACTCCTTGATGTGCAATGAATTTGGAAAGTGTGTTGGAATAGTGATGCAAGAAGAACAAATTAAGCTCTATTTTCTTTGTTATTTCAAATTCCCTTCAATACTACCTCCAACAGGCTTACTTAGCCACAACCAAAACTATAGAGGTTTTTTAAATTAGGGTAAACTATTTGAATTTGAATCTTGATATTATCTTCACAATCCACATCTCGAGTTTGAATCTTGACATTATTTGATATAAAATATGGTTAAAAGTAGTAAACCCTCACCAAAGTAGAATCCCCATAATAACTTACACCAGAGTCAAAATTTCAAGGGGGTGAGAATGAGAAAATGGAGGAAATGGGTTTTGGAAGTGAGAATGTGATAACAAGTTGTAATAGGATTAGGTTGTCCAAGTGCTTCATACATGCTACTTTCCTATCTAATTTTGCACAAAATTGTTGTTCACAAATGCAAAAAGGGTTATAGTGTTCTTAGAGAATGATTAATGGTTAATGGTATTTTTGCACAGATTTCTTGCGGTTACAAAGGGGTATTAGTTTAATAAATAATTGCATCATCCACCTTTTCATATATTTTTGTCCAACCTTATCATTATTGTGGCCACATATCTACTTGCATTTTTGTCCAATTTTAATTTTGTGAAAAATAATTTTATCTACAACAAATTTAACTTATACCAAAAAAACATAGAACTAGCATCCAATAATCAAGAAATACCCTTGAACAAATTGCAAAATTGATTATATTTCCAACTAGTGGTACAAAACACATTAGCTCTATTTGCTTCTACAGATACTTCATATGTCCAGGAAGACCCAATCTACTTCAAACTATAATACTCCTGGACATGAATCTAGTAGTTTGTTGGTAGAGTTTAAATAATTTGCATAGGGTATGGAAAAATGCCAATAGTTTCTAGACCATTCTAGATATGCTAAGGTGAGAGAAGAAACATTTATAGTTACATATTCAAAATACTCAACAATTGACAAAAGCGGCTGAAATGCTTGTTTTAGAAAATAGTTTCCTTTTAACAAAGTTACCAAAGACATAATTAAATCCTAAACTTTGTGGGTGCTTCTACACCACCTTGAGATGATATTTTATTTTCATTCTCAATTTTTGTCACCTCATTGTAAGCATTGGTGTATGAGGACGAAGGTGCTACTTTCACCTTTCCATGCAACGAGAGAATCAACCCCTGATGAAGCAATGCTTTATTGGCCTAATGGTTGGTTAGTTTTCAAACATCATTAATAGTTTTTTGAGCTGATCATTCTATGATTGTATGTTCTTGTGTTTTCCTTGTTTGGTATTATTGATCTTTGGCATAATCTCATAGTCATGTCACAATGATTTGATTTTTGCCTCATGTTTTCTTCAATGTGTCATAGGAGGCTATTGTGTATGTTTTAAGTTTCATGAACTAGTGTATAGTTTCACCCTATGGCATTGCTAGAAATGCTCTTCTTGAAGCTCTAGGGATATATTCTATTCCCCAAGATATAACCTCTTGTAGCTGAGTTAATTTTTTGTTATGAATATTGTTTGAAGAAAATTCTAATTTTGTTAAAATGAAGTTCATTTTAATAGATTTTTGTTATTGTTATGTTTTATCAGCATTAGGTAGTGATGTAAATTTGTGTACTCATTTGTTGATGGTTGTGTACACTACAACTAATAACCATAAGTTTTATCTTTCGGAAAGAAATTATGTGTCAAGGAAGTTATGATGATTTTAGTCTTCTGTGTATTGAAAAATTAAATAAATTATAATACCAAACCTTTAAGAAAAGATACATTTATTAGTATTAACTGTGTTTAGTTCCTATTATTATTTCTTTTGATATAATCTAGTAATGTAGAATCAATAGCAAACTAATACATACCTTGTTGTCTCCTGATGTTTTTCAATCATAGGAATTATGTCACTTAGATATGGTTTATATATCAAAATGTTTCTGAACATATTTTAACATCTTAGTTGATTACATCATAAAGTACATTGATCAATTGGATAGAATCTTCTCATTCAGTTTTGCACTTAAGTAATATTCTTAAGTTTCTCTTTAACCCAAAGAGTGCACATTTTTTTCTTCCATCATTCACAACCAATTCTTTTATCTCAAAGCTAACGTACTTATACCTAAGGCTCAATTGTTTCTATTATGGTTCTATTATACTTATAAAATTTTCATGTTTCTTTAAACTTGCAACTTTTTCCTTCTAATAGCTTAATCATTTGAACTTGGCTTCTATGAATTTCCATAAGTTTATCTTGAAAAAGGTTTCTTTTTGTCAAAATTCCCTCCATGATTTATATGCTAGTAGGATTTGAGCTTTGATACCATTTTAATAACATAGTCTGAATGTGGATAGACAACAACTTATAAGTGTTCATGAACACTATATTTTGTATATTATGTATTGTTTTGAAACATAATACAAGAAAATTGAGATTCATTAAAATATTACAACTTATTAAACATTTTTACTTTTAGGAATGGAAATAATTGTTATTCCAAATGTTAATCTAAATTGTGATATGCTCTTAAGGGTGTCCCCTTTCAAGAAGCTTGATCTCTATGCAGAGAGGGTTAATGCACCACCCATGAAAGAAATTTATTCATTTTATATTTCAAGTGAATGCCTTCTCTTCCTAGCATATTATATACCTCAAGCTCTCCTTTCCTAGAACATCTCAATTAGGGAAGACAACCCTCAAATGTTGACAATCACTAGGCAACTTAATTGACAAGTACAAGTGTATCTTCTCAAATTGTGCTATGAACTAACAAATCAATACTTTAAAATTAAGGAAGATCCAAAATTTGTCTTATTCCAATTTAATTAACTATAAGCAACAAAGAAAATAAATTGCAAGATTGATGGCTTCCTGCCATGCTCATAAAGCATGTCAATATCAAAACTCAAACACCATACTTCAAAACATTATATTTGAATTTTAAGGATTTTTAAATGATTTTTTGTTGTTAAGAAAAAATTTAGGGAACTCCAATTGTTTCTCCATTTCTCCATTCTGGCTAAATGTAATATCCCCTATCCAATCTTCTACATATATACACTCCCATTCTTCCATTGCTACGATAATGAATGTAGAGAATGCTTCTTCAAGATTCTTAATATCCTTAACATAGTACATATGCTTTGCTTTGCATATTTTTTTGTTCTTTGACCTTTTGATATGGTGATAGCATATATCTAATTATGTCTATTGTAATTTCTCATATTATGATTTCCAATTTTATTATATAAGAATTTGATATATTGAGGAAATATAGAAGCAGTCTTCAAAGTTTATTAATATCCTTTGAGCTCAATATATAATATAGAGTTTATTATAACTTTACTACCCCTTTGATTAACCTCTATGTCTATTTATGAAATCACCAAAAATGATATGTGGCACTTTAGAATATATTGGTTTGAAGTCATGTGTTGTATATGTGTGTGTGTGTGTGTGTGCGCGCGCGCATGTGTGTGTGTGTGAAATTAAAGAGTGGCCTGACGTCACATCAAGATTACACTAGCTAGTAATTCAATTTCATATTCGACATGTATTGTTAACGATACTATTGGATTACATGTTGACCTAGATTATTCAATGAACATATTAATGATATTTCCTCTATACCATAGAAATCCTATCATGTACTATGATAGCCATGTATGATGTCTACTCCATTGTATAACTAGTCTTAAATTGTACTTGTATATGATAATTGTTACTTTCGATGTATGCTGGAAGTTATAGGATAACAATGATCTCAGGCAGGGATATGTCATCTTTGGTATTTAGATGTTATATATATGAAATTGCCTCTATTATAGGAATTGTATTTGATGTGTATATGATTTATGATCTTGTTCATGTTAAAGTTTTAAATTTCTCCTTTTCTATTATGCATCTAAACATTTAACATATATTATTAATAAAAACATATTACAAATCTCAAGCTGAAAACATAACATTACATCTACAAATTTTATCATTGTTCTTGTTTCAAAAATTCATTGTCATGACACATACTCTCAAATTTTCTATAAAATATTAAGTTATATAACCCCTATCCCCTATAGTGAAATTAGCCTTAGGTGTACCCATACTCGAAGTACCCAAGTACCCCTGTCCCTGTGCACCTTTCCTCTTTGTACTTCCTTGCCACATAGCAATGTCCTTATATGCTAGAACAAATGGTTCATGGACATGATTTGGTTTTCCTTGTTGAATTCAATTGGATCCATATTTTTGTTGTTCCCTAAATAATTAGATGCAAACTTTCTTTGAGACTAGTTATGCTGAAAATGTATGCTAACTCACTCATTATAAGAACAAATCATTCAACAATTGACCAATTACTAAATTTATTGTGAATCTAGATGGTTTTTAAATAGGCTCTAAAGATAAAGAAAAAAAGTTGGAGAAAACTTGGGTTTCACAAGTGTAATAAGCTTTGGCACTAACAAGGTCTACTGTAGCAATCAACAAGAGGATGTGGTCACACTGTTTATAATGAAGAGGTTGGGAAGAAAGAGATGTCATATCAGCCTTTTCTTTGGGCATATTATTTTAGTTTGTACCTTTTAATTCCTTTTTGGGGTTTTTCAATACAATTGGACACAATCCTTCATGGGTAGAACTAGTTTTGGACAATAATTGGCTTCTTTGTTTGCTTTTATTAATTGGTGGTAACTAAATACTGTATCACATTTTGTTGTTGTCTCAAGTTTTGTCTATGTTAGCTTCTATGAAGTTCCTTTAATTTGTGAGAATGGTGCCTATACACATCTCTATCATTTATCAATTTTTTATTGGATCTTATGTGCGCCTTAAGTATATGTGTTGTTGTACTTGACACTAAGAACCTATCTTTAACTTTTATTTGAAATGGACAAGTATTGCAATCAGATGTAATCATGTTGTCTTTGCATGTAGCATATAGAGATCCTTAGTATGCACCTCAAGATCCTTTTGTCGTATAAATGTCTAAGGGGTACTTGTTTGTAATCCATGGTCAAATTTTCTAGTACTAAAAGAATTTTTTAGTTGAATATTAACTAGCTTTTTTTTTACTTCAAAAAGAAAGATTTCTAGTTCAATAATTTATGTTCATGATAGTTTTTATACCTTCAATTTTTGTTCAGAAATCTTTGAGATCATATGTTCTTGTTTTTTCTCCACTTAAATGAGAGGTTTTATTTAGGAAGCTTTGAAGTCATATGATCTTGTTTTTGATGTTGTTTAAACACCAAATGTTACACATGAATTTCGCAAGAAGTAGAGGACATAGGGGTCACTGTTGTAAGTGGATTGGAAATGTTCCTAAGGTAGGCCATGGAAAAATTTAAATTTTTAACTAGATTTCTAGGTAAGGTTGCTCAATTTTGCAACATAAATAATTGTATGGAGTACATTTTCTACTACATCTATTTCTTTACTAGTTTTAATATGGTGTTTGAACTGATTGCAGCACCTAAGAACATAATGAGGGAAATAGTTGTTAGAAATACTTGATCATATAATGGAGATTGTGAGCTCCTATTATATACAGCTCATCTGTCATGTTGTGCCATTTGGATAAGTTTAATTAGACAACAATTTTGAAGTTTTCCATATTAAATTAACATATCATATTATAAGAGAATGTTAATGTTATCAATTTTTCATTAAGAATGTTGTGAGTATAAAGGAGCACTAGATAACGATTGGATTTTATATGTAACATGTTGAAATGGGGATGATATAGCAATAGGCTATTGAAGTAGGCAGTTCTATTTGAAAGTCTTCAATCCTAGAGTGTTTGCCACTTTATAAAAATTAGAAAATATTTCTAATTGAATGAAGAATTTTTTCAACTATGTTTACTCTTAGCATATTTGAGTGTTATTTGATTGAATTTTTTGTAATGGCTATAGTTATATCATGTAGGGATTTTCCAATATGAAGATTATCTTGAGACTGAAATAGTTATTGCCTAAGAACAATATTATTATCCATGAGGGGGATTAGAAAGCTTTTTCTTATTCTTTTCAATGATGTGGTACTATGGCATTAAATATTGTACATAAAGGTAACAGATTAGGAAGATAACATAGATTCTATAAAGAGAAATAATTTAAAATATTTTCTTATACATTATTTTACAACACTGGAAGAGTTGTGTAAACAAACAAGATGGAGATACCTTTATCAATTTCTTTCTCTTGTTTGAATGGAAAATAGAACTTCCAAATCCTGAATGACACACATCATTCATGCCAAAAAGGAATGTATAAAATCAATATAGTCAATGTTAAGGTGGTCATTCCATGGGAACAAATTCTAAGTTTAGATGAAATTGTTTATAAATTAAATCTTATTAATTCCTTTTTGTAATACTAGGCTAAACTTAAATTGGGATTCTGAAAAATTCATGGCATGCTAGTAGATTTAGAATATTAATATTTTATTGATTTACTTCAATTTGAAACATCTTCTTTGGGTCTCATGATTCTATCACTTCATTATCACAGACATATGCAGTAGTTTATGGACCATAGAGGTACTATGAGAACCAAATTTAGAGTTGATATTACAAGTTTTCCTCATGAGAAAACTCTTCAGGCCTTTGGCACAAATAGTTTACCCACCTTGTCTATGAGTCTTTGAAGGTAGTAACCATGATGAAGCTCAACCTATTCATGTTTCCCACTTTCTATGGTTTCTTACACCTCTATAAAAGCAATGACATGAACATGATCTTTAACATGCACTTCACATGAAAATGACTCTAGCACAAGAAGCTACATGCAATAAATAAACAAGGCATTCTTGATAGTATATTAGCAACAATATTTATCACACCATTCTTATACTTGACCACAAGAAGGAACTGTCACATAATTCCTATCCATTTGTAATACTAATTTTGTTTGTGCCTACCATTACATGCGTACTATAGTCTCCTTTCACATGAGGTATGTTTCCACTTCTTTGCTAAATTGATGTATAAGTTCCATATTGTAGGTGCTATAATTCAAATAGGACCACTTCTAATCATTTCTAAGTGATCACAAATTGACCATCCTCCTTGAAAAAGCACTACATTTGTGGCATAATCTATTAGCATTTGTCTCTACCTCAACTATTACTTACAAGTAGGGTAAAGCTAGGACGTGTTTTGTACTTATCTTCCTTTTCAACTCCTCTAAAGCTTGTTAATGTTTATTACCCTAGTGAAACTTTCATAATTACTAGCAAATGAGGGAACATAGAGATAGCAAAGACTAGTGTGGATACCAATATGGCTAATTTTCATAGATAGGAGACACAATAGGAGACAAACATACTTGGTGATGCCATTTTTTAATATATTTAATAATTTCTAGAAAATATTGTATCATAGAACATGGAAAGTAGAAATACCAAATCAACCATACAAGAACACTAAATAGTAAAGGAAAATTCTCTTTAGAACACCACAATGAGAGGAAACTAGTCATACAACTACTTTTGTCCATCTCAAAATATATACACTTTAGTAGATTTGATTATTATAACTTAGCATGGATTATTGTACCATCCAAAATATCAGCATAAAATCTTATGCAGGCTTATATTTTTTATCTGTCTTACTTTTTCACCTTATAACATGTTTTTCCCTAAGTTGTTTGGTGGGAGATGTCAATTTTTGGTTAAGAGACTCTAGAGACGACAGGAGAGGGTGGCCAAAGAGCCCTATACTTTAGGAAATTTTTAGAGTCATTTCCAATAAAAGAGACATGTCTTAAGTGTTGGAGATGGGTCTTCAGGTAGGAATAGAAACTTTACTCCTTTACCTATGACTTCATTCAATGGTGAAAGAATAAGAGTTCTTTATAAACTTGTTGAGGTATTGTGTTGTGCCTAGAAAGCTTCAACTCAACACTCATGATTATGAATTTTGGTCATTAATAGTGGCCCCAATGTTGGAAGGACATACCCTTTCTCTCCTCATTAGCCAACACATGATGAATGTGCAACAATTTTTTTGTGCCTACTAGCACTTCTTATCAGTCAATAACAATTTTTGCTTGCTTTAAATTTCAAATACCTTCTCAAAATGAGACAAATTCACTTGATAGAGTCTACTACTATAGATATGTCATGTAAATAAATGATATATAGGTCGATTAATTGTCTTGATACTTCTTTCATAAGATGCTTAAAATGCCTAGTGCATTGCACAATTCGAACAATGTACTAGTCACTCATCAATGCCTGATGCATGTTTTTAAAGAACTCTTTCGTGACATATCCTCTTCCTTTGACCCACACTTTGTGAAATCCATAATTAAGGTTGCACTTTGTAAAATATTTGGCATACAAGAATTGTTCCAATAGATTATCAATTTGGATAGCATATATTAGTTTTGTGTAATCTTATTCAATCCTTAACACACATCCCCCAGATCCCATCTTTCTTTGAGACAATGCATAATGTAAGAGCTATCAATAGAGCATTTGTCAAATTTGAAACAATATTGTATGTATAGTATACATTTTATTTACAATATTTTTATCAATTCATGTTTGAATTTTTTGTTATTGATTGTAGCAACACAAAAATTAAGAAGAGAAATAGTTGTTAGATATATTTTGAAATTTGTCTTTTGAAAATTCCTCAAATCAATAACTTTTTGTGCTACAAGGGGGAATACCACTTTGAACTCTCTGTCCTTGCCTAGCAGCATTGTTGGCATGTCAAAACACTAGATTTCCCCTTGCTAAAGAAAATTTGTTAAATACACATGGGATACCATTCATAAAGGGGAAATTCCATTGGGTGAAAGTAGTGTCATTAATGAGCTTTGGAGCAGGGCCCATGTTCATGAAGATTCTCTAGACCCATATAATACCTTGCTTGATATAATTGTTCAACACAATAATCCATCAATGATAACACTCAAGAAATATACATGATAGAGAGTCTATGGATAATATCATTAAAAAATTAACTTGCAATTACCCATGCAATTCTAGATTCTAGACTCAATGTAACTAAGCTAAGAAGTCATGAGCACAATTATACATATTTTAATCAATAATATAATTTATTTTTTAAACAATAGAAAAAGGATGATATACGTTCGATGTGAGTTTTGACCAGCATTCATCACAATTTTGATGCAAATAAGCATAGGATTTTGATGAAGAAGCTATATGTGTGATGTGCGATTTGACCAATGTTGATCATAATTTCAATGCATAGACACAAAGCATTCAATGGGGTTTTTGTTGCAATTTTGACAACCATTGGTGTAGTACACAATGCTTACAGGTTAAGGTGGATATCTTGACAATAGCTCCGTTGATATATCTACCATTTTAACATCACAATTTCAACAAATGTTTAGTGTATCATAAAATAAACAAAAAATGATTGACAATCATGTTCATCATTTTCTTGACATAGTGCTATCAAAATTGCGATGAATCCTCATCAAAAATTAGGTCTAAATTTACTAGTGAAAAGATAAGAGTTTTAATCTATTGAAACAAACAGTTACTAAGTAGCCCATTTAGCACTTTCTAATTTTAACAAGGTGTTTCAAGTAGAATGTAATGCCAATGGCACTACAATAGGAGTTGTTTTGAGCAAAGAAGGTAGACCTATTGCTTATTTTAGTGAGACATTGAATAATGCAAAACAAAAATATTATATTTATGATCAGGAATTCTAAGCTATATTTCAAGCATTGAAGAAGTGGAGACACTGTCTTCATCCTAAGGAGTTTGTTTTGTATATTGATCATTAGGCTTTGAAATATTTGAATAGTCAAGGAAAATTAAACCAAAGGCATTTGAAGTGTGTTGATCTTTTGCAAAGTTATACATTTTTTTGAAACATAGTAGTGGGAAGTCTAATAGAGTTGTAAATGCTCTTAGTAGAAGACACCTTTTGCTAACACAAATGTAGATTGAAGTGGTTGGTTTCAAGGAACTCAAGAATTTGTATCCAAATGATCCTAGTTTGGGTGAAGTGTGGAAGGCTTTTACAATACCTATTACACTTGATAGGACCAAGTGGTCAGATTTCATAATCAAGGATGGTATGTTGTTTAAAGGTAGTTAGTTGTACATTACAAGAAGTTCTATGAGGGAGAATGTCATAAAGGAGAAGCTTAGTGGAGAATTGGCTAGACACTTTGGTCAAGTTAAAACCATTGCTTTGGCTACTAAGAACTATTACTAGCCATAGTTGTAGCAAGATGTGAAGAAGTTTGTGCAGAGTTGTAGATTTTGTCAGATCATGGCAGGAGTAAAGTAGAATATTGGGTTGTATCAGCCATTACCTTTACCAGAAATGTCGTGGGATGATGTCAGCATGGATTTTTTTCTTGGATTACTGAGAACATAGTGTGGGCATGATTCAATTTTTTTGGTGGTTGCCAGGTTTTCAAAGATGACACATTTCATTCCGTGCATGAAGAATACCAATGTTGTTCATGTAAAAGAGTTGATTTTCAAAAAAGTGGTTATAATAGTCAATTTGAGCTAGGTTTTGTGAGTTATTGTCTCTAAAAGTTTGGTTACCTTACTCATAGTCATAAAAATTAAGTTTGTAATTCTTTGAGCTGACTCTAATGCAATAAATGTAATTTATGTAATTTGGGTTTTTGTTGGCCTCAATGGTTAATGTCTAGAACCTTCCCAGGTGGTGTAAAATTGTCTTTTTAAGAGAGGCACATGGGTTTGTTTAGGATAGTTCTGGACAACTCTGGGTGTTAGTTTGTAGTTTTGTCTTGCAAATTTTTATAATGAAGGAACCCATGTGGGTTAGCATATTTTAATCCTAAATTTTGTAATTTCCCATTTGCAGTGATAAGAGAAAGTCCATATTTCGCAATTTAATGTTGTTTCTTTACTTTTTGTTATGTGTTTGTGGTATTGAGGGGAGCATCCTTCATCAATCGGTATAAGGAATTTTAGATTGGGGATGAAGTCATGGTTCATTTGAGGAAGGAGCATTTTCTAGTGGGTACATATAATAAGCTTAAAATGAAGAAGTTTGGACTGTACAAGATAGGGAAAAGGTGTGCTTCTAGAAATGCCTACTAAGTAGGGTTCCCTACTCAACTGAATATTTCCCCAGTATTTAAAATTTTAGATTTGAGAGAATTTTATGAAGGAAGTGACAGAGATGCAGCTGTAGAAGAATTGTGGTGTATTCTAGCAGCTACTTTAGATAAAAAGGAGATTGAGGAGATATTGGACAATCGTACAAGAAGTACAAGGAACAAAACCAATGAAGAATACTAAATCAAATGGAAAGGCTGACTAGTCAAAGATTCATCTTGGCTAGCAAGTAAGGATGTTGACCACATTGGTTTTCCTCTAAACATGTAAGACATGAAAAAGTCACTTCTCAAATTACCCCAGGTTTCTAATGTAGGAGCATCGTAGGTGTGAGGGCAATCTTGCATCTCCCATTTTAAAAATTTTTAAAAAAAATTTCAGCTTTTATCCTTTTAGTTTCAAGATTTTCTATTTTAATAAGGACTAGTGGATAGGGGGTTACTATTTTTGGAAACTTTCTATTTTTAGTAAGTTTGTCATACAAGCTTGAAATGTTATGATTTTTGTCAGGAAGGTTTGTTTTAGAATTATAAGCCTATCATAAAAGCTCATGGCTCTAGCTAGCATATCAAAGAAGTTATTGTAGATTTTTGGTTGAAAATTTTGTAAAAATATCTTTGAATTTAGTTTTGAAAGCCTCACTAGTAAATTTGACCCTAGTTTTAGACCAAAATTTTTTATCATCTATTAAAATAGTTTTAGATTGATCAAAATATGGAAGTAAAAATGACTTTTTAAAAAAAATCCATGCCCGTGTTGGTTAAAATTTTGACCAACATGAGCTTAACATGTTAAAATGAAAAAGGGTTTCAACCTATTTCATTGTTATGTTTAACACAAATCACACAAGAGCTGTAAAAGCACAAGAATTGGTGAATGTTATCGATTGTTACACGCAACATGATCAACTGAAAACTTAAACAATAACAAGGTATGAGAAGAGGCAAGAATCGAGGAAGAGGCCTTGATCTTGGGATTATTTTAGACTTTTTCTACATACTAATCCTACTAAAAAAGGGTGGGTGGGCACAACAACTCATCGATCAATTGCCTAACTCCTAGATCTACCTCTGCAGCTGATCCAGAAGACTCACATCCAACAATCCTTCTCTAAAAGAAGTAGATATGAATCTTGCAGGAAGCTATAAAAGGAGTCACATCTTGGGCCCTTTATTCCTATGGGATGTTCAAAACCACCAGCAACCCAAAAGATTAAGAGCATCCTTACCATCCTGTACACATTCTCTAGGTATTTTAATATTATGGTTTGAAATTTGACTGCCTCTCTCTGTCTCTAGGGTTTATGGTTTCCCCAACTTATGGCTTATTTTGTACTTATCACATTTTTTTGCCATTTTTGTTGTTAATTTAATGCAAGATTCACATAAAAGATATCCCACATTGCCCTAGCAAAAAATTTCTTGTCATATAATTACAAGTTCTTGTCAAACATTTGATCTTACTATTCTTTATTGTCATCTTGTGATTGATAGATTCCTAATTTAATCCCTTGAAATTTGTAGCTTTATTATGGACTTATAATTTTTTTAACATATTATCAACACTTTATTCAATAAGACTACCTCTGTGATTAGAGAATTGAACATTCAACTAGAGATTGAATAAAATTTCTTTCACATAGAATTATTTGTAAATTTGACATCATTTTGACACTAAAGTTCTTTGGAATTTAAAGAAATTTCCTACATTCAATTTGTGATTTCACTCATAGAAGTATCATTATTGTATCTCCTCTCTTTATATTATTCATGAAAAAATGAAATAAATACCTACCACAACTAAGGAAGTGAAAAATTTATTCATGTTCAAATGCTACAAGATACATCACTTTCCCATTGGATTTGAAGGAGGAATTGATTGTCTTATAAAGGAAGTGATATCATTGCCCCTCATCAATGATATTCTGATGCGATACAAGAATGGAAAATCACACTCAAAGAAGAATATACTCAACTATGAGCATTGATGTAGGCATGCTCAAAATTCCATATATAAGGAAAAACTACATTAAGTCCTCAAAATTCTATTTGTAAGGAAAAACTACATTAAGTTGTGTACCAAATATAGGCTTCCTTATTAGACAGTTATGGCCAAGAAATGAATTTTGTAGCTACATTAAAGAGTGCACTTAAAGATTGGACATAATTATATACAATTTTAAATCTAGTTGTAGTGAGACCAATGCTAGTTTTGTATTTTTCTTTTTGGCCTTTAGAAGCACTTAAATGTTCCATAATGCAATCTTTATGATGAATGATGTTTCTATGTCAAAAATAGCCCATCTTTTGAAAGATTTCAAATCCTTTTCCATACTTCTCAAGGGTGATCTTAGTTTTCTTATCATTTTTCCTTCATCTTCTCCCCTATAGATCCAAGCACAAATGGCTTTCTCTTCATTCTCTTTATTAAGAGGAACAAAGGATTGTATGAATAAATGGATGGTCATCATTGATGAACTATATTTCATAGCCTCATATTTCTTCCCATATGAGTTATGTGAGATGTGGAGAGACATTAAAAAGTTTGGTCTATACTCACTAATGCATGTGCTTAGTAGCTTAAGTTTATAATCATACTTTGCTAATGTATCCTTGGAGTTTTTAGATTCTCTATTGTTTGGTACCAATGTGTTAGTTGCCTATTGAAGATCATTGCAAGAACATGTGGTATCACCATGAATAGTAAACTCAACTTGATTATAAGGAAACTTTATGTATTGATGATATGTTGATGGAATTACCTACATCTCATAAACCCATGGTCTGCCTAGCAAGATATTATATTCTAGATACATGTCAAAGTGATAGACCATGGTCCTCTTGATGGATCCCACTCTAATAGGTTATTGTATTATGAAACCTTGGGAAGATCACTCATCTTTATTATATTCCTTGATTGTGATTTAACATCTTGAATCAATCACATGCTTAGTAAAACTAAGTTTTTGCATCAAGTTATATGTACACATGTTTAAAATTGTACCTCCATATATATCAAAATACACTTGAAATGGTGTTTTTGGATGATTTCTTCAATGTGAAGGGGAAAATTATGGGGATGGTTGATGAATTTTTCATCCTCCTTAGAGAAAGATAGGTAGTAAGGTATAGTTAGACAATTCACCATAGTCTAGAATCACTTAGTGTCAATATCTTTGGGCACATTAGCTATGAGAAGTGACAATTCTAGGATTTATTTTGAGCAAGAATATCTTTAGTAACTCAAAAATTGAGATTTGAATTGATGTTCTTTGAAACTAGCCCATAAGAATATGATCGGCTAATGAGGAAGTGGACATTTGTTTGGAATATCAATTCTTATCATTCTTGTCAAACATCAATTCTCAAGTTTGATACTATCATATAATTAAAAGTTCTTCTCAAACATCAATTCTCAATTCTTATCATATAATTACAAGTTCTTGTCAAACATTTGATCTCACTATTCTTCACTGTCCTCTTGTGGCTGATAGATTCCTAATTTAATCCCTCAAAATTTTTAGCTTTATGATGGACTCATAATTTTTCTAACATAGGATCAACACTTTATTCAATAAAACTTATCACGTTTTTATTCCATTGTTTTTGTTAATTTAATGCAAGATTCACATAAAAGATAACCCACATTTCCATAGCAAAAAAATTCTTATCATATAATTACAAGTTCTTGTCAAACATTTGATCTCACTATTCTTAATTTTCCCCTTATGGTTGATAGATTCCTAATTTAATCCCTTGAGATTTTTCTAACACTACCCTAGCATTGGAAGAGGTGGTCACTACTAAATTCGCCTAGGTATCTCAATTTGATGCACTCTATAAAACTTGATTAGCTTCTCTGACTTGTTCATGTACTCTAATAGAGAAACTACTTTGTACTTGGCTCTTGCTATGCCATTTTGGCCCAATTTTTTTCAAGGTTCTAAAGCTCCATGGTTGTATATATAAGCTTCCACACTACTCATTCATTTTTCATTTTTAATAGATTCAGATGTAATTGCTCTTGATGACATTAAATTGGTATGTTTAGTTGTCATCCTTGTCTAGGGCTTAAAGCCCTCATTTTCCTAAGGGGATTTTTTTATCAAGCTTGCATTTTGCACCTACTCACAAATATTAGCAGCTTTGGTTTATTTTCTCAACCAATTGTGTATGACATTTAACAACTAGTATAAAACCTAACCACAACCTATGCAACTCTCATTGGGAACCATATCAAGTCAGCTCTTCACAAAGCTTGCATATTAGTAGGTCATTTATTTGGCTTTTTTCTTCAAAGTGCCTAAGTAATTTCTAGTGGATTGATGATCCTATGTCAATGTCACCTTGAACTATGCCTTTCCTCATTTTTTCATGAGAAGAATTTGACACAACCTTTCTCTCCAAGGCTTGGAATTTTTTCATTTCTAATGTTTACCTATCAACTCTACATCATTTTGCAATGATATAATCTAAATGCATGTAGCTTTTTGAAAATAAATAAATTCTTTTATTGCAAAGTTTGAAAATTATTTTCATCTATATTTTATATTGAATTCATCATTATTACATTTGAACGTGTGCTTTCTTGTTCTGGCTCATATTAACTAGAAAATTATTATAAATGTGAGTTTCCTTGTAAAATTTGAAATTTAAATAATTTCTACTCCTTTTAATATTTATATAAATGATTTCAACATGTTTAAATGGTGATTGCAAGGGGGAATCGAAGGAATTGCTAGGATAGAAAGTAAGGAGGCTAGGAGGAAGCCAGTAAAAAGGTGCGAGTAGTAGGAGAGTTATTTTTATGCTAATTTTGTTTGTTGTCATTTTCTTGATTGTCAATTGTATCAAATTATTGTATAGGTGCACACACATCCCATAGTGTAATTATATTACATTTGAAATATTAGTTTCTAAATTTCTAAGTTGATGAGTACAAATACTATTTAATCTCATTATAATAACTTTGAGAAGGAAGCTCAAATTCTATCATAAAGCCTTGTAAGATTTTGTTGGAAATCTGATTGAAAGAAGGAGATTGTTGTTAAAAGAATGTTTTCAATAATTGTTTTGTCATTAATGTCAAACCTGTTATTTGTAGGAATGAAAATTTCTTATAAGATCCAAGTACTATCACTTAGTTGATTGATGAAGAGGATTTGATCAACAAGATGTAACAACAATACCTAAGGGAAAGGTTGAGTTATGGTTTTTTAATGAAGTACAAGGGTTAGCTAAGACAATGGTTAATTGATGTATTGATAAAATACTTGAAGATATAGAGGTTGGCCACACTAAGAAACATTAGAAGCATAAGTTGTAACAAGGTTGAATGCAAAGCTTAAACTAAGTTCATCAGTGGGTGTCGAGCAAGCTAGTTTAAGCTGAGAAAATTCTTAGTTGGAGCTAAGAAAATGCAAAATCTAGTGTGCGCCAAGTGAACTTTAGGTGCCAAGTGAAGTTCAAGTGCTGAGTGATATAATAGGTGCTAAGCATCAAAAAATCTTAGTTGGTGCTGAGTGAACTTTAAGTGCCGAGCATCAGTAAAATGTAGTTGATGCTGAGTAACACAGTATGTGCCAAGCACCAGTATTTCAATAGTGCCAAGTTGCTGCAATACTGGAAATGTCAAAGATTTTCCAAATCTAAGCCAAAAAAGTTGTTATCTTAAATTTTGTGAACTAGTTGGACGATAAGGATGATGAGCTAGTGTCACAGAATTTTATGTAAACTATTTTTGAGAAAACTCAAGAGGATTCTTCATGATTTTTCAAGAAGAAACAAAATATGGGTTAGATACAATGAATCATACCTAATCCATAAGAATTGAAATTAAAGGAGGGAAGAATCAAGTGGGAAAAGAAACTCCAAGACTTCTATTTAAGGAGTTATAGACCAAGAAGCAAGAGCTACTGGTGTACCAAATTGCAAAGTGGTTGAAAGGGTGTAAAGAAGAAGATATCTAGGAGAAGGAAGAATAGACCATAGAAGCTCTGCTTTGGATTACATTAGAACATTGAGCATGAAGACTCAAGGAGACTGAGATTGAAAGGAGGGCAACCTATCAGTGCTACAAAGATTGAAATCTAGGAAATGTTATGAGCTGAGAAGTGATCTAAGATCTACAAGCTAAGTTGTATGGTGTAATCAAGTCAAAACCCCTTATTGTTAATCTCTAGCAATTGTATTAGTTAGGATAAAATAAAATCCTACGGACTTAGGTTGGTTTAATAGCCATTTGTAAATCCTTTAATAGAATGACATTTTAAGTGAATGTACTAAAGTCCTCTAACCAGGCCCATTTTTAATAGGGTGGTTAAATCCTTTAACTAGGTCACATTTAATAGTGTGTTGTAGCCTTTAACAGGGCATGTCTTTCATAGAGGATCACTTTAGAAGAGTGAGAATTGAGTAGCATGTTACTCGTGGTTTTTATCAAATTGGTTTTCCACGTAAATCACTGTGTTATGTGTTATGCTTGCATGTTGATTTATAGTAACTTGCTAACTAGAAATGTCTAAGCTTGTATGAATGAATAGTTATATGGGCACACTTTACTTGATGAAAATGTTTGAATGGGATATTTGGACTTTGAATAACTAATTCACCCTCCCCCCCACCCCCCCTTCTTAGTTATTCTAAAGCATTTCTAACAATTGGTATTAGAGCCATCTACTGATTTAGTTTCAAGGTACTAGAAGTGGGAAGATTAAGATGTCCAAGAGAGAAGTTCTCAAGCTCAACAAAGGTAACTTCATTGCATGGCAGAGTCTAATGAAATTGCACCTTGGATCAATAGGTGATTATGTAGAAACCTCAATAGGAATAGAAGATGTAGATCTAGCTAGACCTCTTGCTATAGATGACTTGAACAAAAGGAAGGAGCACAATCAAGCAATGTTGGAGATTGCCTCTGCACTCAGTTATGCTAAATTTGATGACATCAAAGAATGTGATACTACATTCAAGATGTGGAAAGCCCTGAAAGATATATGTGGAGGAGATTAGAATGTGTAAAGAGCAAAGAGAGAAAGCCACAAAGGAAAGTTTGATGACATGAAAATGGAGGAAGGTGAGAATGTTGCTCAATATGGATCCAGAATGAAAAAAGTGGTAAGTGCAATAACAAGTTTAGGTGGTCAATTGAAAAAAGAGACTATCAATAGAAAATAGTTTAAGAACCCTGCTCCTTATCTATGATATTAGAGTTTTTTCCATTCAAGAGCTAAGGTGTGTACAAGGAAACACACTAACCATTGAAGGAATAGTAGGAAGACTTACTGCATTTGAATTGTCCAACTTTGACAACTATAGACTTGAGAACCTTGAATCTACTTTCAAGGCAAAGATGACAATAAAAGATACTAAAGAGGTGACATCAAGAAAGAAGAGTAGAAAAGGAAAACATGCATCCAGTGATAGCAACATAGATGAGGAAGATATGGAATAGTTGGAAGCACTACTCTCTAGAAGATTGTATAGAGGAAAAGGTAAGTTGCTTATCATTTGTTTTAATTGCAATGAAGTAGGTCATATTGCTGGAAGGTGTACACAGAAGAAGAACTACAAAGAAGGAAATAAATAAAAGAAAAGAAGAAGATGACAACATATATTACAAGGATAGAGGTAAAAGATGCTACATTGTTGAAGAAGATTTTGATGGGAATGATGATGAAGTAGTCTATATAGCCATGAAGTATGAATCAAATGAAGATGAAGCAACAACACTGGTGACTTGTATGAACAAGAATGACATGTGGATCATAGACAGTGGTTTCTCACATCACATGAGAGATGAAAAAATTAAGTTTATTACCTTCACTCAATATGAGAGAAATAGTGTTAGATCTGGTAATGATGCTCCATGTCAAATCAAAGGAAAAGGGTCAATCAAACTTACAGAGAAAATTTCATGTGATAATGCATACTATGTTAAAGGATTGAACTACAATCTATTGAGTGTATCACAATTAGGCAATGTAGGTTGCAAAATACAATTTGGAAACAAAACTACCAAAACCTATGACACTGATGAAAATCTGATAGGAAAAGGTGAACAAACAAGGAGTAATTTTTTTTACCTAGATATGGAAGATGCAACTTCTCTTGTTGTTAGACTTTATGATATGTGAATATGGCATAAAAGATTGTGTCATGTTAACTTTGACAATCTGATGAGCATCAGGAAAAAGAAGAAAGTCAAAGGTTTGCCTAAACTAAAGAAGCATGAAAATACAATGTGAAAACAATGTCAACTAGGGACAATGACTAAGTCTAGTTTCAAAAGCAAAGCATACACTTCCAAAGAAGTACTAGAACTAGTACATATAGACTTATGTGGACCAATAGAAGTGCAAAGCTACCTGAGAGACATATAAATAATGCTATTTGTTGATGACTATTCTAGGATGATGATTGCTATATTTTTAAAGAAAAAATCTGATGCATTTCAAATATTCAAGTGGTATTTGGCTAGAGTTGAGAAGGAAATAGGAAAGAGTTTGAAATTCCTAAGATTAGATAGAGGAGGAGAGTTTATATCAAAGGAATTTGAGATATTTTGCAATGACAAAGGTCTCGAAAGGAAAACATTAGCACCAAGAATTTTGCCTCATAATAGCATTTCTAAAAGAAGGAATAGGTCAATAATAGACTGTGCTAGAACCTTGATGATGAAGAAAAATGTTTCTCTAAAGTACTGGAGAGAAGCTATAAGTACTACTAGTTACACCTTGAACAGAGTCCAAGTCAAGAAAGGAACTAATGCAACATCTTTTGAATTATGGTATGGTCACTCACCCAATGTAAAACATTTCAAAGTATTTGGTTGTAAATGCTATATTCTTAAAGATAGTAGAAATGGAAAGTTTGATGCAAAAAGTGATGAAGGGATATTCCTTATATACTCCACTAGAAGCAAAGCATATAAGTGTTTAAATACTAACACTAACAAGATTGTGGAGAGTGAAAATGTAAATTTTGATGAACATGTAGAAGTCCAAGTTGATAAGTCTGAGAAATTAGAAGACTATAGATCTTTTCAATACTACTATGAAGGAATGACTATCGAAGATAATGCTACCAATCAAATTAGGAATTAGCAATAAATCTTAGTATCAGCCAAGTCAGAAGTAGTGAATGTCAAGTTGCATTTAGAAGTCGAGTTGTAGAATGAAGAAAATGCACATTTTGATTCTAAAAATAGTTTACATGAAAGAAATGATGAAGCACCAGATGAAGAATGATAAAATGACTTTGAAGCTGAAGGATTAAACATAGAAAGAAGGAAAGAACTAAGGTTAGCCAAGTATGCGAGAAGACATCACCCTATAGATCAAATCATTGGTGACAAGGATGCTAGACCAATGTCATGTCCCCGTTTCAAATAATTAAAAAATAATAATCTTTGCTAAGGCAGGCAGGCCCAAGAAAGTGAAGTTTCAAAAAAAGGGGGTTAATCTTTGGAAACCGTTGGACTAATAAATGAAAATTATTATTAAAATATGTTTCATTAACCTCTCATGGACATGAGTTACAGTTATGCCCTCTTTTAAGGGGTTTGGAGGCATTTTGGGCTGATTCCAGAACTTGATTTTTGCTCATTCTTTGTTATTCTTCAGAGGCTGCCAAACCTATGGAGACCCAAGAACGGGAGTTTGCAGTTTCCAGGGAGACCCAAGAACAGGAGTTTGTAGGTTTCCAAGAAGGCTAAGGATGGTAGTTTGAAGCCATTCCATGTGCATGCTCATACAGAGTTTGCCTTTGTGCTTAATAGTGCAGATTTGTGAGTTTTCGGGTGTGTTTTTTGTATGAGTTTGGTGTTTTCAGTTGAGTATTTCATATCAGTTTAGGTTGCTGCTATATTTCAAAATTTAAGGTGTTAAAATAGAGCTGAATATATGTATTGGGACTTGATTAAAATTTTGAGATAGATTATTAGTGTTTTTTTATGGTGTTTCTGAGCATTTTTGTGTTAATTTTGGGAGCCCGATGAGCATAGTTTTTGTCCTACATTTGTGAACTGTTATGTAAAGGCTATAAAGATCTAGGAATGTCATTTTGTAGGCTATTATGCTGTTGAAATTTTTTTAAAAATTTCCATTTTCAGATTCATTAATAATTTGTGAAGTTGTGAAGCTTTTGGCACTATTTTCAGCATACCCGATTTGGGGTTTCTTGAGAAATTTGGTGGATCTTTGTGATATTAGTTGTTTGATCTTAAAGATATGATTAGAGGTTGAAAATATCATATAAAATCAGAAAAGGAACATTTCAACCAATGAAAAGAAATAGACTAAGAAATGAATCATGCCTATTGAGCAAGGTTGAGCCCAAAATAGTAAAAGATGCACTACAAGATGATGATTGGTATAAAGCTATGGAAGAGGAGATAGAATAGATAGAGAAGAAGAAAATTTGGACCCTAGTTCCAAGACTAGCTAATAAGAATGTAATTGGTACTAAATGGGTGTTTAGGAACAAACTTGATGAGAATGGTCAGATAACTAGAAACAAGGCCAAATTAGTTTGCAAAGGATATACACAAGAAGAAGGACTAGATTATGGGTAAAAATTTTCCCCTATTGCGAGAATGGAAGGAGTAAGAACATTACTTGCATGTGCTACCTACAAAGGATTTATAGTCTACCAAATGGATGTAAATTTTGATTTTTTGAATGGTATACTAGAAGAAGTCTACATATAACAACTAGAGGGATTTGTTGATGACCACAATAAGGATATAGTTTCCAAATTGCATAAGGCACTTTATGGTTTGAAGCAAGCACTTAGACCATAGGACTTGAGAGAATAGATGACACCAACAACCTATATATCAAGGTTGAAAAAGGTAAAGACATTTTGATACTTGAAATCTTTGTTGATGATATAATATTTAGAGGGAAAGATGTTCTATGCAAAGATTTTGCTAATCAAATGAAACATGAGTTTGAAATGTCAATGTTTGGAGAAATCAAATTCTTTGTTGGATTACAAGTACATTAATTGAAGTATGGCATATTTGTGATCCAATCAAAATACATCAAGGAAATACTCAAGACATTTGGATTAGAAGATTCAAAACCAGTTAGTACACCAATGGTGATAGGACATAAGCTATCAAAGAATGATGAGTCAGCTGAAGTGAATTAGACGATGTATAGATCAATGATTGGAAACTTGTAGTATGTTGTACATAGTAGACTAGACATTGCATTATCTATTGGAATAATAACAAGATTTTCTACAAATCCAAGAGAAAATCATCTGATGGCAATGAAGAGAATACTAAGGTACCTACAAGGAATTGATGACTTTGGTCTATAGTACAAGATAAGTGAAAAGTTTGAACTAAGAGCCTACACTGATGGAGATTGGGGAGGTAATATTGATGACATAAAAGGCTCTAGTGGAGGAGCACTTTTCTTGGGAAGAAGATTGATTACATGGACCAGCAAAAATCAAAGTTGTACCTCATAGTCGACTACAGAAGTTGAATATGTTGTAGCTACTATAAATTGAACTAATATTGTATGGATCAAACATGTATTGCAAGTTATAAAGGAAGAGGTTAATGAGTTTTTGATACTTTATTGTGATAATATAGGTGCTAACAACATATCCAAGAACCCTGTAATGCATGCCAAAACCAAGCACATTGCAATCAACTATCACTATGTAAGAGAATTGGTGGAAGACAAACAAGTGAAAATGAAATATGTTAGCTCAAAGGAATAGATTGCTGACATCTTCAAAAAAGAACTAACTAAAGATGATTTTGAGTATCTTAGAGGTAAGTTGGGGGTGATACCCCTAGCCAAGGCTACTTAAGAGAAAACAAGACTACCTTGCATCAAATTAATTGATTGTTAAAATATTACACATTGATGCAGAGGATATTTACTGTAAGATTCATGCCTAAAGAAATTGAGGTGATGAAGTTCCAAATCAGTCACAAGCAAGGTGATAGAGGGAGAAATTGAAAGAACTTGCAGATGTTACACTTTCGTAATAAGATGTTGAGATGTTAATATGTCATTGGCATTGTTTTCAAAGAGGGAGAAGTAAGAAATTGATCAACTCATCAATAGTTGAAAGAGAAGAATGAAAGAGAATACAGATTGAGGTAGAAATAGTAGAAACTGATTAGAATATTGAGAAAGAGAAGGAAATAATAGAAGATGAGAAATGCATATAGAAGGAGAGAATGTAAGAAAGGATACAACAGCTAAGATGGAGAAGTAGAAATGAAGCAATCAGAATAGTAGAACAAGAAAGGAAGAAATTGTGTAATCCAATTCAATTTTCTTTTTGGCATTTGACTTACTATTCTAACCTAGTTAGCATTGTGATAACATGGTTGAATAGTTTGGTCTGATGGTTGATCATTTTGGTTTGCCATCAATGCTAAAGAGGGAGATTGTTGGAAATCTAATTGAAAAGATCATTAATGAAAAAGATTGATTGAAAGAAGGAGATTGTCACTAAAAGAATGTTTTCAATCATTTTTTTGTAATTGATGTCAAACTTGCTATTTGTAGGAATAACAATTGCTTATAAGATCCAAGTACTATCACTTATTTGATTGATGAAGAGGATTTGATCAACAAGATGTAACAAAAGTACCTAAGGGAAAGGTTGAGTTATGGTTTTGCAACGAAGTACAAAGATCAGCTAAGACAATGGTTAAATGATGTATTGTTAACATACATGAAGATATAGAGGTTGGCCACACTAAGAAATATTACAAGCATAAGTTGTAACAAGGTTGAATGCAAAGCTTAAATTAACTTCATCAATGGGTATCGAGCAAGCTAGTTTAAGTTGAGAAAACTCTCAGTTGGAGCCAAGAAAATGCAAAATCTAGTGTGTGCCGAGTGAACTTTAGATGCCAAGTGAAGTTCAAGTGCTGAGTGATATAATAGGTGCCAAACATCAGCAAATCTTAGTTGGTGTCGAGTGAAATTTAGGTGCCGAGCATCAGTAAAATGTAGTTGATGCCGAGTAACATAGTATGTGCCAAACTGCTACATTATTAGAAATGTCAAAGATTCACCAAACCTAACCTAAAAAATTTGTTACCTTGAATTTTTTGAACTAGTTGGAGGATAAGGATGATGAGCTTGTTTGCATAGAATTTTATGTAAACTATTTTTGAGAGAATTCAAGAGGATTCTTCATGATGTTTCTAGAAGAAAAAGAATATGGGTTAGATACAATGAATCCTACCTAATCCATATGAATTGAAATTAAAGGAGTGAAAAATCAAGTGGGAAAAAAAACTCCAAGACTTCTATTTAAGGAGTCACAAACCAAGAAGCAAGAGTTTCTGGTGTGCCAAATTGTGAAGTGGTTGAAAGGGTGTTAAGGAGAAGACATCTAGGAGAAGGAAGAACAGACTATAGAGACTTTTCTTTGACAAGTGGTTAGAAAAAAAGAATTGCACTAGAACATTGAGCATGAAGACTCAAGGAGACTAATCTTGAAAGGAGGCCAAGCTATTAGAGCTACAGAGATTGAAAGCTAGGTAATGTTATGAGCTAAGAAGTGATCTGAGATCTACAAGATCAGTTGTATGGTGTAATCAACTCAAAATCCCTTATTGTTACTCTCTAGTAATTCTATCAATTAGAGTAAAAGAAAATCCTATAGAGATAGTTTGGTTTAATAGCCATTTGTAAATCCTTTAATAGGGTGACATTCCAAGTGACTTTTCTAAATTCCTCTAACTAAAACCACTTTTAATAGGGTGGTTAAATCCTTTAACTAGGTCACATTTAACAATGTGTTGTAGCCTTTAACAGGGAAAGCCTTTCACAAGGCATCACTTCAGAAGAGTGAGAATTGAGTAGCATGTTACTAGTGCTTTTTCCCAAATTGGATTTCCACATAAATCACTGTATTATGTGCTGATCTTTTATATGTTATGCTTACATGTTGATTTATAGTAACTTTTTGAGTAGAAATGTCTAAGCTTGGATAAATGAATAGTTATATGGGCACACTTTACTTGATGAAAAAGTTTGAATAGGACATTTGGACCTTGAATTATTTTTTCACCCCCTCTTTTAGTTATTTTGAAGCATTTCTAACAAATTTATGATGTGACTGAGCTATGTGGAATTTTATGATCTTACTTAGTTGTATGGAATTTTATGAGGTTGCATGTATTTTAGGAATAGGTTGCGACCACTCATATACTTATGGCTTAAAGAACACTTCTTCTGAAAGCCTTTGATAGTTAAGCATTTTGCATATGTTTGTCCTCTCAGTCTCTAATATCTATGAATGCATCTACACAAAGGAATCAAACCCAAATATATTACTCAAATTTTTTCTCTATCGATAGATTAAGAAGAGCATGCTCTTCAGTGTTATATATATAATATAGAGGAATATATACACATTAGATTTTGTTTCTATTGCTTTTGTCTTTTTTGTAAATCCTATAGTTTCTAGTGGGTTGCTCCATATAGAATATTCAAGCCAAGTAATGCAAGGACTACATGCAACATATAGTTTCCATCATCAAAGGCAATATATTGAAACCACTAGTTCATATGTATAGAACCTTCTTTCAATAACTACATGCAAATCATTCATATAAATATAAGTAAAATCTTAAAATATGCAGGCATGTCAAAAACTATTCTTTGTTGACCTAAATGCAGACGACTCCTATCTATTCATAATTTCTTGAAGCAACATATGAATCTCAATGATTGTACTTGAAATAGCATTATGGTAAATCAGCATACAATCATCAAGTTCAATCGCCTTTGTAATCAAGCACATTATTCTGTTGCATTAGAAAAAAAATATTTTATGATTTTCCTTTTCACTACAATGCATTTGCAAAGAGGATTTTCATATGATTATCAAACATTTGGGCAGTGCCATCAATGATGAATGTCCTAATAGTTACAATCTACTTTTTCAAATACTAAATTGGATGATATGCACTACAACAATTTTACTTTTAACTTGCTTGTTTATTAGATGATCATAATTTATAAATTTCCTTGTATATTATTATATTCAATGTGACTAGTTTACATGAATAGCGACATTGTCTTTAATAGTCCATTATCTTCTCTAAAACAAGACAATACTCCAATTATGGATTTCCTTCTCTATGGGTTTGATTGCTTTTCAAAATCAAGATATTTGATACAAGTGACACATTCCATAGTATCTTCCCATAGAACAAATCCATCTACTATAGAGCTAGGAGTAAAATCAACGAATAGGTGAGATAGAGTAAAAGTCATGAAAATACAAATAGAGAGTATGGTGAATTGATATATCATTCAAAAGGTACTGGAAATTAGATTTCAAGATAACAAATTTTCCTCATGTTAGAAAATATGTTGGAAGCTATGATCTAGAAGCTCCCTAGTATGGGTAGAAATCAAATCATGGAGCATGGAACATCAATATGTATCAAGGATAATGGACAATGGCTAAAATATAGATTTAAATGAGATTACAATATATATCTATATTTCTATGTTTAGAGTATACTTGAAATGCCCTACTAGGAAACCCAATGTACAAATACAAGATTACATCCATTGAATATAGCAATAAATTTCCATGTGATAAGAAAGGATAGAACAACTGCAATTGTGTTTCCTAGCAAGATGTTATAGTCCTATTGAATTCTTTGGTCACTAGTGCACTAGCATTCACACAACATCATTTGATGTTAATTTAAGTCAGGAATTACATAGAGACCATGAATAGCTACAATGGTTAATCATTATCTAGCTTCATTAGAGAACATTAGGTAAAACTAAAATATCAAATTAAAGAAAGTGTAGTAAACCTTACCTTGAGGTATATGTTAATAGCTTTGTAGAGTTGATCATGGATAGGCCTACAAGAGGATGGCATAGTTTCAACCAAATCTAGGAAAATGGCAGGCGAAACATTGGAATAGGTAGCAATTTCTATGAAATACTCATCCCACACTTTAGCCACATTACATACAAATGGATTGTTTCTAGTGGAGCTATGAGAACTGGCATTCCCTTCACTAAAAAGGGTGTAATTAGACTCTTCCCCCACATCACTTTTTTGAGACATGAACATGGAAACTATATTTTGCATGCTCTCAACCTCCAAAATACCCAAATTGTCAATTACATCATCATCATTCTTCAATGGAAATAAGAAATCTGCTACCATAGCTTGATCTAACTGGCTTGAAATTCTTTTCTTAAGCTTAAGGGTGCACTCTCTGTCTACAAAATAATTTGATAAATTTAAATGACCCACAAACTACTTAACTCAAAGTACATGGATCAACAAACTAAAATTTTTATGCCTAGTTTGTATTTGGTTGACCTTACTTAGCCACAAAAGATTCCCTTAATCTTATTTATATATCCTAAGATATTGAATGAAGAATGCATACGATTAGTTTTGTTTGGTGATTCTTTATCAATGGTTGTGTTGGTCGTTGCTTTACATTTTGGTTGAGTATCTCTTTTGATAATGGTTTCACTATTGGTTATAAGAAGCAAAGAATAGAGGTAGAAGACAACAATAGGTAGGAGAATTTTCCTCATGCAGTGGGAATTTGGTGATTCCTAATTCCTAGATACTCATTTTCTTATTCTCATTTGAATGATATCCCCCTTGAATCCTTGTTTCTTGGCATCAATTCTTCTTAATAAATGCCATACATGTGGTTAATTCTATGAGAACTATAGAGTTTTTATTTTTACTAATAGTAACCTAAGAAGATAATTAAAATCCACCAATAAAAATAGTAGAAAAGTTGTACAATTTGGTAACCTGAAGTGCACTAGATAAAAAGTAATTCATACTAGCTTTCTAGACTAGTTTTGACAAGGCCAAATAAAAGAATATACCAATACAAAAATGAATCATCTTCCTAATGTTTAGTATTTTTCTTAAGTTTCTAAGATGGAAAGTTGCAAAGAATGTAACACTAACTTCTAGACCAAATTTGAGTTATAGATTGATGCATGACTTGGTTCGTCTTTGGTGCTTGGTTGCTTTAATGCTTTAAGATCTTTAGTTTATCATTGTGTCATAAGTGACACAATTTGACCATGTAGATTTTATCATATTTATATCATAAATTAAGTTCACATTAATGGCATCTTCTTAATGCACATTATGAGAACCTTGATCAAAATTAATGTGTTGAACAACGAATAAACAAATAAAAGAAGACAAAACATTATTGTAAAAAATGTATAGTAGTAAGTTTGATCTATTGTTCTACCAAGTGCATAATGTGAACATATGAAATGGTTCATGTTGGAGGTTGTATTTCATATGTTTAAACACAAGCAGGCATCTGATAGAACATATTTAAATGGGAGTGTTTTTTAGACCAACGAAGTATAGAATAGAAATATTTATGTTATCACATATGAATTGTATATTGTAGAAAAAATAGCTACCTTCATATTTTCCAATGCAAAAGAAAATTTTTATTTCTATTACTTAAGGAAATACTTTTATTGCAAATGTGTCAACACTTAATGACAAAAAAATTCACAGAAATAGATTATGGATTACAATGATGATTCATTTAATTCTATTTTCAAGCTTAAATGTGCAATCTTTGTATGTTGTCAAAGTTCACGTGTCTTGCTATTTGATGGTACATTTCTTCAACAAATCTTCTATAAGTTTTTAAAATCTTGCTTAGCAAATCCATCAAAGAGAAGTGTGGTTCCTAAGCTAAAGGGCTATAAAAAAAGTATTACAATATGTATAGTAAGAGTTAATGCACATCATGGCCATTCTTGATTATACGAATTGTAGGATTGTATGCCTTCTTTGCAACTAGATCATTTGATGAAAACCAATAAAATAAATGTTCTAACTAGTAGAAAAATATAGGATCCATGTGCTATGAAGATGCATGCCATTAAAGCTCATGGCTATTTGAAAAGGAAACTAGTAAAGGGCACACTTGGATTAGTTAGATCATAGCCCTTGTCATACTCACTAAGATTTTCATAAGATAGAATGTATGCATTTGAACTCCCAAAAGATTTTGGAGTATCATGTGTTTGGTTGTGAGATAGAGCTATTAGGTGACACTCTTGTTATGTTTATGGTTGCAAGATAGAACCACTTCCATGATATAATTTTTGAACAAGCATTGTCCAAAATTTTGACCAATGCCTGGTAGTTTCCTACCACACATTGGTCAAAATTTTGAACAATGCTTGGGAGTTTCCTAGCAAGCATTGGTTAAAATTTTGACCAATGCCTAGAAGTTTTTGACCAAGCATTGGTCAAACTTTCAACCAATTTGTAGAATTTTTTGACCAAGAATTGGTCAAAATGTCAACCAATGCCTACTAGTTTCCTACCAAGCATTGGTCAAAATTTTGACCAATGCCTAGTAGTTTTTGACCAATTCCTAGTAGAAATTACACCAAGGTTTGGGAAGTTTTTGACCAATGGATTGGTCAAATTTTTGACCAATATTGGTCAAAAAAAGGGTCAAATGTAATAGTGGCTTTAGAGGCTCTACATTGGGGTCAAATGTTGGCTAAGTGACTCATTGAATCTCAAGGGTTGTAGTTTATAACCTTCCCTTTCCAAAACTGGTTATAATTATCAACCGGAGCTACGGTTTGTGAGTTATGGTCTCTGTAAGTTTGGTTACCTTACCCATGGTCATAAAAATTAAGTTTGTAATTCTTTGAGCCAACTCTAATGTAATAATTTTTTCAATTTATGTGATTTGGGGTTTTGTCAGCCTTAATGGTTAATTTCTAGAATCTTCTCGGGCAACATAAAATTTCCTATTAACAAAGGCTTGTGAGTTTGTTTAGGATAGTTATGGATAGCTCTAGGTGTTAGTTCGCAGTTTTATCTTTCAAATTTCTATAATGAAGGCACCCATGTGGGTTAGTGTATTGTAATCCTAAATTTTGTAGTTCCACATTTGTGACAATAATAGAAATTCGATATTTCACAATTTATTGTTGTTTGTTTGCTTTCTATTACATGTTTGTGGTATCGACCTGGGCACCCTTCATCATTTATCATTAAAAATTAAAAAGTAGAGGTAGAGAGGAATGCATTGGTTGTAGTGGAAGAATGTCAAGAGGCCTAAGATGTTGCTCATCTTAAAAATAGAAAGACCCATTTTAAAGATAGAGGAGGTCAAAGATACTGGAGTGTGAGATTTGAAAAGCAATTGGTGATTGTAATATTTGATGTATCTTTATATGGAAGATGGTGCATTTGGTAGAAAAATAAAAGAAAACATACATATAGATGTCTAGGAGGAAATAGAAATGAAAACAATAAGCACTCCAAGACTAGCTTTTGAGACCAATAAAATTGGTTACATGTGCACCATGCTTGGAGCTAGTAGTTCTAATGTAACTAGTTGCCTATGTGAAGGTTGCATACTAAAGGCAACACATAATACACATATTTTTCCATAGTGTCTCATGATTGATAACATGACACAAGACTCTTCAAATGATAAAGAGATCATAGTTAAAAATAAAATATATGAACAATATGTAGAAGTGGGGCAGAAAAAAGAGGTAATTCTAAATTCGAAAGAGATAATTATTAAATATGAGCAAAAATGCATGTACCAAAAGATAATTTGAAGATAGTACATGTAGATTTTTCAATTGGAATACCAATTTACTTTGATATTAAGTTCAAGGTTGATTTTGATGTTTCCTCTAGTATGAACCTTAATCCTCTTTGTTGGGTACACAAGACTACATCTACATATTTGGTCTATGTTATTTATATAATGGCTTTCCTATAACCAATCCACTTAATGTTGTATTTTTTGATGTTAGACATATCATGCCAGCATGAAGGTTTGAATAGTAGAATTCAAGATGGGAGAAGTGAAGATCTTAGCTCATTCCTTTGACATCTCTCTAGGTGGAAGAGATTTTGATGATACATTTTAAGTATATCGATTAAGTTTTGTTCTTTTATCTATTTCTCCCTTTCATCCTTTCTACATTTGTTTATTTTTATACTTTACTATTTATCTCTATTCTCTAATTATCTTTCTTGATATGTAATTGTATCTTTTTCTTCCCCTTCCATATGCATCCTCTCCTCAATCTCCATTTCCAGTTGAGTTTCTATCTCATTTCTCTCTCTTATTCTTCCCTATGCACCTTTCCCTCTTTCTTATTAGGAATAAGGTGTCTCAACCTTGGATAATTCCTATTATTATTATTTTTTTTGTAAAATTTATTTCTTGCAAATAATGTTGATGTGTCGACATCTTGAATTGTGTATAAGGAGATCATCACTAAAATGGTTATGACGAATTCTGATGACACATAAGAGCTATGTCAAGAAGATTCAATGACAGGTGAAGACATGTGGCAACTGATAAATTTGAGTACTATACACTCTACCCCAATAGTGGGGTAAAATTTTTGGGGGTTCTTATTTTCTCGAAGAATGGTAAAACCCTATTACAGTTACCTTTGGGAGTAGCCCTAAAGTGAAGTGCATGTTATAATCATTTTTAGGGTTGTGAAGAGGAATGATGCTAGAAAGTGTATTGTTAGTATTGTGAGTTTCTATAGGAGTCTTTTGTTGTCAATGTTTAACTTGCATTGCAAGTGTATTGTAACCTTGTGTTGAAGATAATACATTGTGCAGGTTCTGGAGGGGTGGGGTTGTTTTATCAAAAGGTTTTTCCCCACCGAAAAATCTTTGTGTTATGTTTTTCTTTCTCTATCTATTTTCTTTATGCTTGGTTGGCTGAAATATTGTTGTTTACATGATATTGAAACTGTAAGTGTAAAATATTTTAATAGGATTTACACCATACTTCTCTCAAGAGATTAGTGTAGGAAGCTGTTTTCGCACCTGAGTTTCCTTACAAGTGGTATCAGAGCCTGATCAACTTTTGATCCTAGTTGTTGGGTAGGGTTTTTTGAGCTAATCTCAAGTTGAGTGGGAGTCTTGCAGATTAAGATGGTGAGTTCATCATATGGAAGAATGGAGGTGGAGAAATTTAATGGCTCTAATTTTGAGTTGTGGAAACTCAAGATAGAAAACATGTTGGAAGATCATGACCTATGGGAAGCAACTTCAAGTGCTACAAGACCAACAACTATAGCTCAAGTAGATTGGGATATCAAAGACCGTAAAGCTAAGGGTGTCATAAGACTCTGTTTAACCGATGTAGTTCTTCTAAATGTTCTAGATGAGAAAACCGCATATAGTTTGTGGGAAACACTTGGGGCCATGTATCAAGCCAAATCTCTAGTGAACAAGTTGTTCTTGAGGAAGAAGTTGTACTCTCTATGAATGGAGGAAGGTGGATCCTTAACAGATCATTTAAATGCATTTAATCCGCTGGCTGCACAGTTGACATTAGTTGGTGTCAAGTTAGAGGAAGAGGATTGTTGCTACAAACTTTTGTGTTCTTTATCAGATTCATGGGACCATCTTGTGATGGCTCTCAAAAGCACGTTAGTCACCTTCAAAATGGATGATGTGGTGTCTTCGCTGCTATTAGAGGAGATGCAAAGAAAGGCTTCCATTTCAAAAAAAGAAGCCCTTGCTATTCATGGGAGATCCACTGAAAGAGGGAAGAAAAATGACAATAAGTCTAACAATAAGGGTAGATCCAAATCCCGTGCGAAGTCAAAGACTTCCAATAAGTCCAAAGCAAAATGTTAGAACTGTGATAAATTTGGGCACTTCTATGAAGATTGCAAAGAGCTAAAGAAGAAGAAGAAAGGTTCAGATTCAGGTTCAGAAAGATCTCAAGAAGATGGTGATGCATTCATCATAGCTTTGGCAGCCCATGCATCTGATGATGTGTGGTTGGTTGACTCGGGTGCATCTTTTCACATGACCTCTCATTGAAACTGGTTCTCAAAATATGAAGAGTTTGATGGTGGAAAGATGTACTTGGGTGATGATTCTCACCTAAATATAATTGGATGTGGAAGGGTCAATATCAAATTTCTTGATAGATGAGTAAAGGGAATCAATAGAGTTATGCACATTCCAGGTTTGGCATGAAACCTATTATCTGTAAGTATTCCTTGAAAGGGGTACTAGGAGAGGTACCTTATTTCAGCTAGATGCATGTATTCCTCTATGTAATAGTTCTTCATCCTCACCATCTAAATGAGCAGTGAAGAATTTTGTGGTTATTGGTTTCGATGGCAATGCAAACACTTTCGAAGGTAAGCTTCCTACAGAAAAGACAATGCTATGACATATGAGATTTGGTCACATTGGTGAAAAGGGTCTCAGAACCCTGAAAAATAAAAATCTCATTGAGGGGTTAAATGATTGCAATCTCGAGTTTGAATTCTGTGAACACTGTGTCTATGGTAAACAAAATCATGTTCAATTTTACTCTAGTTCTCCCAAATCTTCTGATGTTTTGGATCTTATTCATTCTGATGTATTTGGTCCTATAAACGTTCCTTCAATCTCCAAGTCTATATTTTTTGTATCTTTCATAGATGATTATAGTAGAAGGACATGGATTTATTTCCTTAAAAGTAAGACACAATTCTTTAGTCGATTCAAGGAATTTAAAGCCCTTGTAGAGAATCATAGTAGTAAGAAGATCAAGTGTGTGAGAACTTACAATTGTGTGAGTTTTTCTCAGCAAAGTTTGAACAATTCTGTAAAGAACATGGTATTGAGAGGCATAAGACAACTCCTTATTACCCATAGAAAAATGGAGTTACAGAGAGAATGAAAAGGACACTAGTGGAGAAGGCTAGGAGTATGCTTAGTGGAGCTAGTTTAGAATAAAGGTTTTGGGCTGAAGCTGTGGCCACTACTTGCTATCTGGTTAACAGATCTCCTACATTAGCCCTTGTTGACAAAAAAGAAAAGGAAAAAGATGTTGTTCAATTGGCTCCTACCCTTGAGAAGACTGAACAGAGAAACCATTTTAGGTCTAATGATGAGGAGAGCTCTAGTAGCTATGATAGTTGAGAAGAAGAGGAAGAACAACCTCAAATACAGCCCTTGAGGAGATCCACAAGAGAAAGAAAGCAACTAGAAAGGTTTGGTTATTGTATGTTAGATTCCAGTTGTGCTTTTCCTTTGTTTACTAGCACTGATGAGCCTAGATCTATGAAAGAGGCTTTAGGCATGGAAGATGCAGGTTCCTAGATTAAGGCTATGGATGATGAGATGGCTTCATTAGAGAAAAAAAAAACTTGGGACCTTGTACCTTTTCCTAAATGGAGAAAATCTATTGGCTATAAATGGGTGTTCAAGAAGAAATTTTGTGCAGATGGCAGTGTTGAAAGGTACGAAGCTAGATTAGTTGCAAAAGGGTATTCACAGGTAGAGGGAATAGATTATGGTGAAATATTCTCTCTTGTTGCAAAGTTGACATACATTAGATTTCTGTTATCTCTTGCTGCATCATATGATTTAGAGATAGAACAGATGGATGTGAAGACAACTTTCCTTCATGGTGATTTGGAGGAAGAGATTTATATGTCACATCCTGAGCACTACATTGTTAAAGGTAAAGAATCCTTAGTTTGTATATTAAAGAAATTTTTATATGGTTTGAAGCAATCTCCTAGGATGTGGTACCTTAAGTTTGATGCCTTTGTGTTGTCAATTGGATTTTTAAGATCGAAATCAAATCATTGTGTTTATTTCAGAGTTGAAAATGATCGCCTTCTTATTGTTGCATTATATGTTGATGATATGTTGCTATTTGGGAAGGGTAAGGGTATGATTTTTAATTTTAAATCTTAGTTGTTAGCACAGTTTGAGATGAAAGATCTTGGTGCAGCTAGGTACATCTTTGGTATGGAAATCAGTAAAGACAGGTCTAATAGAAAACTTTGGTTGAGTCAAAGTAAGTATGTGAAGTCTGTGTTGGACAGGTTCAGCATGGCAGATTGTAGACCACTATGTGTTCCTATTTCTGTGGGAACAAAGTTATTTGTAGATGATTGTCCAAAATCTCCTAGTGAGGTGGAGGACATGAGTAGAGTACATTATGCTACTGCAATTGGCAGTCTTATGTATGCTATGGTCTGTACTAGACCAGACATTGCCTAAGTAGTGGGAGTCCTAAGTTGGTTTATGGCTAATCTTGGACAGGTACATTGGGATGCAATTAAGCTTGAGTATTCAAATATTTGAGGGGTACATCAGATTACTCCATACGTTATCATGGTAACTCTTCTAGATCTCCACATTTAGTTTGTACTCATGGGTTTGTAGATTCAGATTGGGCAGGTCATATTGATAATAGGAGATCCACTAGTGCTTATGTGTTCACTATGTTTGGTGGTGCCATCAGTTGGATGAGCAAGCAACAACCTATGGTTGCTTTGTCCACTATAGAAGCTAAGTACATGGCTACTTATCATGCTTGTAAGGAAGCCATTTGGCTTAGGAGATTATGTTCTGATGTTGGTGTTGATGTAGAACAGATTACTATTTGGTGTGATAGTCAGAGCACTATTTTCCTTGTGAAGAATCCAACTTTCCATGCCTGAACGAAGCACATTGATGTGAAATTTCACTTTGTGAGAGATATGGTAGAAGATGGAAAAGTAAATTTGGAGAAGGCAGATATTGTGAAGAATGTTGCAGATGCATTAACGAAACTAGTGGGCATTGATAAGTTGATGGTGTTCGGAGTCTATGGGCCTTTTGGCCTATAGCGGTTAGTTCCTGTTTCTCTTACAAGGTGTTTGACAAGTGGGAGAATGTTAGGAATAACTTGTCTCAACCTTGGATAATTCCTATTCTTATTATTTGTTTTGTAAAATGTATTTCTTGCAAATAATGTTGATGTGTCAGCATCTTAAATTGTGTATAAGGAGATCATCACTAAAATGGTTATGATGGATTCCTATGACATGTAAGAGCTATGTTAGGAAGATTCAATGACAGGTGAAGACATGTGGCAATTGATAAGTTTGAGTACTATTCACTCTACCCCAATAGTGGGGTACAATTTTTGGGCATCCCTATTTTCTCATAGAATGGTAAAACCCTAATATGGTTACCTTTGGGAGTGGCCCTAAAGTGAAGCACATGTTATAAGAATTTTTAGAGTTGAGAAGAGGAATGATGCAAGAAAGTGTATTGTTGGTATTTTGAGTTGCTACTGGAGTCTTCTATTATCATTGTTGAACTTGCATTGCAAGTGTATTGTTACCTTGTGTTGAAGATAATACATTGTGCAGGTTATGGAGGGGTAGGGTTGTTTTACCAAAAGGTTTTCCTCCACCAAAAAATCTTTGTGTTATGTTTTTCTTTCTCTATCTATTTTCTTTATGCTTGGTTGGCTGAAATATTGTTGTTTACATGATATTGAATTTGTAAGTGTAAAAGATTTTAATAGGATTTGCACCATACATCTCTTAAGAGATTAGTGTAGGAAGTTATTTCCACACCTAAGTTTCCTTACAAGTGGTATCAAAGCCTGATCAACTTTTGATCCTAGTTTTTGGGTAGGGTTTATTGAGCTAATCTCAAGTTGATTAAGAGTCTTGTGTAGAGCATCCTAAATCTTATTTGTAGATTAAGATGGTGAGTTCATCATATGGAAGAATGGAGGTGGAGGTGACATTTATCAAATTATCTTTTTGGCTTACTTTTGTAACAATATACATACAACACAAGTCATTAGAAATATATTTTCAATGTAGCCATACTCTTATGAACTTTCATAACTCTATTATCTACACTTATCGTGAAATCCAAGTAGGGTTGTATCATCATATCTAATTTAACACACCATCATCTTGAACCTTTGTCCCAAGAAAAATCTTTACTATAACTGATAAAAAATTAACTTCAAATATTTTCACAAACATACATGCCATAACTATTTTAAAATATTGAGTCCTGCATTTTTCAAGCATATAATTGGAGATATAATGAAGATTTTGGTAGAACAATTCATTTCCCAAAAACTATCTTATAATTCATACATTATTTTTTTAATTTTTTTTTAAATGTTTCTCTTTTCTATTTATAAATATGAGTTTTAACAATAGCAATTGCAACTTTGTGTAAAATGAGTATGCAAAGATGCATTTCATCAACATTCAGAAAAATATTGATCTTTTATTTACATACATATGTGGTTAGAGCTACAAGATTTCCACAACCTAGTGGTGAATAGTTTATGGATTCACTTTCATGTGAAACTTTTTCATATCAATCATCACAGATCACACCTTGTGGTCCATTACCAAGATGATAATATAGAAGACAATTTACTTTCAACCTTTTGCACAATTGCATTGTAATGATGGATCGTAGAGTGACCTATAATAGTCATGAATGCAAATTCATTCAAAATCCAATTGAGAGGCTATTTATAGTCCATGAAAGACTAGATGATATTGAAAAGATAAAATGATAGAGATAGAGGGAGTAATGAAATATAAAATATGTATTGGGAATAAGTGCTACAAATTACTCTACGATCCATCATTAGGATGCAATTATACAAGAAAATGAAAGGAAGTTCTCATGCATATTGTACCTTGATGATAGATCATAGAGCAGTTTCTATGATGATTGATGTGCACAAATTCATAAATAATTAAATCCAAAAGTTGTTCACCATTGGATTGTGGAAATATTATAGCTCTAACCACATATATGTATATATATAAGCCCAAACATTTCCCTAATTCTTATTACATACAAAGAAAAGGTACAACTGATATTATTATAGTCTTATTTAATGAGAGAAAAGATTAACAATTATTAATCTTTATTTTTAGATATGGATTTTAAGATATTTTTGGAAAATGAATTTTTCTATCAAAACTTTTATCATATCTTCTATTATATGAGAAAAATAACAAAAAACTAAAAAATGTACCATTAACATTTTTAAAGACTGTTTGTGTGTGTCTATATATATATATATATATATATACATATATATATATATATATATGTATGTATGTATGTATATATATATATATATATGTATGTATGTATATGTATATATATATATATATATGTATATATATATGTATGTATGTATATGTATATATATATGTATATATATATATGTATATGTATATGTATATATATATACATACATATATATACATATATATACATATACATGTATATGTGTGTGTGTCTATATATATATATATATATATATATATATATATATATATATATATATATTACAAAGAAGAAAAGTTACAAAATGTTATCTCCATTCAAATGGGCACTAATAGTAAAGAACGAAGAGGAAAATCTTCAATCTTGCCTAGGCCTTTCATCATATATAGTTTAACAATTTTAGAGGGGCATGCCCTACTTTACATAAAAGTATTTTAATTTTAAATAAAATTTGATCAAATATTAAATTTGTGAGAATCTTCCTTCTACTTTTGAGCAATTCATGGAGTGACACATGATAAATTATAAATCATAAATAGTGATGATGGATATGATTAGAAGACCTCGTGGCTTTCATATCAAACAAAATAAAATATTTCTGCTTCCTTCCTTCTATTAATAATTTCAAACTCATTTAAGTACATTAGCAATGTTAAATACCAAAAAATATGTTACCTTGCTTGTCTACATAGTTTGCAAATTAGGTTTATTTTCTTGTTAACATTATTAATCTTATCTTATATAATTTGTTTTCTCTATTTGTTGATAATTTTAGTTAATGAATAGATATATACCTTCAAATTTTAAAATTTATCAGAGAGTAATCTCTTTAAGCCAGAGCTTTTTATTGCCATTTGTTTATAGGATGAGGCTTAATATTAATTTTATTTTCACAGATACTGTTGAAATGTAGGGACTAGTTTATTAGTTTTCAAATAATGTTTTCTAGAGGAAATATTTCTACCCAAAAATGACACTAAACCAAAAGATAATGAAAAGAATACTGAGCCAACCAGAGTCCATGCCAATATGAGATAGAAATACAAGAGCTAAGGTGATAAATTAATCAAAATGAGAAAAAATGGGCCAAATCAATGAAAATGAATAAACTATTTAGATAAATAGTATAAAAGAAATGAACTAAATATCAACAAAAAAACCTAAAATAGAGAGAGAGAGAGAGAGAGAGAGAGAGAGAGAGAGAGAGAGAGAGAGAGAGAGAGAGAGAGAGAGAGAGAGAGAGAGATGCAAGTATATTAATTACTGAAAAATATCTTCTATTAGTATTCACTATATATAGTATATGAAAAGGGTTCAAACAATACAAGGAGCCAATAAAGAAAACCAAAAAAAAAGAACTACTTAGATGTAATGACCAAGAGAAGCAGAGCCCACTTGCCAAAAATAGGGCAAGCTAAAAAGATCAAAAGGTGAGGGAACTACTAGAAACCCACACCAGGTGAGAACCCTAGTAAGATTCCCTTGCAGAAATCTAAGAAACCATGGATCCAAAAAACTAAGATTAGAACCCTCTATAAACAACAGGAGAAGATAAGAGCTAGACATCTAAGATCTCTTCCATCTGCCAGTACTACTCCATGCCTCTTTAGTCAACACATACACACATGTCAATAGTGGCTAGAAGAAATATCCAATTTTGCGTGATTTCCTTGATCTAAAGAAAAAAAAGCTATTTTTTCCTTCATAATCAAGATTAGAAAGACCTCAACTAAGGAGTCCAGAATATAATACATGCTCATTTTGGGGATGCAAAAGTCATTATCAATGTTGCCTAGAATATCGTCCAACTTACAAAGAAAGGACTGATGAAAGTAGCCTAATAGAAATTCCTAAGAACCAAAATGTCCTTGTCCACATGTAGGATGTTAACCACAAACATAGCCACAATGTTAAAATAATACTTGGGCCAATCAGCCAAAGTAGAGAACTCCTCATCAAAGATAATTTTGATCACATGATGAATTAGAGCGTCCTTTGGATTGAAAATCTTGCTAATCCTAAAGGTGGTAATCTCCCACCAGAAAGCCATCTACCTAAGACTTGATTTCATCTTAATAGACATTTCCATCCCACTAGATCTAGAAGATCAACAACTCAAAATGAATCTATTCACAACCTACAACTCAAAAAAATCTAACAATGGCACAACCAATTAAACTTTTAAGAACCTTAAATAGTAGAGGCATCATCATTATGAGATACCCTACTTTATGGTTCTTGTGCCAAGATTTGAGAGATCTTGTAAAAGGATTACTGAGATTTTAAAATGCCTTGAAATTGTCCTACACCCAATGAGTTGTCCAAAGCAAGATGCTTGCCAAAGAATAGGGTACAATTTTCTATAAAGTGTGTGATCAATGATACATGTGATGTGATCTGCAATAGATAAATGAAGCACCTCAAGTTTTAATGAGTCAATAATGAGCATGCAGTTATAATTTCAACCCTAAATTCCTTTTCACTTGATTTATCATTAGATGAATGAAATTTATCTAATGAATTACTCCAAATTAGACTATAGGGAGGTAAAATTAAAGTAGCTAGTGTGTTATATCCATATTATAAAAATTTATGTTTTGACTGTCAACTTTGAAATTTGTAAGAAAATTGCTAATTTGTTGCCTTCCCCATATATATGCTAGAACTTGATGTATGCAAATTTATCCACAAATTTTAGTGTTGCTTTAAGTTTTAAGTTTAAAGCCTAGTTTCATGTTCTTGTTTTATAGAGTGTGTTTAGAATGATTTGAGAATCTCCTTGTACTATAAGTTTCTTGATTCATATTTCCAAGCTAAGCTGGAGTCCTTCGATGAGTGCATATAATTTTGTTAGGTTGTTAGTAACCATCCCTAATGGTTTAGCCCTCTTGATAATCCATTTGTTAGAATTGGAGATGAGGCATCCTAATCCAATTATACCTAGGTTTCCCCTAGAGGCACCATCAAAATTAACTTTTTCCTAACCTCATGAAGGGGGTTGCCAAGTGCAATTTTCTTAGGATTGTTTGTTAGTTTTGATGCAAAAAATAGTTGATTTAATTAGCTTGTTCCAATTCTGCCTCATTAGTACATACCAATCTAAGAATGCTCCTTCTTCCTTGGTGTTATTCCTAAGATGATTATTCATGACTTCAATGATACTTGATTGTACTTTATTTAGGAAATAGTTGGGTTACAATGCTTCATTCATGAAGATTCTCCTATTTCTCTCCTTCCATATCTCCCATAGGAGAATAGATAGTGATATCTTCCAGAGGATCTTATAGATCTTGGAGTACTCATTGTTAGGCCAACTCTTTAGATGTTCCCAAAGATTGATATGGAGAGTTGAAGACCAATTCAATTTTAGACATAGCTAGTTGGAACATGTTTTAGCAAAGCTACACTATAAAAAGAGGTGATCAACCATCTTTGATGCCTATTTGCATAAGGGGCATATTGATGGTCCTTCCAAACCTAATTTGGTAAACCAATGTGTTGCATAGATTCAATTTTGGGATGTTTCCCATAAAAACATTCCTTCTTTGGGAAGCCATGCTAGATCCCAACAAAGAGCAAGGGTGATTTTAATCTACTCCCACCTTTGAGAATTAATGATGAGATCATAGCCTAACTTAACTTTATAGGCTCCTCCTTCCAAAGCTCCCCATATTAATTTGTTGCAGTGATTTTTGTATATGGCTGATCATAGATTAATAAAATGCTTGTACTGAAGCTTTTCTTGTTTTGTTAGATCGATGTTTTCTATTGACATCCATTTCCAAATTTTTGTTGGATTATTAGGATCAAGGGTTTTGCAGTTGTTGATAAATCTACCCTACATACTTATCATTTTGAATTTTATGGATACTGATGGAAATGATGAATTGGGATAGGGAAGTCAATCCCATGAGTCCTCCAATAATAAGGCTTCTTCTCCCCTACCTATGTCCCAAGTAAGATAGTTAGTAATCAAAGGTAATGTATCATGAAGTTCCAAGTGTTTGACCCTTATAGAGGGTTAATAGTGCAAATAGGGAGAGGGGGTCATTGTTTAGATATTTATTATATATTACTTTAGCCCATTTACTATCCTTATTTGTATACATTCTCCATACTAATTTGGCTCCAAAGGCTTCATTCTATCAACTAAGATTTTTAATTTCTAATCCTCCTTGACTCTTGGGGAAAGGGAAGGAATGAGATTCTATAAGATGGTGTTTCGATTAGTACGGATTTGATTTTTGTTACCCATCCTTCCTTTGTGAGCCATTTTCTTTTCCATGTATTTGTTTGATGAAGGTGCTCTCCTTAATAACATCAACACATAACAGAAACAAAGAAACAACACCAAATGTGGGAACCATAATATAGACTTCTTATTATCGCCACAAATGTGGAATTATAGAATTCATAAGTATAGTATGATAACCCACATGGGAGCTTTCACTACAACAATTAACAAGACTTAGCTATGAACTACGACCAAGAGCTACCCAAAACTATTTGAAATAATCCTATAGGTCTTTCTTAAATAGGCAATTTTATGCCAGCTAAGAAGGTTCTAGAAAATAACCATTAAGGCCAAAAAAGCTCCAAATTACACTTATTACATTAGAGTCAGCTCAAAGAATTTAAAATTTTATTTTAGGACCATGAGTAAGTTAACCAAACTTCTAAAGATCATAAATCAAAAAATGTAGCTTCGATTGACTATTATGACCACTTTTGGGAAAGGGAAAATTTTAAACCAAAATTCCTTAGATGCAAAGTGCCACTCAACCAATGCTTGACCCCCATTTTAGAGCCCTTAAAGCATTCAAAACTGAGTTCAAAGATATTTCTACAAACTATTCCACCACAAATCTGCAATAACTTCTTTGATATGCCAACTAGAGCAATGAGTTTTTGTACAGCAGGCTTATAATTTTGAAATGAACCTTATTTGAAAAAAAATTAGGACATCTTGAGCTCATGTGATAAACTTACTAAAAATAAAAAGTCCCCAAAAATAGTAACCCCACTATCTTCTAGAAAAGATTAAAATAGAAAAGATTGAAAATAAATTTTTTTTGGTGATGCAAGATTGCTCTTACACCTAGGATGTTCTTGTATCAAACACCTGGGTTGTTTTGAGAAGGGACTCTATCACATCTTAGGTGTTCAAAGGAACTAGGATAGTTAACCTCCTCCCTTTTTAGCCATGAAAAATCCTCTACTAGCCTCACTTAACATTTGACTAGGTATTCATCATAAGTTCTATTCCTTGTACTTTGTTCAACACAACTGTTCGTTATCTCCTCAATCTACTCTATATCTGAACTAGTTGATGGTATACTCCACTACACTTTTTCAACTTCATCTCCATCACCTCTTTCATAATACTCTATCAAATTTGAAATATTAAATATTAGTGAAATATTCAATTCAATAGGAAATTCCACTTCATAGGCATTTCCAGAATCATGCCTTTTCACTCTCTTGCATGGTCAAAACTTCTTTATCATTACCTTATTATATGTATCCACTAGAAAACACTCCTTTCTCTAATGAACCATGAATTCATCTCTAATATGAAATTCCTTATACCTCTTTTTCAAATTTTCCTTAGCCTTATACCGTGTATTCATCTTTATGATGTGCTACCTCACCTCCTCATGGATGTTTTTTAAATATTCAACAAATTGTTTTTCTTTAGCACTACTTATATCTCCTTTATCCAACTGCCTCAATTTGGAAGCATTTCTAGAACTGCTCCCATATATAATTTGGAATGATAATTTACTAATACTCATATTGATAGAATTATTATATGCAAATTTTTCCCATGGTAAAATTAGATTCCATCCTTTTGGTTTATCTCCAACCAAGCATCTCAACAAGTTTTCAAAACTCTAATTCAAAATTTATGTATGTCCACCAATTCGTGGATGATGTGATGAACTAAAATTCAAATTTTTCTTCAAATTCTTCAATAATGTATGCAAAAAATATCAAACAAATTTGGTATCTTGATCTGAAACTATACTCTTGAACAAACTTTCCCACTTGCTTCAACCCTTGAATTTTATTCAATAGACCAAGCTCATAATCCACATGAATGAATTATCTCTTCATTTTAGCTTTCATCTAATCCAATTTGGTGATTTTTTCCTTTCCCATTCTATTTTGCTCCATTTGAACCTCCTGCCACTAGATCTTTGCTTGTCCCTTCAGTTTTTTTTTCACAAACTTGACTCGATCTAGATCTTCGATATCTTCATATTCAAAGTACTCCTCTAGTTCATTGATCCAATCAATCTCATCCTATGCATTAATATTTTCCAAAAATGTGGGAACCTCAGACTTAGGTCTTTTTACAATCTTAGAGATGGCCCCAAAAAGCTTCTCTTCCTCTAGGTCTAGAATCGACTCTATTTTGACATTTTCTTCTACCTCATCCTCATCCTCGCTTTCATCTCTTACCAGAAGATTTATTCCTCTATCCATTTTTTTTAATGCTTGCATTTATATTTGGAGGGATCTAAAACCCTTAGGTGTAACACCTATAGCTCTTCTACCTCACTCTCTTTATGGAGGCATTTTCATGCTTTTACTAAAATCCTAGTGCAAACTACCTCATTTTTAGTGATCTGTCTACATAGTCAGCCCAAACCATGGTCCTTGTGTGAATTGCCTCATAGTTAGTAATCTATCAACACACTCAATAACTCTAGCTCTGATACCACTTGATGAAGGGTGCTCCCCTTAATACCATAAACACACAATAGAAACAAAGAAACAACAACAAATGCAAGAACCAGAATATGGACTTCTTATTATCACTGCAAATGTGGAATTTCAAAATTCACAAGTATGCTAGCCCATGTGGGCACCTTCATTACAAAAAATCCAAGACTAAGCTATGAAATACCACCCAAAGCTACCTAGAACTATCCTAAATAGACCTATGGACCTTTCTTAAATTGGCAATTTTATGTTGCTTGAGAAGGTTCTATAAATTAACCATTGAAGTTGACAAACCCCAAATTACATAAATATACATTTATTACATTAGAGTTGGCTCAAAGAACTACAAACTTTATTTTATGACCATGAGTAAGGTAACCAAACTTCCAAAGACCATAACTCACAAACAATAGCTCTAATTGACTATTATAACCACTTTGCAGAAAGAGTAGGTCCTGAACTACAACACCTAAGATGCAAAATCCTAGCCAATCAATGTTTGACCCCATTCTAGAGCCCCTAAAGCCTTAAAAACTAGTTGAAAGTTATTTCTACAAAAGTTTCCACCAAAAATCTGCAATAACTTCTTCAATATGGAAGTTAGAACCATGAGCTTTTTATGGAATGCTTATGATTTTGAAATGAACTATCTTGATGAAAATCAAAATATTCCAAGCTTGTATGAAAAACTAACTTAAAAAAGAAAGTTTCCAAAAATAGTAACCCCCATGTCTACTAGATCATATTAAAGTAGAAAAGACTAAAAAGAAAATATTTTTGGGTGATGCAAGATTGCTCTTAAAACCAAGATGCTATTTCATCATTGTTTTCTTTTCAATTTTCTAAATGATGGGGTCCCAAGATTTTCGATTCCTAGGCACTTTCTCTAGTTGTAAACCCAGATACTTGTAGGGGAAAGTTCCTTTTCTAAATGGAGATCTGATGATTTGAAAAATGTTGTCCTAATGCTCTCATATTGGTGGAAATTATTTCTTTGTATCTTCTAGCTTCAATTAGATTACTAATACCTACTAGTATCGTGTCATCAGTGAATTGCTGATGTGTGATGTTGTTGACCTCTTCTATGACAGAAAGTCCAAATACTTTGTTTTTTAATTCAGCCTTTTTTATGTAGCTAATAAAATTGATTGCAAAGTATTAAGAGAGTTTTCTGACAAGTAGAGGATGACATCATAAATCCATTTCTTGATGAATGTGTTTTAAGAGTCTATTTTTGTGATTCAAGAGTCTAGATGCTTTGAATTTTTTCTTTAAATTATTATTTCTTTGAGAATTTCCTTGAGAGGATGTATTTTGTAATGGTTGATTATTTGCTCCTGATATGAAAGGGGGGGCTTGGGTTGAGGGTGACGATGCCTAAATCATACATGGGGTTTGATAATATTTGATAGTTTTTTGGAGAAGCATTTGTATTATTAGAAATATTTCATGGGGTCTAAAGATCTTATGAGTGTGTAAACTACTATATTTATCTTGCTTTTTTAGATTGCATTTTGTAGCCCTAAAACACTTGGTTGTTTCTTGATATCTATTTTCCTCTTTCCATTTTTGTCTTAAATCCACTCTTGTGATTTATTTGTTGATGCATCCTTATTACTAGATAAATATCACATAGAAGAAAATTCATTTCCATCATTTGATATTGCATTAAAATCTTGACTAGTTCTTTGCAAATGTTGAAATTCTCTTGGAGGCAAAACATAACATAGCTTTAGCTTAATATCTTCCTATAACCATTATCTGAGGCTAGTTAGAGCATTGAAATGATTGGATGCATGAAGTATTCTATAAATTATATTATTCTTAGCTATTCCTTGTGGGAAGGGTTTCATAGTATAAAAATGTTTAGCCAAATTTTGAGCATGGAAATAATTAAATATGTGAGACTTTTTTTAAGACCATTTTTTTTGGTTCATAAAAAGAACCTATAAAAAAATGTTAAAAATATATGTAATTTTGGTCAAAGGAGTTTTAAACCCCTTCCCCAAAAACCAAGGCAAGGATTGCACCAACACTAGAAGGTTTTTTAAAGAAAAAATAATAAATAATAAGGTTTTTAATTATTACTTTAAATTAAAGTAAAACTAATCTTATTTTTAAATCAAGTTCAACATTAAATTTATTGTATTGAAATTTAATTTTAACTTTCATTTTATGATATTAAAGTTAACATTACTAGTTTTTAGTTTGTGTGTTGTTTTTATACATTAGTTAACTTTTATTAATTATGAATATTGAAATCTAATAATTTATTTTATAAATATAGATATAATATTAATACAATCAATAATTGTAATTTAGATTTTGAAATTAAATGCACAAATTCCAACCGTTGTGGACATGGAAATCTTCATAATATTATTTCTAAGTTGATGAACCTTAATTGAGGCTTTTGTTTTCATTTTTATATGAAAATTTTATATCTAAAGTGGACCCTAGAATACAATTGAACTAGTCTATGTGGCTAAGCCCTTTGTTCATTTTAAATGGATATTCGTGCATTTAAATGTGGTGTTACTTTGGGATGCCTATTCATGAACTTAGTTGGCCAATCTAGGCTTGCATCAAAGCCTCGTGTTTTATATTATTTAATGGTGAAGTGCATAGGAGCTTTGTGTGTTATATTATTTAATGGTGAAGTAAATTGGAGACTTGCATATTATATTATTATTTTATGGTATCTTTTATTTTTTGAGAACCAATATAAGTCATGGTTTCCTATCATGGAGCCTAGATTGATTATCATTTCTTTTTTAGTATGGGAGATATTTTTTATTGTATACTTAGGAGATGTTTTCTAGGTACACCCTATGAGAGTGGCTTATCATAGGGGTATGGGGACCAAAGTGGCCAGTATTAAGGTAACTTATAACAACTTCTACAATAAGTGATACTTCTATAATTAATAATTTGGATAAGACATTGAATAGATGAATAGTAATATTTCGTAACCCATGTGTTGGGTGCTTATATAGGCTATGGATGAGAATGAGATGATACGTAGTGAGAGGTATGATTGGTTTTCCATTTCTTCATTTGGGTTCTCTACATTTGCATGGGTCACATTGAGGGTCTGAAGTATCAAATGACTAGTCCTAGGTGACTCAATGCTTGATATTTAGGAGTCTCATGATAAACCAGTCGAGGAAAACTCAAGTAATTTAACTATGTGATGAAAATCCCTAATATGTAGTATTATTTTCCTCCATAGATTTTATATTTTTCTATAGTGGGGTATATGCATAGAATCATGTTCATCTAAACTATGCCCTTAAGTGATAGTGGAAAATTATCGAATCGGGGTTATGTTGACTTGACACACAATTTTGAACTTATTATGAACTTTCTATCAAAAAGCTGTAGTAAAAGAATTTGTATAAAATTGAATTTAGTTTCTAAACTAACAGGCCTTATATAAAAAAGTCTATTGGTAAAAAAGTTGGATTTTAATGCAATGGTACAAAAGTTTTAGGATAAAAATAAAAAGTAGGTGTAGATCTGACCACCTAATCAAAGTGAAATGACAATACATTTTGATAAGATTCTAGATATAACAAGTAGATTAATGCCTAGATGTGACACATATTTTTGGGTACTTTACTCAAAAAAAAATAGCAATGAATTTTCTACTATAACATTTTTAGAATTAAATTATTTTGTGTCTAACCACCTTAACTAACTTAAAACTCAACAAAATCATTTTTTTCTTTTTCTTCCTTGTAGTACAAGAAGTATAGAATGTGATGCATCTTTCAAATTTCAAAAATGTTACATTAGTTGAAAGATATAGTTGTTTATCAATCAATGTGTCAATCAATGTTGTAAAAGTAGCTCCATTATATCATAAGTAATAATTACTTATCAAACTTATAATTTGATAGACATTACATTGATGGAAAGTCAAGAATATTATTAAGAAACCCTTTTTTATTTCATCTAATTTGGGCAAAAGGAAAGTCATTAGTTACAAGCTCAAAGTCAAAAATATTGAAGAATGGGCCTAAAACATATTTTTGGTACATTTATTTGTATTGACCTTGTAAGGTTGGTATCCAAAGAAATAACAAGCCTTATTAAGGTATATATTTTTAGTTTTGGTATCAAGATGGGTAGGAAAAAAGATATAACAAGTTTTGAAATATTTTTAGGCATTACAAAACTACGTGTTTTGAATATGTCACTTTTTTACACATGATGATCATTCATATACCCTAGTCATTACATATTGTTGAGCATTATTTATTGTTTGTGGTTTGTACTTATTCATTCTTACTAGTTATTTTTTGGTTATTATTCTTTGAAGATTAGAATTTGATTTGGAAATTGGTCTTCTTTAAATGGTTGTTTCTCATTAGATTTGGTACTTTATTTGGAGTTTATAGCTAGTTGTTGATTTTAATATGTGAGGTTTGTAGTGGTTGATCATTACAATATCAATTTTGGTTATCATTTCTTCATTGATGGTTCTGGTACCCTTGTGGTAGAAAGAGAATTCTAGATTTATTAACTAACATTTACTTTTTTGATCTGATATCCTTGGGTTTGTGCAAGATCATGTTGGTCCAAACTATGGCTTTAAGTGGCAATCTAAAATTAGGACATCGATGTTAGTCAACTTGATGTCAAATCGTGAACTAGTTATGAACCATCTATCAAAAATTTATAAGATTAGAATATGTAGTAAATTGAATTTTTTTTGAAAAATACTATCACTATTTTGATAAAAAAATTTAATGGTCAAAATTTGGAATTTCAATGCAAAATTACAAATGTTTCAAGAAAAAAATAAGTTGTATGTGTATGTCTGACCACCTTAATCACAATTAAATGATAATTTAATTTATTTTTATATTCTAGATATAAGAAGTATACTTGTACCCAAATTCAATGAATATTCATTTTAAATTTTATTCCAAAGAAATAATTAATTTAGAATTTTCTACTCCAACATTTTTTGGAATTAAAAAAAATCATGTCTGACCACCTTAACTCATTCAAAATTGTATATAATTAATTTTTTTTTTTTGTTTTCCTCATAGTATGAAAATAATAGAATGTGATACATCTTTTAAATTTTCAAAAGCTTATGTCATTTAATTCTATGACTCTTTTCACTCAATACGTAAATCAACACTTCATAGGTAACTTTTTTAGAAAATAAGTAATAATTACCTATGGAACTCATGATTTGACAATAATTATATTAATGGAAACATGATATTGTCTCTAAGAAACCCAGTTCATTTCATCAAATTCAGATGAAAAGTTATATTTTCTCATCTCAACCCTTTTTGGCCCATCATGATCCTACACATACCCCCTTATGTGGGCCATATTTTATCTGCCCAATATAGTGGGAGTGGGCTTGATTAGATTACCATGAAGTAATGACATAGTGACCCTCATACTAATGGGGTCAATTATAATTTGTCACCAATGGTGGATGTTTTTGAAGTAATTGATAGCAACCAAAAAGATGGGTTCTGGCCCTAAAGTACAAAAAGGCTGAATAATCAACTAGAGGTTACCTCCAAGTTATCTAACCAATACCAACTTTAAACTTCAAAAACTAAAATATGACTATACTTGAAATAATAATACTATCAATCCTTAAACTACTATGCAGAAAAGACTATAAAGTAAACTAGTAGCACTTAAACAATTCCCTACTTTTAGTCCCATTAATCGACAGAAACCAAAAAACCTCGTGAGGTACCAAGTTCATAGACATGATCATGAAAAAATTTGAAAAAACTATAGACCTAGGGCTAGCTTCCCCCTTCCTTCTCATGGTTTCCATCCTTCTCCTCAAGCACATCCTTATCTGCATCCTCCCCCTCTACCTTATCTAGTTTGTCTAAGATGGTCTTCAACTAGTTCTTCACAAGAAACCCATAGATGGAATGGGTTATCTCAGTTGTCTTTCCCAAGTCCTTCTCCTCTTTATTTATGTACAAAAAGTAAAGGGTGGTAGCTATGGAGTTCATTATCTTGGTGAAAAACTCAATCTAGATATCAAATCTCTGGTAGATAGTAGTTTGGTTGTCTTCCAGGTCCCTCATGTATTGCACAAGCCTTTCTAGGTGTGACTTACTATGGCTATGTTATCCTTTCTTCCTAGCACCCTTGGGGGTTTCTTTCCTTCGAGAAGTGATGTCTTGCCCCTACTTCTAGCGAGTGTAGCCTTAAGTTTTTTAGAGACATGGGAGGGAATAAGAGGGTAGTGGGTAGGATTAATGTCTTGAGATAGTCTCTTCATTCTAGCGAGTTTAACCTCACTATCAGAAGAATCAACGATGGAGTCATGCTTGGGGAGGGGGACTTAAATTTTTCCAACTCAAGATGATTACAAGTTTTCCTTGCACTCTGTGTATCCTTCCCCCCTCCCCAAGCATGACTCCATCTTTGATTCTTCTTTCTAGCGAGTTTAACCTCACTATCAGAAGAATCAAAGATGGAGTCATGCTTGGGGAGGGGGGGACTTAAATTTTTCCAACTCAAGATGATTATTAGTTTTTGTTGCACTCTGTGTATCCTTCCTTGTGTCTAATTCTGACTCAATAAGGCTAGTTTTAACCTAAGGGTTATTTTTTACCATAGGACCAGGGGTTTTCTTGAATTTATTATGGCTAGGACTAGGGCCAATATCTAGGGAGACTTGGAGGCTAATAGAGGCCAAGGGCTTAATTAGGAGTGGAAAATTTTGGGAAAGATTCTAGATACACATTTTATTCATGAGTCCTTGATGGATAAGGTAGATTTTTTTCTCCTCCTCATGTTTCCTCCTAGCCTTAAAAATGCTATCTTCCAACAAATACAATAAAAGAAAGGGGAACAAGATATGGTCCAAATTCCTGAAGTGATTTAGGAAAGGAAAATGGTAATAATATAGTAACTAACATTGATCCTCTAGGGTGATAAACCATATAATCACATAGCAGATGATGTCCCAAGGCTTTAGAAGGGCTTCCCATGAAAACCCACTGCGCATTCTCATCAAGTCTTGCTTGAATTTGAAAAATTTATGTCAGATTGCTTCCTTACTGAGCTTAGCCTGCCTCCACCATTTCCTTCCTGCTAGCAAAAATTATCCAACCCTCGTAATGGTTTCCTTAGAGATTTCAAATCCCATTCCATTAACAGTTACCTTTCTATCCTTCTAGGTTTGAAAGAACTACATTAAGACAATCTCATCATGCTTTACCATGCCATCCATATATGGTAAAAGGTTTCCATTCTACAAGTAGACCATTTCTTCCTCACTACTATGGATACAATCCTCCACACCCACTAGTTCAATGCAATTTCCACTGCCCATGTCATCACCTAGTTCAACCACTAGTTCTTTAGACGACATAGCCTTGTTGTACGGTTTGGAGCTGCTGGATATAAATTAAAAATCCTTAACAAATAAAATGAAAAGGTATTGCATATTCATCATAAGTCTACAATGTTTCCTAAAAAATAAAAAATAATCCTTCACGACATGTGTGAGGGATCTCTTTCCATCCATAAATAGTTGTCACTAGCTATAATTTGTGTGGGGATTAAACAACTTATCACTTTGATCATTACAAGATCATTCTCTACATCTTTCCAAATCCACCTTCTGCATCCTTTTTTGGTAGTAATCAATACTTATGGTAAATAAGAATTAATGCATATTAACATCCAATCTTTCCAAGAAATCCCTTTATGAAGTGCCTTGTTCTCATGCCCATATGGAAAATTGAAGGCCTACCACCAGATTTGATTATTCATATGTCATAATTAAATGTATGCTCCCTTTTCATCATAACTTGAATTGATGATGACAAAAATCCAATGTCATCCCATTGTATCAAATGTGTGACACCATGGCCAATTTTGGCAAGCTCATCCACCATGCCATTCCCTTCATGATATATGTGTGCCACATGGATGTTGTGGTAATATTCCATCAATCATTTTACTTCATTAATTATAACTTTAATCGAGTAGTTGCATTGACCCTCACCTTTAGTAGCCTTAATGATTAGCATAGAGTCCCCCTCAATGGCCAACTTATTGACTCCCTTAGCTCTCAAAATAATTAGTCCACATAAGAGTGCTAGAGCTACAACTTCATTATTAGATCTTCCTCTACAATTACCCATATATGCGACCACCATATATCCCATACTATTATGAAGGATACCCCTTACCATGGTGTTGTGGATCATTGTTGAGTCATCAAAATTTAGGTTGATCTAGGACTCAAGGGGGGTGCCAAATTGTCTTCTTTCTAACAAGGACTTTAGAATTGTCAAATTATGCCACCATCAAGCCAAAATTCGAAGTCAAACCTTGTTTCATATCAAAACCATTCGAGGATTGGGGGGACATCTAGTGCCAAATCCCTCTGCATTCTTTTAGGAGCCTAATAATTTGTTGGGCCACCCTCAATTTGGTTGTGACTCATTCCTTGAAAATCATATTGTTCCTATCCTTCCACATTTTGCATGAAACATATGGGGGTAGAATTGACCTTAATTATTTGAGGTATGAATGGGCATCCCAACCGTTCCAATGAAAAAATTTCTTCAACTCACTATCCATGCACCAATAGACCTCCCATAAAGAAAGAACCTCCCTCCAAACATCCATGGCAAATAGGTAGTGGATAAGTAGGTGAGGAATAGATTCAGTATCTTGGAGACAAAAAATGCAGTGCTTGGTGAGTTGGCACCCTCTATGCTAGAGGTTATTAATAGTGCAGATTGACCCATGCAAAGCCATCCACCAAAAGAAATTTATCTTTGGTAGGATACAAGGGCACCAAGCTTTTTTCCAATTAGTATGGGTTGCCTCCCCTACCTAACCATAGAGATAAGAAGACTTAACTATGAAAACCCTCGAGGGAGTGAGTTTCCACATCAAGGAGTCCTCAACTAGGGTGATGGGAACCCTATAGTTATGTAGAAGGTCCTTTAACTCTCAAGCAAGGCCCAACTCCCTTGGCTCAAGGTTCTGGAAAGTAATCCATTGTTTGTCAAGGGTGATAAATTTCTAAGTCTGAGGGTTATACATTCTAGTACACATCTCATGCATAGGTAAGAACTTAGTTTGCATGAGAGGGTTATCATGAATCTATTAATCTTCCTAGAGTTCAATATAATTACTATTGGTGTAAATAAGTATTTACTTTTTACATTTTACTTAGGCCAATGCATTATTTTATTATTTCTTAGGCTTGACACTTAGGAGTTTGCATACTTGTATGAGTTGTCTTGTTGACAACACAGGAGTAAGAAACTCTAATTCAACAAATGGTGTCTACAACACTGGAGTTTGCATAATTAACTAAGTTATCATGTAGACAACATAGTTATTCACAATCTTATTTTATCACATGGTGTCTACAACATTATTTTTTATGCTACACCTTTGTAGGCTTATCTTCTCATCATTCCACTTACTCTTGTGCTTAAAGCAAGATAATCCACTTCTAGTGGACATGTGTCTAGTTATAAGAATTATTAGTGTGCTAACTCTTAGGCATTCTAGAGGCCTTTATATTCAAGCACTCCTAGTGTATAGAACATGCAATGACAATAAATCAATTTTGGATATTGTTATTTTGATCATACCTCGTTCTACTATTATGCTTGTGCTTGAGTTCCTTGATCTTGCATGATTTTTCCCTAAGGAAAATTCTTACATGGTATTAGAGGTTGGGGAATTTGTCTTCACATAGTCATTCAAGACCATTCTTGCTTTAGAACTTTGACCTAGATCTAGAGTATCGCAGTCATTACGAGCATCTAGAGCCAAATTGGACCTTGCCATTGCATTTAGAATGTCAGTTCAATGAAATTTAACTATAAATTTGCTTACCCTAGGCTATAGTCAAATTTGAGGCAATTTTTTTTGCAAATTGACACCCGAAGGCCTGATTTGCAAGTATGGTATGATTCCTTATTAGATCTACAAATTTCATTTTTAGATCAATATTTATTATTTACAATTTTTATTTGCAAATTTTTGAAATTTTTTGGCTAGTAGGGCCTATAGAAATTTTTTTTTGTAGGACCCGAGCAATGAAACCTCGGCCTTCATAGGGAATATGTATTGATAATCGATGACATTTCCTCAAATTTCTAGCCAACCTCACCACATTTAGCACACTCATAGTCTCGCGGCCAAACCCAACAACTACCACATACACTTGTGAGCTATTTGTTAATCACATTGTAGGGCTTTTCTTTTATACAATAGGTTTTTTTACTACCTTGTCAATGTGGGATAATACGCAAGATTTCTCGACATGGTTTTAACACTTCCTAGCTGCATAACACATCTCTAGCACTGACAAAGAACATTGGTCGTACTTCATCCCTCCCACCAAATTTTAGAAATCTAGCCACCACTACTACCATAAACCCTCCATAATGGCAAGATCAGCTCAAGTAGTGACATCTATCATGGCATCCACATGGTGTCCACATAGTAGTGATACCACATTGCCACATCTTGCCACCACATGGCTCACATTTGCCACGATTGACCCTATCTGCTAGTGTAGTGACACGCGACGTATATGTTGGAAAAATTGTACTCCAAATAGATAAGACATAGCCACCATGTAGCATCCAAAAGAAACATGTTAGCAAGCCACCTCAACCAATCCATATGCTGACATCATGTTTGTACCTATAGACATAAGCCATCGTATGATAATGTCATTTGCCATGTCACCTGGGGGATTTTTTCACTGATGTCAGCCAATTACAAGCCTAAATTTGATGATTATTTGACCATCATTTCTAGGCAGTTTTAAACTACTACAATGGCCATTTGACTATCAAATTTATCCTCATAGTTTCCTGCCTAGACCCCTCTCTAGATTTAGTTTTGATTTGATAGTCTGACTTTGGGAGGCCATAACTCAGTCATCCAGACTCCAAATCATGTGCAATTTTTTTTGAAATTGGGTAGAATTTCCTGAACCTTTTAGTCATGTTGTTATTTTCTAGTTGTGTTGCATGGATTTGTTAGAAATTGGATTTTTTGGTGACTATACTTGTTTAATCCTACATTTTGGAACTTGAAACACTTTGGACATGCTCATTTGGACACATTTTAATGTTTCATTTTTTTGAAAGTGCTTAATTTTTCATCTACTTTCTAGATTTGCAATCAACTTATAGGGTTGTGTGGACAAAAAAATCACTTTCAAACTTTAGGCCTATTTTGCATTGTATTACTTTGATTACTTTTCAAAATTGTTGTACATCTAAGCTACAATGATTAGTGATAGATTTTAACCTCAAATGGTAGTTGTAAACAAAAAAATTAGAAGTCTACCTTGTACATTTTGACAAGTGGCCTATTGTACATGCACTACCTATAAAGTGCCCAATCATACATTATAGGCGGGGGGTGTTGATTGGTTTTTTTTGCATTTTGGGGGTTACATTGATTAGTACATCATGGATGAGGATGATTTAATTACCTTGATAGCACACAACTATAAGTAGTGGAGTCAATTGGTTCTCACTTATCCTAGCCAGCATAATGCATTGCCATATGCAGTCAGATTTTCATACAATAGTGACACTAGTTCCATTATTTTTCTTGCCCTCTTTCTACATATGGATATGGAGGTTATGGATTCACTTGATAACATGAATTCAACTAATTTATATGATATTTGGATCTATCTTTGGGATATGTATGGAGATCCACACATGACTCCATTCCTGAAAGATCTTTTACCTACAGCTGTAGCTACATCTCCTCAAAATGATATCACACCTCTTGATGCTCCTATTGCTACTACTAATCCAATTTCAGGATAGATGCTTTTGATTTAGTAAAACAATAAACATCATGTCTTCCTACTTCAACTTCATGGGACAACTTTCTGCTAGCATTGCAAAGTTGTTCATGGAGTCTCACATTGAAGATGTAGGAGACATCATCGATGACATTCTTCTTCTCCTTGTTAAGGTGAATACTTTATCCATTTCTATTGTGATAGATCCAGTATAGTAGAGTACACCTAGTCTTCCAACTCTAGCATCAATGGATGACTTTTTGAAAAATATTTTATGCTTATATGTGGAGTCATACATAGACATAGTAGATCTAAGGGACATCTTTGATGATCTACATCTTCTCTTTGTTGAAACTGAATCTTCTTAGTTGTTATGAGGGCTCACTCTAACCATCCTATCCATTCTCTATATGATTAGTCTTCATAAGGTGATATGATTGTGGATCCTTATGTACAATAGTTGCAGGAGATCTCTTTATCATTTACAAAGATAGTTGGTTCTCTAAAACAAGTTGTACATTGATCCTTTCTAGATCTACACCTCCTCTTTTTAGAAGGATTAGAAGGAACGATTGTTAGTATCAACATAGGGACAATTGTGCAGGTTTTAGAGACACCAATCATCAGGATTCTTTCTACACATAGGGGAAGAATCTCACATGTACCTCTACCATTGTTTCTTCCAAAGGGGAGGAACATTATTCAACAATCATGGATCAACTTCTACCTTGGAGTAGCTATCATTGATCAACACTCTACATTTAGGGGGGGACTACCTTGTCTCCTTCTACCATTCCCCATTATCTAGTGACACTCCATTCTTATTATATTTTGGGTGTTAATAATACTATTCTATATCTTGAAGGCTTTGGGAGAGCTTGTGCCCAAGGAAATTCGTGGGAAGAAAATCCTTGAAGATATTTGGCCATTATGATGTTGCTCTAAATACCCTAAGAGTTCACCGATTTCTACCCAGTTTTGGATAAGAGGGCCTTATTCAAGTGTTCCATTCTTCTTAAATTCAACCCTCCAAAAAAAATTTCTCAAAAGACTTTCTCCTAGCCAAGAAAACTCATTCTAGCCTTCTCTTCAGTTCTAGATAGAAAAAATTATGCTGGATTTTCTCAAGAATGTCTCTAAATTTGGTCAGGAATTTGAATATGGATAGGAAATACATTGGGATGGCCTACAAGGAGGAAAAGAGAAACTAGAGTTTCTAAGCATTACTCAATATTTTTCATTTCCATTATGCTAGTTTCCCTTAAAAGCATTCTTTAAGACCATTCCAATATTGGTTGGGGACTCCTTTTGTTGTAAGCGTTAGACCAAGATAAGTGTCTGAGAGGGTTGCCTCCTAGCAACCAAGAATGTCTGTCATCTTTTCTCTCAAAGTAGTAATGGTGTTAAAGAAATAAAATTTTCTTTTCTAGTAATTTATGCATTGGTTGGAGATGAATTCATACTAATTCAAGATGTCTTTCTATTCTCTCGCTTCATGGATAGAGGAGATGCCAAATAAGAAAGTATCATCCACAAACTAATGGATAACTTGTGGGGGGCACTGTGAGATAGGTTTATTTCCCTTAATCCTACCGGAGTTAGTTAAAGAGACTAAATTTATACTTAAAACTTTTGCCCCAGCAATAAAAACATAGGGATATAGGGGGTCACTTTAATGAAGACCTTGGGAGGAAGAGAAGAAGTTTGTAGGGTCTCCATTTATGAGCACCAAGAAAGTAAGAAAGGTGACAACACTTTTTATAGTTCTATTAACCTTCTCATTAAAGTTGAGTTTGGAATGAATAGCAAAAAGGAAATCATGCATAACCTTATCATAGGCTTTGGAAATATCTAGTTTAAGGGCCATACTTGGGTTCTTAGACTTTTTCATAGAATCTATCACCTCATGGATAGTTATAACCAATGGCAAGAATCTACCTGGTAGGCATAAAGCCATTTTGATAAGGGCCAATGAATATATCTAGGAGGGGATTGATGTGATTCACCATAACCTTAGAAAGGACCTTGTAAATTGTGTTATAAAGGCTAATAGGTTTAAATTCTACTAGCCTCTAAGGGTCCTTAGTCTTAGGAATGAGAACGATGACAGTTTGGTTGAGTTCCTTTAGTACCTTCCTATTCCAATAGAATCACTAGTAGCATGTATGATGTCATAGATAATAACGTGCTAGAATTCTTGGAAGAAGGTAGGAGGAAACCCATTAGGACTGGGGGCTTTATATTGATTCATACTAAAAATAACCATTTGTATTGATGGTGTCCCCTATTTTTATTACTTAGCTTAGAGATTTTCTATTCAAGATATTGCACCTATATTTTCATGTTTCTTGTATCTTGAGATGCTACAAGATGATAAATTATATTCTATTGTACTTGTATTATTATTACTATATACCCTACAACATGTGTAGTGAATGTAATGTGTTTGTGTGCACTTTATTGTATTAATTATACTTATGTATTCGTTTTGATATTATGTATCTAATATCTCATCGCGGTTATAGAAATTGTACTTATGATTAAATCTAATTAATAAAAATTTCACACATGTGACATATCATGAAGGAATGCTTGGCTTGTAAAACCATATTATTGCATTGCTCAAGTATATTTGATGTGTATGAGATATATTTCTTCCACATTTTTATCTTGATATTGCATAAAGTTTTAAGAAAAAAATATCCATTAAGCATTGAAACTTAATGGATTAATTTTCTTAGGTTTCATATAAGGGATTTTCATATTGTGTTTATGTAAGAGTTATTCTTTATAGTACATTGATTAAAATATTATTCTACTTACAATAAAAATGCACATAGGTAGCTTCCATAAATTAATTATTAGGAAAATGACCTAAATGAGAGTTCTAGCTCCTAAACACTAGAGCCTAAAATAATGTGCTACATATAAGTTTGAAGCAATATAGCTCTAGTTTTTGAATAAAAGAGTAAATTAATTCTATATAACACAACATTTTATTGAAGTTTTTTTCTTTCATATTTGTACAACTTGCAACTCAAAACACAAAGTCTCTTCCACTTGTTGATGTAGACTTATTGGAGGAAACACAAAGTCTAAGGGGTGGTTGATTTCTATGTTTTCCTCTTCATCTATTAGGGGCAGTAGGAATAGATGAAGCTCATAAGCTTTACCTTTAGTAAAATTTTGTGGGTTGGAAGGTCCCCAACAAGTAATATATTATCCTAAATGTGGCTTTGAGTTAGAGTAGAAAATCATTTTGTATCCCATTGCAAAATACCTTCACCAATAGAAGGGAAAATCTCCATAATGTAATATTTATGACTTGATATGATCAATGATTTTAGAATTGTGATATTACTATTAGGATTCAACAATGTGTATTTTTTTGAGTTAAACTAATTGACCCAATGGTTCAAGAAGTCTATATCTACCAAAGAGGCCTCAGATGTATCAACAACCACAATAATGTATGCAAAGATTGTGTATGAAATCTGTAGTGTCTTGATTTGTAACAAAGATATTGTTAAAAGTGTTAACAAAAGTGTCAAAAAAAAGATAAGAAAAAAATTGGGTTTATGTTTTTTTTTAGGATGCAACTTAATATTATTAAAATTTAAAATATTCAATAGTAGGGTAATATTTAGGAATATATGGTTTGAGTATAAGCTTATTTTCGCCCTAGCTCTAGCATTTTCAATGGACTATGAAACTTTATTTCACTCATAATCAAACCCATCACTACTGAAGTTACATGTACAAGCATAAAATTTTATGTCATCATTTAGAAGTAACTTTGAAGTCTTTGTGATCCACTTGAACAAGGCAAGACAAGATGATCATAGACTAGCTAAGTAGCAAACTGTGAGAAGCCAAGGAAGCTTTGGTTTCATACTCAAAGACAAGACTATGGTAGTTAGGATTGTAGGTAAGGGGTTCTTCCTTTTCCTATGTATAGACACAAAGATAACTTGGGAAGAAAGAAGGGAACAAGGTCTTTTAGGATTCATTTCGACCATGTCGTACCTACATTATGAGGGAGAACACAATTCATGAGGCAATTAATGCCTGAATTCATCGACATTAAGGAATCTTATAATGTTTTACTCCTTGTGGAAATGGTAGAAGATACTCTTGTTAGCATCATTACTAGAAGACTATGAAGTAGACAAGCCATCAAAAAATAAATTAGTGATAGATACAATCTTTTAGCACACAAGAACAATTAGTTAAGCAAGTTATTCTGAAGAATAAAACTGATAATAATAAGAAGACAAAATAGATGTATATTAAAGTTATTTATTCTCTAAACATATTTTCATGATAAAATAGAAAATAATTGAATAGAATTCAAGTATTTATATACCATTAAACTAATTAGAATACAATATAAGAATTTAAAAATAAATATGAATTTGCTACATACAATAGTATACATTAAAAAATGCCCAAGGCTCAATAGCATAAATTTTGAAGTTCATCATTTAGAATACAAAGTGGTCTCACATATAATAGGTTGGTTGTTTAATCTACTCACTACCATTGAATACTTTCTAAATTTAATATTTTAATCTTACATATCATTTAGACAGGTTAATCTCTAGACAAAATGCACTAAAGACAAAAAATGTCAAACATTTTTTTTTAGATTCATGAAAATGTACTAATTTTTTCTAAATTTTTTGTTATTTTCAACTTCAAACTATGTAGGTCATGAAGATCAAATGTTTAAATTTTTAGAAAAATCCATGATATTTTCATTTTTAAAAAATTGGTCAACTGTGTTGGCATTATGTTATATTTTTCATTAGTGACAACATTTATTCAATTCTAAATGGTTACCAAGCTCATCACTTAGTCTATAGTTTATACTGAGCATTCATTGGTTACCTTGTAAGTTTAGTAGTTAAGTAGTTCACACCGAGCATTCATGAAGCTACTGAGTGAATGTGCAATTCAGTAGTGTATACCGAGCTTCCAGTGTTCACCGAACAGATAGTGGCCATCAAGCTTCATATTGTCTATCGAGTCATTAGTTTGTGTGATATGAAGCCAGTTTCTATCAAGTAATGGATGTGTAGTGTTTATCGAGTGGCAACAAGGTAAACAAAGGGTTCAATATTTACTGAGTGACAATATATCTATTGAGTCTCCAATGGTTACTAAGTTCCAAGCTATGTGGTGTGATTAGTATGGACTAGGCTTCTACTTCTATTGAGTGCATGACGATGCCAAGTAATGTAGTAGATGTCATGTATTAGAAGGTCACCAAGTCAGCTTGAAGAACCTCAGTTTTCTACTATTTGGTTGACTCAATAATATTTTGTTTTCTTGTGTTTTAGCTGACATTGCAATTATAAATATTGGAACGGTATATATGTAATGTATTCTATCATTTGCAATGGATGATAAGTATGGTACGATCAAGCAATGGACATGTAATGTTTTGAAAAGTGACTACGAATCAGTAGTAGAGCAGAGTATTCAACAAGGTTTACAAGGTGTAGCAAACACATATCAATCACAAGAGGTGATCTGTACTTCAAAAATCTAATCAGAAATCAAGTTGTAAGTTAGATCTACTATTTCATCTTGATAGTTGAATCAATTTTCTAAATCCTTTAACAGGGTAGACTTAACAGTCTTTGTATAAATCTCATAATAGAGTGCATACTTCATTGTAAGTTTGTAAAACCTCTAACAATGTGGATCTAGTAGTCCAAATTTCTCTTAATAGGGTAGATCATCATAAGTGGTCAATGTAAGCCCTAACAAGCCAAATTTATACTACAATAGTGAAGTTTTGTGGGCATCATTCCCACCCCAATTTTACTATCTATTTGGAAGGTTTGTGGGTCACCAAAATAATGTGTTCATGTGTTATGAATGTTTATCTTTCTCATCCATGCAATAGATTAGATGAATGAATGGTGAATGAATCATATTGTTATAGTGCTAACTTGTTTTAAAAAAAGGGTTTTTTAGGTTACTGATTCATCCCTCCCCTCTTAGTAACCAAACTAGTCTTGATTATTTCCAAATATTGGTATTAGAGATTTGTGGTTCTCAAGATAAAGTTTGACAAATTAAGCAAAGATCAAGGACAATAGAGATGTTTAGACTTGACAAAGCTATTGAGAATGAGAAGCTAGATTTGGAAATGGCCATAGCTCAACTCAAGGAAGAAAAAGAGCATCTTTCCCTATCACTAAAAGGAAGGAAGGAAATTGAAAGATAGATGAATGACCATTAGTATATTGAAGACTTTTTCCCATCAAGCAGTTTAGATGAAGCGAATGAAGCAATCAAAGAACTCCTAGAAAAGAATGGCTCTTTGCAAGAAGAGGTAAGAAAATTGAAAAGAGAACAAGAAGTTCAGTCAATAAGAATGTGTGAAATCTTGGAACAAAGGAATAAGGCAAGTGAAAACTTGGAGGCAAGGGAAAATGCAAATCAAAATCAATCCCTTTAGCAAGAAAGTCTTATCAATCAGCTCTCCAATGCAAATGAGAAAAACATGAATCTGAGATCTAAAAATGAGAGTTTAAGGAATGATCTAATCACTAAAAGATAGATCAATGAAAGATTGAAAGCTGATCTAATTTCTAAAAAGAAACTCAATGAAAGGATGATGAAATCTCAAGCAGACATGGACCAATTGAATCAACAAAGTGAGCAAAATCTTCATAGACAAAAAGGTAAAGAAGGACTTGGTTACAAAGAAGAAGGTGAATCTTCCAAACAAGGTGCCCAAAGGAATCAAAGACCTACTTGCAATCACTATGGTAAGTTAGGTCATACATCAAACAAATTTTGGAGCAATGGAAAAGAAAAATTTAATGGAAAATGCTATAATTGTAGTAAACATGGTCATAAAGCTAATGAATGCAACGAGAAATTAAAATTTTAAGGAAAATGTCACAAATGCAAGTGACAAGGTCACAAGGAATCTAAATGTAGATCCAAATCATTCAATCTAGTTGAACAAATTATCAAAGCAATATTTGGTTGGGATTACAATACTTGGTATAGATGTCACTATTGTGGAGAATATGGACACATTGGCATAGACTGTACAAGGCATCACTTTAGAAAGAGAGATTCAACAATAAGATGTTATAGATGCATTGAAATTGGTCACATAGCAAAAAATTGCATGAATATAGGAAGAGTTGAAGATGAGAAGAAAGCTAAACCTGATAACATTAGGAAGTAGATGAGACAATAGTGGATTCCTAAATCTACTGAGCAGACTAATTCAAATGATGGCCGGGTCACTCAAGAAGTGGGTGACTCCACCATTTCTAATTAAATTCATAAAGTAGGAATTGGAACTGTATCATCTAGTCATATCTCAAGTAGTTCAAAATAAAAGAAAGAAAAGGATCTAAATCAGTATTTTAGATACAAAGGGATCATATGAGATCAGTTCATATCGAGCAAGGTTGGTCATAGACTCAATCAAGCTTGGTTAGGAGCAATGAAAGTTTTTTTTGATCCTCGAGTCACAAGTTTCTATCGAGCTAGTGAGTGGATGACAGTCTGTCATGCACTACATCATTATGGTACCTAGCATTAATGGTGAATTTTCATCAAAAGAGAAGAATTTGACTTCTTTTTTAACTGCGACTTTAGAATTCACAGAGCTAGGATATTTTTAGGTGCACTCAAGCTATTTTGAGTGAATTTACAGGAAAGAATTTGTTCAAAAATTTTCTATCACTTACTGAGTAGCAATGGCATTCGGAAGCACTAGCAGCAACAAGGCAAAAAGAGGTTTGGAAATGTTGGTTAAGGGTGTGGAGTGGAAAGAACTGAATTTCAAGCTAGTTCCAATAATTATAGAGGCACTCAACACTAATGATGCATAATCTCAAATTCCACCAAAGGTACTTCTAATTAATGATGTAGGCACTCATTTTAAGTGTCCTGTTTAGGAAATAGGAACCCTAGAGATTGATAGTGCATTAGAGGAAATGCATGTAGATGGTTCACTTAAACCCAACCACAAGCACTTAGAAACAAAAGGGTTGAACCATATCACACACCTGCCAAGGAGTTTCTAGATAAAATGGATTAGGTACATTCTTAGTTGTGTACACAATGGACAACTATGGTTAGAATAGCTTGTGTTAATAACCAAAAAAATGATTCATAAGATTATCTATCTTCCTATGCTGAATAAAGAAAAATCTACCAAAACCCTAGCTTGGGATGAACTCCAAAAGAAAACCCTAGCTGAGTCAGATAGTAGAGGTTTGAAAATTAGCACCATTTCTAATGTGGAGTTAAGGTTTGGCATTCATGTAATTTCCCACAAAATTTACAGCTTTAGTCATTTAAACAGTGTGCCATGTGAGGAAGTGGAATCAGCATTTAAAGTTGTGAAGAAAAATATGGAATTTGACTTGACAAAATTGCTATTGAAACAATTGAATAAGAATATTGATAGCATCTAAACATCAAAGAACAATCCTTGTAAATTTGGTTCTTTATTGATGTGTCTTTTATTTTATGTACAAAATTTTTTCCCATCTAAAGGATTTGTTGTATGGAGAAAAGATGTTCCTATTTTGTATCAGATAATTGAGTTTATTGTGGAAATGGGTGTTAACTTTGATAACATCATGGACAACTATTTTGAAGATTTAAAGGAAAGGATGAGCAAAAGGTGCAAGATTCCTCCTAAACTTGTTGAGGATTACAAAGATGATGTGTGTTTCATGGTTGACTATGATAGAGTCTACATTCAAGTAGTCAGGCCCTGAGTTGCATGGGTGAAACCTCTCCCTTATGAGGTAAATATTGATGAAACTAGGGACATTATTGAAGCTTTGGTGAATGAACTAATTGATCCAAAGCAATCAATTTTTTGCACATATAATGAGGAAAAATCTAGAATTGAGCTTGAAATCAAGCTACCTTAGGTAATGAGCAAAGGAAAGAGGAAAGTAGCTAAGATGAAAATTTCCACTGACCCTCTTATGCTTATAAAAAGAAAAGGAGAGGATGAAGGAGAAGAAGAAGGAGGAGGAGGAGGAGGAGGAGGAGGAGGATAATAGCAAGAATTAGAGAAGGAGGCAAAGCCAATCGAGAAGAAAGGGAGGGTAATCATTACAAAACCTCTGAAGGCCTCCATAGCTATTTTCACTAGAAGATCAAAAGGAAAAGTCAAAGGTGATGTTGTGCTCTAAAAGACCCAACTTACCTTCTAGGAAAGGTTGAAACAAATGGAAGGAGCTAGCATCAAAAACTTCAAGGCCCTAAAGTTTGAAACAAGGACTGATGCCAAAAAGATGCAAATTGAGGAATTGGTACTAACCAAAATGGGAAAATGGAAATATTCCCTAGATAAAATTGCTCCTCAAATTTCAAAGGAATTATTGGTAAGATTGTAGCCAAGGTGGGAGTCTACTATGCAAACAATAAAAGATACATATGAACAATCTTTAAGGAAATTATTTCCCAATCTTACAGATGTAGAAGTGAAGGTATCCAAGACAAACAACGAAGGTAAAATAATGATCAGATTCCACACATGTTTGATTTTAATCAAAGATATTGAGCATATTGGTAGAGATGCAACAAACATGTGGTAAAACATCTATCATTTGCATAAGGTTAGTGATGATCTAGTAAACATCAAGGATGATGATGATGACAGTGATGATGATGAAGATGATAACACTCCATGTGTTACTTTTGATACTGAAGACTATCAGGCATTAAGGGTTGATGATGAAGAGAAAGAGGAAGAAGCTGAAGAGGAAGACAAGGAAGAAGATGAAGAAGATGATCCAATGAAAATTACAATAGAATTCTTTGCTTTCCTTCCTCACTCTCCACCTAAGCCAGCAACATCATTAGGGTTGGAGTTAGCTTTAGTAGGAATGATTGCAACCACATCAGAAATATCATTTGCACAATCATCAGTTGCTACCTTAAAACTAAAGGTATCTACAATGGAAGTATCTACCACTTCATCTACTAAGCTGCAACCCTCTTCATCCACACCTGTGCAATCTACTTCAATAGTATCCATAACTACCAGTTCTCCAATTGTGTCAACTTCTACTGCAACATGTTCAATAAGTTTTCTAGTATGGTCTACAATTTTGTCAACCACAACTTTAATTGGGCCACCTTTTGTTCCAGTTAGCTCTTCAGTTGTAAATATTCTAGTTTATACATTACCTATTGGTACTTCATTTCTGGGAGGCACATCAATTTTGGATATAGTTATTACTTCTCTCAGTTTTCCTTTAGTTGGACCAATTCAAGTTTTTACTACAAGTCCAACTACTTCAACTATTATTTTGATTTCCAAGTCTAAGGAAGTTAGCTCAAAAGTAAAACCAAAGACTCCTCTAAAAATTTTGCTTATTGGCAAGGCAATTGATGAAGATATAGATTTGGACAAGGAAATTTTTATTCCTAAGATATATTTGGACACTACCATAGGTAATGAAATAATATTGGTTAGTCAGCTTTTAGAGAAGAAAATAAGGCAAAAATAGCTTAGAGATGAGAGAGATAGAGAGTTCACAATAATTGAGAATGGTAAAAATATAATAAGTAAGGCTATAGGTGTTGATGTAGACTCATCTCAACACATTTTCTTACAATTGGAAGAGGTCATAAATAAGTTAGATGAGGACATCTCTAGCCAAGAAAAGCTCATGAAGAAGGTAGAGAAGAAATTTGATAATAAGGTGCTTGAGCACATTGCAATAAATCAGGTAGAGTTATTCCCAATTTTGAACATCCTTGAACAATCCTTCACTAATGTAACATCACTTTTTGGCAAGCTTTGTGATGTTACCAAGGTCACCAAGGATATAAAGGAGAAATTGAATAATATTGATGTGGACATGAAGGAAAGCACTCAAAGGTTATAGCTTGACCCGAGTTCAAGCTTAGTACATCACATCAAGGTGAATTTTTTGTCAAAGATGCAAGGAGAATTATTACAAGAGGAAGCTAGCATCAGGTTTAGACTGATTGACATCTAGAATATGATCCTTCTAGTTATGGACTCAATGTAGAAACATATTGCATATTCAAAAACATTTGTCCAGGATAACAATTTTTCTATAGTAGATCATATGATTGAACTTTCTATAGAAGTTTAAGTGGTGCTCTCCACCTGCAAAATTTTGCAAGACAATTGGGATAAGACATTGGCTCTTATTCTCAAGGTACACTTAAAATTTCTCTCACATTTTGGTGTCTCTATTTGATTATTTTGTATATCTCTTTGGCATTATTGTCAAAAAGGTGGAGTAAGAGATAGTAAAAGTCCAGGGGAGTAAGAGTTAGTAAGAGACTTGTGGAGAAAATAAGGGAGAAAATAGATTGATATATGTACAGAATAAAAAGGATGAAAATTTATGTATATATTATGACATATGTATGGGGGAGATATGTGAAAATGTATATACAATAGCTTTACAAAGATCAAATTTGAAAAATCAAAATTCAATATGTCAGTGTACATAATTTTTTGCTCATAAGTGTTTTTGTCACTAATGCCAAAGGGGGAGATTTTTGGCATTATGTTATATTTTTCATTAGTAACAACACTTATTCGATTCTAAATGGTTATCGAGCTCATCACTTAGTCTATAGTTTATACCGAGCATTCAATGGTTACCTTGTAAGTTTAGTAGTTAAGCAGTTCACACCAATCATTCCTGAAGCTACCGAGTGAATGTGTAGTTTAGTAGTGTATATTGAGCTTATAGAGTTCATCAAATAGATAGTGGTCATGGAGCTTCATAATGTCTACCGAGTCATTAGTTTGTGTGATATGAAGCTAGTTTCTAATGAGTAATGGATGTGTAGTGTTTACCGAGTGGCAGCAAGGTAAATAAAGTGTTTGAAGTATTTACCAAGTGACACTATATCTATCAAGTCTCTAATGGTTACTAAGTTCCAAGCTACATGGTGTGATTAGTATGGACTAAGATTCTACTTCTACTGAGTGCATGATGATGCTGAGTAATGTAGTGGATGTCATGTATCAGAAGGTCACCAAGTTAGCTTGAAGAACCCGAGTTTTCTACTATTTGGTTGACTCAATAATATTTTCTTTGCTTGTGTTTCAGCCAACCTTGCAATTGTAAATATTGGAATGGTATATATGTAATGTATTGTAACATTTGAAATGGATGATATGTATGGTATGATCAAGTAATGGACATGTAATTTTTTGAAAAGTGAATGTAAATCAGTAGTAGAGCAGAGTATTTAGCAATGTTTACAAGGTGTAGCAAAGACATATCAATCACAAGAGGTGATCTATACTTCAAAGATCTAATTAGCAATCAATTTGTAAGTCAGATCTACTATTTCATCCTAATAGGTGAATCAATTTTCTAAATCCTTTAATAGGGTAGACTTAAATAAATCTCCTAATAGAGTGCATACTTCATTGTATGTTTGTAAAACCTCTAAAAAGGTGGATCTAGCAGTCCAAATTTCTCTTAACAGGGCAGATCATTAGAAGTGGTCAATGTAAGCACTAATAGGCCAACTTTATATTATAGTAGTGAAGTTTTGTGGGCATCATCTCCACCCTAGTTTTACTTTCTATTTGGAAGGTTTCTGGTTCACCAAAATACTGTGTTCATGTGTTATGAATTTTTATCTTTCTCATCCATGCAATAGATTAGATGAATGAATGGTGAATGAATCATATTGTTATAGTGCTAAATTATTTTTAAAAAAGGGTTTTTGAGGTCACTGATTCACCCCTCCCCTCTTAGTAACCAAACTAGTCTTGATTATTTCCAACAAACTATACAGTTTATAAGGAGGAAAGTTACGTCTCATATATTAGTAGAGATGTGGGTGTGGGGGAAGGCAAGGTTTAATAATCACCTCCAATGCAATTTATTTGCACATTGTGGGTCCAAGAACCTCTATCATGTCAATATTAGTGCCCTTTTCATAAAACCATTCAAAGCTTTGAAGCAGACGTTTCACTATATGGCTCACCACAATCAACACCAAAGATAGGCTCTAGCACATTCTTCTTGCTGAACCAAACATAATTATTTCAAAGTCTTGCCCTTACACATCAATTTTGTTATCGCTATTGAGAAAATGTTCAGGATCAAATTTTGTGGGGCGCTCCTAGACAAAGGAGTCCCATTGAATTTTCCACACATTCACCAATAGTTGAGTTCCTATAGGAATAAGATGTCCCCCAATAGTGCAGGCCTTGGTAGATTCATGTGGAATCAGGAGAGGTGTTGGTCGATGAAGCTTGTGTGTTTCTTTCACAATAATGAAAGCCACACATAAGGCCATATTTGACACCCTACCTTCGTCAAAGGCATGCTTCATAGATACATCATGGCTTATTCCTTATAAGTACTTTAAATATAAATAGAGTGCCCATCATAATTTAGAGCACCCCATTTCAACACTAGTGTTTGTTAGCAATTAGGACACCACAAAAGTTGAAGACATGTACACAACTACACATGGGTGGTCTTAAAAAATCAAGTTTTTTCCTCTGTCATATGTTTGGATTATTCTATGGCTTGAAAAATCAAGTTTCCTCCTCTTTAGTATGTTTGAATTATTCTTGAGAGGCATAGCTCTAGGAACATATAAGTCCTAATCTACAATAATTTTATCTTGAAGTGTATCATACTAAAAGCTTAGGAACCATTAAAAATAACAGAAATATTAAATTCATACCTAAAACTAGAGATCCTGAGGATATTTGCAACTAGAGGCCCATTACCCTTCTGAATGTGTCTTATAAGATTATTGCCAAGGCAATTTCTCTCAAAATTCAGCACCTATTGTCATTAATTGTGCACCTTGAGAAAACTAGCTTTATTATGTCTAGATATATTATTGACAACATTATTGCTATTTGGGAGGGAATGGAGTGGGCTCGCAATTCCAAACAGACAGATATTTTTTTGAAGATTGATTTTGCTAAAGCCTATGATCACATTGAATGGCATTTTATCTTGTCTATGCTCCAAGCTCTTGGTTTTGGTCCAAATTTCTTGCAATCTATGGCAATGCTCTTTGGCAATGCTAATACTTGCATTACCATAAATAATTCTCAATTTGAAGCTTTTGGTCTTTTTCATTCCATCAGGTAAGGTTGCCCACTGGCACCGACTCTTTATGTCCTTGGTGTTAAAGGATTTGTCTATTTGCTAGCCCACTCTATATCCTCTAGACTGGTTTGTTTCATTTCCTTGCCAAAATCATCCTATGAATTGGTCGATGGTCATTTCACTGATGATTCCTTCCTCACTCTTTCAGAGGATGAAGAAAACATCAAAAATGCCTTAATTTAGCTGGAAAATTTTTGTCAAGCCTCTGGATCTACTATTAAATGGCATAAAACATTTTTCTACTGATAGTCATTCTTGCCAACTTGACATTGGCTTAGCTAGTTTGAATGGAAATGGGTCACTCAGAAGGAGATTTTTCACTTTCTTGACATTCCTTTTTCTTTTTAGGATTTGTTTGTTAAACTATGGAATGTTGTGCTTGCCAAGATCACCAAGAAGCTTGATTATTGGCTTACAAAACTACTCCCCCTTGTGGGCAAATTCTAGATTTTTTTGAAAGTTGTTGCAGCCACTCATGTCTATTATTCTTCTTGTTGGGCTCCCTCTAAAGCCTCCTACCAGAAATTGGAAAGACTACTCAAGGATTTTCTCTAGGCTTCTACCTTTGATCATCATGGCTTTCATAGAGTTTCTTGGGAATTTTGTTGTCTCCCAAAAGAATTTGGTGGCCTTGGCCTACTTTCAACACAAAAAAAAAGTCTTGCTCTTTGTACAAAATGGATTATTCATGCCATCACTAGAGATGAAGCCTAGAAGATTTTGGTTTAGCATTGCATCTCTTCTAACTTTCCTAGAAATAGGCTTTCTTGGAAAGGGATTGGTTTCCACACCCTTCTCATCATGTGTGAGCTAGTGATAATATGGGGCTCTATTGTTATCAAGAGCATATGGAAGGCTTGGGAAGCTATCAAGCCTTGGCTTTGTTGGTCTTGTGATGAGTTCCAAAATGGCCTTTCCTTGAATCAATAGAACATTTGGTGATCTCCACTATTCTCCATTAGAGTACTCCCCTTGCCAAGACTCAAGGTGCTAGCACTCTACATTTTCTCAAATGAGGTCTCAGAACTCCCAAAGATATTTTCTCTAGAGCTTCCATGAGTTTTAGATCCTAGGAAGATATGCAAGTACAATACTATCTTATCCATTCAGATCACAAAAATTTGACTTATTGCTCTATTCAATTCTAGTTCACTTAATTCATAAATTAGGTATTCAGTTTGTTAGACCTTGTTGGCATGATTGGAAGTGGTATCCTACTACTCCTTTTTCCAATTACAAGCCAAGTTTGTGTTATAGATGGCTTTGTCCCCATTTACTAATGGTGGATATGCTCAATCAGAGATGGCATTTACAATCTTTTCTTTCTCAATGGAGAAAACGCTTTCACACTATTTGGAGTGCTATTATAGAGCCCAAGATTGCCTATTTTGCTTGGTGTCTAGCCTTTCAAGGTCTTCCCCTTGAGCCTTGGCTCAAGAATTTTCTAGGCATGCTCAAAATTATTGGCACTGGATTCATGATTTTTTCAAGCCATTTAGGCCTGAACCCTTTTCTTGGCACATGGTTATATTGGGTGATTCCCCTAAAATCCCCTAGAAATTCATTGAGATTTGGCATACCTTCAAGATGGAGATTTTGTTCCCTCTATGGAAGATGGGAATGGTGTTCTTTTCACTCACAATTTTCTTGATATTAATATTGCTATGTACACTAAGGCGTGCATTTGTAATAATATAATTATGTAGATTCAAGTTGAATCTAATAGAGTGGCCTTTGAGATGGCTCACCTACAAGAGCTATTGAACCACTAGGGAAATGCCCCTTACACTGAGGGAAAAGTTCCTCCTATTGCTTTAGCTAATATATACCTCAATGCCTCATGGCCACCACCCTTGATGCCATTTCTTAGGTCATCACTCTAGCACCCCATGCTCTGAGGCTTCCTGCCACTACTTTCCTACTAGTATTGATGGTGGTTGGAGGTGTAGCTTAGCTTCCCTATCCCATGGTGGCTCTCATTGGTCCCTAGCTCCTCCTCTTGGTGCTTAGTAGGCACTTTCTATGAAATGACCTTGCCTAGATCTAGCAATTTCTCCTTCCTAGCTAGAGATAAAAGATGCAGAGCCTATCACTGATCCTACTATTGTTGCTACTGATGATAGCTAGACTATCCTCAACCTACCACCCAATCCTAAAGATGCTTGGGGTTTTCATGACTATCATGAACCACCAACCTCAACAGGCACTGCTTTGCCAACGTAAGGCTACATTTTATGTATTTTTTTTATGAATAGTGTTTGATTCTAGCTATGGCCTTGTGAACATTTATAGGGTGATCTTGTATCCCCTAGCCCATTTTTTTGAATTGTAATCTTAGTACATTATTTATTAATAGAAAAGGACTATTCATCAAAAATAATTGGCCCATGACTATCTAGTTGAAAGTAATCAATACATTTGAGATTTTTTAAAGTTTAGTAATTAATTTAAAAGTCAATGGTTCTTTTTATAAGTTTTACTTGAAGTTTTACATTTTATTTTGTTGGATAACCACTTCTCTTTAGAAGGATACACTAGAATGAATATCTCATTCATGAGATCATAAAATAGTGATAAGTAACATTCTATTTTTAGTCTAGACCTTCTAAAGGCAGGGACTGTAGTTTTCATTGTACACTTTTTAATTATTTGTCATTTCAAAAACTACGAAAATCCAAAATCATTCTTCTTGACCTATGCTCATTTAATTATTGTTCATTAAAATGAATTTCATATTTAAATTTTTAATTTTCTCACTGGCCAGAGATTTTTTCTCTAGAAGCTTTCTCACTTTTCTTTCTTTTGGAAGTCTTTTCATTTTTCTCCATAGAATATTGGGTAGAAAAATGAGTTTTGTTTGTCATGGCAACTGGCAACAATTGAAAGCTATGTGTTATTACACAAATTCACCAAGAAGAGGACTAATCTAAAAGAAACACTAGTCTCTCTAGAGTATTTGTAAGAAATCAACCATTTGAGAAAGAGAGAGAATAACAATAAACCTAAGCAGAGCAACCCAGTAAGACCTAGCAGATATCTTCAGACCATCAAAGGAAAAACACACCAATACAAAAACCTCTACTCATAAATCCAACCTAAGAATGCCAATAAAGAAAGGAGAAAGAGATCCCGCCATACCAAAGTAGAACCATTACAAAAGGCACTTAAACAAAAGATCACTAATTTAACAACCTCAATGTTCAACTCAAAATGAATGGGAGTGGAACATACCAACTCGCATGAGACTATTTTTACCAAAATAAAATATATTTTTTAGTGTGATTGGGTTGGAAAAATATTATCAAGATGAAATGAAAGTTCCAAAACAAGAGTGCACAATATACGATGCCTCTGTCAATGCATTGTAGTATTGTGGGGAGTGTAAAAGGTTTTGTTAAAAATATTAGGAAAGGAATTACACTTAAATGTTGCAAAGTCTTGCTCCTCTAAATGTTACTAGGTAGCAAAAGGCTATGCAAGGCAGTTAGCATGAAGTGGTATAGGTAGTGGTTATTTCTAGGTAGTAATTAGAATGTATATTATTCATATGATATGAAAAATTATAATTCTAGTGTAACTTCCTCTTCGTACTTATAATAGCATTTTCAAATGCTCTAAATAATCCTATTTCATGTGTTGTTTATTTTACTATTTAGCTATTATTTAATGGCTACTACTTTGAATAACCCAATTTTATGTGTTGTTATGAATTTAAAACTTATGCATCAGGTATCTGTAGGATAAATGGTTTAAAATAATTGCCAATTAATCTAAGCTAAGGGTTTTAATACAGCCTATTGCAACATCCTTTTCTAATTTATCTAATTGAAAACCAAAATGTGGAAGAATGTTCTCAGATGAGGTAACTTGTATCTTGACATTTAAAAAAAAAAAAAAATTCTATAGAGTCATGGAACAATGATTGCTTTTTCTATTAAAAATAGTGATTTTTGGGTGGTTATAATAGAAACTCTCTAAATCCTACTTGTATAGCAAGGCATATTCAATGTAAGTGATTTATTGAAAGGGTTGATTAATGGACATTGGGTTGGAGTGGCACTTTTATCAATGTATAAAGTTCTACAAATATTCAACAACATTTCTAGAAATTTTAGAAGGTCGATAGACCAACATAAAGCTATGCTTAAGATTAGTAAATACTTGGGATATATTAAAGATATTAATGTATTCATCATGCTTTCGAAAGATGGGGACTATAGTTTTCATTCAACTCTTTTGAATTATTTTCTTCTTTGAAAATCATTGTCTCTAAGTGTGAAATGTAATTCTGATTAATGTAGATTTTTTTTCTATTATATCAAACACTTTTTTGGTTTAATGCTCACCTACCTAGATATTGTATTATATTAGAGGATGAGCAACAATTGGTGAACATAATATGACCCATTCCTTGGACTGTGCTTAAAATTTAGGTAATATAAAGCAAGTACTTGGCTTGTACTAATATATCATTCAACAAAACTCTCTTCTTCTCTCTTCTATTTCTTTTTATTTATTTCTATTATAATGGCTAATGACATGACTTATTTCACACTATGACTCTATTTGACTCTACATGCTGATTTTTTGCAACACCCACAATCTCATGGCCAATGATTATGATCCCTTACAAGATTTATGCATTCTAGACAAACAAATTTAAAGTGAGTACATATTATTATTTGATATAGTGCTCTAATATGATTTCTTTATGATTCACACTTCCTAATATATGTTCTAAACAATTTTTGGTGAATGGATTATCCAAAGAATGTTTCAGGAGAGAACATCTTCTTTGCCATATTGAAGACGACAATAAAATTGATACAGTGAGGTCCAACATGTTAGATTTATTAGGGTTAATTCTAACAATTTGATCCGTTACATCCATAATTTGTGAAAGGCTATTAGTTAGGTGCAAATTATGTGGTGATTAGTATGATTGACATAGAGATTGCTTTGTTTTGATCCATAATTTCTGGATCGCCACTGCTTCTTCTCATTCTTAACTTTTTGTTCACCCAGTTTTACCATCGATACCTATCATAGTTTCTTTATTATATAACCAATGCACCTATTGCATTTGTATTAAGTTTTCAATATTTTTCATAATAGAATGAGAGATGTGTGTCATTCTCAATACTCTATTTTCTCTATTTATTTTAATCCTACAATTATGGAAGAAATTTCACATGGTATTAGAGCATAGGTATTAGGAGATAGCATATTTCTCTTATTGTTGTTGAAGATTAGAATTGTTGGATGGAATAAAATTTCTAGCCTCTCTCTCCCTTACACCATAAAAATATTTCAAATGGAAGCCTAAGAGTCTACTTCAATTTAGAAGTAAAGGCTTGCGTCGAATAGTTATGGGGATAGAGGTGTAACTCACTTTTGTAGTTCAAAAGTCTAAATACTTCAACTACATGGATGAAGCCTTTCATCTGCTATGCTTATCCATGTCTCTAAAATTTTTGTTTCATGTTGAAGCATGTACAACTCCTAATGAAGTTTGGACTACACTAGAGGGTCTTTTTGTAAAGCAAGATGAGATGCAGGGTCACATCTTGGAAAATGAGCTCAAATCTTTAGATCTAGGAACTTTTGAGAATATTCAAGACTTCTTCACAAAGTTCAAAGCTTTATTATTTTGGCTAAAACATTGTGGAATCCACAAATCCATAGAAGAAAACAAATTAATTCTTTCTATTTTGTCAAAAGTGGGTCCAAAATATGTTGTGTTTGTCTCTACTTTTCACACCATTAGACTTACAATAGAAAAATGTTGGAAGATGCCTACTCTTGATGCTTTCATCAAGTCTTTGGTACATAATAAAGATAATCTTATAAAGATGGGTACTTTGAAAAGTTCCAAAGCTCATGCAATTGTAGTGTATACAAGTGAGGAGGAATTCCAAATCTAATTAATAGTCAAAGGCAAAAAAGTTGGATGAGCCTTGTAGTTTCTATGGTAAGGTGAGACATATGGTCAATAGATGTTTGATGAGGTGAAATTTTAGCCCCTAAGTCTACTTTGTCACAAACTACCCAAGGCCATGCTCTTACAACATGGACCTCATCTTCATTTCCTCTTTGATTACAATTTATTGTGTGGACTAGTCATGACTCTCGGTGTGAATTGTTCCTTAGTTCAATAGTTGATTAGATTTATAGATTATTGAAACCTATATTTTCAATCAACATTTTATGCTTGCATGGCTAATTAGTGTTGTTAGGTTCATTCATCCAAATTTATGTGTCATCTACATCCTTGACAAAAAGATGGTTTTCCTTTCTTTCCCATCTATTCATTGTTTGGGGGAGCTATGTAGGTTATTGTCTTTTGTATCTTCAATTGAAAGATGTTTTGCCTTAGTTTACCATTTTCTCATTGTTGAAGTAGTGTCATTGGGGGCACTCATGGAGATTAGTCCTAGTCTTCACCTTGGTTTTTAAAAAGATTCTTCATTCAACACTATGATGGTTATCGTTCGACTAATGTATAAAATTTTCTTGTCTCAAAGGATTTACATTCTATCTTGTAGACTTTGAGGGGGGGTTTTATTCCCACTAGGTTATTCCTCTTTCCTCATTTCCTCTTTCATTAGTTCTTTGCTCTCCTTAGTTAGAATTAAGGAAGGCCGTTAGATTTATTAGTGTTAATTCTAACAGTTTGATCTCTTACATCTATAATTTGTGAAAGGCTATTAGTTAGGTGCAAGTTATACGGTGATTGGTGTGATTGACATAAAGATTTCTTAGTTCTAATCCATAATTTTTGGCTTACCACTACTTCTTCTCATTCTTCACCTTTTGTTCACTCAGTTTTACAATCGATACCTATCATAAGTTCTTTATTATATAACCAAGGAACCTATTGCATATTCTATTAAGTTTTAAATATTTTTCATAATGGAATGAGAGATGTGTGTCATTCTCAATACTTTTTTTTCTCTATTTATTTTAATGCTAAAATTATGGAAGAAATTTTACACAACATAGAAAGAAAAATATGATGCATTTACCAAGACTCAATACTTTCTATATATCATTAGTCTGCATTGACTACAGTGTTGTTGGAATGAATTCTCCTCACACACACCCAAATATCAATTGAGGTGCTCTTTAAAATGGAAGGTATGCTTTTTGTTGGTTTAATTCACTCACATATCCTTTTTGTTAGTATTCATTGAGCACAAGTTTTCATATTCAAAATAATAGTAATAATTATTCCAACTTGCACTGAAGAACTGTTACAAGTTTTCCTAAACCATTGTATTTGATTTTTGTTGATAATTTCCATAGCTTTAAATGTTACATAGGTATCTATAAATTATACTAAATTTATTAGTTCTCCTATCATGTAGCAATGACTTTATTCTATTATTCATCTTCAATCATAATTTATCGTTATCTTTACTAACAAAATGGTTGTATTTAAATCTTCCTTGATGTATTCTGAGTCTATGTTCAATGTATTTTAAATCTATAAAATTTGAAGTCTAAAAATTTTAAAATTTTGTTTATCTTATTCCTACACTTTCTGGAGTATAAGTCAAAATCTTTAGGGAAAAGATATATAATATTTCCTAAATTTTAGAACATAACAAATTCTTCTCTCTTCTATCCTACTTCGAATGTTGATTATCATACTATAATATCATCAGCAATAAAATAATATTTACAATCATAGTATGGTGGTTTCCACACTTTCTACGGTTAATGATTTTTCCCATGTTTGGAGCATCCAAAATTGGAGCATCTATCAAACAATATAATTTTTCTTCCACTAACATCTTCATGCACCCTAAATTCCATTTCCATAATCAGGGTGGCAAATATTTCACCCACTTGGTAAAGCTTTTAATTTCTTGATGGTTTTATCAGAGAAATTTCTTTATTCTAGGATTAATCTCACTCCAATTTTTTTTTTTTATCTTGTATGTCCTATAGTCTTTAATTATTGTATCTTAAGCATAAAGGTTATGGACTCTATTTTAATTAGGTTTTTTTGTTCCTCTATTAGTGGGTATTTTTTAAACAATGTGATGGGATGTTTTAAGGGAATTGTTTTCCTTGGTTAATGAAAACAAGAGATGAACAATGGCCAAGGTGCAATTTGAGACAGGTCGGGGTATCATTTTTTTATATGATAATGATTTTGGTAACATTTTTTTATGAAGGAAGATGGCTATTCAGAACCATCATTTGAACATTAAGATTTTATGTGACATTATTTTTTTCTTTTTCTAAATCAAGGTTGTATACTTGGTTGTGAAATTATGTGGTTAATTTTGGAGGATTTCATTGAAACTCCAACTTCTCAATTGAATAGACCCAACTACAATCTCAAATGTAGTTTGTATGTCAACTAGATTCAATATAGATAGTATTTTCAGCAAATTATAGATCTTATTATTGTCTTGATTTTTTCAAGTATAGAGCTACAATGTGCAATTCTTTATCACCATCTTTTTTAAAATGTCAAGGATATTCTAGATTATTTTCCCACAACAATAAAAATAATATTATGAATTTTGTACAAAGTAGTGGTATTCTAGATTGTTTGAGATAAACATTTAAACTTTCCTACATAAGGCAACGATTATAACTCTATTAGAGCTCTTGTTTTAATTATAATTCAGAGAAAACATTTAGAGAAACAAATGAATAAATATTTTAATGTTTAAATACTTTTTCATGTATCTTGAATTGGTATGAGTTTCAATGATATATAGTATTTTTAAAATTTAATATATATGTTAATTTCAAAAGATGGAATGAAAAACTCAATTCTAAATATATTTTTGATATGTATGAATGAAGTTAAGAAGATTATTGAATATATTAACTTTTGGTACTTAAAAATTATAAAATTGAAAAAAGAAAGGTTGGAATATTCAATTGTGTGTATTGTTTTAAGTGGAAAATCAAACTTTATTGTACAAAATATTGATTATTCAAGGAATGATGGTATACAAAATTTTAAAGTTTTAAATACCAATTTCTTTTATGCAACACCAAAATAAACAACAAGACTGAGCTAACAAAAATTAATGGTCAAGGAATAATAAATCGCTTACAGTTGAAGTTGTGAGGATTCCACAGATCCATCAAAAAGTTAAATAGTTCATTTGACTTTTAAAGGATCTCTCATTGCTATAATTATGTATTGACTCATATGAGTACATTGTATTTATTGTTAAACTCAATTTCATGGTTGTCTAATGTAGAGATGAGTACATTCATTAAGTATTTAGCATGCAAAATTTTCTTCCCTTAGTATTCCATGTATAAATCCATGAGAACCATTTAGATTTGATTCAAAAAATGATATTTTTATAATGAATGGTAGTATTCTACCATATAAGGGTTTCCAAATGTATCCACTACGATTTGATGTGATGCCATAAAGAGGCAACATAGTGATGGTCATGTTCTCACAATTGATAAACATGCACATGTATTATATATTTTGGATTTTATAGTGACTCAAAGCATGAGGTATTTCTTATTGGGTTAGTATAATAAGGAACCAAAAAATCTATGTTCCAACATTGACAATTAGATCAATTACAAAATAAGTGTTCCTCTAGATACTAAGACATAAAAGTGTCTCCTAACCTGCCAAATTCACAATGAGAATTAGTGACAAATTTCAAACACAAATTGAAATACAAAATCTGCCAAAAAGTCTATAAAAATGCTCAAAAAATGATGACAAAGGAATATTTAGATTGGAATAGTCTCTATATTCATTATCTTGTATCCAAAATTCATTACATCTCTAAAAATTACACTTTTTGATTCCTATTCTCTTGTCCAATACTTCCCTTCCCTCCTAAACTTAAGGGAAAAGAATTGACTAAAATTAACCCAAACTTAGCATGAATACTTAACAATAGATTACTCATACCTAAGAAATAGAACAAAAATGTAAACCTGCCTTAACAAAATGGAAATTGTAGAAAGTACACAAAGAGGTAAAAAATCAATCAATTCTCCAATCAAATCATGAGTAGGGGAAATCAAGGGAGATGATCTTAGATCTCTTCGAGTGTGTATATAGGCTATGGATGGTAATGAGATGATACTAGTGAGAGGTATGATTTCTTTTCCTTTTCTTCTTGAGAAGGTATTCTAGTTTTGTACAAGTCACATTCAAGGTTTGAGGTGTAGTGTGACTACTACTAGGTAACCCAATGCTTGATGCTTAGGAGTCTAGTGAGAGACTAGTCTAGGATAACTCAAGTAGTCTAACCATATGATGACACTCCCTAATATATAGTATGAGTTTCCTCTATATATTTTGTATTTTCCTCTAGTGGGTGTTATACATTGATGGGTGTTATTTATTGTTTGTGGATGGTACTTATATGTTGTTACTAGTTATTTGTTGGTTATCATTCTTTGAAGATTAGAATTTGATTTGGAAGTTGATATTCCTTTAGTGGTTGTTTCTCATTGGTTTTGGGACTTTATTTGGAGTTCATAGCTAGTTTTTGACTTTAGTATGTGCAATTTTTATTGGTCAATTGTTATGATTTCAATTTTTGTTATATTTTCTTCATCAATGGTTGTGGAACCCTTGTGGTAGAGAGAACACTCAAGATTTCTTTGCTATTATTTGATATCCTTGTATGGGTTGTATGCTATCTCCCCAATATGGTGCGAGTGGGCTTGATTAGGTTACCATGAGGTAGAGAGGTAGTGACACTCTTACTATTGGGGTCAACTATAGTTTGTCACTAATGTTGGTTGTTTCATTGATATTGAGCACTATTTCTATTCCTTATCTTGGAGACTTTCTATTTAGATGTTCCAACTATTTATTCATGTACCTTGTATCTTAAGATGCTACAAGATGGTTTATTCTATTCTATCATACATGTCTATTATTATATAGCCTAAAACATGTGTAGTGGATGTAATGTGTTTCAATACAATTAATTGTATCAAATATAGTTATGTGTTCCTTTCAAGATTATATATCTAATATTTCATCAAGGTTATAGAAATTTTACTTGAATAGGTGAAAAATATATATCATGTGTGTAATATCTAGGTATGAGGGAGAATATAGGACATATCCTTAACCCAAATTCCCAAAACGAGAGATCCAAATTGATTGAACACAAAGAAGTGATTAATGTGCAATTAAATCAAACCATGGAGAATATGAAGAAAGCAAGAAATCTTATAATCTACTATAGAAATTATATACTTGAAAAATAGAAGATAAATAGTAACCACAAAGTAGGGAAAATTGGGAAAATGCTGATTTTTGATATCTTTGCACAATTTTAGGAAATTTTGCAACTTGCTTCAGAATAGAAATAAAGGGACAAAGAAAATTTAGAAAATGTTTGTCCTTTTGAGGGTATGTTGACCTTGACCTAGATAGCGAGGCACAATCTTACCCCAAGGCATAATCTCACTCCAAAATGTTGACCTTGACCTGCACCACTTTGACAAAATTTCCATTCATGGATCCCACAAGCTCGACGAAAAGGGTATCCAAATTTGCACTTCAATTCTCTATCTCATACATGTACATGCTAGAAGGTTTATTTTTTTGTTTGCATGAGGGGTTTGCCTTGGTCAAACCCCTATTCAGAATCAACCTTAATAATAGAATTGAAATAAAGAATGCTAACAATTAGTAAAAATAGATCTAATAATAAATCAATGATATTTAATAGATATAAAATTTTATATGAAATGTAAACAAGTATGTCGATGTGAAAGCTTGAACATAACATTAGAAAATGTAAATAAAAACCTCCATGATAGTATTCTTAGAATCAACCTTGAGAGAAAAATGAATTCCTAAATGGTTGAATGTGGATGCTTGATCATAGAGAGTTATCTCTAGATTTTCTCTTCCTAAAATGTAGATAGTAGTTCATAGAAAGTGGATATCAAAATGAGAGAATAAGGGTTCCTTATATAGTGATCTAGGGAAAATACTTCCATAGAGGCTAACATTAGATAATTAAATGCAAATTAACCTTAAGTACTAGGAATGGACCTAGATTAAATGCAGTTTAAGTGTTTACCATTCCGAAATCCAGACTAGCCCACCGTAAAGCAACAAAATGAAACTTTCTGAAGCTCAATATCCTAAAACCTCCAACACATGAAATTTGGACCTGGGGTAAGCTTTGAGGTCAACTCTACCTTAGGTCAGGGTTGAATTTATCTTTGACCTAAGTATAGGTCAAGAAGGACCTTGACCTATCAGGTTGTTATCAACCTAGAAAGTCAAATTCTTCAAATCTAAATAGAAATTTGTTAGAAAGAGGGTGGAAACAAGGGGACAACACCATAACAAGGGGGGAACAACCAAATCCATGCAAAGACATAATCAAAGTTCTGAATATGATGCTAGACCACTTAATCATAGGTCTAAACACTCTTAACATGTAATTTCTTACATTTTAAGATGATACAACACTTAAGATTAAATCTACTTAATACAACTTTCATATGTGTGACTTAACAAGAAGGAACACTTTAGAAGTGAGAAAATATTATTTTATTGCTCAAGTATATTTGATGTGTATGAGATAAATAGCTTTCACATTGTTATCTTAATGTTGCACAAAATTTTAGGAAAAAAAATTCCATTAAACATTTTAGCTTAATGGGTTAATTTTTCTTGAACTTCCTTGCATGACTTTACATAGTGTAGTTATATAATAATTATATTTTAATAGTAAATTGATTAAAAAATTATTTTAGTTAAAATGAAAATGCATATAGATAGCTTTCATCAAGTAATTATTAAGAAAATGAGCTAAATGAGAATTCTAGACCCTAAGCACTAGAACTTAAAATAGTTCACTACATATAAGTTCAAAACAATATAGATTATTTTGGAATAAATGAGTAAATTCATTTTAGATATTACACCATCTTATTGAGGTTTCCTTCCTTATATCTATAAAACTTGTAGTTTGAAATATGGAGGAAAAAACACATAAAATATTATGATACCACCCTACATATTGTTTGAAATAACTTTCAAAGAACTAGAGACTTTTTCCTTCTCTCTTTTCTATTCTCAAGGTCTCCTCTATGTGCTAATGTGGAATCATTAGAGGAAACAAAAATTATAAGGGGTGGTTGATTTGTGTGATTTCACCTTCATCTATTCGGGGTAGTAAGAGTAGATGGACCTCATAAGCTTTCCCTTTACTAAAATTTTGCAGGTGGGTAATGTTCCCAACAAGTAATATATTTTACTAAATGTGACTTTGAGATGGAGTAGTGAAAAGTAGTGTATCCCATTTCAATAGAGCTTCACTTATAGAAGGGAAAACCTCTATAATGCAATGTCTAACACTAAAATTGATCAACAATTTTAGAATTGTGAGATTGCTATTAGGATTAAACTATGTAGTTTTTTGAGTCAAACTCATTGACCAAAAGGTTCAAGAAGTTTATATTTTACCAAAGAGGCCTTTGAGGTATCAAAATCAACAAGAATGTATGCAATTATTTTGTAGAAAATCTACATTGTCTTGATTTGTAGCCGAGAAATTATTAAAAGTGTTCACAAAAGTGTCAAAGAAAGCATTAAACAAAAATTAGATATAAGTATTTTTAGTATGAAGCCTAATATTATTACCATTTAAATATTCATTAGAAGGATAAAATATAGGAATATATGGTTTGAGAATAAGCTTATTTTGGCATAAAGTGGAATCTATTAGCACACAGGAAGATTCAACTAAACAAGACATTCTAAAGAATTGAAAAAACAATAATAACAATTGACCCTATGGAAAGACGTATTGTCAATTAATGAAAAACCACTTAGTTATCCAGGAAGGTCAGTTAATACTACAACCAATCTTTCCATTAGGGAACAGATTACATTGTAGCCCAAGAAGATGAAGGTTCACACATGTTAACTGAGCTCATAGTATAAATTGAGCTATCTAGTATTATCAATGGAAAATAGATTTCGTGTGTGAACCAATTTCAAAGAGTAAACTAAGGTAGCCATATCACCTAAGCTCCATAGTATTACTTGAGCATCTAGTGCTAACCAAATTTCAACATCGCCCAAGCTCTTTGTATTGCCTAAGTGACAATAAAAGATCAAATGCACTATATTGTCTGAGCATCAGTACTTGAGCTAACCTAAAAATATATTTGGTTTTTATGAAGATATATATTGTAGGAGACAACTTCATATAGAGTTTTTTTTTGAAGGATATATAAGGAAGACAAATTAATTTTTTCAAGTGTGAATTGTGTAAGTGTGTGTAATATGAGATGTATGTGAATACAAAATGTGAATATGGAGCAAATTAAGTAATCACACTACAAGGTAGTATAATGAGAAAAGAAGAGAATCATCCATCACAGTAAGGTGATCAAAGTATTGAAAGTATCTTATTGACTAAATCAAGTTTCATTGCAAACATCATCTTGCTAATTCATCCTAATAGGTACATCGGTCAAATCTGCTAACTAGGTGGACCTAGCAGTCTTATGCTAAGTCTCTTAACAAAGAAATTACTTAATTGTATTGTAAAATACTTTCGCAAGGTGGACCTAGCCGTCCTTCATACTCCTAATAGAGTAAATCACTAGAAGTGATCAAATTTAAGCCCTATCAGGCCAACTTTATTACTTCAGTACTAAAGCTTGTGGGTTTCATCCTGACCTTAGTTTTACCATCTACTTGGAGGGCTTTTGGGTTACAAATATATTGTGTTAAAGTGTTATGGTGTTGATTTCTTAAATACTTTATGGACATGTATGGAAGAAGAATAGATAATCTAAAGAAATAATCTAAGTAGAAGAATTTTTATTGGTTCATGATTCACCCCCTCCCTCTTAGTCATTTTCTTGTCATTCCATTTCAAAAATTGCAAAGCAAGGTTCTCATATTAGAGACTTTACAGTTGGAGAGTAAAGATCTAAGGAAATGGAAGCGTACAAATTAGAGAAAGCTATTGACAATGAAAATTTGGATCTTCGCATGTCTATAAAAAAAGAAATAAAATTAAAGAACAACTCACTCACTTTATAAAAAGTAGAAAGGAATTTTCTATACAATTGAATGACAAACTCTACATAGAAGAAACTATAGAAGACCTATATATAAAGAAAGAATATTAGAAGATGAAGATGCACCCATAGAAGACTTACTCATGAGAAATGTTACTTTACAAGAAGAAATGAGAAAGCTGAAAAGAGAACAAGAAAGTCAATCAATCAGGCTATGTGAAGACATGGAATAGATGAAAAAATGTAAGAAGATAAAGAAATGGAGATGATGACAGAAGACTACTTTCTACAAGACTAAAGGAAAAGACCAATGAAGTTCAATTGTTATCTCTAAATAAAGAAGAAATGGTTGATTAGTTAGATAATGCAAAGCAAGGAATCACCAATTTAAGAGAAGATAATGAGAGACTCTAGAATGAGCTAAGAGTTGTAAGGGTATGTGCAGGATCATGGTGCATCGAAAAGTAGCAATCTGAAAATCTGTAGTTTTGAAATATCTCAAACAATTTCAAAATATATTCCAACTTTTTTCCCACCCACCCTAATACTAAATGAAAACAATTAATGTCTTTATAAGGTCTACTATATCTTTTGATACCAAATCTATATGGTCAACTTTAAAAACAATCTAAAAATGTGCTTTTGACCTATTTTTATGTGATTTTTACTTCAAACATGTAGTTGATGACTTTTTTTCACCAAAATTTGATGAAGTGAAAAGGGTTTCTTAAGAATTTTCTTATCTTCCATAAATGTAAGGTTTGTAAAATTATGAGTTTAGGGTAAAAGCACAAACCTGTATCACCTTTTATAAAGAAACATGATATTAGAATGTGACAGTTCAACATTAGTGACAAAAAAAATGGTATTTGTGTTTAAAATATGAAGATGATGTAAACTGATGAAATGTGTAGAATTTGATGAATTTAATGCCTATAATTTTTATGATTTTTTTGAATAAGAATTTATTCATTTTATTTTATTTTGAAGTCCCTTTTTTAACTGTAAAAAATATAGGGCGTAGTTCCCGTCAAACATGTATCTGCAAATCATGTTTTTTGTTCTGATTTGAAAATAACTTATAGATGACATGTATAGCTAGTGCACAAAAAAAGAAATAATTATTTTCGATGTATATTTTCTTTGTTATAAGTACTCAAGTTCAACCTTATTAGAATCGAATAGTTTTTTCCTCCTATTGAAAACTTTCCTATCAAATCTATACCTTCTTGAAAAAAAATTACATATTCGTGAAGAGGATTCTCTCCTCTAGAGATAAATATAATTTTCTAATTTTTTTGATATGATTTACTATTTTTTTTCCTTTTTTGAGGGAGCATCTTCTGAAATGTTGAAATATCGACTTATAATACTTTGATATTATAACATATTATAACTAATCAAAACACTCAAAAATTTATATAATGATGATATTGAATCTAAGATCTATAAAAGGGTATTTTTAGTTTTTGAAAAAAATTGAGTTTTGATAGAGAAATGAGCTTTGACCAAAACAGGTTTTGGTATCACAAATGGTGATACAGATCTATGCTTTTACACTTTAGTAAGTAATTATTACCTATTTTCTAATGGAGTTACATATAAAGTGCTGACTAACACACTACTTGAAAAACAACTATAACTTTCAAATGGTACAATATTTTTTAAATCCAACAAATACATCACATTCTATGTTTCGTCTACTATAATGGAAAAAAATGAAAAAATGAATTTTGTAGAGTTTTGAATTAGTTAAGGTGGTCATACATGAGAGTTATTTTATTCCAAAAATACTAAAGTCAAAAATGAATTATTTATTATTTATTTATAAAAAATATGTGTGTGTGTGTGTGTGTGTGTGACATCCAAGCATGAGTCTAATACTTATATCTAGAATATTATTTAAAAATATTATCATTTGATTTTGATTAAGGTGGTTAGACATATGTCTACTTCTTATTTTTGTCCTGAAATTTTTGTAATATTGCATTAAAATTCAAACTTTTGACCAATTAGTTTTTATTTTTTTGAGATAAGTCCTAGTAGTTTAGAAAATAGATTCAATTTGATATAGATTCTTTACTCTCAAATTTTTGATATAAAGTTAATAAAAAGTAGAAAATTACATGTCAAGTTGACATAACCCTGATTTTTTAATTTTTTATTGCCACTTAAGAGCATAGTTTGGTTGACCATGATCCTACACATACTGGTAAAGGAACTAAATGAAAGAAGATTTAGAACACAAGAAAGTGTAAATTATTTATTTGAGCAAAATTTAAATAGACAAAAAGGAACTACTAGCTTAGGGTACACCAATGAAGCAGATTCAACAAAATAAGTAGCACAAAAGAACAAAAAACCTACATGCAACACTTGTGGAAAATTAGGTCATACATCAAATGTTTTCTAGAATAATACCATGCAACTCAAGTTCAAAGGTCAATTTTACAATTGTAATAAGTATGGATGTAAGGAAAATGAATGTAGAACCAAATCAAAATTTGAAGGAAATTGTTTTACATGTCACAAAGAAGGTCATAAATTGCCAGAGTGTAGATCAATTCCAAACATTCAACACGATGGAATCAAACAAAGAGAATTTATTGGTTGGGACTACAATACATGGGGAAGATGCCATTCTTGTGGAGAATATGGGCACATTGGTATAAATTGCATAGAAACTCACATCAGAAAAAGAAATACCAATATAAGATGCTATGTGTAAAAGAAGAAAGGTCACTTGGAAAGAAATTGCATGACTAGAGATACTATAAATAATGATGAGGGAATCAAAGGTAAGTTGAAGATTGAAGAAATTAGAACTTAGACGAATCAGAAATGGGTAAGGAAAATAGAGGAAAGCCCAAGGAAAGAAGCTATCATCATCCAATCCAATGGGTGAAGCATCCACATCTAACTAAGCATCTGTGGAGATGATTAGAATGAAAAAATTAAGAACATCTCAGATCAATTCCAAATACACAAGAAGGAAGCAATTCAAATCAGCATAGAAAGATGCACAACAAAAAGTAGCAGAGTTATGTTTTAACTGAGTTACAAATTAGTTATAGGGTAAAAACATAAACCAGTATCACCTTTATAAAAGAAAAGGGATATCCAAACTTAAACTATTCAGCTTTAATGACAAAAAAATTCCATTTGTGTTTATAATTTGGAGATGATGTAAACTAATGAAATGTGTAAAATTGGATGAAGTTTATGTGTATAATTTTTATTTATAAATTGAATGAAAATTTTATAATTTTTTAAAAGTGCTAAAAATATAGAGTTTCATTCCCAACAAAAAAATATATGCAAATGATCATATTTTGGCCTAATTTTGTAATATGTTATAGCTGACATGTATACCTAGTGGACAAAAAAAAGAGGATTTTGGAGTTATATGTTTCAAGTTATAAGTGTTTGATGTCAAACTTTTTTTTATGCTCAATAAATGGCTGAAGCCTAGATTCATTATTGTTATTTGTTGTAATTATTTATTTTATGTGCTAAGCAATTTTGAACCCAAGACCTCCCACATGAGAGGCTCATAAGTTATCATTGTTTTGTAGGCTTTTGCCTAATGTTCAAAGTTGAGCTTATCATAAGATAAAAATTTCTTTTCCCACCAAACCTTTTCTATCAATTCTACATTTTTTTAAAAAACAAATTACATATTCTTGAAAATAACTCTCTTCTATAGGTACACATAAATTATTTATTTTTGAACATGATTTACTAATTTTTTTCTTTTTTTGAACATACATCTTCTTGAATCTTCAAAGACTCCCTTGTAGTATTTTATAAATATAAAATATCATAAATAATTAAAATACTACAAAATTTATATCACCATAATCACAACTCCAAGATCTACAAAAGGGTATTTTTAGTTTTTGAAAAAACTACATTTTATATCGAGAAATCAGCTTTGAAAGTGAAGATGTTAGATAAATTGCATCTTTTTCTTGTGTGGCTACCACTTAGGATGACACATAAATAGTTACAACCAAAATCCTTTTGGCCATAGCTATTTTAGTCATAATGCCTGTTGGCCCCAAAAGAATCGCTAGTAGTTACATTGGTGGTTTCATATAATTTTTTTTTTTTAAATTTCAATTTATAATAAGTGCACTGTAAATTAAGAAATATAAAGGAGCATTTTTAGAAATAAATATGTTTTGAAGTCGTATTTATTAATTATTTCATGGAGTTTAATGATAATTACAAATGATCGTCAATAAGGTATTTTTTTCACCTAGTTATTTTTATGTACTCTATATTGAAGTATTCAATTATATTTCTAGTAGAATATAAATTAAAATATTTTCTTGTAGGTAAAAGTATTCAATGGGTAATAAAAATGCTAAAGCAAGGAAATATGATAGAATAAGAGATGACAAAATGAAAGGTCATATAAAACCTAATCAAAAGCCTACTTAAGTTCATGAAGAGGACAAGATTCGAGAGGAGAATGAGATTCATAAAGAGGATGAGATTCAAGATGATGAACAAATTGGTAGTTTTAATGATATAAACATATTATTAGGGGTAGGAAATGAGATGGATTTGGATGAGGACCTACTTTTTAATCAAATTCCATCTACACAAATGGTAAAAGAGAAGACTATTAAAAAATATTGCCAAAACATGTAAGATGAATATATTTATGTCAAAGTATATTTAGGAAGGCACAATTATATGTCAAGTTATTTAGGAGAAAATATATGAGGCTTGTTTTGGAGTTGTTGGGTTTTGATAATAGGAAAAGCCATGTACATAATGTTAATAAAATAATAGTTTAAAAATTGCAAACTTCTTGTAACAAAATTGACAATAGAACTTGAGGAGGCGATTTGAGCATTTATGACTACTATATCTAGTAGAAATTTGACACGTAGAAAACAAGTATGTGTAATTTTTGATTTACTACATATATCTAGAAGAACAATTCAAAGATACATTAAGAAGATAAATATGATAGATGAAAATATTGAGAATAATTAGGTGAATATTTGTAGAGTTCCCTAAAAAGACAAAATTTTGGAAGATGTAAAAATATAGGTTACTAAATTTTGGACCACATCATCTCGTGTTTATTCCAATAGACATGATACTATACAAATTAAAGATCAAGAGACAGGGGAAAAACTTGAACATCCAAAACATTTTTAAAGTATAACACAAATTGAATTTTTGAAGCATTAAGCGATAACTTTCAAATGTGAAAATATGTCATAGAATGCTTGACGGCATGCCTCCTTCCTTTGTATGCATAAATAAGTTATGTGCAAATTTTTGTTGTTGAAACCATGTTGAATTTGGTCTAAATTTGCACTCATATAAAAAAGTTAGGGTAGTACTTGACATAATTTGGTCATGCCTAGTAGTACATAATAATTTGTGAACTCTATATTATGTGATAAATTAGAAGATTCAGACAAGTTCAAAGTACAATGCATCATAATCAATGCCAAGATTATGGAGATTTATGTAAATTTCCACTACAAATTGAGAATAGTGATGAATTGACACCAATTCCAAGGATGAGATATGGATATGAGACATACTAATATAAGAGAGGAGTTGAATCCAAAAAAAATGTATTGAAGGAGAGTGAATTGCAGTATGATGAGTGTTGGTGTAAATAAGTATTTACTATTTAGATTTTACTTAAGTTTACTTAGGATAATGCATTATTTTATCATATTATATTTTTTTTTTAAAATTTGGGTGAGACACTTAGGATTTTGTGTACTCCTATGAGTTGTCATGTTGACAACATAGAAGTATGCAACTCTAATTCAGCACATGATGTTTATAGCACTAGAGTTTGGATCATCCACTGAGTTGTCATGTAGACAACATAGTTATTCACACTTCTTTTTTAGCACATGTCTACAATATTGATTTGTGTGATATACCATTGTAGGTTTATCCTCACATCATTGCACTTACTTTCACACTTAATGGAGGATAACCCATATCTATTGGACATGTGCCTAGTTGTATGAATTATCATGTTGCTAACTTCTATGCATTCTAGAAGCTCTTTAGAGGCCTTTAAATATAGGCACTCCTAGTGTACTTGTATATGCCATATTGAATGAATATATCATCATTCCGATCATAATTCCTCTTTGGTCTATTATTGTACTTGTGTTTGAGATCCTTGGTCTTGGGTGAATTTTTCCCTAAGGAAATTTTTTACATGGTATCAGAGCTCAGGCAGATTCTCTACACATAGTTGTTCAAGACAATTCATGCTTCAACACCTTGACTCAAATCCAGAGAATCTATAGGAAGATTTGGCCACACCATTGCATCCAAAAACTTTATTCAATGAAGATCAACTATACATTTTCCTATGCTAGGCTAAAGTTGATCATGAGGAATTTTTTTTTTGCAAACCAGCACTTAAAGGCACCAATTTGCAAACTAGGCATGGTTATTTAATCAATCTGATTATTTGTTTTTCAAATCTTCATTTTATTTAATCTCTACATTCTTTCAAATTTATAATTTTAGGAAATTATTTTTCCCACTCAGGCTAGTAGAGAATTTTTATTACAGAATTGAGCTATCATATCTCGACCCTGTGTAGTGGTATATTCTATTTGTTTGTAGAGCATATTTCTCTAGCATCAAGGAATATTTGATGGCATCACCACCCTGTACATAATCTAACCACTTAACATCATATTTTGGTGGCATGAATTACCAACAAGGCAACCAGTCCACTAGCGGGAAGCTCACTCACCGATGAGCTTGCATTTTGTTTAAGCCATGTAGAACTTTATTTTTAAATTGCACTTGAAGCACTCATCCCATGCATGTGTGATATATATGAAAAATCCAACACATTAAGTAGAAACTCAGTGCCGTAATAATCACTGCTGGTGAACACATTACAAAATTCAGCAAGTTTAATATATTCCAGCACTAGTGATGCAAACTTTTAGCAACATAATACATTCTCTAGCCTCTGCAAATTGATGACAATCACACAATTTTTTTGGCATGAGTTGTTCCTATTGACTGTAGCATTGAAGACCTCCCAATATCTGATGACACCTATAGACACACGATGAACATGTGACCATTTATCTTCCCTCCCACAACACCACTTGGTAGGAACACCAACCCACATCAACAAGTAGATAGTGTCAAATAACCTACCACAATGTCACCACGTGGACAAATCCATGTCATCTGCTAGCTCTGACACTTAGTGCCTATGTGTAGCCCTAGTTAGCATTTTTTATGTTGCCACATTAGCCGAATGTGTCAGATATTTCCATACAATCTATATACTGACATCATCATTTGTATTACTAAAGTCATGCTAACATCATCACAAGCTTGAGGATTGATGATGTCATCATTCTACAAGCTCAAATTTGATAGTCATCTGACCATTATTCTAGGGCAAATTTGAACTGTTGTGATGGTCATTTGACTGTCAGACATAACCTTGTCTTTTGTTGATGCAAACCCTCTCTAGATTGATTTTTGATTTTGCAGTCTAACTTTGGGAGGCCATAGCTTAGTCATTTGGACTTCAAATTAAGTATTTTTTTTTGAAATTGGGAAAAATTTCCTAAATTTTTTAATGCTGGAGCTTTTTTATACTTTTGGTGCATGGATTTGTCAAAAATTGCATTTTTTGGTGACTATACCTACATAATCCTACATTTTGCAACTTTAAATGCTCCATATGGGCACATTTGGACTTCGAAAGAAGTTCCATTTTTTTGAAAGTGCGTTATTTTCATCTACTTTCTAGATCTACAGTTAGATTGTTGGGTTGTGTGGAAAAGAGTGTCACTTTCAGCAATAGGGTCTTTCTTTGCTTTGTATTGCTTTAAAATTGTTGTACATTGTAAAGATTGAGATCTATAATCTATCAAGAGGTTGTAACAAACAAAATTTGAAGTCCATGAAGGCCAAAATTGGAAAATGGCCATTGTAATCACACTATTTATGAAGTGCCAAAAGCATCTATTTTGGGGGGTTTCTTGATTTATTGAAAAGGGGGGGTGTTCTTGGTGTTGTGTTCTTTCTTTTTTGCAATTTTCTTTCATTTTTTGCATCATGGGAAATTTTTACTGTCTGAAATTAACTCCACATAACTATGCTACATGGTCCATCCAAATGTGGTATCATTTAATGTACAATGGAGTTTCTCAATATGTAGATGGTACTCTTCCTAAACTAGCAGGTGAGAATATATCAACAAGTGATATTTCAGCTTGGATACCAATGGATAGGAAAGACCCAGGTGATATATGTTTGGGGATTGATGACAAGATCATGTATCAAATTAAGAAGTCTTCTATATCCAAGAAATCTTGGAATACCCTTGAAAACATATATGGTAAAGTGTCTGAATAGGATGTTTTCAAAATTGAAGATGAGCTTGTCTCCTTAGATTCTAAGTCATTTGATTCTATATAGGATTTCACCATCAAGGTGAATGAACTAAGGACAAAGCTTATTGATTGTGGGAGTTCTACCAAAAATGATAGATTGATCTATCTTATTCATAAAAGCTACCATTGGAGTATTCCACATTTTTTTCTTCTTTTAACACCTCAAATACTACATTAGTGTCTACCTATAAGAAAATCTCTTTTGATTAATATGCTTATCTATTAGATATAGAAGAGAAGAAGTTGAAATCAATGGGTGATCTGATTTAGGATCTACAGGTTTTATGACTTAATCCCAACAATCAGATATACTTTCCTGATCCAAGTACTAAATGCATGGCTATGCATTTAAAACCATTGAAATTAAAAGAAGATTAAAGCATAAACACTTAATTTAACAATGTGTTTAATTAAATAGAATAAATAAATTGAAATAATTGAGAGAATAAGAAAGAGAATAAAGAAACACAAACAATTTGATACATAGTTCATCCAGGTAGGACTACGTCTCTAGGTCTGCTTCTCAATCAGGGGACCACTCTATTAAATTTGCTAAGCTAAATTGCTTTCTTACAAATTTCAAGCTCCAAGCCTTCACAGTCTCTTTCTTCTTTTATAATTTTTGGTGTAGAATAACATCTTGTAAAATCTCTCCTAAGAATTCAATAATTCCCTCCTATTAATCTCTCACAACATTTTTTTTCTCCCAAAAATTAATTCCCCATAAGAAGTTCTTCTCCCAGGTCTAATTGTCTTCTAAAGGAGAGTAACTACCCTTTTATATAAAAATTAGTCATATTTGGTCTAAAACCAAATAGCCACATAATAACCATTTTCCCATTTTAACATAACAAATTAACAAATCCCTTTTGGATGGAAGAGTTTGGGATATTGTTTTAATTATTTGTTTACATTTATTTTGTTTATATTTTGAGGAGATTTTCTTTTAAATCTCATCATTTTTTTTGGAAATAAAGTACGCATCCACCATTTTATTAAATAAAAAATGGTGTATTGGTAAGTAAACTTAGGGGGGTTTTTTTTTTTCACATCAGCATGGTGACTAGATTTATGATGTCATCAAAATTACCTTTTGTCTTGAAAAAATCAAGTTGTCATTGTAGACACCTAAAAACCTTTAGAAAATAAAGTATTTTTATTTTCTGAAAAATTCCTGATGACATCATCATTTATTAATTAATTAATTATTTAATTAATTTATTTATTTTTATGCCATTAAGTCCCTTTATCTTAATTAAAAATATTTAATTAAGGAATCCCTCTCAAAAATGTTTAAATCTTATTTAAACATTATTTCCTTATTTATTAATTATTTAATTAATAAATTGACCAAAAAACCCAAAATAAATAAAAAAATTATTTTTTGCTCAAAACTTGGCCAATTTCCTTAAGACCACTAACCTCTTCCAAAATCTTCTAATCCTTCTTTAATTTTGATTAAAGGCTAATCCCATCATTTCCTACCCCTAATCCCAACTCAAAATATTTAATTAAGATTAAATATTAATCTTCATGTTTATTAAAAAAGTTTTAATAAATATCTCCTCAACCCAAACCCTTGAAATAAATAAAACTTCATTTATTTCCTAAAAATCTAATTTATCCTCATCCTAAGAAGTTCTAGACTCTTTTAGAAAGTCTTCATCCTCATCCTAGGAAGTTCTAGACTATTCTAGAAAGTCTTTATCCTCATCCAAAGTCTAGACTCTTCTAGAAGATGTCTTTAAACCTAATCCTAATCCCCTCCTAACCTTGTCACATTCCCTAAACATGGGTTAAAACTTACTAACTCAAGCCAAAGTTAACAAATATCTCCTCCTTCACCCACCCTCATTAAATGCCATCCACTTGCCTATCCCTGAGCTAATCCTAAACCATCCTAATCCATCCTCTAATCATTTGCACAAGCCTAAGTAAGCTTAAAACCTTCCTAATCAATTCCAAGTCAAAATTCCTCTCATCTCCCTCAAAATATTCCAACCATAAAACTTTATGAAGCCCACTAGGCCATAAATGACTCTTCCAAAGCCCTTTTATTGCTCTTACAAGCTATTATGAGGGTCTTTATGAAGATTTTATCCCTTGAGCCTCTTTTGTTGACTCATCCTTCCCCTTTCCTCCATCCTCTCACACTGTGACATGTGTCACTCCTTGATTGGTTGTAAGGAAGCACAATCCATGTGCTCTCCTCTCATGCAATCTGAGCCCTCCATGAGCTTTTCCCGATCCTTGCATCTTAGCCCTCAAACCCTCAAGCCTCTTGCCTATAAATTGGATCCTTCCCCTTTGCAAAACAACACAATCCATGAAGTAAAGTCATAATGCCATTTTAAGAAGCCCTTTTACATCAAAACCATACACTCACCCAAATTCCAACTCCATTTGAAGCCCTTTTTGAAGCATAAAGCTTGAGCATACATCCTATCTATTTATGACAAAGCTACTCAAAAAGAGAGCTTCCCATTGAGAGAGCCTATTAATGGCTCATATTCTCAATTAAGAGGTCATCTTAGTCTATCTTGAAGTTTATGAATTTTGTTTAGTTTGTAGAAGCTTTATTTAAATTTGGTTTCTATTAGCATACTAACATTGCTCATATACAGTCATAAATTTTTCATATGACCTCTGTTTTCAACAAAATGAAGGCCATTGGAAAGCTTTTGACAAGCTCTTTCATTTGAAATCCATTGTTCACCACTTTTAAGATGATTATTTTTTCACCTTTTTGTAATCTTTGGTCCTAGTTTGACCAAACTTTGACTGGTCATAACTTTATCATCTAAACTCCAATTTTACCTATTCAAGTTGTGTTGGAGTCAAAATTGTGAGGACTTCAACATGGTACTAATTATTGGATTTTTGGAGATACTTCAAATTTCAGTGAAAATATCCTTCAAATCAAGCCTCCCCACTGAAAAGAAGCTTTCAAAGCTCTGAAAGTTTATTTTTACATAAAATGAAAATGTGGGCATGTTTTCCTCACTTGTCCAATATCACTTGTACAAATTGCTAGAATTTTGACTATCTAAACCATCACACAAATTATGAAGAATGAGATAGAATTTTTGACACAATTAATCATACATTCACCAATATTCATTGATGCATCCACCATCTACATAGTACCAACTATTAGAAAAAGAAGCAACAACACCGAATAAATCGATGAAATGGAAAATGAATCAACTTTTTGAATCCCCTGCATAGGAACACCATTAAAAAATGAATTGTTCAAATCCTCGTTGACCATCACTAGTTGAAGACTTGATTCTACTTATACCTAATCTTCATTAGTATTTACCAAAGGAAAAAGGTGAATGAACTAAGGACAAAGCTTATTGATTGTGGGAGTTCTATCAAAGATGAAATATTGATCTATCTTATTCATAACAAGCTACCATCAGAGTATTCCACATTTGTTTCTTCTTTAAACACCTCAAAGACTACATAAGGGTCTACCTATAAGAAAGTCTCTTTTGATGAATATGCTCATCTATTGGATATAGAAGAGAAGAAGTTGAAATGAATGGGTGATCTGATTTAGGATCTACAAGTTTTATGACTTAATCGCACCAATCAGATATACTTTCCCAAAGGCCATTGGAAAGCTTCTGATAAGCTCTTTCATTGTTAATCACTTTTAATCACTTGTTAAGATAATTATTTTTTCACCTTTTTGTGGCCTTTGGTCCTAGTTTGACCAAACTTTGACTAGTCATAACTTTGTCATCTAAACTCCAATTTTGCCCATTCAAGTTGCATTGCAGTCAGAATTCTGAGGACTTCAACATGGTACTAATTATTGGAGTTTTGAAGATACTTCAAATTTTAGTAAAAATATCCTCCAAATCAATGGGGATTCTCAATTCACCTAATTCTAAAGCATTGGTGGCCAATAATGAGGGTTCTCAAAATTTAGTTGGATTGTCTTTACATAAAGGAAATGGTAAGAATAAGAAGTGGAAGAAGAAAAAATTAGAGGATGTAGAAAAGACAACACCACAATCCAATCAAGAAGGCTAGTCCTCAAATTCCAACAAGAAGGGGGAAAACAATAATAAGGAGAAGAAAAAGTGTGCCGGTTGCAAGAAAATGGGTCATGAAGAACATGAGCATTATAGTAAAAAGATAGATGAGTTGACCAACATCATCACAAAACATAATGTTCCACTACCTAATGCTCACAAGGATAAAGGGTCTTCTTCCGATTCAAAGGGCAAAGGGCAAGCATTCATGGAAAATTCAAATTCTTGAAAGGAATGGATCCTTAACTCTGGTGCCTCATATCACATGGGTTCTTCAAAGGAGGATTTTTCTTCAATAAAGAAATCAAAGGTACCACACATCTTCATTGGAGATGATACCAAAATGGATGTTGAAGGGAAAGAAAATGTGGAAATATACAATGGAGAGTTTCAAGATGTTCTCTATGTTCCAAACTTAAGTTTAAATCTCCTATCACTCTACCAAATTACTCACCTCAAAGATGGACATAGAGTTGAGTTCCTTCTAGACTTAGTACAGGTGAATAGTCTTAAAGATGACTCATTGGTTGTTGTGGGGAAAGTGAATTATGACAAAAGGTTGTATTCTTTATCCCATTTTGTGCCCAAATCTCCTTCTAAGGCCTTGTTATATCAATCAAATACTCAAATGCAATTATGGCATGAGTGGTATGGATATCTTTCCTTCAGCTATCTTCAACAACTTTCCACAAATAGAATGGTCAAAGGTTTACCCCAGATCAACTTTTCCCATGGTGAATGTTCAACAGGTTCAATGGATATGCATCCAGATTGGAAGATACAAAAAGGGAAGTCTTCGAGAGCACCATTTGTTCTCTAGATGGTTCACATGGTATTAGCAGGACCTTGTGTAGTGACATCAGTCATCTAGGGTCACTATATACTTACATTTATTGATGAATTTTCAAGATACACTTGGGTCTACTTTCTTTGTCATAAGAATGGAGTGTTGGAAAAGTTTCTCACCTTCAAGACTCATGTTGAATAGAAATTGAGGAAAGCCATCAAAGTTCTATGAATGGAAAATGGAAGCATGTATGTGAATAGAAGCCTTAAAGGCTTTTGTAGACTTGAGGGGATTAATCTTTAGAATCTACTAGCATTCAATCTGCATAAGACAAATGTTGCAGCATTGAGGATCTACACTTTTAAGTCTATGGCAAGTTGCATGATACAAGCCAAGTCTCTCAATCCATCACTTGAAGTTGAAGCAATTAGTAGTGCCACTCACATTCTTAACATGTCTCCTCATCCAGCCTTAGATGGCAAAACTCCTTTTGAGGCATGATAAGGAAAAAAACCAATTGTGACACACTTTAGAGTCTTTGGTTGTCCTGCATGGGAAAACATATCTTCCAAGGGTTACAAAGCATAATCACGTCATCCTTGTACTTTTATTGGTTATGAAGATCATGTGAAGCCATACAGACTATTGGATCTCAAGACACATCATATTTTTGTGGAGAAGGATGTACACTTTAAGGAATTTCACCAAGCTTGTCCTCTAATCTTCTCTACACATCATACCATATGGAAACTAATAGTGACACCAGTGATAGTGCTTGAATATATTTAGACATGTTGGGTTCTATTGATAGTTGTAGCAAGAGGTCACTACATTAGTCCAGTCCACATGCATACATAGCCACAGTGATAGGTCTAGCACAATAGGGTATGTCAAGTCTTCCAGGTCTAGCTTCAGTGACAGATTTGGGGGATAGTATTGATGATCTGCCTCTTCCTCTTGATGCAGCAACACCTTCTTCACTTGTCACAAGGGCTCCATTAGACACTCTTGTTCATTCTCTACATGATTGATCATTACAGGTTGAAGTGATTTTGAATACTTATGATCAACAGTTGTAGAGGGCTTCTTCATCAATTGATGAGACAAATAGTTCTTTGAGATAGGTTCTTCAGCTACTTGAGCATGTTTGAGATACATCACTTAGCTATGGGATTATTTCAATGCACAACAAAAGTGTCTCATTTGTACCATTGGCCTTGTTTCTTCCTAAGGGAAGGAACACCATTCTATAGTCCTGGATTAGCTTCGTCATCGGTGTAGTCACTAGCACACATTCTTCTTTACGAGGGGAGCCTATTCTATCTCTCTTCCTCTTCTCATTTTTCTCTATTGTATATACTGGATGTATGTCATAATGGGGGGTCTTGATTACTCAATCCATCCATACATAATATGAGTTTTTCATCTCTTTTTGGGGGATGGTTTTTCCCATGAGGTTTTCCCTCTTTCTCTACTTTATGAGAGATTGCATTTCATTATGTACATGGGTACCTAACATGGCCTATTAGTCAAGACCTATCATGTATTTCATCCTAGATTTTGTGGGCTTAAGGGCATTACCCTAATTTGCACTTAAGGTGGGGTGTTGGTGTAAATAAGTATTTACTATTTACACTTTAGTTAAGTTTACTTAGGTTAATGTATTATTTTATTATTTATCTAGGTAAGACACTTAGGAGTTTGTGTACTCTCATGAGTTGTCATGTTGACAACACAGAAGTATGCAACTCTAATTTAGCACATTGTGTATACAACATTGGAGTTTGTATTATTCACTAAGTTGTCATGTAGACAACATAGTTATTCACACTCCCTATTTAGCACATGTTGTCTACAACACTGATTTGCATGATATACCATTGTAGGCTTCTCCTCATGTCATTACACTTACTTCTATGTTTAATGGAGGATAACCCATATTTGGTGGACATGTGCTTAGTTGTATGACTTATCATGTTATTGACTTCTATGCATTCTAGAAGCTCTCCAAAGGCCATTATATACATGCACTCCTAGTGTACTTCCATATGGCATATTGAATGAATATATCATCATTTTGATCATACTCTCTCTTTGGTCTACTATTGTGCTTGTGTTTGAGTTTGTTGGTCTTGGGTGAATTCTACCCTAAGGAAAATTCTTAAAATGATTTTTGACCAAGTTTTGTGCAGTTATATATCCACATATCCAACATTTTCATGGTGTGTGATGGGAAGCTAAACAATTTCATGATTCAAAATTTTTTTATCTAGGTGGTTGTATTCTTTTGGTTGTAGATTTTTCAGAGAACTATACATTTTCACTTCAAATAGAACTTCAAGGGCAATATTTTCATTTTGAACAAGTTGTAATAATTATGCAAGTCACTTATAAACATGCACAATTTGAAGTGGATGAGATAAAAAGTTCAAATGAAAATGAATGCATTATCATCAAGGAGCTCCATTTCTATATTAGTGATGATAGAGTTCATGATAAGAGCTATGTCGCTCATTGTTTAACAATGTTCTATAAAGATCTTAGAAGTCATCGAATAAATGTTTTAGAGCAATTGATCTGGTCTGAGGGTTGTGTAGATGAGTGTAAACTATATAGTTTTATTTAATTTTATTTAACAATCATATTGATTTATACATGTATATCAATTTGATGTCTATAAATTTTTTTAATCTCATTTCATCAACTCACAAGACAATTTAAATTTTCAAAAGCAAGCAATTGGTTAGCCATGCAACATGCTAGAAGTAATGTTAGATTTTTGTGGAGCTCCTTTGAAAGTGGACATGGAAAAGTGGAGCATGATGGACCAAGAGCATGTATAAAGTGCACGCTTTGATACCATGAACTTGAAGCTACATATGTACACACATTTAATGTATTCTTGATTTAATTATCACACACACACACACACACATATATATGGACATGGAAAAGTGGAGCATGATGGACCAAGAGCATGTATAAAGTGCACACTTTGATACCATGAACTTGAAGTTACATATGTACACACATTTAATGTATTCTTGATCTAATTATCACACACACACACACACACACACACACACACACACACACACACACACACACACACACACACACACACACACACACACACATGATAGAGAGTGTAAATGAAATAATTGAATGGTGCAAAGATAATTTTGCTACTCGAGATATTGAATACAATAAGCATTATTTTTAGGAAGTGAAAGCTAAATATTATATTTATTTATTCTCTATATTTGTAATAGGTATAGATTGATCTAATCCTTACAATTTCCAAGTGATTTCTACTATTAAAAGTTTACATAAAGTGGTGATTATAGGATACCACAAACCTCCAATGATTAACATACAAGAAAAATCATGTATTTGTGATGATTGCATGAAGGACAATCCAATTAGTGTATGTGAAAATATTGTGAATGGAGATGTTTCACATTAGGATTTGAGAAGATGTTGACATTGACATTGACATTCATGATCATATATATTTAGCTAATTATGAGTGCATTTCTAATTTAGTTATGGTAGTTTTATGGCATATGTATATATATGTATAGATTTATGTTCATTAAAATAAACTTTTAAATATTTAATTTTTCACTTTATAAACATTTCTATTTTGATGTACATGTAGGAGATATTTTGTTGTCCAAGCCTTAATAGATAATATAGGAAATGTAGATGATTATCTTCTAAGATGCACAAGACAAAAACACAAGTTGCTAGAAAGAACTATAGATGTTGATGGATAGTCATATTCAATTGGATCAGTTGTTGTTGAAGGAACATATTATCAAAAAAATAGGATAATTGACAGTGGTATTGAATTTATTGAACACATGCCTAGAGGAAAGCTTTTACAATACATTAACCATGTTATAGTGACTAAGTTAAAATTTGATGCAATACAAAGAAGAGAATGTCATGGAGATCAAAAGTGGAAATTGTCTACTGAAGAACATGAAAAGTTTCTAGACGTGATAAAAAATAGAGAGAGTCCTAACAATGCAATGTTTGTGGGGCTTTAGTTCAGCTATATGTACTTATTTTCTATACATGCTCAGACTTTCATATTTACTACATACACATCATTTTGGATATATGTTTTATAAATTTATATACATTGGATCATGGATCTTGGATATATGCTATAAATTATGAACATGTATTATTATTTATATTTTGTGTATGTTTTGATGTATAGATGTATTTTGGAAGATGTTAAATTTATGCTTTAATATTTTATCTTTCTATGTATGCTCTACTAGGACAACCTCTTAGGACCCCTTAAGACATCCGATTAGGACCTCCCCTTAAGACAACCCCTTGAGACATCCCATTAGGACCTTTCCTTAAGATAACCCCTTAAGACATCCCATTAGGACTTCCCTTTAGGACTTCCCCTTAGGACCTCCTTATAGGACCTACCCTTAAGAAAACCTCTTAGCACCATTTAGTGATTAAATGCTCATGTCTATTCTTTAGTGTAAATTATTTATGTTCCCATGTATTCTTTATTGATTAAATGTATTCCTATCTATTCTATAGCACATATTACATGTTTTATGTTTGTATATATTCTTTGTGTTCTTATATGTATTAAATTTAGTGACTAAATGTTGTAACACATGTATTATTTACTAGTACTCTTTATGTTCTTAAATATGTGTTAAACTTATTGACTATATGTTGTAACACATGCACAAAATAACACATCTATGAATTAAAAATATGAATATTGAAAACATACATACATTCAACATGAACATAAGACATAAAGATAACATGTACATCTAAAAAATAATACATCTATGAAATAATGTACCCATGTAAAATGTATCCAAAATGCCATATGAAATGTCTCCAAAATATCATATCAAATGTCTCCAAAGCACCACATCAAATGTACCCAAATAACATATAAACAACATTGAGGTCTCGATATCAAATGTATCTAAATAACATGCATATATATAAAATGTCTTGAAATAAATGAAATAGACATCTAAAATAAGATAAAAAACAATCCCCCTCCTAATCCATGACCCCAATAGGTTCTATGACTTGGGTCTGAACCATGTGTCAAATGAAAGATTTTTTTGTACAAAATTATACACATGCACACTATATCACATGTCTATATATCAAATATATATAGGTTATAACATACTTGTGACTCATGTTGTGTAAGACTTGTTGTTGTCTAAAAATTTCTAAAATACAACATATTATCATTAAGACCCTATAGAACACACATATGTACACAAGTTAGATTGAATCAAGAATATATGTATGTCTATAAGTACATGTATTTAAGCTCAAGTGCATTGAACTTATAAATGTAAATTATAGTAACAAATAAATTTAAACATATTAATATATTTACCATAGCATCATATAATGCTCTGCCAATTTGATGGATATCTAAATTGTGTAGTGATAAAGTAGCTTGGTCCAAGTCGATTGTCTCATCTAAAAGAATAGTGGTAAATAGACAATGTCACACTGTGGGCGCTTGAGTATTGGGGGTGATGTAGGAAGTAGTACAAGATGTTGAGTAGGTGGGGGGGCAAGTGTTCTAGAGTCCTATGTAGGAGAAGGTGCTACAAGATCCTAAGTAAGTGTGGGGGTAGATGTTGTAGGGCCCTATGTAGGAGTAGGTATTGTGGAAGGTGTAGGAATATCATCCTATCTTAGTTAACCTTATGATCCTAGTGTGTGTGATAGAATTTAGCTGATGTGTCCACCAATGTCACTACGAGGAATCCTCATGACTATCAATGATGCCTAATATTAACTAAGAAGATCAAATGCTAAATAGGGTGCAATACAATGTAATGCATGTCCACGTCTAATATAGTAAAAACCTCTATTAGAGATGGTATATCTTCTATCTTATACACATCATCAACTCCTATGCTAGAGGATGTAGCTATCAGAATGGTACCATGAGATCATAACATATATCTTCCACATCAATCTAAAGACATCTCCTATGATTGCATAGAAATTGTGGCAATGCTAGAAGAGAGCTAACTCCTAATTGTATCATGTGCAACAATAATACCTACATTAACCATCTATGGAGCTCTTGGCATGACCAAAAGGTTTGGATACACCATTTCCCATTTATTAATAGGCATAGAGGTGTATGCAGGTCTAAATCAATATGATAATCTATCGAGGTCCTATCCAACATGAACTAAAAAATTGTATAATCAACATCATGATATAAATGAAATTTTGCAAACAATTGTTTGTAGAAATAAAGAGGAAATGTCTGTTTCTATGGCCACCTATGATGTGTAGCTAACCAGTGAATTGTACAATAGCTTGATCTTTACAAATTTTAGCCAAATAACCTCTAACTCTAGACCTATCTATATAAAAGGGAAACATGCTCTTCACCATAGTTGTGGAGATGTGTGTCTATTTGTCTATACTTCATAGTGCTAGCGACACTGCGAGAAAGGAAAGAGTAAAGAGTCTCAATACTAATATCATCATATAGATTACATGTCTCAATCATTTGAATCATATCACATAACTCATATGTCATAGAAATAATATTCTCCCTATTAGGGAGAGTGGTAGAAGCCAAAAGGGTAGAATCAATAATCTCAATAGTATGAGATAGCCTAGCAATTGTATCTATAAATAAATGCTCTCTCTCTCTCTCTCTCTCTCTCTCTCTCTCTCTCTCTCTCTCTCTCTCTCTCTCTCTCGATAAAATGATGTTAGTCTAGGTGTTGTTCTAGACTCAGCACTATGAACCACTCCATCTAAATTCTAGCCTCCCCTAAGGATGTAGGTGCACCATGAGTACAAGATGCCATAATGATATTCAAAGAAGATTAGTCTATAAATGCAGAGCTAAGATATGTAAGTTTATAAAACTTTAGGTTGAATTTAATTTTAAAAATGTATATACATACATACATACATATGTATGTATGTATGTATATGTACAAAGTTGAATGTAACTAATAAATATAGTTCATTTTATTTTTCACACATGTTAAACATATATCAACTTGATGTATGGCTCATGTATATTGAAAAAAATATGCACATGTATGTGTAATAAAAAAACTAATTTGAAATTAAGTTAACTTTCTACCTAATTTTTGACTACATGTTAAAATACATAGGTTTACCATGTTAATGTTCCTCAAAATGTAACTAATTTTTAGCTATAGGTCTGATCAAGTTATCTAAGTTTCATGTAGATGAAAATTATTATAGTTTCCAAGTATTCTAAGTTTGAATTTGGTTAAATTTTATGTTTTCAAGTTTGAACATCTAGAAGTTATTATAGTTTAGTTCTACCTAATGTTTCAGTACATGTTAGTTATATATCTATATTTACTATACATTAATGTTTTCTGAAATGTAATTAATTTAGTTATCTACGGTTGAACTTGTGTTTTTTATGTTTGATGTAAAATCTATATTTATGATTTAGATATTTAATTAAAAAATACTATATAGTACTCAATCTAATGTATCATTTAACTATATAAAAAAAAAAATCTAAGTAACTAACTACTAAAACACTTAAATACAATTAATTTAACTACTTAAACACTTAAAATACAATTAATTTAACTATTAAAATACATAAAATATAATTAATTTAAGTAATGCTAAGATGAAATAACAAAAAACAACTTGGAAAAATAATAAATGAAAACAGATCCAAAAAAACCACCTACCACTTATGGCTGAAACACCCTAACCTACTCCTTAGAATCTGGAATCCATAATAGTGCAAATGAACTCTAAAATTGATTTTTGGCTTATTTATATTTCCATGTACCCTTTTGGTTGTAACCCTTTCAGCTAAAAGGGTTTTAGTTGTAACCCTGGTGTTCATATAGTCGTATGAAAGTTCCACACATGCACGACTAATAGGGTTATGACCAAAACCCTTTGGGTCATAACTATTTTGGCTGTAACCATCTAAGATATCCTAAAGGGTGACATAGGTTTTTTATTTTACCTTCACTAATACATTTGGTACCAAATTGCAACGGCAGTGCCATTGCAAATTTTTCGTCACAACCTTGTCGTCATCGCAATTGCGATGGTAGACTGTCATAATTGTGACGACAACAAGGTTGTGATGGAAAAACTACAACGGCACTATCGTTGCAATTTGGTACCAAATGTATTAGTGTTTTTAAATAAGTTACTTGTTATCACTGAGTAAAGTTAGAACCTAGGGCTAACTAAGTTATGAAAGGAACAATTCATGCCAAGTTTGAGCATTGACTTAACCAAACTCTCTCACCTACCTCTATATGATACATTTAAGAGGGCATAAATTTTGAATTATTTGTATAAATGTTGACATAAAGGGTTTTATTGTTTCCTTTCATTTCAATTTTTAGAGTGATTTCAAGCACCAGAGTGATCTTTAGGAGAATCAAGTAGAAAGAAAAGTTTCCATAAAAGTTTCTATCATTCACCAAGTAATCATGGCATCTAGCTCTAGCTCAAAGGTGATGAAGGTTTTAGAAATGTTAGTGAAGAATATAGTTTGCAAGGTACCCAAGTTCAAGCTTTACCAAACAATTGCTGAGAAAAAGGGTCTAATGGGAGAAAATTCAGTTATACACCCAAAGATACTAGTGATTAATGATATCAAACCATTCTACCACTACACATTTCAAGAATTAGGCATATTTAAGATGAATGAAAAATACAATTTCCTATGTGATAATGGAGTACTCAAACCTAAACACAAACACTTGGAGATCAAGGGTTTGACACAAGCCTTATACATGCTAAGGGATTTCAAGATCAAGTGGATTAGGTTCATTTTGAGCAGAGAGCAAGACATGTCCTTCTAGCTAGAGATACTTGTAAATATTATGACAAAGATGATTCACTAAGTAATGCATTATCCTATGTTGGATATACCCCAAAATAATAAAAACCCTAACTTGAGGTGAATTAACAAAGAAAAACCTACTAGAATGGGATGGTAGGGGAATTAATCTCAATAATGTTACTGACATGGAGATAAAATTTGAGATCCATGTCATTGCACATAAAATTTATAGCTTGAGTAGACCAAGTAGTGTTCTCTATGAAGATATTGACTTTGCTTACAAGGTGGTGAAGAAAATTTTATCATTTGACCTTGTCGTGTTACAACTCAGACAACTTAGTAATAATATAGAGAGAATCCAAGCTTCAAAGAAAAAAATGTAAGTTTGGATCCATACTAATGTGTTTATTCTTTTATGTTCCAAAGTTATTTCCATCCAAAGGTAGTGTGGTCTAGAGTAAGGATATACCTGTGATTTATCAAATCAATGAATTAATTCAAGAATTGGGGGAAAATTCTAATGAGGTAATGCAAAAATATTTTGAAAACTTCAGGTAGAAAATATAGAGAAGGTATAGGATACCACAGTGGTTAGTTGAACAATGTGTTCAAGATAGATATTTATTTCTTGGTTTACTATGATAACACTCGCATTTAGGTAGTCATTCCTAGAACTACATGGGTGAAACCCCTAGGATATGAAGTCAACATTGATGATATAGGGGATATCATAGAGGCTCTTCTAAATGAGCATCCTCACCCTAAGGAAGCATACTTTGACACCTATGAAGAAGCAAAGACTAGGATATCTCTATAGATAGAGATTCCTTAAGTCTTGAAAAGATGGTAGAAGAGGATGGAAACCATGAAGAAGAAATTGAAAGGTGACCCTCTCATGGGTACTAAGGGAAAAGATGAAGATGAAGATGAAGAAGAAGACAAAGATAAAGAATATCAAGATGAAGATCAGGAAGAGGAGGAGGAGGAGCAAGAACCTCTAAAGAAAAAGGGAAAAGAATTTACAAGGGTACTCAAGAAGTCTAAACCTAAGAAGATTACACTGAAGAAAGTACATATCCCTATATTCACTACTACCAAGAGGAATATGAAGCTTCAAGATCAAGAGGAGAACACTCTTATCATTTGGTTAAAGAAGCCTCCAATATCATTTGAGAAACAATTTAAAAGACTAAGGGAGGGAAGTGGAATGTAAATTTTCAAGTACATCAAGCATGAAATAGAGACAAAGAAGAGAAACAAAATATTGAATATTCTCTTCTTTAGAATAGGGAAAAATGGAAATATGACCCTATTGAGTTGAAAGGGCAAGCTCCTAATGTCCTATTGGAGGAGGCCACATAGAGGTGGACTAATGTTATTAAAATAGAAAAGGGACATTGCAAAGAAAGCTCTGAGAAGTTTCATGCCTAACCTCTCCAATATAGAAATCAAATAAGTCATGTCAAAGTAGGAGGATAAGTAGACTACTAGATTCAAAGCTTTCCAAATTTTGACAAATAATATTGACGATGTTGTCTAGTCCACAACAAAATTGTTGAAACAAATTTTGAGGAAGAGGGGAAATTGAAGAGAGATGAAGAACATGAGGTACATACTATTGAAGATTCTAATACAAAGATGATGGAAGAAGTAGTTATTGCATCTATACACTCTACTCTGAGCCAATTGATTGCTACACCAAGTGTAGTACAATTAGAGAATAAGGAAAAAAGTCTTCCATCTACCCAAGTAGGACCCGAGTTGCAAACTCAATCTACCTCTGGGACAACTTTAACCAAGTATGAACCTAAAGATGTGTATCATCTTAAAATGGAAGCACTTCCATGTTAAGATTGTTTAGCTCTCCAAGTAAATGGCTTGGAGACATGTCAAGTACCTTAAATGGGTCTTTGACTTGGATCTGGTCTTTTCCCATATTCTGCTCCCTTTTCCACTTTGTTTCTGCACTTTTTTGGCATTCTAGACTGAGATCCTCAAATTTTTGACCTTAGGGTCAAGGAAAACCTTTTAGGTCAAGGTTGAAATTGACAATAATCTAGTTCATATATGACCTCAACCTTGACCCTAGGAAGGGTTGACCTCATCCCTAACCCTAGGTCCAAAATTCAAGGTTCCATGATTTTTGGATGTCTAGTTTTAGAAAGATTTTTTTTCCTACTTCTAGGTCAGCTATTTTGGTCTTTGAAATGGTAAACTCTTAAATTTCTCTTAATCTAGGTCCATTTATAGTGGTTAAGATTAATTAGGATTTAATTCTCTAATGTCAGCCTTGTCTAGAAATTTGTGCCTAAGATCTTTATATACAGAAGCCTCCTCTCATTTTCTCTAACCTAAAAATGCTTAGGAAGACTTAAGAACAAAAAAGGCATAAGGAGATGAGATGAAGTTATACTCTTTTTTTATCAAGCATTAACATGTTCAAGCAACCATCCATCTTCGATAATTTAATTCTTCAAGGAGATCCATTAGCGACCATTGAAGGATTCAAGCACTCTGGAGCCCTCTTTTTTGAAGATTCATCCATTTCCATTCAAGCCTCTTCATAATCCAAGATCCACTTAAAATTGGTGTTGAAGATCTAATCCGACTGATTTGACACATCTTACATCCTATTCTACATACATTTGGAGCATTTGTCCTTGTTGATTCAAGGATTTGAATCCTCCACAAGGATTTTCACATAAGCAAGGAGAATAACTGCATTTAATTTTTTTATACTTCCTAAGATTTTTGACCTTAGGGTCAAGGATGACCTTTTAGGTCTAGTTCATAGATGACCTCAAGGTTGACCTAGGGAAGGGTTGACCTCATTCGTAACCCCAGGTCCAAATTTCAAGGTTCCATGATTCTGGATGTTGAGTTTTAGAAAGATTTGTTTTCCTGCTTCCAGGTCATCTATTTTGGTCTTTGAAATGGTAAACTATTAAATTTCATTTAATCTAGATTCATTTCTAGTGGTTAAGATTACTTGGGATTTAATTCTCTAATGTCACCCTTCTCTGGAAGTTTTTTCCCAAGGTCTCTATATATGGAAGCCTCCTCCTCTCATTTTCTCTAACCTATTAATTCTTAGGAAGACTTAAGAAAAAACAAGGCATAAGGAGGTTAAATGAAGTTATACTCTTTTTTGATCAAGCATTATCAAGTTCAAGAAAGTATCCATCTTCAAGAATTTTATTCTTCAAGGAGATCCATTAGCAACCATTGAAGGATTCTAGCTCTTTGTAGCCCTCATTTTGAAGATTCATCCATTTCCATTCAAGCCTTTTGTTAATCAAATATCCATTCAAGGTTGGAGTTGAAGATCTAATGCCATTGATTTGAGACATCTTACATTGTATTCTACATACATTAGGAGCATTCCTACTTGTGGATTTAACGATTTGAATCCTCCACAAGGATTTCCACATAAGCAAGGTGAATAATTGCATTTACTTTGTTTATACTTCCTAAGATTTTTGACCTTAGGGTCAGGGATGACCTTTTAGGTCAAGGTTTATGTTGACCATAATCTAGTTCATAGAGTAGCTCAACCTCGACCTAGGCAAGGTTCCACCTCATCCCTAACCCCTGGTCCAAATTTTAGGTTTCCATGATTTTTGGATGTTGAGTGTTAGAAAGATTTGTTTTCCTACTTCCAGGTCAATTGTTTTGGTCTCTAAAATGGTAAAATCTTAAATTTCATTTAATCTAGGTCCATTTCTAGTGGGTAAGATTAATTGGGATTTAACTCTCTAATGTCAGCCTTCTCTAGAAGTTTGTGGCCAAGATCTCTATATATAGAAGTCTCCTCCTCTCATTTTCTCTAACCTATGAATGCTCAAAAAGACTTAAGAACAAACAAGGCATAAAGAGATGAGATGATGTTATACTCTTTTTTGATCAAGTGTTATCAAGTTCAATCAAGCATCCATGTTCAAGAATTTAATTCTTCAAGGATATCCATTAGCGACCATTGAAGGATTCAAGCTCTGTGGAGCCCTCTTTTTGAAGATTCATCCATTTCCAATCAAGCCTCTTAATCGAAGATCCATTCAAGATTGGTATTGAATATCTAATCACATTTATTTGAGAAATTTTACATCCTATTCTACATATATTTGGAGCATTTGTACTTATGGATTCAAGGATTTGAATCCCCCATAAGGATTTCCACATAAGCAAGTTGAATAATTGCATTTACTTTGTTTATACTTATTGCAATTTCTATTACATTTCAAGGTTGATTCTAAATTTTAGATTGACTAAGGAAAACCCCTCATCCAAACAAAAAAATCATTTTTCTTCCATGTATAGGTGTGGAACAATGAATTTAAGTCTAATTTGGATACCCTTTTTGTGAAACTTGCAAGATCTACAAACAAAAAATTTGTTGGAGTAGTGTAAGTCAAGGTTGAATTTTTGGGGAACTATTGTGCCCCTCTTTCTAGGTCAAGGTCAAACTACCCTAAAAAGAGAAAAAATTTCTAGGTTTTGAAGATCTCACAGTTTCAATTTGGTAATATGGAAAACAACATTTTTTGAGATCGTTTTACAGGGTTTTTAGCTGATTCATTTTTGGAGGTAAGTACCTTTTTTTCTTTAGTTCAATATTAATCTCTTATATTTGCATCACATATCATAATAATCTATCTATATGTGTAAAATATGGGCTTAGTGTCTCTTTTATGTGCATTATTCTAAAACCATATTCATCAATGATATGTTTATCTTATACATTTTGGTGAACCCAACATGCTTAACCCCTCACTTTTGTTGAATTAAATTCCCTATTGGGTTTTTGATGTTAGATTTCCCTTCATATTATCTTGTGTTTTCACCTTCATCTTACATTTTGGTGAAACCTTTTGCAAAAAATCTTTCTTTTTGGTGTTAGATTTAAATCTTGCAGTTCTTTCATTTATATTTCAAAAATACAAGAAAAATATAAAATTTATTCAAAAATACAAACACGTTTGCAACTTGTGCTTTTAATATTTCAATATGTATGATTCTTGTTTTGAATACTTTGATGAGGCTTTTATTGCAAAAGAGGATAGATTCCCTAATGAGGTACATGGTAGTGAGGATGAAAAGGGTTCGGATATGATCTCCATTGATATTATCTCTCCAACTAACTTTTACCTTAGGATGTGTGCATGGTTTCCTTAATGTTCCATTATTTGTAATATTTATAAACCTAAAATGATATTTCCTAGTATGTATGATGTTTCTGAATTATCTTTTAAGAATATATTACAGCAAGAAGATGACTTTAATCTATCTCTCCCTCTTATTTCTCTTCATGGACATAGGTTGAGAATTGATATTAATTCTTCTCCTAATATATGTTATTTCAATGTGCCTACTTTAGAATATAATTCAACTTCTTCCCCCTTTTGAGATCAAGCTTTAGAAATTTATGGCACTCCTACAATGTGCTTTATTGATAGGGATGATAATCCTACTATTCGGGATGAACCTTTGGATTTGGATGTCGATTTATCTCTTCCTCACAAACCTATTATGAAAAAATCTACATTTTGGGATGAACCCATGGATAAAGACATTGATTTATACCCTCCTCCTGTAGAGGATTTGGTACAATAGGGTAATTTATTAATGGATGACATTATATATTATATATTCATACATGATGATAACTCTTTTTCTAAAGTACACTTTCCTTATGTTGACATTTTATTACAAGAAGATGACATTATATATTCTTTGCCTCCATTTGAATTTGCTTCTAGTAATGAAGCATTGCCGGAGAATGATATGACATCCCTTAATGTTATACCTCTTAGTGATTATCTTATGGAGAATCAAGATTCTACTTCATCTTCTCTTAGGTTTCTTCTTTGCTTACACTTATGAATTTTTTGGTAGTGTTGCAATGACTAACATGGTTTATCCAAAACCTTTGTTGAGTATCAAAGGTTGTCCTCACATTCCTATGAAAGGAAAACCGATAAAAATTTTAGAGTCTTTTAATGACAAAGATTCTATAACTCACACATATCATACAAGGAGCAATATTAAACCTAATTTAGTGATTTCTACTTAATTTCCACCTTATCAACCCATTCTTTGTCCTCCACTCTTTCTTCCTAGCAATGAATATGATTTGATAAACCAATTACAAAATAATCCTACCAAGATTTCTTTATGTAAGCTTCTTCAAAATTCACCTACCTACAATGAAACCTTGCAAAAAGCTATAAAAGCTCTTCCCACTCCACCTCCTAATCAAGAGAACATCAATAACTTCTCATAATGCATGAATACTACCTTGAGTACTCCTGACATTGTATTTACTCAAAATGATTTACCTTATAAAGAAGTTCAAAATCAATATGATGCTCTTATGGTGGTTATTACTATTAATAAAATTATCATTCATAGGACTTTGATTGATAATGGATATGGTCTTGATGTTTGTATAATGGAAATGATAAAAGAAATTAGTGTTGAGTTTTCAACTATTCAACTTGATAATGTTCCTATATGTAGCTTTGATAACATTGCTAAGAACACTTTGGGAATCATTACCTTACCTATAAAAGTAGGTCTAGTCATCCTAAATGCATCTATTCATGTTATGTATGAACCTCTCAATTATAACCTCCTTTTGGGTAGACCTTGGTTACATGAGATGCATGATATCCCTTCCACCCTTCACTGTAAAGTAAAGTTTATACATGACAACAAGATTTATATAGTTCATGTGAATGATGTGTCAAATCCTTGTTTGAATATTCAAAATTGCACTACTCCTATTTCTAATATAGTCCTTCTTCAACTAATTCTCTTCTTGGTTATGATTGGGGTACCTTGGATTTTACTCCTACCTTTATTGGAGAGTATAAGGTTTCTTTATGAAGTTACAAAGATAGTTTTAAAAATGAGGTTTTACTTATAAAGCTCTTCATAACAAGTTTGTCACTACTTCTATCCACAATGAAATTGGCAAACCTACTAATGATGACATAGTGACTACTGAGGTTTCATTGACTCCTTTTGATATGGCTTCTAATTATTGTCCTCATTACCATTTCCTTGTTAAACAAAATTTCAATGGTTAAGCATGTGGTAAGCATAAATAGGGAATTCCAATGCCCTGATAAAATGAGGGGCATGAGCATTATTATGGATTGGGATTTATTCCTCAACAACAAATAAATGTTAACAACATCTCAAATAACACTTTAAAACATGTTGAAACTATAAAGGAATTTGATCAAGAAGTTCTTTTTCCTAAACTGCTTCATTCTAAGATGATTACTATCTACCTAAACTTAAAATGAAATGTAGTCCACACTTGAAGAGTATCCCTTTTTGTTTATATCAAGCTTTACATATTAAGATTTTGAAACTCATTGATAGTACATTTATTTATATATCATGTAGCAATGAGCTATATTTCAATCCTATTTTCTCTAAATCACATTTATGTTCCTATTATGGAACTCCACATTATGTAAACAATACTAACCTAATCCTTTGAGGCTCATTGTCTTGTATAGTGTTGCAAGAGATATAATAGCTCCCCTTCCATCTTTGTTCCTATTGTTGTGAGGCAAGGATGCCATCTCTTTCCTTTCCATCTTTCTAGGATCCACTATTTCTTGGTTAAGCAATTTTTATCTATTATGTGATGTTCAATCATACATGAAAATTATAGTTTTTATTAAGGATCTCTATCCTTAATCATAACATATTTTGTTGTTTGACATTGGGTTTCCATGGTTGATAAATCTCTCACAATTGGAAGTTGAATAGTGTGAACTATCCCTCACAAGGGTTACTTTTTCTCTTCCTGCATGATATCTCTTTGCATTTTTCGCTCCCATGGTCTCATACATGAGCTATGGCCTTCTTGGCATTGACTAGGTGTTGTCTATGGATATTGCCTTGATGTTGAAGATGGCTTTATCCTTGGTCTTTTATTTCCTTAACATGTTAAAATAGTATATATTTTTCCCATCTTATGGAGGGGGCATATATATATAGGCACCCTCATTCTATATTATACATTTTTGTTCTAACATTTTGTTTTGCACCATGCTAAATCTCAAAAGGTAACACACATAAGTTGCTAAATCTTAAAGAGAAAAATATTTTCAATTTTTGATATGCTAAATCCTTTGAAGGTATCATGTGTAAGTTGCTATATCCTAAAAAGATAGACATTTTCAAATTTCAAATATGCTAAATCCTTAGAAGGTAACATACATAAGTTGCTAAATATTGAAGAGATATGCATTTTTATAAATGTGTTCTATGGTCATATGAGAATACAAATATATGGGTACTTTATAAAAACCATTAAGGTTGCATTACATATATACACAAAGCTGCCAAAAGGCACACAACTATATGGGATGACTATCAAGTGCTTTCTTGGTGGGCCATTCTATCCTTTTTGTGGTTCACAATGAGATACATACATCTAACTGGGAAAGCTTTCCACTCCTCTATCCCTCTTCTCTTTTTTTTTTTAAAGATGTCTCTCTTATTGTAATCTTTGAGTTGATGAAGACTTGAGTGCCTGAGGCCATGGGGATTATTTTGTCTCTTTGATTTTAATAAGATTATCTATTCTTTATGATCTCCTTTACCAAGAGTTTGCATCAAGCTTGTACTCTTGCTAAAGTGAAGGCATGATGTATCATCTCAAAATAGAAGTACTTCCATGTTAAGAGTGTTTATCCCTCTAAGTAAGTGGTTTTGGGTCATGTCAAGAAATTTTAATGGGTCTTTGACTTAGATCTATATTTTTTCTCTATTCTACCCTATTTTCTACTTTCTTTATTTTTTTTCTAGCATTTTTTACTATGATACTGCGAATTTAGACCTCAAGGTCAAGGATGATTGTTTAGGTCAAGTTAAACCTTTAACATAACCTAAAGTATGATTGACCTTCTCCTTGACCCCAGGTCTAAATTTCAAGGTTCCATGACTTTTAGATGTTCGGTTTCAAAAGGAAATATTTTCCTACTTCTGGATCAGTTGTTTTGGTCTCTGAAATGATAAACTCTTACATTGCATTTAATCTAGGTCCATTTCTAAAATTTAAGGTTGATTGGGATTTAATGCTCCTATCTTGGCCTTTTCTAAAAGTTTGTGCCCTAGATCTTTGTATAAGGAAGCCTCCTCCTCTCATTTTCTCTAACATATGAATGCTCAAGAAGACTTAAGAACAAACAAGGAATAAGGAAATGAGATGAAGTTATAATCTTTCATGATCAAACATTATCAAATTCAAGCAAGAATCCATCTTCAACCATTCAATTCCTCAAGGAGATCCATTAGCAATAATTGAAGGATTCAAGCACTATGGAGTCCTCTTGCTGAAGATTCATCCATTTCCATTCAAACCTCTTATTAATCCAAGATCCATTCAAGATTAATGTTGAAGATCTAATACCATTGATTTGAGACATCTTACATTATATTTTACATACATTTGTAGCATATGTACTTGTGGATTTAAGGATTTGAATCCTCCACAAGGATTTAAACATAAGAAAGGTGAATAATTCAATTTACTTTGTTTATACTGATTGCAATGTCAATTACATTTCAAGGTTCATTCAAAACTACAATTTGAGTAAGGCAACTACCTAATCCAAAAAAAAAAACCATTTTTCTTGAAGGTATAGGTATGGAACAATGAACTAAAGTGTAGATTTTGATACCCATTTTTGTTGATTATGTGAGACCCATGAACATAAATTTCATCAGAGTAGTGTAGGTCAAGGTCAAAATTTTAGGGTACAACTATGCCCCAAGGTACAATTTTTCCCCACTATCTAGGTCAAGGTTGACCTACCCTTTGAAAAGAAAAAGATTTATGAGTTTTCAAGATCTCACAATTTCAATTAAGTAATGTTGAAATTGACAATTTTTGAAATTGTTTGACAAGAATTTTATTTTCTTAATTTTAATGTTAATCTCCTATATTTACATCCCATATCATAATAATCGATATGTACATGTAAAATATGGCATTAGGGTCTCTTTTATGTGCATTACTCTAAAACCCTATTCATCAACCATATTTTTACATATACAAGACAAAGACAAGGTTTACAAAGAATGAAAAGTAGCACCTTTGAAGCAACCTAGTGGAGGAGAGAAGCAAGATGAGGAGAATTAAAAAACAATAATTATCTATCCTTAAGAAAAAGATAAAAAAAAGGGAAAGATTGGTGATGAGATAGATCTAGATAATGAGTCAGAGTGATCTATGGTGAAAAAGGGCCCAACAATTGAAAGTAGAAAGAGATTGAGGGGAATTTCTTGAAGAAATCAAGGACATATTTTTGGATGTATTCCAAATAGAGGTGACTAATGAGGCCTCTATTACAGAAAAAGTAGCAAATATTATACATAAATTCAATAAAGATATAGATATGAAAGAGAAATTTTTTCAAAGGGCAAAAAATAAGTTTGACAATAAAGTTTATGAAAATTTAGCAAAGAATATTGCTATTGATCAAGTGGAACTTTTCACTCTAATTGGAAGAATTGAAGGAGTTGTAAATAATACAATTTTATTGTTCACAAAATTGTGTCATACATCAATTTTTACAAAGGAAATAAAAGTCAAACTAATAAAAATTGTTGAAGATTTGAAGGGCAATACAAATAAGTTAGCGGTTAACCCGAGTACCAACTCAAATCATTTTGTAAAGGTAATATTTTTGATAGATTTTTTGGATGATTTATTGAGGGAGGAAGCTAGAATTATGGAAACCATTACAAACATCCATAGTATGATGATTTCTCATATGGATGTGATGCAAAAGTACTTAGCACATGCAAAAACACTAGTACATGACACCAACTTCTCAATTGTAGACCTCATTATGGAGTTATTAGTTGAACTCTAGATTGAATTGCACACCTTGAAGGTACTAAAAAATAATTAGAATAAAACTATGTCTTTAATTTTGAAAGTGCATACTGATTTCCTCACACATTCTGGTATTACTTTATGTTTTTGGAATTTGTAACAAAAAATGGGGAAACATAGTATCTATATAGTCAAGGAGAATATATATGTACATGAGGAAACATGAGGAAATATATAAAGGAATATATGTATGTATGTATGTATGTATGTATGTATGTATGTATGTATGTATATATATGTATATATATATATATGTATATATGTATATGTATATATATATGTATATATGTATACATATATACATATATATACATACATATACATACACATATAT